>BSBK01003345.1:0-1200000 GCA_027943335.1 Chamaecyparis obtusa
ATACATATATATATATATGAAAGAAAGGGCAAGAAAAACAAAAAAACAAAAATAAAAGGATATTAAATCCAAACACAAGCAAGAGAAAAAATATGAAGAAATAGGATACCAAGATGTGCACAGAGGTGAAATAAGTATATGTATACCTGTATGCCAATTAAACACATATGCTATTTACATAAATATTTATATAAATAAATGAGTATACAAAGCCTAGTATGAAAAAAATCATAGGAAAAAACAACAAAAAAAAATGTATAACCACGAAAAATGGGAAGAGAAAACAAAGATCAACTGAAAGACCCAAACGCAAGAAGGAGAGGGGGGGGGGGCACCTAAGAACACAAACCACTAAGGAGCCGGAGCAAGAGAGGGGACCACGAAAGAGTCAAGGGTGGTGGAGATTGTCGAGCAAGCCTAACAGAGGTTGCCAGGAGGGGTTAATGGACCACCCCTCATCTCGGTTAAGGTTAATGGGATGGTTGTTGATAGCAATGGCCTCCTTAAGCTTCCTCTTAAAGTAGTTGTCTTCCTTAGAGACTATTTGGGTACTCTCCAAATAGATATGATGTTTGGTTGAAGATGAGTGCTCTGCTAAAGTGGACTTGTGGACCCTATCGTGCCTGATATCAGCACTATGCTTGCGGATTCTAGTGAGGAAAGACTGACCCATTTCCCCTATATAGGGGATGCCACAGGAGCATACAATCTTATAGACTCCCAAGTCTAGAAGGGAGTCTCTAGAGTCCTTGAGGGAGGGAACGTGATTCCTTAACTTCGAAAGGGGTTTAAAGGTAACACGAAGGTCCTTTCTAGTTAAGATTTTGGCAAGTTTTGGGGAGATGCCATCCACAAAAGGAAGGGAGATGCTCAGAGGAGGTGAAGACATGGCCGGGACCGGATGGGTGTAGGAAAGAAACCCAGGTCTTGGTTTGGTTAAGAGCCTAAGAAATTTTCTTCGGAGAGTACCCATTTAATTTGAAGACCTGGCGGAGGTGGGTGAGCTCTTGGGTTAAGTTGTCATCATCACAAATTCTAAAGGCCCTAAGAGAAATAGTCTTGAGGATGCCAATTTTTTGGCAAGGGTGGTGGTGGGAGGATGAATGGAGGTATAAGTCGGTATGGGTGGCCTTACGAAACACACGGTGACCAAAGTTGCCATTGGGCTTCTTGGTAAGAAGAACATCCAGGAAGGGCAGTTGGTGGCCAGACTCGATCTCCTTGGTGAAGGAAATGCTGGGGGCCAAATTGTTGATGTGTTGGTGAAACTCTTCTAATTTCTCAAGCCCATGTGGCCATCAGACATTGGTGTTGTCAACATAATGCTTCCACCATCTGGGTTTGAGGGGAAAAGTATGGAGGGCCAACTCCTCAAAATGCTCCATGTAGAGGTTCGCTATGATGGGGGAAAGGGGGGAGCCCATAGCTACCCCATTGACCTGCTCGTCGATGACATTTTGGAAGGAGAAGAAAGTGGATCTCAGGCACAACTCCACTAAATCAGCAATCTCAGCATTAACCTTACTCTTAACAATGTGAATAGAGTCAGGGATAGGAACTTTGGTGAAGAGGGAGACGACATCAAAGTTGACCAAGATGTCACCGCACTCCACCTTGGTGTCCTTAATAAATTGGACAAAGTGGTAGGAGTCTTTGACAAAAGAATCAGACTTTCCCACCAAGGGGGAGATAATCTTGGCAAGGTGAGAGGCAAGAAGATACGTCAGAGAACCAATGGTGTCGACAATGGGTCTTAAAGGAATACCATATTTGTGGATTTTTGGCACCCCATAGATGCGAGGGGTTATTTCCTTTGATGGCACCAATTTTCTCTTGGTATCATCATCAAAAGAGGATTTGGCCACTAAAGCTTTGACTTGCTTTAGGATCTTGGAGCACGGGTTCCGAAAGATGATCCTATAGCTACTGGAATTCGAGAGCAAGTCAAGCAACTTTGAGACATAGTCTTGTCTATTCATGACGACAGTGGCATTGCCTTTGTCAGCTTTGGTGATGATGATGTCATTATTACCCACGAATTGGTTGAAGGCAAGCGACTCCGCTCTTGGGATGTTGCTTCTAGGTGGTTTGGCACGTCTGAGAGCAACAACACAATCCTACCTAATTTCATCTGCAACATCAGAAGGGAAAGAACGGACCGCATTCTCAACATCAAGGATAAATTGAATGTGGGAAGTTATTTAAATGTTATCACGAATTTAGGGTAACTGCCCCCTTTAAGGGTGAATTATAAAATTCTTTACCCTAATGTTTTTAATATTTCTATGTTACATTGCATTATGTTTATGAATAGATATATTTTAAAAATAAATATAAATGCATTATGTCTTATCTTGAAAATAAAATCAAAATTCTAAACATAATGTCATTTTTTTATTTATTTAATGTTTTGAGTATTATCTCATTAATGAAATTTCTTATGATTTGATAATTAAGGTGGGCAGCTTATGACTAATGTTTAATTTTTATTTATACTCCACTTTATTTATCAAATACATTTATAAATTATGGCATGAATTTATTTCAATTAATTATTAATTAATAAAAAAATGATAGCAGTCTTTATAGAAGCCTAATATATTATAAATATACTGATTTGATTTTAGGTTTCATCAAAGACCTATCTAATGTCAGGTGTTTTTGTGTAGGCATTAGCGTGAGGATTTGGACTATTATGCACAAACACCTAAAATTTAATAAATCAAACTTGTTGTACGGGAAATATTTCCCTAAAAACATTTGTTATGGTTTAATTTGTATTTTTAGGGTTAGTTGCCTGGATTAGGTCCTGTGAAAGGGCATGTCTTTTCATAGAGAACCTTTGGGAAACATATTTATATTAAGACAAATTTGTAAACAAGAACATCACAACAAAAATTGGGAAAATCTCCCGAACTACAGATTTGGACCATATTTTCAAATTTTCAAATGCAAATATGAGATAAGTGGTTTATGTTTTTTGAGGCTATATAGTTCTTGTTTTTTATTAGTTTTTCAGATTACTTTGTGAACCAGGGTATCCTACTGTGTTCTTTTCTTTGATTCATTTGTTTAAAGTTAATTTGTACAATTTGAATAGCAATTGCAAGGTCTGTGAACCTATTGTTGTTCCTTTTGACCTCTTAATTTGGGTTAAAATTGATAGGACTAATTGTATAAATTATTTTGAATTCGTGATTCAACGGAAGCCTGTAGGGTGATGGTCTCAATTTATAGGAGTGAGTTACCTTAAAACCATCTCTGACTATACGTATGATTGAATGTAATTGACTCTATTCCCAATTTTGCATCAGGCACTGATCTCATTTCATTTAAAATTGTTATTTGGTTCTTTTTATAGTTTACATATTTAAATCTAATATCTCTCTTTACAAAGAATTCAATTAGGTTTTAGTAATACTTTTAAGCTTTATTTTAGATTTCAAGCAATTTAACTATTAGTAGATTATAGTTATTTTCCTCCAAAGATTGTTACCCCTTTGGAAGGAACATTTTTTTGTGCATGCATTTGTGTAGCATAGGGCAGTTTGAAATCAGGTCTACTAGCCTTGGCTCAATCGAGTCAGAATTGTAGAGGCACTTGTTTGTGCCTGTCAGTTGGCCTCAAAATGGTCCAACATTTTTGAGCACCAACACATTGTTTGGAATTTATCAAGATCAAGATCTTCAAGAACATTAGAGCCAATTACAACTTTGTCCAAAATTGCACGATGAGTAGGAGAGATCTGTAATAGCTTAAATATAGAAATTTTGGCATTAGTGTGTTATAGTTACTGGATGATGTTGTATGATACCGCTTTAGACTCTTTAGAATTTGAAGATTTGGAGTAGTCCTTTGTTTAGATGTAGATGCAAGATTAAATGGTACCTTCAGGGTGTTTCATGAACCCGAGTTTCATCCTTGGAGAGTTACCTGAGCTTGAGATCGAGTTACTGCATTAGTTGTCTTGTTATCTCTGTCCTTTTTGACAATGGTGATGACATTGCAGTGTTTAGACAGGCATGGTTCTACCATGTTGATGACATCATTATTGCCAAAGTAAGTGTAATTGACTTTAGCACCCATATTTGGTTTAGAAGATGAACCTCCTTGAGTGTGCTTCGAAAAAGGTTCCGTGAATGCTGTATGATTGTTATTGGATTTATGGTTGTTAATCACAATTTATCTAGCATTAATTTTGTCTTGAATGAGATGTTTTAGATGCATGAAATTATTGGTTTTATGACCCTTGTTTCAATGGAAATAATAGAAATCAGTCTCCTTCCACCATTTAGGTTTGACTTTAGGGTCATATGGTTTGATCTCAGGTAATGTGATGATATTGTTTGCTAATAGAGTTTTCATGGCAGATTCCAAGGACTCTCCCAAAGGAGTGAACTCACACTTTGGTTTTGTAACCCATGGTTTATAGTCAGCTAAATTTTTAGTAGGTTCAGTTGCCTTCATTTCTAAAGCTTTTATGGCCTAGGTGCTAATGGTGAGATTAATACTGGCGCTTTGGGTGGAGCACTAGTGTGATCAACAACACCATCTGTGATGACATTTTTGTTTTTGTTCCAAAATTTTCTCTTATCTTTATTGTTGGAACTAGAACCTGAATCATACTTGTTCTCCCTATGAAGTGATAAGTCTCCCTTATGAACAAGTACATTCTCTATCTTTATGGAATTCTCTACCATTTTGTCAAAAGAGGTATGATTTTGTATTTGAAGATGATAATTGATTTCTGGAACTAGATTATTGATAAAGATCTCTAGTTTCTCATTTTTCTAGAATTTGTCAGTCATAGAGTGAAAAATTCTTCTTCCAGCGTTTGAGGAAGGCCAGGAAGGGTTCTCTTGAATTCTATTTCAGATTGCAGATATCGATCATTGTGATCAGATGTTAGATATTATAGGAGTATTGTTGATAAAATAGTTTGATTAAATCCTCAAAATTCTTGATGGTTGGAGGCATTTTAGAGAACCAATTGATGGATGCTCCCCCCAAAGATTGTGGGAAGAGATGCATTAAGTATGTTGGTTTGTGCATAAACTCCATGGATAGAGTACAAAATTTCTTGACATGATCCTGAGGATCAAAATTTCCATCATATTTGTCATATTTGGGTAGTTCTACTCTTTTTGGTAATGGTGGCATGTACAAGCTTTGATCGACTAGAAATGGGCATAAGGCCTCCATAGATAATTCTTTAGGTTCTTTCTCCTTTTCCAGCTTGTTGAGTTTGACTTGCATAACATGCATTTGTTTCATCATAGCTGTGATGGGGGTTTCTTCCTCTTGTGTTATGATATTTTCAACATTAAAGTCTCGAGGAAGTTTGGCTCCTTATTGAGCTAGTTGTAGGAAATATACCTCTTTTTCTTCTTGTAAGAAGTGTTTCATCATTCTTTTAAAGATGTCATCATCATGAAATCATTCAATTTCTAATGGTGTGAGGTCTTGATGCCCACCATGATTGGATTGTTGGCCTTGTGAGCCTTGGTTATCCCCACCTTGAGACATGGCAGTGCTTTGATTCATATTTTGTGTTGATGCGGGAGGGTTTGTGTGACCTCCTTTTAAGCACAAATTGCCAATGGTGTCTTCTTTGTAAAAATTTTTATTGTAAGGTTGGTGTAAGGTTTGAATAAAAAGAGAAGCTGAAGGTGAGATCTTTGGTTCTTCTCTAGGTTTTCTATGTGAAGAGGCCCTAGTTTCCACCATTAACCTTAGGTGAATCTAGAGAGCACGATGAGATAACTGATAGATGATCTGAATTAGGAAATATCAGGTGATGCAACGTTATTAAGATTGGTTTGAAAAATATTGATTGGAGGGAAATGAGGGATATTGTGCTTGAGATGTATGGGTAGATGCCCAAAAGATGGTGGACACAAATTCAAAACACTTAGCCACTTTGAGATGATAAATTGAGGTTGTTCTAACAAGGTTTAGGACACAAGATGAGATGAAGTTCAGACTGGTCAATCATATGAAAAATTGATCTAAATGGATCACTTTGGGAAAATAAGAGGATTTCTCTATTTCTCCGCTCCAATCCTGACACAGTAAATATTCTGACAAAATTTGGATAATAGCTACAGGTTGATTAAATTTTTGATAAAATTTAGACTTTCTGGCAATTTTAGGTAAAATTTTGTACGACAATATCCAAGCATGTATGACACAGAATGAGGTTTGACATGAAAATTGAAAAGGCTTGTATGATAACTGACACTAGGATTTTCTTTTACTGAGGGTTTTTGATAATTCTTGTATGACATAGTATGGCTTCTTGTATGACACTTGGGGTTCTGGTATGACACTTGCAGGTCAAACGCAATTGTTGTATGACAATTGGAGGTTTTGGATGACAGTTGACACCAGAAAAGGATTTTGTTGAAATTTTTCAAGTTTTCCAAGATTTTCCAGATTTTGGTCTCAATTGGTTTGCAAATTTTTTTGTCCAAGTTTGAAGATATGTGTATTGGATTGTTTGAGGTTGTTTATCATAGCAATAGGCTCACAATCACAAAAAATATGAGGGAACCGACTCAATGAATCAATCACACCTACCTTACCCTAGCTAGGAGAAGAGATGTATTACTTGCTCATTGACTTACGAACACACTTAGAGACTCCTTAGAATATGTAGGTCCAACAACACACAATGGATGTTGAAGCCCATATTAGCCGAGTTCAAGTGTCAAAGAGGGCTCGATATGATGAGTGTCTTGGGGTGATTACTATTCACCTTGCACAAGCACTAAAAATACTTCGAAGGAAGATCAATAGCAAAAATAACTTAGGCTTTTAATCATGGCATCCGTTCACAATTGTCTCCCATAGTCCTGCAAGTAGGATTGAGGCTATTAACCCTATGAGTACTCTAATCCATGTAGTCTCACAAGCAAGATTTAAATGGCTCCACTCTACACAAAATCAAAGCATGTTCATGAAATGAATACAAGGAACAAGCGCAGCTATGTCTTCTGAGGCTTTAACCTCAAGGAAGAATCAAATTTTATAGTGGGGTGGAAGAGTCAGCTTAAGAATTGTCCCCACTTAGGTCATTCCCAGGAGATTTTTACCTCTCTGATAGGCCCTCTAAAGGATTAAATTAAATATGAGGTTGGGGACCACAGGATCTGGGTTTCTGATTCTCTGAAAGAGAAGAGCATAATATCATAACCTTGTCCTTTTCCCTATCCAAAAACACATCAAGCAGAGTTAATCCAGAGACAATATGCAAATTGGCACTAGGGAAGATACCTTTCGAGTTTCTGATTCTCCTAAGATGCAGAAGAGCATAATCCCCTCAATATCCACCTCAATGGAAATAGGCATGTGTACCTAATTATCTAGGTGCCTATAAAAATGAAATACTAAGAAAACATAATATTTGATCAATAAATCTTTGGCAACCTACAAAACCACTTGTCAAAAATCTTGTTGAATGAGCATCTTTGACAAGTGATTTTCTGAAAGGGTTTCCTGCAAAAGAAGGGCTTAGAAGTCAAGACAAGAAGAGGCTAAAAGAATGGGTTTTTCTACTCAAGTCTTCATCTTTAATTCTGCAAAGATGCGTTAGGCTGTGAAAATGATTAGGCACCAGTAAAAAACAAATTTTAGAGTTAGCCATCAGTCGAAATCTCAAATCAAATGTCTCAAAAATTGATTAAAAATATGATACGAAAATTAAAAATTGGAGTCAAAACTCGTATGATAATATACTTGCTCTCATACGACACTTCAATCATGATACTATTTTGGGTACCTGCACACACGACAATCTAAGGCTAATATGAAAATATGAAACAACCGATACGACAATGCAAAGTGGCATCTGTTGTATGAAAGATAGAGGGTTCTGATATGACAATCTGTAAATCTCATATGAGATTGTACGAAAAAAAATTAAAAAATCAAATCTTGAGCCTGAAATGTTAGAAAAATAAAAACTTGAAAATGGAAACCTGCTATCGGGCCCCAGGGTGGGTGCTAGAAATGTGTGTGTGAAAATTGTACCTATTTATGGACACAACACTTCAGTAAAACATTATCGGTTAATAATATGAAAGTAAGCAATAAAGACAAATATCATTAACTAGATGATTTAATGCCTTCTAGTAGATGCGAGTATGGTATTCTTAGAAATTAACTGAGATCAGTGACAATGTGTGAGGCCTCACCCTGAGCCTGTCATAGCCATTTAGTTCTGCATTTGAGATAGACATATTTGATGATTATATTTTGATGCTCCATGGATTTATTGATACTTTATGTTATGATTTTATCACCTTAGAGTTTAATTGCACATTCGGTTATGATTATTTTGATGAAATTATGATATCTATTTGGAACCTTTATGTGAGATTTAGTGGATTTTATGAATGATTATGTTGTCATGATGATGTTTAATTGCAATTGAATTATATATGCAATGATTATGTTATAAGTTTAATTTAGTAATGAATTATGTATTTCATGATGAGTTGTATGTATGTTATAGATGATTGATTATGCCATGTGAATTATGATATTTCAGATGAATTATATTGATTATTAATGTTATGAATTTACATATTTTATTTCCCTGGACTACTGATGTTGGACTTTAGTGTGCAGGGAATTAGACAATGGTAAATTCAGGGAACCAGAGCATAGACTTCCGTAAATAAGTTTGAGCCAAGGTTGCTTCTAGTGAGAAGAAAAAACCTCATTGTATTGTAATTAATTCATGAAAGTAATGTGCATGTATGCATATAATTGTTATGTAATTGTAAATGTAATTATTGTTGAGAAAGCCCAAGTGGATATGCCACATGGCTAGTGATGTGTCATTTTTAGTTGTGTCACTTGACACTTGTGTGTGTACTTGTGGCCATGACATGTCCACTTGGGGATCGGATGCCCATCAACCTAGGATGGTACCCATTTAGGATCCCCATGTAAACCTTTGGTTAGGAAGCCTTAGAGTAAGTCAAACCATGTTGAACCCCAATTCAAACTTCAAGTGAATTTTAGGGAGGTTAAATGAGCCCCTAGGGTGTAGTTAGGATCTTTTTTAGCCACCCCACTTGATGCACCTTGGTTTGGGTGTTAAAATTTAGTCAATATTAAGCCCATAACTCACTTATGGTCCTTCAAAAGTACCTCTCAAGTGAAATTTCGAAAATGGAGGGTTGGCAAATGAGGAGAAGCCCATTCCTCTTTCCCCATTATTGGTCTCCATATCATTTATGAGGGGAGACAAGGATGGATGGAAATTCTCCATGAGCCATGCCTATTAATGAGGGTTAGTTGGGGGTTAGGTAGGGAACCTCTTTTAGTAGGAATTTTGGGCGAAGAATTGGGTTGACACCCACTCTTTAGATTTGGAGACTTTTCTAGTTTGGAGAAAAGGCTTAGAAGAGGCTCTTCATCAACTATCTTCCTTAAGCTTGGATTCTAGGTTGGTGGCATTCATTCTTCTACTTGTATGTTTTCATGTGAATGAGCTCTCAAGAAAATTTTCATTCTTGTATGGAGAAACTAGTTTTGAGCTATTATGTATTTGTGTTTGTGAATCTTGTTATGATGTGTAGTATATGTTTATGTGAATTCTTGTGCTTGTTGTTGTGCAAGCCTATTGTTTTGTAGATGTGAAGCTTGTTGTTCTTGTGAATTCTTGTTTGTATTGTTTTGTTAAGGGAGTTTTCTCAAGGCCACACTCACCCTTGGGAGGGAAGAGTAGCCTTGGGGGTGAAGGGAATTTTGGGATACCATGGGTGTAGAGTCTCTCCTTGTTATGGATAGTGAAGAAACATGGATGTATGGGCTCCATGTAGCCATTTCTTTTTGGGGGTCATAAGGGATTGTATGGCTTGGAGACATGGGGGTCATACGGAGTTTTACTGTGTGGAATTTTTGTGGCATCTTGTGTATTGAGAAAGCCAAGAGAAGGCTTGTCTTTTGTTTCCATGAAATGTGCTTTCTCCCCTTGTGTTGGTTCCACCTTCACCCCAATTTTATGAGTCATTTGGAGACTCTTGTTTTAGCTTTGGATGGGAGTTTAAATGTGCATATTGTGTTATTGTGTTTGTGTTTTGTTGGAGAGTGAAATTTTTTTTATGTGATGGTTCCCGAAGCTCGGGGGTGGCTTAATAGAAGCCTAGGTTGGGAGGTGAGCACTCCATGGTCTATTTTATTTATTTGCAAGTTTGGAGGCCATTGAAGACTTCATGTTTGAAGATGTAATCTTGAAGAGTTTGTGAATGTATTCAAAAAAATCGATATGGGTCACCTTTGTATTATGATTATTGTTTTGTAAGGGAGTCTTGAGAATTCCCTTGAGTTTAAGTATTTTGTAATGGAGTTATCACTCCATGTCTTGTATTTGTAATAAGTGTGTTGTATCATAATTATGAAGAAATGTTTGGTTTTCCCTTTTGATAGATTCATGTTCTTATGAATAATAAGGATTGATACTCAAGTTGATGCATATTATTGTTATTGTGATAGTATTTCAAGAATGAAATTTTAATAATGAATTTTAGTTTCTTTGAGTTTCTTTTGAAATGGTCATTTGAAAATATTAATGTTATTGTTATTGCTATTGTGGAATTTAAAAAAAGAAAAGGATGAGATCTCAAACTTGTGTTGAGGAAACCTTTTTTTCACAAAGTTGAGTTATTAGTATGAAAGTAGTGTAACTGTAAGGCCCCTCATGTTTTCCCTCTAATAGTTGGATCACCCTAATGGATTTTAGGTGCTAGGACTGCATGTTGAGACTATGAGATGCACCTGGATTTTATTATAAAAAGATAAGGTTTAGTATAGTTGGATGTTCTAGAAAATCCTTGTGGGGCCCTGTCCCCGTTATCAAAGCCTTCAATCTAATCTCTTAAGGGAACAAAAATAAAAAGAATAAAAATAAAAATTGAATATGGATATTGGTGTATTATAAATTTTATATTTTCTATAATGTAAATAGACTAAAAGTGAAAGACAGGAACTCAGAGATTATTAGAAAGGGAAAAGTTAATGGGAAAATAAGTTGTAACTTAAATTAAGAACAATAAGTGTACCTTGAGTGCCAAGGGCACAATAAAAGAAATAATTGGAGTATATGACTAAGAATGGCTTATAAGAAGTGTTATGATCTTAATGTTAGTTACTTAATTTTGAGATAAATTAGACCTAAGGAAATTGTGACCCTACTATGAAGGAATCACTGAATTTGATTTAATTTCCATGTTAACATAATATAGGTGGATTGAGCCAGATGGCTTTCATGTTTAGGATAATGTTTTGGATGAGTTAGTAAGATGAATGTTGTAAAAATATTTGAATGAGATTAGACTCCTTTGAATTGAGTATTACAATGATTAGGGATACAATTGAATAATGATGATGAATTATGCAAAATTGGTTTAGCTATAATGTGAAAGACTAATACAATTATTCGAGTACCAGGATATTATTGAATTAAGCGATAGACGAAAACAAATGAACTATGTGGTGATTACTAGTTATGTTATAGATGAATGTGTAGCCTTTATTATTATGATGTTGTGTTGTAAAGATGAACCTTGATCTATGGATGTTAGTATTCATAATTTAAAAGTTGAGTATCTTAGACTGTGAAAATCATGGCCATTGTTCTATTATAAGTAAATGTGAATTCTGTTGGAAATTAGTAGCTTAGGAAATGATGAATTCCTAATTGTGCCTAATGTTAGGTATGGATGAAATTGATAAATGATTTAATGTGATGATATAATACCTTGATAGTTAATTGAGTTATGATTGAGTTTTTCACTTTTCATTGGTATTATTATTTCTTGGGACTACTGATGCTCGTCTCAAGTGTGTAGGTATAAACCATGGATTAGGGGGAGTCAAGCCAACATATTTGTATTATTCCCGTGACACCAAGGTTGTGTCCCAAAGGGATACAAGGCCTTTGTAATGTATTTTATTTTGTCAAGTGAAATGATTATGAATGTATTTAAAAGAGTAAATGTTTTATGTTGTTACATTGTTTAGTGGACTTGCCAAGTAATTATGTGTATGGTATTGTAGTGTCAATTGACACATGTTCTTGTGATGTGAGTTGGCAAGAGTCCACATGGAGAAGATGAATGTCACCATCCAACCTAGTACAAGTTGGTCTTCCCCATACCTCAACTTGGTTAGAACACCAATAGTTGGTCACATCACTTTGAATTGCGAATTTCACCTTGGGGTTGGGTTTTGAGGGGTCAAATTGACTCGAAGAAGGTTTCTTTTCATAAAATGGAAGGCCCATAGGTTATACCTATGGGTAATCGACCCTTTTAACCATAGGACACCCTAGGAGCACCTTGGGAAGCCCTCCAAAAGTGACTTTTCAAAAAGTTACGAAAATCCCAAAGTCACATGGGAACTCTTGAGTCAAAAAGCTTCCATTACTCTTCCCCATTCACTTTTTAGAGTTCCATTTAGGGAAAGTTGGAAGACCTTGGTTAGATCATCCAATAGGAAACTCCCACTACACCCAAGGGCATGGGAGAAGGTGAAGAGCCTATTTTAATGGAAAACTTGGAGGGTGCTCCCTAATCACCCACTCTCCAATTTTGGAGACAACTAAGGAGCTTGGAGTAGGATAGAGAAGAGAGCTTGGATATAGGAGACACTCCCAATACTTGACTCATTATCTTGGACCAAGGTTGGTGGCTCACTTACTCATTTTCTTAATGTTTTGTTTATGCAAGTATTGGAGAAAAATATGTATTGGTGTATTGTATGAGTTCCAGTGTTGTATTCTTGAGAGTTTATGCTTGTGAATCTTGTTGTTCTTTTGAAGTTTGTTTTGGAGTCTAAGTGATTCATGCTCTCTTGAGCTTGTTTGATTTTCTTATTTTTGTGCTCTTTGTGTTGTGTGGAGTCAAGATTTTTGGGGTTGTGCAAGGACTCACTCACCCATGGGATGGGAAGAGAAATCCTTGAGGGTGAAGGGGTTCAATGGACAACTCCAATGGTGGGTGTCCCTCATGTGTAAAGAGGGTAATGCACCATGGATGTATGGGCTCCATGGATGGGTTTTGCTTAAAATTTGGGGGGCATAAGGAGGCTGTTTTGTGATCTTGGCCATGTGTGCCAATGAAGAGTATTTTGTATATTGAGACTTGTTGAAGGCATGTTATATTGCAGACCCTTTTTCTCCCAAAGGATTACTTAGTCCACCTTCACCCATTGAAGGCTTGTGGTTAAGCCTCTTGTGAAAGCCATGGGTTGGGAAGCTTTCCTTAATATGTATTGTTGTGATTTTTGTGGTTTCAATTGAAGTTGTTGAGTAAATGATTATGTGGAAGTAAATGTAAAGAGGAATGTGTATGTTTTGTCACCCAGTTGGCTTGAACTCCCCTAGCTCGGGGGTGGTCCATCTATTTGGACCTATGGTAGGGAGGAGAGTACCATGGTTTCTTTTGACTTGTTTCTTTCAGGTTGCTTTTGCAGGATTGGAAGGAGAGGCACTAATTGTCCTATGTGTTTTGTGAAAATTATGTAAAGGTTGTAAATTGTTATTGTAGTGGAGATGAATCTCCAAGTCATGTATTGAATCAAGTGTTGTTGTTATGAGTTGTGAGAAAGTTTTGTAAATCTTGTTGATAGTTCATTTATGAAATGACATAATCATGTTCTTATGAAAAGCAAAGATTATAGAATAGGGTGTTTTCTAATGTAATTATGAAGTTTCTCAAAGCATTGAATAGAATATCAAATGATGTTTCTTGAAGTTTCTCTTTGAGATAGTAATGGAAAGATGTAGTTGCTGTTTAAGAAAATAATAGAGTATGGTTATGTTGTGTTGAAAATGTAGAATAGATTTCCTTCATTGCTAAATGGTATTTACAATGTATTGCAAAAGAGAAGGCTATTGGAATGAAAAAAGAGTTTTCATAATGTTATCAATCTTGTTCTAGGATCAATGTATGTAGAGGTATATGATTCAAGTGATAAACCAATCTCTAATTTCCACCTTTTATCCATGCAAGTAAAATTGTAAACCAGTCATGTTAATTTGGATGAGGAACCATTAGTTTACTTTGTAAACATGAAATTGAATATGTATAGTATTAAAGCATTTTATTGAAAAAATAATGTTAGGAAAGAAATCAACTTTCTCTCTATAACAAAACTAAATCATCAAATAAATTTAGGTGTGTAAGATAAAATGATTTTCAATAAAATCAAGTTTCCAAGCAAGTTATAAGAAAAACAAAAAAAAATTGGGAAATGGAGACCTACAGGTCTCTGGAATTTGTATGGGAAAATAATTCCCATACAAATTCCTTGCCACAGTCAATATTAAAACATTAAATTTGCCACTTGTATTCAAAACAAATATAATAATAATTTATATATTAATCTCCTCACTTTTTCACTACATCTCCATAAGGTGGCGCAGGGGATGAGAAGACCAGACCTTGCATTGAATGAGCCTTGGTTACATTGGCCACTGCACTTTTCAAAATATGTACTTGCTATCATAAATCTCTTCTCCCAAACAAACACCTTATCTCCTTGCCTGCGTGAGTTCTACTTGGTCTTTGTGTTAGGAGATAGGAAGGGAACCACATCCCCATGTTATCCCCAACTCCCCACTCCTTACAACATGTGCTAGCTCCCTATGTTGCAGATTGTACTTAGTCTTTGGTATGGGGTGGAAACCCAAACCCCCATGTCCGCATCTTTTCTTACCCCCCTTGAAACTTGCGCAAGGTTTGGGGATTGTTTTTCATTGTTTGCTTGGATATGTGTTTGAATACTTAAGTGGACCCCCCCTAACTTTACTCCTCCATGATGCCTTCATTAATACTCCTCTTTCCTTATTATGCACCCCTCTAGACATAGTATGGGGTTTGACTTTCCCCCCCCCCCCTCTCTTGGCACATGAACTTAGAATGGGAAAAAGGTGTTTTAGCTAGGAATTAAGGAAAGTTTAGATTAGTAGTTAGTTTAGGTTAATTTTACTTTGAGGATTAAGTTGCTTAACATTGGAAAATTCCTTCATGAATTTTTATTGTTTTATTTGAATTATAAGTTTGTTTTAGTAAATTTTATTGTAGTATCTATTTAATATATATGTATTAATAATTAATATATTATAATATAATAATTAGTTAATTTATTATTAATTGGTTATTATATTATAATTATTTATTAATTAATATATATTATTAAATTATTATTATTCATTAAATATATTATCGAATGATAATATAATTTTATTAATTGGTTAATAATCACATTAATTATTTGATATTTGATAATTAGTTTATTAAGATACGTCTCTTATAATTATAATCATCATTTAATTGGTTGTTATAACTTGACATATTTTGGATCAATATACATTATCTTATAACTTTAATATAACAAGATGATGTTAGTTAAGCATATCAAAATCAATAATCAATATTTATAAGAACATCATTTAAATGATTTTCTAGACAATGTTCTTTTGACCCTAATAACCTATGTGATTGCTAAAACAACAAATTGTACGTTAATTTGATTTATCAAGACCTCTTATCATTGAAAACCTCTTGGTAACATTGATAAACTAAATTATGAGAATTAGACTCTCCTAGGATGTAATCTAGTAATAACTAGAAGGGTGACCTAATCATGAGTAGATAATCTATAATTAATTCTTTGAAAAGGGTCACTCTCAAAATGCAAATAATGATTGGATTAACCTAATTAGGTGTCCTTGGATAGACCTTGTTGGTATCACCTTATGCTAATCGAGAACCGTTCATTCTATCCCTATTGAACTTGATTATAACTTTAACTGCTAGTGTACTTGTGGAGACTGTTCTTGGTTAACTAATTTGATTTTTCGGAGCCTTTGAGAACTTTTGCCAAAGATCACCCTGTTAACCTTCTTTAAAAATAAAAAATAAAAAAATGGGTGTGATTTAGTCTAGTTTTCGATGGGCATGACAGTAACATGTTAAACAAGTTAAGAGGAGAAAAAAGTTTGAGTTTTCAGTAAATTAGTTGTTCTTTGATTTCAATGTAATGATAAATTCATAGAAGAATATAAAAAAAATTGTAGAAGAAATTTAATTTTCCTCATGTGCACTAAGACTAAATCAATTTTACCTCTTGATAATTAGTAATAGTTGTGTGTGTGAGTTTAACACCTTCATGAAACTACAAGATTAACTAAGAACAACAAGAATTAGAGTGAGAACTAATCTAATCAATGCACAATTAATCTATCAACATCTCATGGATCTCTAAAATAAAGTGGTAAATGAGGCTCTCAGCTATGATCCTCACTAGTGACACTCTAAAGATGAGAAATGAACTAAATGATAGGCAATTAAGATCTATTCAATCAAATTTTAGTTCTATTTGATGAACAATCTACTATGATCAAAGAAATTAAGCTATTAAAATTGACAAGTGAGTGGTGTGGATGCAAATTGCAAGAGATTTGCTGCAATTCAAAGATACGGAATGGATCCTTAATGCCTCAAAATGCTTTCTACTTATAGGATTTTCCCAAGGGTAGGGGGTAAAGTGAGTTGATCATGGTTATGCTTGGGTAAGGTTAATTGGCTTTGCTTTGTCTAGAAATGGGGGGACAAGGAGGGGACAATCATTTAAATGGTTTCAAAAGGCTGGACCATTTCAACAAAAGTGAGTGATTTGTGTCCATTTTGTCTCCAATTTGCTTTGTTTGAGGGAAATTATGATTTATTAATTAATTAAAGTAATTAAATTTAACCATGAAGGGTAAGAGGTTCATTTTGATTTTTGCTTTCAACAACTATGTCATTAATTGAATTTAATCAATTTCGTAGTGTTTTTCCCCTTTTCAAGCTTTATTTAATCATTTAATCATTTAATTGAATTTTCCTTTGATTTGAATTGCCTTTGTTCCATTTATTGATTTTTCGTGCTATTTTGATGATTTGATGCACCTTTTGATTGATTTAAGCCTTTTGCCAATTTTCCATGTCTACAATAGTAGCAAGAAGAATTCAATGCAAACTAAACTATTGAAAGAAAAAAATGCAAAGCAAGCAAAAAGTAGAAAAATGACCACCTACAGGTCTCTGGAAAATGCATGGGAGAAATCCCATACATTTTCCTAAAAACCACAGTCATTTAAATAATATATCCTACACCTACATGGCAATAGGAGATAATTTTATAATGCTATGACAATAAAGCCTATTCTACCCAACAAGAAAACTAGCCCTTGGGGGACCCACCTGGGTGGACTCCCCAAAGGGGTCCTCAAAAGAAAATATAAGTAATATAGTATATCAGAACCTAATAAAGTTTCTTATAATAAAAATCATCTGGTAAAAAAAAATTATTATAAAAAAAAAATATAATAAAGGACCCTTGTATATGATGCCCACGTAGAGTTTTTCAAAAAAGTTTAAAAAAACAAGTTTTTTTCAAAAAAAATTATTTATAAAAAAATATTAAATGAAAATTTGGAGGGGGGGGGGGGGCATGAACCCCACACCCCATCCTCCACGCGGTTGGCCACAGGCCTTGCGGAGGCAGGTACCCTACTTGCCGAAGTAGGATGGGCCTTGATGTGCGCAGGGTACTGCCCTGTTACGGTAGGTTGGCCTGCCACGCGGGGGTACTGAGCTGTCAGCGAGGGCCTCGCGTGACAGGACCCGCCCCCCCGTGAGTATGCAAACCGAGGCCTATTAAACTTAGACACTTTTTTTTAAAAAATTGCCCTTTTCTTTATTTTATATTATATTAATTAATATTTCTATTAATTAATATTTATAATATAAATATTAATTAATAATTAATTTATTATTTATATTAAGTAATATTTATTTTAATTAATATTTTAATATTAATTATTATAAATATTATTTAATAATTAATTTATTAATCATTTTATAATATTTATATTAATTAATATTTTTAATATTAATGATTATAAATGTTATTTAATAATTAATTTATTATTTAATAACTATGAAAATTAATAATTAATATTATTTAACAAAATTATTATTTAATAATTAATCAATTTAATCCGTTAATAATAATTATATTAGATGATAATAATTAATATAATTATTATTTAATTATTTTATGATTTAATAATATATTAATTGGTAATTAATATAATTATAATCATTTAATAATTTATTTATTTATTCTTTTATGACGATATTTAATAATTGTATTAATTATTGAATAATAATAATTAATATAATTATTATTTGTAAAAATTACGTTGTCAATTAATTTTATAAAGGGTTGCTAGTATGCTCCAATGGATGAGTAATATGGGTTAATTTATAGGAAATTATAAGTTAAATTGTAACATAATTTTATAAACAATGAAATTTTTTAGTTATTAATTAGCTAACTAGATTCCGTGATATATTATCACAATGCTTTAATAAATGAATCATAACGACTCATTGTAGTAATGCGTTGGCATTAGGCTCAATTGTTCAGTATTAGTATAGCTAAAACTATAAGCTGGTTACTATCATGAATGAACTTAAATGTTAGGTTAACTTTGGTTGCAACTTCGCTTTCTAGATATAATCCTTTGATAAAACTAATTCAACTAGTAACCTAAATCACTAACGTTGTAAAGAAAAGTTGATTCAAACTCTTTTACGAACTTTTGTTTTGCAACAATCAAGTTGACCCTCACCCTCTTAGCTCAACCATTCATCTTAGTCACATGTTAACCTATTAAACCTTAAACTTACATTCTTTTCAAAAAAAAAAGTTGGTGTGATTTTGAGTGTAAAATTATGGGCATGACACTTGGTATCAGAGCCTAGGTTTCAACATTGGAACCTAACCCATTACGTTTCTTAGCTAACTTTAACCCTTTCGAAATTGTTAGGATGCTTGCCCTTACGTGCCAAGCTCGAAGATGTATTACAGGACAAGGGGCTAGGCGAGCTACCTTGAGTTGTGAGCAAGTTGAACAAAGGGCTGAGATATCAGTAGTTAATCAGCCACCACCACCACCACCCGATCCTAATCAGGAGGTCTTATTAGCCTTACAGAACCTCATTGGGGTTATACAAGAAAGGTTGCCTCTAGTTATTCCTTAGTCAGAGAACTAGTTGTGCGGAGGACATAGATTAGAGGCTAGAGAGAGGACTAGGAGTCCTCCATGAGATCGTGAGGAAGGGCAAGGGGCACATGAGGTGGAATCGGTTCACATGCTAGAACCACCACCTAGATTTGTTCAGAGGGCACCCTGTGATGTGAGGGACCATATTAGAGATCTCCTAAAGTTATAGCCACCTTTGTATTATGGTTCTACAGAGGGTACAGATGCCGAGGCATGGCTTTTGAGCTTAGATAGGTGCTTTGGGTTGAGTCAGTATGATAGCAACGTTAAGGCCCATTTTGCAGTACACCTTTTGTGAGGAGGTGCTTCCACATGGTGGAAACAGGAAGAATTTAAGAATAATACTATTATGGACACTATGACTTGGGAGACATTCCTAGAGAGGTTCTGAGATAGGCACATATTAGAGCACTATAGGTAGAGGCATGTAGATGAGTTCCATGAGCTCCAGTAGAGGGGACTCACAGTGCTACAATATGAGACCCGCTTCCTTGAGTTGTTACATTATGTAGACTACATGAAGGATGAAAAGCTATGAGTCAACCATTTTGTTAAGGGACTCAATGATTGGATAGAGGGACAGGTTCGCATGACATCACCAGGGACCCTTTGTGAGGTAGTAGAGATGGCTTTGGTTGTAGAAGAAATTTGGGGTAAGTCTAGAGACGCTCGTGACAGGTCTCAGAACTATAACTCTACATCACAGTCACAGGGGCACCAAAAGAGTCACTGGAAGGGTAATAAAAAGTATTCTTTAGGTTCTTTTAATAAGAACCCACAACAATAGACCTAGAAAAACTAGAAACAAAAGCCACCACAGGGACAACAGGGCTCTAAGCCCAAATAGTGGTAGACACAGGGAAAGAGGAAGGATCGGTGACAACAGTATACAAATGCACCCCCAACATGGATTCAATAGTCCTCTCAGGAGGGTTTAAGCGATTCTAGTAGGATCAGAGGACAACAGTTCTCTAGGTCACAGGGAGTTCAAGCTCACACTCGTGGTCCTTGCTATGCATGTGGTGCCATGGGGCACTTAGCTCGTGATTGTCCATAGGGTCAAATGTCAAACAGTCAGCATATGGCAGCATCGGAGCCTACAGTAGGAGACTTTGGAAAGTCTTAGAGGGTTTTTGCTATGGTTGATATCCGCTAGGCCGAGCACCAGGCCACAATGATAGAGGCTGCAGGTCTGATCAGCGGTATTAGTATTACTATATTGTTTGATTCTGGTGCTACTGATTCTTTTATATCTCCATTTTTTGTGGAGCGTTCTGGGCTTGTGGTAGCTAGACAAGAAGTTAGTTGGGAAGTGGAGTCAGCATCAGGGTCTAGAGTGTTAGTAAACTCTTTAGTGAAGGATAGCCAGGTAAAGATTAGAGATTTCATCACTACTATTGATCTTTGAATCATACCTCTTGGTTCTATGACATAGTACTTGGCATGGATTGGCTTTATGCCCATAGAGCTAAGTTATATTGTCAATAGAAGAGGATTGAGTGCCTTGATGATCATGGTACACCCATTATGATTTGTGAGATTCAGAGAGGCATCTCTCTTCGTATGATCTCAGCCATGCAGCTTAAGTGGAGCATGCAAAATAGATGTCAAATTTTTGCTATTACTATCAGTGATAGAGAGGATGAGGAGGAAGGGAAACCATCTCTTGATAATTATCCTATACTAAAGGAGTTTGCAAATGTGTTCCCTACTGAGCTTCCAGGCATGCCTCCTCATAGAGCAGTTGATTTCCATATTGATCTTGTGCCAGGAGCTGCTCCAGTTTTGAAGGCACCTTACAGGATGACCACTAATGAGCTTAATGAGCTCAAGATTCAGTTAGAGGAACTTTTGGAGAAAGGTCACATTCATCCTAGTGTTTCACCTTGGGGCGCACCTATTAACTTAATTAAGAAGAAGGATGGATCCTTGCGGTTATGTATGGATTACTGACAACTTAATAAGCTTACCATCAAGAATCAGTATCCGCTTCCCAGGATTGATGATTTATTTCATCAGCTTAAGGGTGCTAAAGTGTTTTCCAAGATTGATCTTAAGTCAGGTTACCACCAATTACAGATTGTTGATAGCGACATTCCTAAGACTGCATTTCATATTAGATACGGGCATTATGAGTTCAAAGTTGTACCTTTTGGACTCACCAATGCTCTAGCAATTTTCATGACCCTTATGAATGGGGTATTATGTACCTTCCTTGATAAGTTTGTGATTTTGTTCCTTGATGATATCCTAATTTATTCATGGGATGAAGAGGAATACGAAGAGCACTTGAGACAGGTATTGCAGTGTCTTAGAGACAATCAGTTGTATGGAAGTTTGTCCAAATGTGCTTTCTATAGGACAGAGATTCATTACATTGGGCATGTTATTTTAGGAGATGGAATCTTAGTAGGTCCATCTAAGATTAGAGCCATCATGGATTGGCCTGCACCTACTTCAATGACCAAGGTCAGGAGTTTTATGGGATTGGCAGGTTATTACAGACATTTTGTAGAGGGTTTTTCTAGGGTGGCTCATCCCATCACTTCTCTTCAACGTAAGGGAAATAAATTTGAGTGGACCGAGAAGTGCGAGAGGGCCTTTTAGGAACTCAAGAAGGTTCTTACCAGCGCTGCTATTCTAGTAGTGCCTGATCCTTTAGCAGATTTTGTTGTATGCATAAATGCCTCCTTAGATGGTTTGGGAGTAGTTCTCATGTAGAATGGGCAAGCCACTGCATATGTATCTAGGAAACTTAAAACTCATGAACTCAATTACCCACTCATGACCTCGAGTTAGCTGCATTGGTTCATGCCTTAGTGAGATGGAAACATTTTCTTCTGGGTCATCGGTTTGAGCTCCATTCAGATCATCAGAGCTTATAGTATATTTTCTCTAAGCCAAACCTGAATGCATGTCAGCGTAGGTGGATGGAATTCCTATGTGAGTATGATTTTGATGTCCACTACACCAAGGGGAAGGAGAATGTGGTTTCCAATGCCCTGAGTAGGAGACACCATGGGGCCTACTCTATGACAAAAGGTGTTGAGTTAAGGGATTGGATATTACATCATTTGCACAAGGATGTTTGGTATGTATAGGTTAGTCAGATCATTCTGTGTTAGAGCACTCTTGAGCGTAAATATTTAGAATATTCCTTAGATTCTGATGGGCTTTTATGCCATAGAGGATGCATCTATATCCCATCCTCCGGAGACTTGCAAGTTTTCATCATGCTAGAGGCCCATAGGGCCCCTTATGCAGCACATCCCTGAGTCAAGAAGATGCATGCAGATTTGAGGTAGTTATATCATTGGCTAGGGATGAGGCAAAACATAGCTGAGATAGTGGCATGATGTCTTGAGTGTTAGAGGGTCAAGGCATAGGATGATCACCCTGGTGGTTTGCTTCAGCCTTGTGAGATACTATAGTGGAAGTGGGATGTTATTTTCCATGGACTTCATCATTGGTCTCCCCATGTTATCTTGATGCCATGATGCCATCATGGTGATGGTTGACAAATTGACCAAAGTAGCCCACTTCTCACCTATTCGGACCACTTTTACAGCCCCAACAGTAGTACAAGTTTTCTTGCAGGATATTGTCAGAGTTCATGGCATACATCATAAGATTATTTCAGGTTGAGATTCTCTCTTCATATCATCTTTATGGAGAGGGCTACAGATAGCTTTGGGCACTAAGGTCAATTTTAGTACCACTTATCACCCATAGACCGATGGAGAGACAGAGAGGGTAAATCAGGTGTTGGAGGATATGCTTTGCATGTATGTCATGGATCATCAGACTAGGTTGGAGGAGTACCTTCATTTGGTGGAGTTTGCCTACAATAATGGGCATCATACTTCTCTAGGTATGCCTCCCTATCAGACATTATAAGGCAGACCCTGCAGAACACCATTGAGTTGGGACAGTATTGAGGATAGAGTTGCTTTAGGTCCTGAGTTAGTGCGAGAGTTGGAGTAGTAGGTGACATTGATCAGACAGTGTCCGAAGGAGGTAAAAGATAGGTAGAAAAAGTATGCAGATGAAAAAAGGGAAGATCGTAGTTATCAGGTTGGAGATAGAGTCTTTCTGAGAGTGCGACCTCATAAGAGTCCAATCCAATTTGGAAAGGGCTCTAAGCTTGCACCCAGATTTTTTGGTCCTTTTGAGATACTTGAGCGGATAGGTCTTGTTCCCTATCATCTTGCTTTGCCACCAGGCCTGTCACGCATCCACAACATTTTTCATGTGTCAGTGTTGAGGAAGTATATTTTTGATGAGACTCATACCATAGATTGGGATGCCTTGCAGATGGAGTCAGATGGTCAGCTGGCTTTGGAGCCCATCCGCATTTTGGCTCGCTAGATGCTAACACTTAGAGGCCAAGAGCTGGACCAGGTTAGGGTCAAGTGGGATTGCTATGATGAGGTTACGACATCATGGGACGATGCAGTGAAGATGAGAGCACAGTATCCCCATCTTTTTGATGAACTCTAGGAGGAAGTTCATGCCTTGGGGGGGAGGATGTGAGGCCTCACCCCGAGCCTGTCATAGCCATTTAGTTTTGCATTTGAGATAGACATATTTGATGATTATATTTTGATGCTCCATGAATTTACTGATACTTTATGTTATGGTTTTATCACCTTAGAGTTTAGTTGCAAATTCAGTTATGATTATTTTGATGAAACTGTGATATCTATTTGGAACCTTTATGTGAGATTTAGTGGATTTTATGAATGATTATGTTGTCATGATGATATTTAATTGCAATTGAATTATATATGCAATGATTATGTTTTAAGTTTAATTTAGTGATGAATTATGTATTTCATGATGAGTTGTATGTATGTTATAGATGATTGATTATGCCATGTGAATTATGATATTTCAGATGAATTATATTGATTATTAATGTTATGAATTTACATGTTTTATTTCCTTGGACTACTGATGTTGGACTTTAGTGTGTAGGAAATTTGACCATGGTAAATTCGGGGAACCAGAGCATAGACTTCTATAAATCAGTTTGAGCCAAGGTTGCTTCTAGTGAGAAGCAAAAACCTCATTGTATTGTAATTAATTTGTGAAAGTAATGTGCATGTATGTATATAATTGTTATGTAATTGTAAATGTAATTATTGTTGAGAAAGCCCAAGTGGATATGCCACATGGCTTGTGATGTGTCATTTTTGGTTGTGTCACTTAACACTCATGTGTGTACTTGTGGCCATGACATGTCCACTTAGGGATTGTATGCCCATCAACCTAGGATGGTACCCCTTTAGGACCCCCATGTAAACCTTTAGTTAGGAAGCCTTAGAGTATGTCAAACCATGTTGAACCCGAATTCAAACTTCAAGTGAATTTTAGGGAGGTTAAATGAGCCCCTAGGGTGTAGTTAAGGTCTTTTTTAGCCACCCCGCTTGATGTACCTTGGTTTGGATGTTAAATTTTAGTCATTATTGAGCCCATAACTCACTTATGGTCCTTCAAAAGTACCTCTCAAGTGAAATTACAAAAATGGAGGGTTGGCAAATGAGGACAAGTCCATTCCTCTTTCCCCATTCTTGGTCTCCATATAATTTATGAGGGGAGACATGGATGGATGGAAATTCTCCATGAGCCATGCCTATTAATGAGGGTTAGTTGGGGGTTAGGTGGGGAACCTCTTTTAGTAGGAATTTTGGGGGAAGAATTGGGTTGACACTCACTCTCTAGATTTGGAAACTTTGCTAGTTTGGAGAAAAGGCTTAGAGGAGGCTCTTCATCGACTATCTTCCTTAAGCTTGGATTCTAGGTTGGTGGCATTCATTCTTCTACTTGTATGTTTTCATGTGAATGAGCTCTCAAGAAAATTTTCATTCTTGTATGGAGAAACTAGTTTTGAGTTATTATGTATTTATGTTTGTGAATCTTGCTATGATGTGTAGTATATGTTTATGTGAATTCTTGTGCTTGTTGTTGTGCAAGCCTATTGTTTTGTAGATGTGAAGCTTGTTGTTCTTGTGAATTCTTGTTTGTGTTGTTTTGTTAAGGGAGTTTTCTCAAGGCCACACTCACCCTTGGGAGGGAAGAGTAGCCTTGGGGGGTGAAGGGCATTTTGGGACACCATGGGTGTAGAGTCTCTTCTTGTTATGGAGAGGGAAGAAACATGGATGTATGGGCTTCATGTAGCCATTTCTTTTTGGGGTTCATAAGGGATTGTATGGCTTGGAGCCATGGAGGTCATAAGGAGTTTTATGGTGTGGGATTTTTGTGGCATCTTGTGTATTGAGAAAGCCAAGAGAAGTCTTGTCTTTTGTTTCCATGAAATGTGCTTTCTCCCCTTGTGTTGGTTCCACCTTCACCCCAATTTTATGAGTCATTTGGAGACTCTTGTTTTAGCTTTGGATGGGAGTTTAAATGTGAATATTGTGTTATTGTGTTTGTGTTTTGTTGGAGAGTGAAACTTTGCCTATGTGATGGTTCCCGAAGCTCGGGGGTGGCTTAATAGAAGCCTAGGTTGGGTGGGTGAGCACTCCATGGTTTATTTTTTTTATTTGCAGGTTTGGAGGCCATTGAAGACTTCATGTTTGAAGATGTAATCTTGAAGAGTTTGTGAATTTATTCAAAAAAATCGATATGGGTCACCTTTGTATTATGATTATTGTTTTGTAAGGGAGTCTTGAGAATTCCCTTGAGTTTAAATATTTTGTAATGGAGTTATCACTCAAAGTCTTGTATTTGTAATAAGTGTGTTGTATCATAATTATGAAGAAATGTTTGGTTTTCCCTTTTGATAGATTCATGTTCTTATGAATAATAAGGATTGATGCTCAAGTTGATGCATATTGTTGTTATTGTGATAGTATTTCAAGCATGAAACTTTAATAATGAATTTTAGTTTCTTTGAGTTTCCTTTGAAATGGTCATTTGAAAATATTAATGTTATTGTTATTGATATTGTGGAATTAAAAAAAAAAAAGGATGAGATCTCAAACTTGTGTTGAGGAAATCTTTTTTTCACAAAGTTGAGTTATTAGTATGAAAGTAGTCTACATGTTAAACAAGTTAAGAGAAGAAAAAGTGTTTGAGTTTTTAGTAAATTAGTTCTTTGATTTCAATGTAATGATAAATTCATAGAAGAATATAAAAAAAATTGTAGAAGAAATTTAATTTTCCTCATGTGCACTAAGACTAAATCAATTTTAACTCTTGATAATTAGTAATAGTAGAAAGAAGAATTCAATGCAAACTAAACTATTGAAAGAAAAAATGCAAAGCAAGCAAAAAGTAGAAAAATGACCACCTACAGGTCTCTGGAAAATGCATGGGAGAAATCCCATACATTTTCCTAAAAACCACAGTCATTTAAATAATATATCCTACACCTACATGGCAATAGGAGATAATTTTATAATGCTATGACAATAAAGCCTATTCTACCCAACAAGAAAACTAGCCCTTGGGGGACCCACCTGGGTGGACACCCCAAAGGGGTCCTCAAAAGAAAATATAAGTAATATACTATATCAGAACCCAATAATGTTTCTTATAATAAAAATCATCTGGTAAAAAAAAAATATTATAAAAATATATATATAATAAAAGACCCTTGTATATGATGCCCATGTAGAGTTTTTCAAAAAAGTTAAATTTTTTTTTTAAAAAAAAAAATTTATTTTAAAAAAAATATTAAATGAAAATTGGGGGGGGGGGGGGGGGGGGGGGTGTGGACCCCACATCCCATCCTCCACACGGTTGGCTGTAGGCCCTGTGGAGGCAGGTACCTGCCTGGCGAAGTAGGACGGGCCTTGCCGTTCGTAGGGTACCACCCTAGAGCGACAGGTTGGCCCTGCCACGCGGGGGTACCGCGCTATCAGCGAGAGCCCTGCGTGATAGGATCGGGCCCCCCGTGAGTATGCGGGGCAAGGCCTATTAAACTTAGACACTTTTTAAAAAAAATTTGCCCTTTTCTTTATTTTATATTATATTAATTAATATTTATAATATTAATGAATAATTAATTTATTATTTATATTAAGTAATATTTATTTTAAATAATATTTTAATATTAATTATTATAAATATTATTTAATAATTAATTTATTAATTATTTAATAATATTTATAATAATTTATATTTTTAATATTAATTATTAGAAATGTTATTTATAATTAATTTATTATTTAATAACTATGAAAATTAATAATTAATATTATTTAGCAAAATTATTATTTAATAATTAATCTATTTAATCTGTTAATAATAATTATATTAGATGATAATAATTAATATAATTGTTATTTAATTATTTTATGATTTAATAATATATTAATTGGTAATTAATATAATTATAATCATTTAATAATTTATTTATTTATTCTTTTATGACGATATTTAATAATTGTATTAATTATTGAATAATAATAATTAATATAATTATTATTTGTAAAAATTACGTTGTCGATTAATTTTATAAAGGGTTGCTAGTATGCTCCAATGGATGAGTAATATGGGTTAATTTATAGGAAATTATAAGTTAAATTATAACGTAATTTTATGAACAATGAAATTTGTTAGTTATTAATTAGCTAACTAGATTTCGTGGTATATTATCACAATGCTTTAATAAATGAATCATAATGACTCATTGTAGTAATGCGTTGGCATTAGGCTCAATTATTTGGTATTAGTATAGCTAAAATTATACGTTGGTTACTATCATGAATGAACTTAATTGTTAGGTTAACCTTGGTTGCAACCTCGCTTTCTAGATATAATCCTTTAATAAAACTAATTCAACTAGTAACCTATATCACTAATGTTGTAAAGAAAAGTTGATTCAAACTCTTTTACGAACTTTTGTTTTGCAACAATCAAGTTGACCCTGACCCTCTCAGCTCAACCATTCATCTTAGTCACCTGTTAACCTATTAAACCTTAAACTTACATTCTTTTCAAAAAAAAAAGTTGGTGTGATTTTGAGTGTAAAATTATGGGCATGACACTTGGTATCAGAGCCTAGGTTTCAACATTGGAACCTAACCCATTACATTTCTTAGCTAACTTTAACCCTTTTGAAATTGTTAGGATGCCTGCCCTTATGTGTCAAGCTTGAAGACGTATTAGAGGATGAGGGGCTAGGTGAGCTACCTCGGGTCATGAGCAAGTTGAATAAAGGGCTGAGATATCAGTAGTTAATCAGCCACCACCACCACCACCTGATCCTAATCAGGAGGTCTTATTAGCCTTACAGAACCTCATCGGGGTTATACAAGAAAGGTTGCCTCCAGTTATTCCTCAGTCAGAGCACTAGTTGTGCGGAGGACATAGATCAGAGACTAGAGAGAGGACTAGGAGTCCTCCATGAGATCATGAGGAAGGGCAGGGGCACATGAGGTGGAATCGGTTCACATGCCAGAACCACCACCTAGATTTGTTCAGAGGGAACCCCGTGATGCGAGGGACCATATTAGAGATCTCTTAAAGTTATAGCCACCTTTGTATTATGGTTCTATAAAGGGTAAAGATGCCGAGGCATGGGTTTTGAGCTTAGACAGGTGCTTTGGGTTGAGTCAGTATGATAGCAACGTTAAGGCCCATTTTGCAGTACACCTTTTGAGAGGAGGTGATTCCACATGGTGGAAATAGGAAGAATTTAAGAACAATACTACTATGGACACTATGACTTGGGAGAAATTCCTAGAGACTTTCCGAGATAGGTACCTATCAAAGCACTATAGATAGAGGCGTATAGATGAGTTCCATGAGCTCTAGCAGAGGGGACTCTCAGTGCTACAGTATGAGACCAGCTTCCTTGAGTTGTTACCTTATGTAGACTACATGAAGGATGAAAAGATACAAGTCAACCATTTTGTTAAGGGACTCAATGATTGGATAGAGGGATAGGTTCTCATGACCTCACCAGGGACCCTTTGTGAGGTAGTAGAGATGGCTTTGGTTGTAGAAGAAATTTGGGGTAAGTCTAGAGACGCTCATGATAGGTATCAGAACTATAACTCTGCATCACAATCATAGGGGCACCAAAAGATTCACTAGAAGGGTAATAACAAGTATTCTTTGGGGTCTTTTAATAAGAACCCACAATAGTAGACCCAAAAAAATAAGAAATAGAAGCCACCATAGGGACAACAGGGCTCTAAGCCCAAACAGTGGTAGACACAAGGAGAGAGGAATGATCAGCGATAATAGTATATAGATGTACCCCCCGCACAGACTCAACAGTCCTCTTGGGGTGGTTTCAGTAGTTCTAGTAGGACCCAAGGACAACAATTCTCTAGGCCATAGGGAGTTTAGGTTCACACTCATGGTCCTTACTATGCATGTGGTGCTATGGGGCACTTAGCTCATGATTGTCCACAGGGTCAGATGTCAGACAGTCAGCGTATGGCAGCATCAGAGCCTACAGTAGGAGACTTTGGAAAGTCTTAGAGCATTTTTTTAGCAGTTGATAACCACCAAGCCGAGCACCAGGCCACAATGATAGAGGCTGTAGGTATGATCAATGATATTAGTATTACTATATTGTTTGATTATGGTGCTACTAATTCTTTTATATCTCCATTTGTTGTGGAGCATTCCGGGCTTGGGGCAGCTAGACAAGAAGTTAGTTGGGAAGTGGAGTTAGCATCAGGGTCTAGAGTGTCAGTCAACACTTTAGTGAAGGCTAGCCAAGTGTAGATTGGAGATTTCATCACTATTGTGGATCTTCGAATCATACCTCTTGGTTCTTATGACATAGTACTTGGCATGGATTGGCTCTATGCCCATAGAGCTAAGTTAGATTGTCGACAGAAGAGGATCGAGTTCCTTGATGATCATGGTACACCCATTATGATTTGTAGGATTCAAAGAGGCATCTCTCTTCGTATGATCTCAGCCATGCAGCTTAAGTGGAGCATGCGAAAGGGATGTTAGCTTTTTGCTATTACTATTAGTGATAGAGAGGATGAGGAGGAAGGGAAACCATCTCTTGATGATTATCCTATACTTAAAGATTTTATAGATGTGTTCACTACTGAGCTTCTAGGCATGCCTCCTCGTAGAGCAGTAGATTTTCATATTGATCTTGTGCCAAGAGCTGCTCTAGTTTTGAGGGCACCTTATAGGATGACCACTAATGAGCTTAATGAGCTCAAGATTCAGTTAGAGGAACTTTTGGAGAAAGGTCACATTCATCCTAGTGTTTCACCTTGGGGTGCACCTATTAAATTAATTAAGAAGAAGGATGGATCCTTGCGGTTATGTATGGATTACTGACAACTTAATAAGCTTACCATCAAGAATCAGTATCCGCTTCCCAGGATTGATGATTTATTTCATCAGCTTAAGGGTGCTAAAGTGTTTTCCAAGATTGATCTTAAGTCAGGTTACCACCAATTACAGATTGTTGACAGTGACATTCCTAAGATTGCATTTCATATCAGATACGGGCATTATGAGTTCAAAGTTGTACCTTTTGGACTCACCAATGCTCTAGCAATTTTCATGACCCTTATGAATGGGGTATTATGTACCTTCCTTGATAAGTTTGTGATTTTGTTCCTTGATGATATCCTAATTTATTCATGGGATGAAGAGGAATACGAAGAGCACTTGAGACAGGTATTGCAGTGTCTTAGAGACAATCAGTTGTATGGAAGTTTGTCCAAATGTGCTTTCTATAGGATAGAGATTCATTACATTGGGCATGTTATTTTAGGAGATGGAATCTTAGTAGGTCCATCTAAGATTAGAGCCATCATGGATTGGCCTGCACCTACTTCAATGACCAAGGTCAGGAGTTTTATGGGATTGGCAGGTTATTACAGACATTTTGTAGAGGGTTTTTCTAGGGTGGCTCATCCCATCACTTCTCTTCAACATAAGGGAAAGAAATTTGAGTGGACCGAGAAGTGTGAGAGGACCTTTCAAGAACTCAAGAAGGTTCTTACCAGCGCTCCTATTCTAGTAGTGCTTGATCCTTTAGGAGATTTTGTTGTATGCATAGATGCTTCCTTAGCTGGTTTGGGAGCAGTTCTCATGCAGAATGGGCAAGCCACTACATATGTGTCTAGGAAAATTAAAACTCATGAACTCAATTACCCCACTCATGACCTCGAGTTAGCTATAGTGGTTCATGCCTTAGTGAGATGGCGGCATTTTCTTCTGGGTCATCAGTTTGAGCTCCATTCAGATCATCAGAGCTTATAGTATATTTTCTCTAAGCCAAACTTGAATGCACATCATTGTAGGTGGATGGAATTCTAGTGTGAGTATGATTTTGATGTCCACTACATCAAGGGGAAGGAGAATGTGGTTGTCGATGCCCTAAGTAGGAGACACCATGGGGCCTACTCTATGTCAATAGGTACTGAGTTAAGGGATTGGATATTGCATCATTTGCACAAGGATGTTTGGTATGTAGAGGTCAGTCAAATCATTCAGTCTCAAATAACTCTTGAGGGTAATTATTTAGGATATTCCCTAGATTTCAATGGGCTTTTATGCCATAGAGGATGCATCTATGTCCCATCCTTTGGAGACTTGCAAGTTTTCATCATGCTAGAGGCTCATAGGGCCCCTTATGCAGCGCATCCCTAAGTCAAGAAGATGCATGCAGATTTGAGGCAGTTATATCATTGGCTAGGGATGAGGCAAAACATAGCTGAGATATTGGCATGGTGTCTTGAGTGTTAGCGGGTTAAGGCAGAGCATCGTCACCCTGGTGGTTTGCTTCAGCCTTATGAGATACTAGAGTGGAAGTGGGATGTTATTTCCATGGACTTCATCATTGGTGTCCCCATGTCATCTCGACACCATGATGCCATCATGGTGATGGTTGAAAAACTGACCAAAGTAGCCCACTTCTCACCTATTCAGACCACTTTTACAGCCCCAGCAGTAGCACAAGTTTTCTTGCAGGATATTGTCAAACTTCATGGCATACTTCGTAAGATTATTTCAAATCGAGATTCTCTCTTCATATCATCTTTTTGGAGATGACTACAAACAACTTTGGGCACTAAGCTCAATTTTAGTATCGCTTATCACCCATAGAACAATGGTCAAATAGAGAGGGTAAATCAGGTGTTGGAGGATATGCTTCACATGTATGTCATGGATCATCAGACTAGGTGGAGGAGTACCTTCATTTGGTGGAGTTTGCCTACAATAATGGGCATCATAATTCTCTAGGTATGCCTCCCTATCAGCCATTATATGCCTGACCCTACAAAACACCATTTAGTTGGTATGGTATTGAGGATAGAGTTTCTTTAGGTCCTGAGTTAGTGTGAGAGTTGGAGCAGTAGGTGACATTGATCAGACAACGTCTAAAGGAGGTACAAGATAGGTAGAAGAAATATGCAGATGCAAAAAGGGAAGATCATAGTTATCAGGTTGGAGATAGAGTCTCTCTGAGAGTGCAACCTCATAAGAGTCCAATCTAATTTGGAAAGGGCTCTAAGCTTGCACCCATATTTGTTGGTCCTTTTGAGATACTTGAGCAGATAGGTCCTGTCACCTATCATCTTGCTTTCCCACTAGGCCTATCACGCATCCACGATGTTTTTCATGTGTTAGTGTTGAGGAAGTATATTTTTGATGAGACTCATACCATAGATTAGGATGCCTTGTAGGTGGAGTCAGATGATCAGCTGGCTTTGGAGCCCATCTGCATTTTGGCTCACCAGACACTAGCACTTCGAGGCCGAGAGCTGGACTAGGTTAGGGTCCAGTGGGATTGCTATGATGAGGTTACAACATCATGGGAGGACACAACATAGATGAGAGCACAGTATCCCCATCTTTTTGATGAACTCCAGGAGGAAGTTTATGCCTAGGGGGGGAAGGATGCGAGGCCTCACCCTGAACCTATCATAGCAATTCTATTCTGCATTTGAGATAGACATATTTGATGATTATATTTTGATGCTTTATGGATTTACTGATACTTTATGTTATGGTTTTATCACCTTAGAGTTTAGTTGCACATTCAGTTATTATTATTTTGATGAAACTATGATATCTATTTGGAACCTTTATGTGAGATTTAGTGGATTTTATGAATGATTATGTTGTCATGATGATGTTTAATTGCAATTGAATTATATATGCAATGATTATGTTATAAGTTTAATTTAGTGATGAATTATGTATTTCATGATGAGTTGTATGTATGTTATAGATGATTGATTAGCCATGTGAATTATGATATTTCAGATGAATTATATTAATTATTAACGTTATGAATTTACATGTTTTATTTCCTTGGACTACTGATGTTGGACTTTAGTGTGCAGGGAATTAGACCATGGTATATTCGAGAAACTAGAGCATAGAATTTTGTAAATTAGTTTGAACCAAGGTTGCCTCTAGTGATAAGAAAAAACCTCATTGTATTGTAATTAATTCATGAAAGGAATGTGGATATATGTATATAATTGTTATGTAATTATTGTTGAAAAAGCCCAAGTGGATATGCCACATGGCTAGTGATGTGTCATTTTTAGTTGTGTCACTTGACACTTGTGTGTGTACTTGTGGCCATGACATGTCCACTTGGGGATTGGATGTCCATCAACCTAGGATGGTACCCCTTTAGGATCCCCATGTAAACCTTTGGTTAGGAAGCCTTAGAGTAAGTCAAAACATGTTGAACCCGAATTCAAACTTCAAGTGAATTTTAGGGAGGTTATAGGAGCCCCTAGGGTGTAGTTAGGGTCTTTTTTAGCCACCCCGCTTGATGTACCTTGGTTTGGGTGTTAAATTTTATTCAGTATTGAGCCCATAACTCATTTATGGTCCTTCAAAAGTACCTCTCAAGTGAAATTTCGAAAATGGAAGGTTGGAAAATGAGGACAAGCCCATTCCTCTTTCCCCATTCTTGGTCTTCATATCATTTATGAGGGGAGACAAGGATGGATGAAAATTCTCTATGAGCCATGCCTATTAATGAGGGTTAGTTGGGGGTTAGGTGGGGAACCTCTTTTAGTAAAAATTTTGGGGGAAGAATTGGTTTGACACCCACTCTCTAAATTTGGAGACTTTTCTAGTTTGGAGAAAAGGCTTAGAGGATGCTCTTCATAAACTATCTTCCTTAAGCTTGGATTCTAGGTTGGTGGCATTCATTCTTCTACTTGTATGTTTTCATGTGAATGAGCTCTCAAGAAAATTTTCATTCTTGTATGGAGAAACTAGTTTTGAGTTATTATGTATTTGTGTTTGTGAATCTTGTTATGATGTGTAGTATATGTTTATGTGAATTCTTGTGCTTGTTGTTGTGCAAGCCTATTGTTTTGTAGATGTGAAGCTTGTTGTTCTTGTGAATTCTTGTTTGTATTGTTTTGTTAAAGGAGTTTTCTCAAGGCCACACTCACCCTTGGGAGGGAAGAGTAGCCTTGGGGGTGAAGGGCATTTTGGGACACCATGGGTGTAGAGTCTCTTCTTGTTATGGAGAGGGAAGAAACATGGATTTATGGGCTCCATGTAGCCATTTCTTTTTGTGGGTCATAAGGGATTGTATGGCTTGAAGCCATGAGGCTCATAAGGAATTTTATTGTGTGGGATTTTTGTGGCATCTTGTGTGTTGTGAAAGCCAAGAGAAGGCTTGTCTTTTGTTTCCATGAAATGTGCTTTCTCCCCTTGTGTTAGTTCCACCTTCACCCACTAATAAATTTGGCATCGATTTGCAATGGCTATGTGTCACAATTGTGATAGCCATGTGTTGCAATTGTGACAGTAATAGACGTCGCTATTTTTTAGTCACAAAATACATCTTTCCATTTCCATCGCAATTACGACTTCAATCCATTGCTATGAAGCCCCTTCAATCTAACATCAACCCCGTTACAATTCCTTATATTAGCGTCACAATGGTGACGAACACCCGTACAAATATGACAGCTTATCGCATGGTCGCATGCACTTGGGAAGCTGCATGTGATCATGCGATAACCGTCGCAAGTGCGATGAATACCCATGCAACTACGACAGCTTGTCACATGGTCGCATGTGCTTGGGAAGCCACATGCGATGATGCGATAACCATCACAAGTGCGACAAACACCCAAAGCAAATGCGACGGGAGTGGGCGTCACCTATACAGTGCCCCCATCGCAATTCACTATGTGTGCATCGCAATTGTGATGAATACAAAATAAAATGAAAAAAAAATTTATGGGAGAAATTACCCTGTTCTGGGTACAAATTACCCCCGTTGCAATTTGCCTATGATTAAAGAGTCTAGTGGAAAGACCGAGTGTTAGTTCTCTTTGACTATGAAGAAAGTTTGTGAAGTTGGATTTTAGTTGAGAACCTTGTTCTCGAAGAACACTCTATCTGGTATATGAAATATGACAGAGTGATTTTTTTGAAGAGCCTTTGGAACACTTAAATCTCTATGCTAGGTATATACTAAGATTGGTGAGTGACTGGTTTGTCACGGGAATAGATTTGAAATAGCCTTCGGAGAATTTTCACTCTAAGTGGAGATATAGAATAGAAGTTCACCTAAGGTTGCCATTGCAAATCTTCTCACTTTTTCCTTCTTATCTTGAAGAGCATCAGTTAGCACTAAAACTATACCTGAACTTGCGACTTCATCTTCAATAATAGTTGCATGCCGAATCAACAAACCCATTACTGAAACAAGTTGAACATGCAAAGCAGTTGGTTTAGATATTCTCAGCATCTTGACAAGCATGGACAATACTGAACCATTGGTTAAGATGTTGGCTACTTCCACATTGCTACTTAGGGTTTCCAAGTATTTTAAGGCATTCTATTTTTCCCCAAGAGTTGTGCTGCTACCGATACTAGAAATTATATGACCAAAGAAACCTTCTAGTAAACCTTCTAGTTTATCTTGTGAGAGTTTCAAGAACTCAGAAGTAGGGAGGGCATCAAATGGATGTGTGTGTGCATCAAGCATAGGCTCAATAGCCTTATCAATTTTCCTGTTGACCATAATTGGATTTACAGGTAAATCAGATGGATGCCACAGTGCTTGTGACAGATTAATGGAGACTTTTGAAGGATTCGCATTAGATGGAGACATGGAGACCTCTTTAACCATCTTAGTAGCGAAGCCTGTAGACCTCTGACCTCATCTTTGAAGACCAACACCAAGAGGAGTTGTAGCAACATCTTGATGGTCTGTACGTGAACAATATTCCACATCTTTCAAGGAATGACATTCAATACCCTTACTATCTTGTGCTTTATCAGTTGACACCTCACAGGTATGGCTTTCTTGTTGTTCCTGGTCATCTTGCATCTCAGTAGTTGAGTTAGATTGCATTTGATGCTTAACTTTAGGAGTAAAAGCTCCAGAAGCTAAAGAATCAACAACTTCATTCTCTTCTTGAGTTTCACTTTCAACATTTTTTGCAAAATCCAATTCCAGGTCATGGTTCTCTATTTTAACATCACTATCATTTCCAGAGCTTTTAGGTAAAGGCTTCCTATAATTTTGACCCTCACTCTCCCTTTGTAGGTTAGTCTTCACTATCTTGGATAACCTAAGAAAATTTATTCCTGCATTTTTTTGCTAGATAACTCTTTCATGGCTAATCCATCATAAACTCCACTTGAAATTTTTATGCGATGATTTTGAGCATTCTCCATATTGGGGTTGTCTTTGGTAGGAGTTAATAGTCCTTTTTCCCGTAATGCTTCACTTTTGTTTTGCTTATGAGCTCCAGATACACCTTGCTTAGAACCTTTCAAAAATTGATCTCTTTCTGGTAAAGAATTTTGTGCATTTTTATCACAAGTTTGAGGTACAGATGATTTTGAATTCAACTGAAGTAAATTGTTGAAGGCAGGCTCAAAAGGTAAAGATAATACTTTGAGTGTCATTCTCCAGAAAGTGTGCTCACGAAGCTCAGACCACTGCATTCTCTCAGTTGGATCCTTAACCAATAAATGGTTAATCAGATCAAGCAACACCTTCCTGAAATAGTTCCAGGGCCATGTAGCAAGGTGTACCTCATTTTGCTTGTGGCAACTGCATAAACCACAAAAATATGTAAACTTGGAAGTTCAGGTCAAAACATAATGAACAACAATTGAAAACAAGTTAGATGTAATTTTGTACTTGTTGCCCTCTTGAGACATTACAAAATAGCATAATAATAGAGAAAAATGACTTGAGGAACAAATTTTTTTGAAATATCACTGAGCTGCCTTGCCAGGACAAAATCACAAAGCTGAAGCATGTATAAAAACATACAAGTCATCATTCTGATTATAATACACAAGAAAATCATAGAATTTGTATTAAACTAAAGATATAATTAATGCACATGCAACAACTAAACACAAATACAATAGAGTAATTACCTTCAGGTGGCCATTTTCATCCAGTAATATATTTGATGGCTTTAGATCACAATATATTACACCTTTTGAATGCAAAAACCTGAATATATTTGATTAACAACATTAAAAAAACTGATTTTAAATAGACCCAAATTGTTGTACATGATGCAAGGTCAGTGTACATTACTGTAATGCTTGGACCAAGTCATGTGCAAAGTCATGTATAGATTCCTCTGGGAGCTGGCTATCCTGCATTGAACAAGTTGTAATATCCTGTTAGTGTTATTTTGAGTAGAAATAGATTGAGAAAGGTTACATTGTTGGTGTGCACCTCTATTTTTAGATATCCCTGCTACATAAAATTAAAGTACATAACAGTGACTAGAAGTCAAAATGAAAAAGCCTTATGTCCCTATCATCAATATTCATAAGATAATTGTGTTTATGAGAACCAATTGTCACCAATATCTCAGGCTCTAGCTGTTCCCATACTACATAAGAATATCAACATATGCAAGATTAACTTTTCAGTCCAATGTTTTTTAAGTAGTCCCACTTAAACAAAAGAAACCATGAGGCTTCCATGTTACACATCTTCTACCAACCTATGGTCCTAATGTTTATTGGTTTGACAAATCTAGTTGACTTACTAACCGCAATGAAGCAAAGAAGCCAAACAAAATAAAACCTCATTTAGCTCCAAAGATAGGTGTTCAAATAAGCTTATTGTATTAATAATAAATATCAAGAAAAAAGGCCGAATAATTTGTTCATTCAGAACAAAGGATACATCCTAAAATCAATCACCACAATTAGCTTTTGTTTTATATGTAAAATACTGTAGTCAAACCAGTGGATGATAGTCATGCCCCCCTTCAATGTGACCATTCTCCCTACAATGTCTCTTAACTATTTTGATTAGCAGTCTTCTACGTTTTAAGCCCTTACAAATTTTGCAGGGACAATAACATTTTCCATCACCTTTTCTTTTCAAGTTAGACCACAATCTAGCGATTGTCTCCCTATTTTGTTCTTCACTTATATTATCTGACATTATCGTTCTTCGTAGGAAGCAAAAATCGGGCTATGAAAACTTCGGTCTACAACTTTCACAAACTAAGAAAAACTATCAAAAGTACACAAATCTTCTTAGACCTAGTTAAATACTTTAATATTTTAAAAATATTTTCTTTGACTTTATTCCTAAGACATTTAACCCAATCACCTTTTATAACATTCAGTCAATTGCTCTAGGCAAATTTGTGGATAAGATTATTTGTAAAACTTTGACCAACCACCTGAAGGTCTTATTTCAAGAGACCTTACAACATTAAGCCACTAAAAGCAATTTCAAAACATATAAGCTAAAAGTCTAGTTAAAATATACATTAGATTAAAAAATATACAATTTTCATACCTTTAGCACGGCTATAACTCGTGCAATGGTCTTCTTGCTTAGCTCTAGAAGCTCTCCAACAATCAAAACATATAAGCTACAAGGCCTAACAACAATTTCAAAACATATAAGTTACAAGGCAAGACATATTACATGACATGGCAAAAGGAACAAAATTTACAAGCTTTAGCAAGACATATTAAATGACATCATAGTGCTAGAGAGATCACAATTATATGAGTCAAACATAGTCATATAGATTTCATATAGGATTTTGAAGATGATAGTGTTCTAGTTAAAATATACATTAGATTAAAAAATATACAATTTTCATAACAAATTTCAAGTCTCAAGGACTATAATTCAAGCTCCCATATTGAAAGTATTTTTACTTGCATTTGATATCTTCAAACTTGCAATTGTCCAACTTGTATTTAAGTTCCTAAGAACTGAATTGTGCATTCTTTAGTAATTTGAGGTTTGAAGGATCTCATTGCAAGTTTCTATTACAACATAAAAATTGCAAGCATGTTCCCAAACCTGCAATATGCCTTCCAAAACCCAAAATGCATCCTTGTGGTGCATATTTTACACTTACAATGCCAAATATTCTTCCCTCCACTTGCAATTGACCTTTGAAAATGCAAATATAGCCTAAAATGCACTTGAAAACACTTGAAATTATGTCTCTGAGACCCGATTACAAGTGTACATTCACATATTTACCATGTATGTGTGAAGTGTGATAAATTTTTTTTCCATTTCCAAGTTAAATATTTATGTGTTTAAAACTTGTAATATTCTTTCCAAGGTTCAAATTTCACCTATGACCTCATTTTAAAGTCATTTTTATCCCACATTTCCTTTTCTCATGATAAACCCAAGTATTGCTTTTATTTTGCAACCCTCTCATCTTGAAGAGAGTTCCATGGCTTCCCCTATAGCACAAGATGATGCTCTAATGCTATGGAGTTTTCTTTACAGCCTTTTATGTTCCTTTTTATGTCAAAAGAACCATCATTTGCTTCAGAAAAATTATAAAGTATTAGTATGATAGATAACAAAATGTAATTCCACCTACTCAACTGACCTCTCCTCTTTATGAGATCAAAGATATTGAGTTCGGACATGCTGATATGTCAGATTTCCTTGAGATGACTGTGAAGAATGTAGTGGAATTATTTCATTTGCTATGATTCAGTTACACTTCTTTTTCTATGACTTGCACTAAAATTTATTAATGCTCATCCTATCTATTCCAGGGTGCATGTTATTTTTTCCAAGTAGTTGTGAAAGATTTAGCAAGTTGTAAAATTTTTATTTATTTTTGATGTTTCAGATCATATTTAACAATCTATCATCAAGAAAATGGGAGTGATCCAAAAACATATACAGTTGATTTTCAGTAGCAGTCTTTTAAGAGTGAAACACTCATACCAACTACTGAGCTTCTTGTGGGATTCTTTATTTTTCTTGGATGCAAAATTCAATGCCATCTCCTTCAACAACTAGTAATTTCATTCCTTTCAAGATCAAGATCAAGAACAGGCTGATTGTTCAAGTTCTACCAACTCACTGTTCACTGGTAAAAACATAGGCATATCCATAGCATAACTAAAATGCCATGAAAGAAAATGATTTACCTGCATCTACTTTCTCTTGCATTTAGTGCGGCCATTAAGCAGCCTTACAACATATTCCAGAGCACCCATTTCAATCAGAGCAAGTAAATGAAAAAAAAGATCTTTTTTCTCCCAAACACAATACAGCCCTCAGGGGTTGACAAAATTTGTAGGAGAGAAAGGTACAACTCTGTACTCACAAGAAAGTCACATAAACAAGCATTAAATTTCAAAATTCTAAACTGGGTACGTAAAAAAGCTAATCAACTACACGACAGAAGACGTGAAACACATAAGTGGTGGTGAACCACAAGAAGTTACACCTATGGGAAGAAAAAGTAGGTATACCAAATATGTACCTGCACTAAAACCTACAACTAAGGATAGGCAAGCTTTAATTATAGCCGATACAGAGACTTTTCTAATCAATGATGTACATGTGCCTTACGCTGTAGGCTTCTTAGTGGTTAAGCCGGGTGAAGATGTTGGTGCCAAGCTGGATTATGCCTTTGAAACATATTTCTGTGAAGATCACATATTTATACCCAAATTTGAAAAGAGGAGTAATCGAATGTTGTTTGACTTTATAGAGCGTTTAGCAGTGGTTGCTGCTCAACATAAGATTTGATCTGTTTACTTCCATAACTTCTCATGATTTGATGGTATTATCTTAATGAAATATTATGCTACTCAAGGTGATAAGTATACCATCAAACCTATGATGAGAAACCTTAAGCTTTACAAATTAGCAGTGTATCGTGGAAAGGATAATAAAATGAAAAAGCTGTACAGTCTAAAGGATTCATACACTCTGCTCCCTAGTAGTTTGGATACATTGGCTAAGACTTTATGTAAGCAATTAGGTCCTAAAGGATCCATCCCATATCCTATAGTGATGTAATGTTTGAACACATTTATAATGTCCTCAAAGGACTGAATTTCATACTTGTAATGTCCTCAAGGGACTATTAGTTGTTTATGATGGACTAAATGTTGTCCAAGCTTCTTTAATGTTTTAAGAAGTCTAGAATGGGTCAAGGGATAGGTTTAAGGCAATAGGAACCTTATAGAAAAGAGTTTAATGTTTAATAAAACCATTGTATGGTTTTTCAAATTCAAACATTTGAATACAATCGGCTAGTTTAGGTTGTGGAGGGAAGTTAGAGTTTAGTTGTAGTTTGTTTTGTTTAATGAATTATCCTCAACTCAATGACAAGTTGGTTGAGATAGTTTCATAACTTATTTAATCTTGTGGAATCTCTGTTATGTGACAGTGAATGAGATTGGTGTGGGGGTTTTGTAACAGTGGTGAATAAAAACTCATCAATATACCGTTCTTTCATTTTGAAAGATTGTATCAATTGAGATTCATATGAATTAATAGAGTCCCTTTATCTATTTCAATTGGTATTTGATGAATCACATTGTGTTAAAGTTGCTATTGCGCTGGTGTGTAAACTGGTGAAGAATAAAATAACTCTGTTATCTGCTACCTGACTCATTGCTATGTTTTGAATTTGATTGATTTGGATTTCCTAATGCATTGATAGGGGTTTAGTAACCATCTACATTTCTAATTGATGTTTTCCAAATTGTGTTAAAGCCACTGTCGTGCTAGTTGTAGACCAGTGATCTTTTGTTTTAATTATTTTGTTACTGCAGTAGGTTTTTTAAGGAAATGAGAACCATTCCATGAGTATGGAGGCCTGATATTCATGGAATGTTAACATTTTAACATGTATGATATGTTGTTGACACTGCATATGTAGAACCGCGTGGGATAAGAGTGATTACAGCCCGAATAGAGAGGAAAAACCAGTGGAAACGGTGGCTAAGGTGTAGCAGTGAGCCATCTACCCAAAAAAGGAGATATTTGGTGTTTGGGAACATCATGTGATGTTCATAGGATGGTGAATCCATCTCTAATTTGTTGCAAGAGTGTGGAGAACTGTGGGAACGAGGAAGCCCTAGATATCAAGGGGTTTGAAGTCACAATTTAGGGGTTTTGATGTTACAGAGCACCGGGGTCTAATTCCTTTGGGAATTGAGCAATTGGAGGCATAAGTAAATACTATCCAAGAGTTGAGGTCGATAGGACATCTTTGATTGATACTTCCTTTGGAAAACTAGTCAATTTGTGTGCCTTGAAACAGGGCAACTATCATGTTTTGGGTTACTGGTCCAAAGTAATAGTATACAAGCTTTTGGTATGTTGTAGAGTTTTGAAAAGGGTATTTGAAAATGTTATCATATTGTCTAGTGTTTTGAGAAAACATAAAGTTATTTCCCTTCCAAGTCTGCTGCAGGAATTTTACTAGGCTTTTGAAACAGTTTGAGTGCATTTTGAGAATTGGGAGTAGTGGGGTTGATTTTGAATTTTGGAGTTCCTTGCATCCAAGTTATTACTAGCCTACAACACCAAAAGGATCATCTAGGAGTATTGAGAAAAGCCTTGTCAAGTCATGTTCCTGAAGAAATTGAGGTGATTGATAAGCCCAAGTGCCTAGACCTCCGAAATTATCAAACTTTCATTGTGTTTTGAAGACCACCACCCTTCCCTCTGCATCAAGTGTTGGTTTAATTGAAACTCACCAAGTAACCAATGTAACTTACTTCACAAATTTCAATAATTGTTCTTTCAACTCTATTTCATTTCAAACTTATAAACAGATCTTCACCTTTTTTCAAATAAACACACCTTTCAAATAAACTTATTCAACTTACCAAAATAGTACCAATTATGCTGCTTGTTATGCTAACTGTACCCTTTTGAATTTACTACAACCTTTCCCTCCAATTTTCAATACACAAAGAAAATAAAATAGAGTACTGTTTCTTTGCATTGTGGAAATTCCTCTGTTCTAATTCTCACAACCTACTCCAGCATCTGCAAACATTACCCAGACACAAGCTAATTGATCAAGTTAGCAGGGATCAATTGACAGGCTCTAAAGATGGGTTCTTAGGTGGAGAACTGAACTTGGTTGGAAGATTCTGGTAGCACTTCTTTCAAACTGTTGAGGGCATGGTTATAACTTCTACTAGGGCACAGCTGCAGGTATTCCTTTGTTTCCTTGACTGAATACGCTGTGCATATTCAACCATGGATTTTTGTCCTTGAAGCACACTTAACATCTTTTACAATTCTGAGTATTTAATAGAAGAACATACATTACCCTAATTTATTTTTCAACCAATGGCATAGAATGTCCATGGTGAATTCCCAAATTAGGGCCTACGGTTTCATCACGAAATTGACACAATGATGCAAGTTCAATCCGTGTGAGTATCCGTAGTTTATTTTTAGATTGAATGCGATACAACTCAACTAAAATTCACATAAATTGAAACCCCTTTACATTGCACAAATTAATTCCACATTCAGCTGTACTGAGTTGACTTGGTTTGGAATGATAAATTTTTGGTATCGTTAATACATCTAACTACGACTTATAACTGCAGAGACCAAAAAGAAATCACTATATCATCACCAAACAACTGTAGACTTATCCATGAATTAAAAGAATACTAATGATAGTTGCTTGTGGAATCTTAACACAGTAGGACTCAAGTATCTACCTGCATAAACTTCATTCATCAGAAGTGAGATTAGGGAACCCTATCCTCGAAGTGCTCTCTGTTTGGTGTGTAGAAAATAGAGTGATTGTTTTGAGGAGACTTTGGAACATTTGAGTCTTTATGTCAAGACTGGAGACCCAAACCAGAGAAATGAGGTCGATCGACAATGACTGCAAATGACAACGGTGCTATTGAAAATACAAATGACAACGTTTTTTTTTTTTTTTTTGCCTTATATCCTGACAACGTCGCAATTGCAACGTTGTCAAGTTATAATTGAAAAAAAAAGGCAAAAACACATAACATCTACCCACCGTCGCAAATTGTCGTCGCAATTTCACCCCAAATGTATTAGTGACCCCAATTTTATGAGTCATTTGGAGACTCTTGTTTTAGCTTTGGATGGGAGTTTAAATGTGAATATTGTGTTATTGTGTTTGTGTTTTGTTGGAGAGTGAAACCTTGTCTATTTGATGGTTCCCCAAGCTCGGGGGTGGCTTCATAGAAGCCTAGGTTGGGAGGTGAGCACTCCATGGTCTATTTTGTTTATTTGTAGGTTTGGAGGCCATTGAAGACTTCATGTTTGAAGATGTAATCTTGAAGAGTTTGTGAATGTATTAAAAAAAATTGATATGGGTCATCTTTGTATTATGATTATTGTTTTGTAAGGGAGTCTTGAGAATTCCCTTGAGTTCAAGTATTTTGTAATGGAGTTATCACTCCAAGTCTTGTATTTGTAATAAGTGCGTTGTATCATAATTATGAAGAAATGTTTGGTTTTCCCTTTTGATAGATTCATGTTCTTATGAATAATAAGGATTGATGCTCAAGTTGATGCATATTGTTGTTATTGTGATAGTATTTCAAACATGAAACTTTAATAATGAATTTTAGTTTCTTTGAGTTTCTTTTGAAATGGTCATTTGAAAATATTAATGTTATTGTTATTGCTATTGTGGAATTTTTTTTTTTAAAAAGGATGAGATCTCAAACTTGTGTTGAGGAAATCTTTTTTTCGCAAAGTTGAGTTATTAGTATGAAAGTAGTCTATCATGTTAAACAAGTTAAGAGAAGAAAAAAGTTTGAGTTTTCAGTAAATTAGTTGTTCTTTGATTTCAATGTAATGATAAATTCATAGAAGAATATAAAAAAAATTGTAGAAGAAATTTAATTTTCCTCATGTGCACTAAGACTAAATCAATTTTACCTCTTGATAATTAGTAATAGTAGAAAGAAGAATTCAATGCAAACTAAACTATTGAAAGAAAAAAATGCAAAGCAAGCAAAAAGTAGAAAAATGACCACCTACAGGTCTCTGGAAAATGCATGGGAGAAATCCCATACATTTTCCTAAAAACCACAGTCATTTAAATAATATATCCTACACCTACTTGGGAATAGGAGATAATTTTATAATGCTGTGATAATAAAGCCTATTCTACCCAACAAGAAAACTAGCCCTTGGGGGACCCACCTGGGTGGACACCCCAAAGGGGTCCTCAAAAGAAAATATAAGTAATATAGTATATCAGAACCCAATAAAGTTTCTTATAATAAAAATCATTTGGTAAAAAAAATTATTATAAAAAAAAATATAATAAAGGACCCTTGTATATGATGCCCACGTAGAGTTTTTCAAAAAAGTTAAAAAAAAAATATTAAATGAAAATTTTGTTGGGGGGGGGGGGGGCGTGGACCCCACACCCCATCCTCCACGCGGTTGGCCACGGGCCCTTCTGAGGTAGGTACCCGCCTGCTGAAGTAGGATCGGCCATGCCGTGCGCAGGGTACCACCCTGCTGCGGTAGGGCAACCTTGCCACGTGGGGTAACCGTGCTATCAGCACGGACCTCGTGTGATAGGACCGGGCCCCCCGTGAGTAATTCACCCTTTTCTTTATTTTATATTATATTAATTAATATTTATATTAATTCATAATTAATTTATTATTTATATTAAGTAATATTTATTTTAAATTATATTTTAATATTAATTATTATAAATATTATTTAATAATTAATTTATTAATTATTTTATAATATTTATATTAATTAATATTTTTAATATTAATTATTATAAATGTTATTTAATAATTAATTTATTATTTAATAACTATGAAAATTAATAATTAATATTATTTAGCAAAATTATTATTTAATAATTAATCTATTTAATCCGTTAATAATAATTATATTAGATGATAATAATTATTATTTATTTATTTTATGATTTAATAATATTTTAATTGGTAATTAATATAATTATAATCATTTAATAATTTATTTATTTATTCTTTTATGATGATATTTTATAATTGTATTAATTATTGAATAATAATAATTAATATAATTATTATTTGTAAAAATTATGTTGTCGATTAATTTTATAAAGGGTTGCCAGTATGCTCCAATGGATGAGTAATATGGTAACTTTATAGGAAATTATAAGTTAAATTGTAACGTAATTTTATGAACAATGAAATTTGTTAGTTATTAATTAGCTAACTAGATTCCATGATATATTATCACAATGCTTTAATAAATGAATCATAGTGACTCATTGTAGTAATTCGTTGGCATTAGGGTCAATTATTCAGTATTAGTATAGCTAAAATTATAAGCTGGTTACTATCATGAATGAACTTAAATGTTAGGTTAGCTTTGGTTGCAACTTCGCTTTCTAGATATAATCCTTTGATAAAACTAATTCAACTAGTAACCTAAATCACTAATGTTGTAAAGAAATGTTGATTCAAACTCTTTTACGAATTTTTATTTTGCAGCAATCAAGTTGACCATCACCCTCTCAGCTCAACCATTCATCTTAGTCACCTGTTATCCTATTAAACCTTAAACTTACATTCTTTTCAAAAAAAAAATTGGTGTGATTTTGAGTGTAAAATTATGGGCATGACACAATGCAACACCTAAATGAAGGATTTGAATGATGAAAGCTATGAAAATGAATGTAGATTTAATCTATGTTTTTGGATTTTTGATGCAATAATGATGAAAACTATGTAAAAATGATCTAAAAATTTGAAAGATGGATTGAAATCTAATCTAGCAATGCTATGAATTCTATGAAATGAAAACAATAGTTAGCAAGAATCTCAAAAATTGTGCAATCTCCAAATTCTCCAGATTGCACGTGCAAAGATTCTCCAAATTTGCGGTCATTTGTAAAGGACTGAGGCCTGTTTATATAGAAATCTAGGGTTTTGAGAACTCATGGAAAGCCAAAAATCTCTCCCTGATCAACTCACATTGATTGTTGAGTTATCAGGAATTTAGAAATAGTTATCTCACAAAATCATGCAAAATCAACTTTTTAATTTGAATTAGAAGTTTAGATCACTCCAATCTTTTTTTCAACTCACAATCACATGTTGAGTTAAAAAAGTTAACAAATTGAATTTAACAGTTGATTTTGAGTTAACTGCTTTTCTAATTTGTGCATAGATAGTCATGAATTTATTTAATTTTCTATGTGTTTTATTCTCAACTTAATTGATTTGAACAATTAAATAACTAATTTATGGGTTAATCAATTATTTTAATTTAACTTTATTCGAAATTAAATCATTAAATTTGACAAATTGATTTAATTAAATAAATAAATATTCAATCGATTATTTTTATAAATTTGATTTATTGTCAAATAAAAATAATATTAATTAGGAATAAATTCAATTAAATCTAATTAAATTAATTAAGTGGCAGAATTAAGTTTAATTAATTAAATATTCAACATATTCAACTAATTGACTTTAGGATAAATAAAATAATATCATTTATCGCCAAATAATATTTAATTATAAATAATTAGGGTAAATTAGGAATATTTAGGAATATTCCCTGATGCAAAATTGAGATAGGATTGATTAGGGTTTCAATTATTCGATGTGCATATGTGCCTTAGATTAGCACTTTAAGGTTGATTTCGATCGATTTGTCGATGTAGGAGGTCAATGGAACTGAAGCCCATTTTTGGGGTATTACAAAATCAACATTTGTTTTTTAAAAAGTTACATTTTTGGAAAGGTCTTGAAATTATATAGTGGGTTTATTCTTTGTTATTTTAATTTTGATGAGAAGTATTATATATATATATATATATATATATATATATATAAATATATCTTTGAAAACTTTTCTTTTTGTGTGCAGGTGCAGGTGATAATCGTTTTATCAAAAACATTGTTTCAAAACTATAAAATAAGATTTACTTCTCTTTTGTCTAAAATCTTATTCTCTATTGTAAAATGACACATTTTCATTGTTGAAAATGCACACTTGATGTAATACACTTGGCCATCAAAACACAAAAAGTCAAGATTCAAGAACCCATTGAGTAGAGAAGAAGAGAAAGAGAGATAAAATAGAACAAGATACCCGTTAAGATACAATGAATCAATGCTTTAGAGGTAGAAATTAGAGAAGGATTTATTGACACCTATGTGGACAAGATATCAAGAATTTCTAAAAAATTTAATTGTTGCAACATTAACCTTATTTCTATCAGAGAATTCCAAAACTAATTGCTAGGTTTTTTATGGTACTAACTTTTCCTTTTAGCATGTGTCTTGGAAGAAGGTTTTAATCTTGTTAATCTAAAATAGATTTATCTTTCATTTTAGTTATTCAAAATGAACAATGCATGCTCAAACATCACAAACTCATACTTCATTTTAGTGCTTAAAATTGACGTGTGGTTAAAAATTGAACAAGGCAAAGAACATTTAAGATTGGTACAATAAAATCAAAGAAGGCAAAAATAAATCTAGACTTTTATGCATTAAAAATTGGACAAAAAAAATCTCATTTGGTTTGGGCTTAAAATTGAACTCATTTGCTTGTATGGATGATAGCTCAGTTCACATTTGACTATTGGTGCTTAATACGATTAACCCAGTGTTTGGAGTTCTTGGTGCACTTCAACAATGTGCTAGATTAGCAACCATTTTTATTTTAGAGAGGCATGTATGGAGGGTTTTATTAATCTATTAAAAATGATGGCCTCAAACTGATAGGTCCTTATGGTCAGTATATAAATAAGACTCTGAGAAAACTCTGGCCTTATCTCCTCAAGCTTGGGTGAGGTATGTTGATGATAGTCTGGACTGAGTAAAGTATCCCTAGGTATCCAACATGGTCAACTAGGATCTTAAGTGAGTCACACACGTAAAAATGGATTGGGGAGACTCCACAAAACTTACTACAACCTATTAATTAGAGGCCACGGGGTAAAAGCATAATAAGTTGTCACCCTTTTACAAAGGAAAAGACTAACAAAATCAAAGTTGTTCAACTTCAATAGTATAAAAATGACATTTATGTTTGGAATTTGAAGATGATGTAAACTAATTAAATGTGATAAAATGGATGAAGTTTTTGATTAATATTTTTAATAATTTTTTTGAATAAGAATTGATATGTTTTTTAATTTTTAAAGATGATTTTTCAATTGGTGAAAAATGTTGAAAATTAGGGGTCTAATTCCCACCGAAAAATTATATCTAAATAAACATTTTTCCCCTAATGTCAAAATATGTCATAGCTGACATATATATCTAGTGTATGAAGAAATACAAATTGGTTTGTGACCTATATTTTCTCTTTTATAACAATTCAAATTCCAACTCATTGAAAATGACAGTTTTCGTCTCACAACATATTTTTCATAACAAATCTATCCCAATCAAAAAAAGAAATATATATTCTTGAAGAGGACTGTCTCCTCTAGTGCACCATATGTTTTTCAAATTTATTTAATATGATTTATTATTATTTTCTTTCTCGAAATCAACATCTCATTGACTGTTAAAATATCTACTTGTAATATTTTTTAATTACAATAAACTATGTCTAATTAAAATACTATAAAATCAATATGAGGATATTCTTGACTCTGATCTCTACAAAAGGGTATTTTTTTAATTTTAAAAAAAATATCACTAAAAATATTAGGAGTTATTGAAACTCCACTTTTCTGAAATAATTTTATTTTTATGGTAATTAGACCCAAAGTGGTATAAAATATGTATTTAATAAATATTTCCAATTGGAAAAGTTAAAGCACTTATCTAACTTAGCTAGAATGAATCTAACTTAGCTAGCATGAATCTAGCTAGACCGTATGTTTGACCAAAATTAATTTTAGTTAGAAATACTAAAATTCAGTTGTGCTAATAAGTTAGCCTAAAAGGTGACACCTAATTGTGCTTTTACCCCACATGGTTTACCTCTGAATATTTGCCTTATTATAGTGCAAAGAGAGGCTGAAAAAGAATTTACCCCCAAGGTTCCCATCATATATGTCCCAGGGATATTGTATTGTAAAAGAGATCTTTGATAACATGATAATAATACCTAGAAAAGGTGATAGAAGAGGCACCTTCAAGAGATTTTTAGCTCTAGTTATGTGCCACTCATGTTGTGTGAGCTGACGGACACCCAAGAAATGGGCCTATAATATTTTAGGTGAAGATAAATTCAAGCTTAGATTAAATTGTTTGTATACTACTTTCATTATGATTGACTTTGTGAAATCTTGTAGCTTCGAAAAGTGTTTGAACATACACAAATAATTTCTTTTGAGTCAATCCTACAACTACACAATGATTTTTGAGTTTGTGAGATTGGTCCTACAATATTTTCCCCACAAGATTTGTCCTACAACAATTGGTCCTACAACATTTGTCCCATAAGATTTATCCTACAACAATTGGTCTTACAACATTTATCCTGCAAGATTTGTCCTACAATAATTTGTCCTACAATAATTGATCCTACAATATTTTGTCCTAAAAATATTTGGTCCTACAACATTTGTCCTACAAGATTTATCCTACAACCAAGTGGTCCTATAAAATCCTACAAACATTACATTTGTGAGGCCTCACCCTATACTATCATTGCATAACTGACATTTTCAGTTATGATTTTCATATTGATACATTATTTTGATATACTAGACTCTCTTGGATAGGGATTTCATATCTTAGATATTATGTCATGATTTTAGATTATGTGGATGATGATATAGGACATACTTTTTATGCTTTTGATTTATAGGCCTTGTTGCCACGATATTGATGAGTTATAGAATTCTGAGTATTATGCTTTAATTTTATATTGTCGTAAGTGTTGTGGATCGAGTAGATATGATAACCAGTTGAAATTTTTATGTGTCTTGAACCATGTAAATGATTTAATATATTTGTGATAAATGTGTTTCTAAGAATTTCGTGATGTTGAAATTTAATAAATATTGAGTAAATGCATTCCTTGAGTAAAGTGAATTTTATTTGATATTGTGAAAAATGCAAGTGGATTATATGACATATTTTATGTGACCATTAATGTTGCATTTGTATATATGTGTTATGGTTTCTTTATTGAGCTACTAATATTTTAATCTAGTATACGGGAAAATTGACCATGGAATTAAAATGAGGGGAAATCAAAGATGGAAGTATGTGAAAACCATGTTAGGCCAAGGTTAACTCCAAAGGGAGATATAATCTCGTTGTTATGTGCTATTGTTGTAAATGTAATGCTTGAATGTACTAATATTGTTGTGTTTATATTGTTTATGTATTATGTTCACTTGGCATGCCATGTGTGTAGTAATGTAATGTGATTTTATGTGGTGTCAATTGACACCTGTGCATGTGAGTTGGCATGACCAAGTGATTTGTTATTGGTTAGTGGTTCACCTTTGTGTCACCTTGTAGTGTCCCTAGGTTAGGTATCTTGGTTGTAGAGCTATGAGAGGGAATCTCATTTTGAATTTTTGTAGGTCAACTCTTAGTGGACTTTTGAAGGGTTAAATGGAGTCCTAGAGGCTAGTCAGGATTAAAATAAGATAACCCCATAGGTGCACTTTGGGTTGGGGGTCAAATTTTAACCAATATGGTGATTATATCTCATTTTTGCCTCTTCTAAAAATATCATTTTAGAAAGTGACGAATTTTGGATGTGAGTCATTCCTTCTTCTCTTTCCAAATTTGAAATTCCATCTTGTTGGAGAGAGAGAATGCTTGGGAAAGTGTGTCCAATCATCTTAGAGGTTAGGTAGAGTGTTAGGTAGGATTTGATTTTTAGTGGAGTTGGAGAGGAATTTGGTAGGGTGATTTTCCACTCCCCAAAGTTGGATACTTCTAGTGGAATTGGTTGGATTTTTGGGGGACTTAGCCAAAGGAAGGAAAAAGGTAGGAAGGAAGGGAGCTCTTCTCAAGTTTCATTTTTCCATAGCTTGGAGCAAGTTTTGTGCTCCTATCATGGAATACCTTGTTTTCTTTTCATGTATTGTATGAGTAAAATTTGTGATGTTGTAGTTGTTGTATTGTGTTGTGTTTCAAGCTTGTTTCATGGATTCTTGTTATTTTTCTTGTCTTTATTTTGGGTGTACAAGGCTAGACTCACCCTTGCGAGGGAAGAGAGCTTTAAGGGTGAAGGAAAAATTAGGAATTTAAAACTAGTGTAGAGTCCTTCCTCATGGAGGAAGGGTATATGACATGGATTTATGGGCTCCATGTTTCGATCATATTCTACTACACATTTGGGGCCATAAGAGGAATTTAATTTATATGTGAAATGGGAGGAAGGGTGGTTTTTGTTTAGCCTTGTGAAGGCATCGCTAGTATGATATTGAGCCTTGTTGAAGGAATTGTACACTTTTTTATGGCTTCTCCTATTTTGGGTTCATTTCCACCTTCACCTCTTTTCATGGGTCCAAGGTGATCCATTGTGAAACTATGGGAAATGAGAATTTTATGTGTTGTAATGTTGTTGGTCTTATATGTGTATTGTGTGTATATTTCCCCATCCATCTTTGTTTCTCCAAGCTTGGGGGTGGCCATGAAATGTTCTAGGTTGGGAGGTGAGCCTCCATGGTCAAAAACATATTTTTATTGAAAGTTTATGTTGAAGAGAAGAAGCTTGTTTTTCTTGAAGAAAATAGGGAAGAATTGTCTTGTTTCTAGAAGCTAAGTTACATATTTTTATTTGTTTATTATGGCACGATGCCTTGAAAATATAATGAGAGGAAAATAAAGACTATGTAATTGCCTATGTTGTATTTCCATGCTTTTGAAAGCATTTATAAAATGAAAGATAGCATCCTCATTTGCATTTTATGTTCTAAAAGAATAAGAAAAGAAAAGAGAATTTATTGTTGTTAAAATTTTATCTCTCCCTTGTTCTCTTGTATGATTGTCTTCAAAAAAAGAAAGATTTGTATGTTTTAAGACTAAATAGAAAGGCAAGTTACAAACCATAGTTAGCAAGGAAAAGAAATCATTATTTCAAAGAGATAAAGTAATGTTGTTGTTTTCCTAATTTCCCTTGCAAAAAAAAAAAATAATAATTTAAAAAAAATAAAATTAAGAGACCGTCGTCCCACCAAGGGGCTGCAATAGCCAGCCTTTGGTGGCTACAGTGAACACATCCACCATAGTCCCCAAAGGGGAGCTGGGAGTGGTGTCTACCACCATAGACCCCTAAGGGGTTGTAGGTGGCATCAGCCACCACAAATTAGAGGGTTGTGGTTGGCCCTTGGTTGTCGGCCCAAAACCCCAATGGGGTATAAACGTTTTCCTAAAAAAATAAAAAATGTTATTTTTTTTAACAAATTACACAACAAATTTAAACATTAAGATTTAAACTATAAAAAAAATGCATGTATATAAATTTTCAATCACAACAGCATGTTGTGGTTGCAAAAAAAAAGAGAAGGGTATATTCATATACCCTCTTGAAGATTTGTTTTTTTCCACGGTTCCATTTCTACAACATTTTTTCATATATACAGTAGTATATATGTGTGTATACACACCATTGGTGTGTATATACACATGTATGCTCATGTATATACTTTGTTTTCCCTTCTTTCATTTCTCCTTGGAAGACCTGCACACACAAAATGAGGAATTAGGGTTTGCAAAGGTTTTATCATTTAGCCCAATGCTAATTTTGAATTAGGGTTAGGACTGGCTTTTTTTTTATCTTGTTATTTTAAAATTGGTATTTAATGAGTTGTTGAAATGTTCAATTTATTTTAATTAGTGGTTATGCTAACTTTTGTGGTTTGCATTTTATTTTGAATATTTTATTTAATATTTTGTCACATTGGTTTTTGGAACTTGATATTTATTTTTAAATTGTGAGGAATTTATTATTATTATTATTATTGATTGATAAAAGGCCAAGGCCATTGATAATTTATTATTATTAATAATCAAAATAAAAGATACAAGAAAAACCCCGCTCGGTGCAGGCGTTGGTAGGAAAGAGCGGGGTTGAGAAAACCTCCAGCCGTGCCTGGGACTAAAAGTCTGGATTCTAATACATAAATAAAGTGGGCATACCCACTTCTCGATACTTATCAAAATATTTAAAATGGTTCGAGAATAAAAAATTCTTCTTTTACATGATACAATCCGTGAGTTTTGACAAAAAAAATTTAGATATCAATGAATCATTACATCATGGATGTGTCAGCTAGATGGTTCTTCATTCTTGGCCCGCCTCATCCATCCTACCTATACCTGAAAAAACAACACTGCACATACTACTTCCTAACATAGTTGTCAGTATTTAGGAGAAGATCGAAGGATAAGCATAAAAGGAAAAAGATAGGTTCTTAACCTTCATTTTATTACCTTCCTGACATGAAGAGATTATATAGGTGTTTCTAGATTTTGTAAAAAATTATTAGTAACTAATACCCTTAGTCTTTATAAAAAGCCTTAAAAGCCAAGGAATCAACAATTTATCTATGGATCATCTTTTTACTTGATTGAGATAACAAGATTGATTTAGAAGGTGTTTATACTTCTCTAAGTGGGCAATTATGTTTTAATGTTTAAATTATGTTTTAATGAGTTGTAATTATCATATGCTATTGCTAAATTGCATGCTTGTTAATGATGGCAATCCGTATAATTCTCCTCATTAGGCTATCAGCCTTAGCACTTTCCATAAAACCAGGATTACTTCCTCTTGAAGACAACTATGTGTGTCGGTATAACCAAATCTATTTAGCATGGGTACTCATTATATGAGCAAGGCCTAAGACCAAGGATTGGAAGGTTACTACTAAGGGACCTAGGGGAAAATTATAATACATGGTGAGGGATATCAATGATAGGTGGTTCTTGATGAGGGGAGAGATCATGCATAAGTTTATTTTAATCAGCAATATAAAGATGTATCCTTGTAAGCGAGTTAGTTTCTCTTCTATATAATGTTTTAATAATCCATTAATGTAACTCCATTGTCTCCTTGATTGGCTAGCGAGTTTGTTGCTGAATTGCCTTCCCTATACGTGTGTTTGACTTCATACTCAGGGATGGTGTCTAAGATTAGATTAATTTATTCGATTTTAGAATTAAGTGTCCAATTAGGAGTCTTTTTAGTTCGTATAGCGTTAATGGTTATTTGAGAATCCCCTTCGATGATTAATTTTGATAAATTAAGTTTCTTACATATTTTAAGGCCTTCAAGGGCAGCTTTACATTCTACCATGTTATTTGTAGTGGGTTTAATGGGGCGTGAGTATTTAGTGATAGTTTCTTCCTTCCAATTTCTAATGATCCCTCCTATACCCGCTATTCCAGGGTTGCCTCTTGATGTCCCATCAAAATTTAATTTATACCATCCCTCACTAGGAGGGGTCCATTTGCACTTAGATCTATCAACTTTTGATTTGAGGCCTCCTTTACCATATAGTGGTGGGATATCTAGTGTAGACCATTTTAACCTGATCTTGTTATCCCAGTTTTTAAAGGAGTCCTCATAACATATTTTTCCTCAAAGTTTACTATTAATAATTTTAGTGATTGATGTTTCCATTTTATTTATGATATTCTTCCATTCTAGTTTTTTATTTGTAAATATCCTTCTATTGTGTTCTTTCCACACTTCCCACACAAGAATAGAAGGAGAGATTGTCCATATGTCTTTGTATAAGTTATCTTTGAATAGAGCTGCCCACGCTTTAAGGAGACCTAATAGGTCTGATGGAAATGCCATTTTCTAGTCAAGACATTGTTGTAACCATTTCCAGCATTCCTGGGTATAAGTACAGTTAAGAAGTAGGTGATTGGCATCCTCTATATGATTCTCACATAAGGGACATCTTGATGGCCCTTTGAAACCCAACTTTCTGAGTCTATCTGCTGTTAAAATATTGTTTTGCAAAGAAGCCCAAAGAAACATTCCAGCCTTAGGAAGGCAAGCTTTATTCCAACATAGATTTAGGGGATGTCTAAATTATCCATGTTGTGCTCGATGACTATGGTTTTATAACCCTCCTTCACTGAGTATTCCCCGCTATTAGAACCTGCCCAAATGAGATTGTCTAGTCTAAATTTGTTTGAGATTTCTCTGTCCTTTAATATACTAATGAGTTTCTTTCTTTCTTGGCATATTGTGGTATTGCTATCTGTTGATCTCCATGTCGCTTCCTCTTTGATCCATATATAGTCTTTTAAATATACGCCTATAGTTGCTTTGCATTCTTCAATGAATTTTTGCAAAAAGCCCATCTTATTTAAGGGGAGGAGGCTCGCCGAGGAATCATCCCAAAATAAAGCCTTATCCCCAATACCTACATCCCAAGTGAGGAATTTGTTGATGATCCCTCTAGATTCTTTTATGAAATTCCAAATACAGGAGCCTTTAACATGTGATTTGGCCCTAAATATATTAATAGGGTCTACCTCTGGGATGTATTTGTGTAATAAGATTGAGGCCCATTTTCTGTTTGATTCCTTAAAGATTCTCTAGATGAGCTTTGCCCCTAATGCTCTATTCTTCCATAGAAGATTTTTTATTCCCAAACCTCCCTGAGATATTGGTTTGCACAGGTTATCCCATTTAATGAGGGCTAATTTTTTGTCTTCTATCGTGCCTTGCCAGTAAAACTCTCTAAGAATTTTATCTAGGTTATTCTTAATATTAATTGGAAGGGGGAGAATTGACATATGATACGTCGAAATGGCTATCAAGACTAATTTAATCATTGTGGTTCTGCCAGGTTTTGTAAGCCATTTTCCTTTCCATGAACCTTTCTTGTTCTGAACCTTTGTTAGCACTTGTTGCCAAAGTTTGGATGATTGTAGACCCTTATCTAAGTCAATACCTAAATACTTACATAGGAACTTGCCAAGTTTATAGCCTAGTGTGTTACAAATTTTCTTTTCCATAATCAGGGTAGTATTAATAAAGAAAATCTCAAATTTATTAGGATTAACTTGTTGACCTGAGGCCTTCATATATAAGTTAAGGATATCTTTAAAGGCCTTGGCTTCTTGACAATTGGTAGAGCTTGGAAGTATTGTGTCATCCACAAATTGCTGGTGAGTTATATTGGGGATGCTTTCTGCCACTTTTAGACCTATGATTTTGCCTTCTGCCTGCTTCTTGGTTATGACTCTACCTAAGGCTTCTGCCATGATAACATAAAGGAATGGAGACAAAGGGTCGCCTTGTCTGATACCTCTAGAAATGCCAAAAAAACCTTATGGAGTGCCATTGATAAGAATAGAGATTTTTGGAGTGGAAATACATTTGTAAATAAGGTTAATCCATTGTTTGGAAAAGCCAAAGGCTTCCAAGCATTTGCATAGGAATCTCCAATCTACTTTGTCATAGGCTTTTTGGATGTCTATTTTAATAAACATACTAGGTTCCTTAGTTATTTGAGCTGTGTGGATGAGTTCTTGGGCTATAACAATTCCATCTAAGATTGACCGATTGGCTACGAAGCTTGTCTGTTCTTCTGAGATAATAATGGGAAGGAGAGTTTTGAGTCTATTTGCCAAGCATTTTGATAATATCTTATAAATGGTATTGCATAGAGAAATAGGTCGAAAGTCCCCTGGATCAGTACAATCATTTTTCTTGGGGATGAGTGTAAAGAAGGTGTTATTAATTTCAGTTAAAATAGAGCCAGAGTTTCTAGTAGCTTCCACTGCTTGCCAAATATCAGTTCACATAAAGTGCCAGCATTTTTGAAAAAAGCCTACCTGGAACCCATCTGGACCAATTGCTTTATCTAGATGTAGTTGAAATACCACAGATTTGACTTCTTCCAAAGTGAGTTTACTATTAATCATTTTGTTATCTGCATCCGAGATCAATTTTGGTATTTCCTTTAGCATTTCATTTTGAGCTTTGAGATTAACCGCTTTTGTATTGTTTAGAAGGGAATGATAAAATTGTGTGAACCGTTCTGAGATATGGCTTGGGTCTTCTAAGAGTTGCCCCTTTTCATCCTTGATTTTTGAAATTCTATTTATGTTTCTTTTTAAGTTGGTGGTTTTATGAATAAATTTTGTGTTGCTGTCTCCTTCTTTTAGCCATGATTCCCTGGATTTTTGTTTCCAGAAAATCTCTTCTTTTAGAAGAATCACATTATGTTTAGACATAAGTTCTTTTTCTTTAAGGTAGCTAGATTCATTCATACCTTGTGCTATAACTAGATTATTGAGATTTTCTAATTCTTGTTCAATTTGAATTTTTTCTTCAAAAATGTTGTTAAATTTATTTTTATTCCATTCTAGTACTTTGTTTTTAATAATTTTTAGTTTAGCTACTAAACTGTACATCTTAGATCCTTCAATTGACATTTGATTCCACCATTTCTCTAAGAGGTTGATAAGTTCCTGATCTTGAAACCACATAAATTCAAATTTGAAGGGGTTTCTAGATGGTTTGCAACTTTTCGTTATAGATAATCTAATTGGGAAATGATCCGAACCTGTTTCTAGGAGAATTTCAATGCTCAATAGTTGGTTGAAATTTTTAGATTCTCCACTAATCAGAAATCTATCTAGTTTTTCCACAATATGACTAAAGCCTGATCTTCTATTATTCCAAGTGAATATACCATTGATAGTGTTGATATTTATTAAGTGGTTATCCATGACCCATTGGTTGAAATCTTTCTGAGCTTGTGAAATATATTGTGATCCTCCATATTTTTCTTTGATGTCCAAGATAGCATTAAAGTCTCCTCCTAATATGTGTATTACTTCTTTGTTGGTTTGAAGTAAGAATTGGATTTCCTGCCAAACTTTTCTTTTCTCTTCGTTCTGAATAGGACCGTATATGTTTAACAAATTAAATTTTAGGTTTGTTTTAAGGCTATTGATCCTCAAAACCATCCAGTTACTATTTTTTGCTAAGACTTGGGTTGTGACTTTCTAGGGGTCCCACAATGCTGCTAGACCTCTAGATGCTCCTTTAGATGGTACAAACTCTGATTTCTAGACTCCTAATTTACCATTAAATCTCTCGCTTTCTTCCTTACTAAGTTTAGTTTCCTGTAGTATAATAATTTTTGATTCAAAAATTTTAAGGTATCCTTTTATAAGTCTTTGTTTGTTAGGGGCATTTAAGCTCCTAACATTCCATGATGTAACTCTCATTGTTCATTGGGAAGGCACTTCCCCTTCCCAATGTTCAGAATATCAACAAGCTTCTTTTGGTTTCCCATGCTGCTAGCTATGGTTCTAAGTTCTTTGAAGGATTTCCTTCCTCTTTTCTTTTTAATCTTGTCAATTTTGGGACATGTTAAACCTTCCCTATTGATGGCTATTCCAAGTTTTCTATCTTTTTTTGTTATACCAAATAAGCCATCAGTAGCTTCTATATTGAAATCTATGACATCATTGTTGGAGAGAGAATTATCTATAATATCTATTTGTCTTATATTTCTTTGCCCTTCCTCTAGATTAATGAGGGCATCTTCTTGGTCTATGGTATCTTGACCATATGATTCCACAATGTTTTCTATATTATCAGGAAAGCTTTTGTTTAGAGCTTCCAATTCTATGGGGATTGTAACATTTGATTCATTGTCTTCTTGTTGGACCGCCATTGGTTCCTCTTTTTTCTTTTCATCTTTTCTAATTAACATAATCTTTTTTATCAAAAGTTCTTTTTGAAACAACATTTCTTCTTTATCATAGATCTCATTAATGAAGAGATCCATTAGCTCATCTGTAATAGTTTCTCCTAAATAATCTGTAATAATTTTTACTTCCCTATTACATTTGTCTTCTTCTGAATCTTTGACTGATAAAGATAAGTTTGCTGATTTTATACTCTATTTTTCTTGAGAGTTAACCTTAGAGTCAATCATAGCCTTAATGGCATTTCTCTTTAGTTTAGTAATTGCCTCGTAGTCGAGAGATTGCAATTCTTTAGTTATTTCTATTTGATTATCCAAACTTTCCATATTTGGGATAACATTTGCCTTTTCAACCTGATTAGCCATTTCAGATTCATTGTTAGTGATTGTTAATTGTATGCTACTAGGGGGTAGTACCTCCCAATTTTTAGGGAAGGCATTAGTGCTTATGAAATTTCTAGTTGATTTAGATAAAGGGGTATGTTTAGGAAGGGGGCTTCCAATAGAGGGGGAAGAGTGTCTATCTGAAATCTTGTCCCCTGCATTTGTAAGAATGAAACCCCCTTGGTTTTTATAGAAGTTTACCTCAACATCCAGTATGTTATGAATGTGATTTGAAGTGTCTTTAGATTTCATATTTATAGCTAGATCATTATAACCTTCTATGTAATCTTCCATGATAATGAGATTAATTATTACTGAGTTAGAATTAAAGCATAAATGCATAGGAGGGATATATTTCTGATGAATATTCATCTTAACAATAATGATTTTATCAGTTTGATTGTATTTGGTTTCAATTGTTCTAATGAAGCTACCAATTTTATTACCTATTAGACTGACAGTGTCTTGGTTAGATAATTCTAATGGTAAGTTTCTGAGAGTTATAGCTTTTTCTACCTTGAAATCTCCAAGATTAATTGGATTGAAGAGTGGAGTCCAATTAAACACAAAAAAAGATTCTTGCCTAAATTTAAGATAACCCTCTTTCATAATATATTTTTTAAGATCAGGGCTTTTACAATCTATGAAAAGAAAATAATCCACAAGGATAGTAATACTTACCTCATTGGGAAGTAGTGCTATCAAGCCATCTGCAATATCAAGAATATTTTCCCCTGTTCCTTTCCACCGACAGATAACACCTATAACTTCATAATACTTCTGATTTTGTAATATACATTTATCATCTAGAATGATCGTGTTAGATTTCGGGCCAGAAATACCTTTTATTTTAGAGTGATCATAATTGTAATTGTTGTTACATCTGCGGGGAGGTGTATATACTAGATTGGAATGCCCAGTATGAGAAGCATTTATATCACAGATTGACTTACTAGAAATTGAGTGTGGCTTTTGTGCTTGATACTTACCATTCCATCTTCGATGGGGGGGGAGTATAACTTAGATACCTTATGATCAAACTTGATATCCTGTTTAGGGCCAACTTCCCTATTATTATGCATATAGATCTCAGGTTTTGGTAAACCTACTTTTTCCAACTTTTTGGATTTCCCGGCTTGAAGATCTAGGGTTTTGCCAAAGGAAGGGGGGATACATTTCACATCAGGCTGTGTTTGAACACTGTCTTGATGTGATTGATCCCTAGTTGTGCCTTTCCCTTTCAAAACCCTATTGCGCTTATGCAGAGGTGAATAAAAACCCAATTTGAGAGAATTTTGCTCTTCATTTAATGATTCAAAGGAATTACTCAGAATAATTTCATTATTGCAGTGAACTGATGGGAATCTTACCTTCTTTTTCCTTTTGACCAAATGCCATTCCTTCTCATTTTCCTTCACATCCTTGGGAGACACCTGGGCCACTTTAAGTCCACCTTTCCCTAATGTAGAATGGGGATCATAGGAGTTTTTAACTGGACTGGTCCTGGACTTTAGAGCCCTAGTGATCCCGGGATTACATATTTGAGATGCTGCATATTTTGTTTTGGAGAAGAAATCTATTTGGTGATCCAGGGATTTAACACTGAATATCTTTGGGACCAGAATATTGCTCCAATCCATCATTTTGCTATGGGCTAGAGCCATTGAACTGGAATACATTTCCTTTGACAAAAAGCCCTTATTTCAGGTGGTCATTACTTCACTATTTTTCTTTTCCTTTTCTAAACTCTTCTCCTTTTGTTTCTTTATGAAATATTTAAGATGATCATAAGTGGGTCTGGTTGAGTGCATATCTGGTTTTCTGCAATCGATAGCCTTATGGACATACAAATAGCAGTTGTAACAATATCCTGAGAAGCCGGCGTGGCTAGTGTCTTGGATAACAATTTTGCTAGAAAGGGACTCTAGATCTCCACCATTACTCACATTTGCTGCAGACGAAATGCTCTCCTTTCCTTCATTTCTGTTTGTGCTTGCATACTGCCCTAACTCTAAAACCCCTTTTTGCAATTTTTGCATATTTCGCATATTTCACAAGTCAAAGGCTTGTTGCGAGGCATGCTCTGAGGAATTTATTATTTTGTTGATAGGCTTAATTTGAATTATTTTAAAGGTGGATGATAATATTAAATTTGAATTTAAAACTTTTTAAGGTAAATCTAGGAATTTGGTTATTTTTGTAATAAAAATTAATGACTAGCCTATGTGGGAAACTTTTATAATAATTAATGCTTAATGATTTTATTAAATAAAAAGTTAAGTATTATTTTAATGCCTTAGATTGGGACTTATGTTTCCCTTTTTCCCTTAGCCAAAACTATTATTTTATAATTAATTTTTATTTTGCTAATGTTAATATTTTAAATAATTAAATTAACTAATGGAAATTATGTTTAAATTAAATATATTATTTTAATTAAAATGATTAGAACCTTAGTATTAAAAGGGGATTTAAATTTGTTAACCAAGGTTATCGCTTAGTGGTAATTATGGCCATTTTAATTAATAAAATGTATCCTTGTGATCTTACCCCAATCTTGCAACCTAGTACTTGTTAGGAACCCTCATGGTTACGATTACATTAAGATCAATTAATTAAATTATTAAACCTTTTGGGTAAGTTAATGTAACATTTGGTCTTTTGTTAAATAAGCTAATTTTATTGATACTCTTAACACTTAATTTGTTTAAATGAATTTAATTTAGCCCTGGTTAGTTGTTTTAGGAGACCTAGTTAAGTACTCTAGTTATCTAACATAGTTTTCAATCAAGGGATGTTGACAAGCCAACATTTGTCATGATACCTCTTGAGAGTAAAATTGTATTGTTTTATGTTAGTTCTTCCTAGTTGCAATCCATAGTTGACTTTTGTGCATTTTCAAAAAAAATTGTTGGTGTGTTTTGTCCTAATTTTTGGGCATGACAAAATCTTAGTTCCTTTTGTTCAGCATACTTAGATATAAATACCTTAGAAAATTTCATTTTGGCATAGTTATCATATTAGTCTCAAAATCCAAAATCTAAAAAATATAGCTTGCATATCTTAGGTTTAAAGTATTGCACTTCCTAAAGTCATTTTTCTAAAAGTAGAGGGTGCATTTTCCTAGGACATTCTTATAGTGGTCTTGTGTTTTATCTTGACATCGTCAGCACTATCTTTATCTAATGGCCTCAACACAAGAACCTTATCATTTTGGTTAAATATTTATCTTAGACAGACACTATTATCGGAATTTATCACATATTGTCCTACCTTTTGGTGTCAAGATAGTCCTCATTATCATTTGGGTATTTTCTTAGAGGGTATACCATCAAAGTTTCTAGAATATCTCTTAGGGTAAGGTACTTACACCTTAGATTTTATATTTGATTATTCATTCCTTGTTTGAATTATCATCCCATATTAACAAATCTAAAAAAGATATAATTTAATTTCCTTAGTTGTCTTGCATTCATCATAGACTAGCATATGTCAAACACATGATCAATGAAGAATAAGAACAAAATGGGGTACAATCAAATCCATGACCATGATCCCCATCAAGAAATTGAATTTGTACCAAGAACCTTGGCATTAGACTACAACAATCCTGAGATATTTTTGTGCCAAGAGAAAATACTAGATGATACTTTACAACTGCATGGACTAACCCTTGCAAACATCAAAGCCAAATGTACAAAGGAAGAGATTGATGAAGGTTTACATGATGAGAAGATGAAAGAAATCTTAGAATACATGATAGAGGCTGACCCAAACAAATAGCTTCACATACTCATACAAAAAGGTGCTAAATTACCATTTGGGTTTGACACATCCACCATAGTGGAAGCATAAATGTACCACCAACTTGGGTAGTCTCAACAATACCCCTACCACTCAATTCAATCCTCATATCCACTAGTTCCATACAAAATGCTTCCCAAGTCACCACATATTCCAATACCTTAGGGATCTAGTACACCAATCCCTTATTTTCCTCTTTTCCATCTACATCTACTACACTCACTACCACAAATAAATAATCTATATTATCCTTGACTCATCTAGAAAACACTTAACAAATGATGCTAGCAAGTTCCTCAAGCACAATTCCCCAACCAAAGCAGGGGATACCCCTTATAGGACCACCTCAACTGAATCCTCCTATTGGTGCCCCACCAGGTGTCCCTTCCAATTCAGTACAATCCCAAATTAGTCAAGGGGCACCTCCAACTAACCCATATTAATTTGCAATGTTTTCTAGTTTCATCCAAAAAATAATGCTAAGTGGGCCTAACACTTCCCATCTTACAATAACACCTCAACATAATCTACCACCCCAACATATACCATTAACTCAACATAATCCAACACCCCAACATATACCAATACCTAAACAAAACCCAACATCTTAGTATATTCCAAATCTAGCATCTCATATATCTCGGTACCTCAACATAATCCAACATCTTAGTACATCCCAATACCTCAATATATCCCATCATCTTAGCATGCTCTTCCACCATACATACCTACAACATCCCAAAATAGTGGAGTCCCTTTTGTTGATCCTAATGCAACACCAGTAACACCAACTGATATGCTTGCTCAGCAGTTACAAACCCTTCAATAGCAGTTCATAAATCTACAAACAAATTCTTCTAAAAGGTCTTATACCACAAAAACCTTACTCTTTATCTCTTTGATAGTACACTACATATGCCACATTTTCCAACCAACTTTATTACACCTAAGTTTGATAGGTACAAGGAAAAGGTGATCCTCGCGATCACATAAGAGAGTTTTTTATAGCTTACATGGAATTTTTTCACAATGATACATATCTTATGAGACTCTTTCCATGTATTCTTAGTGGTACAACCATGAATTGGTTCTCTATATTCTCTCCTAGGATAAGGACATGGAATGAACTACTAGAAAAAAGCATATCACACTATTCACACAATATTGTCATGGAAGTAACATTGATGGATCTTTGTACCACAAAGAAAAAGAATAGAGAGAGATTTTTGTCTTTCCTAAAACATTGGAGAAATATTTCCTCTAAGGAATCCTTCCATGTGTGAACTAAATAAAAGATCCACATGTTCATTGAATTTTTTTAGCTAGACCTAATGTGTGCACTTAACTCTCAGTGCATTGAAACTTTTGAAGTATTAGATGAATGAGGACTAAAAGAAGAAAGATCACTCACTTTGAAAGAAATACTTTACTAGACCAAAAACAAAAATATTTCAAATGATGGCATTCTAGATGCTAAATTGGCTCAACCTATCCTATAAGTATGCACACCAACACCTTTCCAATATACTCAACTAACACCTATCCAACAAAATAGACCAGCACCAATTATTCACAATGTTAACAAAATTTCTCCTAGATAAAGTCTCAAACATACCAATGTAATTACCCAACAACAAAGTTATGCAAGAAGGAACACCCCTCCACAAAGAGAATTTACACCTCTTATACAACCTCTTGAGACAATCATGAAGAAATTGATACAGTCCCATTTAGTCACTTTACCTGAGATAAGACATTATGAGGGTCCCAAAAAACCAACATGATGGGATTACAACATTTACTATACCTATCAAAACTAAGGGACATAAAATAGGTGGTTTCATGCAACTGAAGCACATTGTCCAAGATTTCATTGACTATAGTAAAATTGAAGTTGTCACAAATTCTGGAACCACCCATTAAGACCATAAGATATTCCAAAATCTATTGATGGATCATGGAAAAGACAAGGCCTCCACAACCAAACAAGATAATAATGCTAACCTTGCATATACAAAAGAAAACCCTAATTTTACAATTAATACCATCACTATTAGAAGTCCAAATAATGAAGAATGTCCCAATAATTCACTTAATGAGGAGTTGGGTATATGCCAAGAAATTGTTCCCAAACATGAAAAAAATAATATACCTATGTCTAGAAATGTCCCTCAAGAAATCTCCAAATCTTTCACCATTTCTTACTCCGTACTATCTCCACCTAGAAATGCACCCAATAATGAAATATTTCCAGTTATCCCATAATGGCTATCCATAATAGAAATCCTAGATAATCCATTCTTTAAAGCTAGTCCCATCTACAAATCAATAGTCTTAGATATAATGACACCATATACTCCACTCCCAAGAAAATATAATCCATTAATTCCTAGTAAAATTCCTTCCACATCATACCTGAGCATCAAGTCCTTCCAAGAATCCACCTTAAATATCCAATCTCATACCCCATGTTAAGAGGGTTATCTAAATTCTAAAGAAACAAATCCTAAAATTAGTCAAGATAAAGATACCAAGAATGTCCAATCTCATCCACTCTTAGATCAAGATACCAATAATTTCCAATCCCATATAATATTTGACCAAGATCCTCTTATCCATTTGTTTCCTATCCAACATGATCTCCTTCCATCCCAAGAGAAAATCATTCCTTTGAGTCCTATTTCTAATCCACTCCCTAAGAAAACCATAATGTCCCTTATACTCCATCCAATGATCCTCTTCTAGGTAAAGATCAAAGTAATCCTCCATGTCCACCATAAGCTCCCATCATCCCTCTATCTCTATGTCATAATCCTCCCTATCCACCATAAGATCTCATCATCCATCTATCTCTATGTCATAATCCTCCCTATCCTCCACAAGATCCCATCATCCCTCCATCTCCATGTAATAATCTCCCATGTCCACCTCAAGAGCCCATCAACTCTATGCACATAAATAAAGAGCCTATTACATATCAACTTGGTTCTTCCACTTTCATTCAATCTAGTCTACTACATAGTCCTACTATTCCATATGTTCCTCCACCTCAAAATGGACTCGTATCTTGTTTCAAAAATAATTAGTATGCAATTGCTAAGAAGATTTGTCAGAAAATTCATTATCAAGGAAAGGTGTTAGGTCACAATGAACAAGGTATATTAGAACCCGGTCGTATAAAAAAAAATCCATATTATGAAGGTCTTGTCTATATATCTCACCATCAAGATGTTGATATCCCTCCTAAATCCCACATTCCCCCATATAAACTAAAGCATACACATTCCCCCATATAATCCTATATGCTATGAAATGCTATGTTAGGAATATGAAGCTACACTAAACATTCAACAAAACACATCAAAATTTTTGCTGAAGGCTTTTTGTCACTCTGTTCAACATATAGTGCTTTTTGTGTATGATTTTCTTGAAAATCTAGGAAGTGTCCCTTTTGTAGACTGTCCCTTTTCGGGTTAGTTTTTTGTCTTTTTGGGTTTATCATGCCTATCTTTCTAAATCTATGTTAAAGGGTTTTGGGGCCCCTTCAAAACCTGTCTTTACCATAATAAAAAACAAAACACATCAAAACACATCAAAACACAACTTATGATAAGACAAAATAAAGAAAAGGGAAGAGAGTCCAAACACCCAAATGAAGCCTTCTTGATCTTTGAATTTTTCCTAAGGATTGGATGTGTGCTCAATGTGTACTCAAGATTCAATAGTTTAGAGTGATTTTGGCATGATAATGGTAATTTGATATTTTTTGGGCTCTTAAATTAGCATTATAACTTTACTTTGATGGTGGATGAAAATTAAGGAGAATAGGGTTCAATTTATAGGCAAGAGGAGGGTTGAATGGATGGTTGAGATGCAAAGATGGGGAAGGGTCAAGATGCATCCAAGAGAGAGCACATGGATTGTACTTTCTCAAATCCATAGCATTTTGACAAGTGTCACAAGGAGAGAGCTTGTGAGGAGAGGTCAAATCCCTTGAGGAATGTGACCATTTGGGGAAGAAGAATGGAGGACAAAGGTGTGAGAGGGAGATGGAGTGTGTACAAGATGTGTAAGAGAATTCATGAGGTTTGGGAGTTGAGATATGTGAGGATGTGACATGAGAGTTGACTTGGGTTGGGTTAGGATTTCTTAATCCATGGATTATGACTATGTAAATATTTAGGGAATGATTAGGCTTGGATTGGGAGGCAAGTGGGAGAATTAGGAGGATGTGATGGGAGGAGAGAGAATGTGTGGATGATTGGATTAGCTAATCATGGGTCATTATCTAATTAGGGAGGATTGGTATGTGTGAATGGGTTGGGTTGAGTTGAGTTAGAACTCAAGGTTAAGTGGTCAAGTCAAGGGTTAGGTTGGGGTTAAAGTTAGGATCCATATGCTCCAAGTGAATTAAATATATTATTTAATTTCAAGTGCGAGGAAAAAGGGGTTTATGAATCAATTTAAATAGATAAATGTATTTATTTAAGTGAACAGAGGAAGGGGATTTCATTAATTAAATGGCTATGGGTTTCCATTGGATTAATTGTACTATAGCTAATTAATTAGATTAATTGACTAGAAGGGTAACATTAATTAATTAAATAATGCATGACTATTCAATAAAAAATGTGAGTAAGATGACTAAATTTAATTAAAATCATTAATCAAATTTAGTTGTCTACATTCTGCCCCTCTTTGAGATGGTGTTACATAGTAGCATCATTTCAAAGAAAAGTGAAACATAGACCTAGAAATAAAATGGTTGAATTGGAAAAGGTGCCCAGTCAAATCAGAAGAGTAATTAGAAGAAAGGATTGATAGGAGATGAGGATGAGAATGCTCTCTTGAGAGGATAGGTGGGTTGAAGAGAACACATGTGTGCTCTCAAAATGGATGAGAGGATGCATGCAAGACGAGTGAATGATATGTGGATGGAGAGCTAAGAAGCTTGAGATGACACCTCCCAAAAGGGAGATGTCATGTAGTGAGCACTTATTTTGATTTAGCACTATCCAAGACTTGCCAAGGTTACTTAGGAACTCAAGGCCATGTCATAGATCTTGCATGGGAATGATGCAACAAACACGTAAGAATCACCCCAGCATAGCACCTGAGTCCAATGGAAGAAAGGGAGAAATGATGTTGGAGAACCCACAAGAAAAAATATTTCCCAAGTGCACCATGTGACCATAGGGGATCATATGTTTGAATATGAAGGGGTCATATCTGACTAACTCTTAAAAAGAAAATATCAAGACCTTGCCCCAAGTTTCATCATTCACAATGCACCATGATATAAAGGATTGTGGTGACCATGAGGAGGTGTACCAAGGAAGCTCAAGATAAAAGACAAACACAGATCTAAATGTACCAGAGAAATAAAAAGTATATCACAAAACCTTTTTCCATAAGGAGGATGATGAGTTATGATTGATTTGATTGGTCTGATATGAGGAAGGATACATCTTGTGAAGACTGGTGATGGATTGATAGACTAGGATTCTTATGAAAAGAGATAGGAAAGAAACTTGAACCTCAAAGGGACTAGGGATGATTTTCTAAAGCACAAGCTAGATAGGAACAAAGGCCATGATGGAACAAGGATTGGCTGAAATAAATTTTGGGTCCTAAAGACACATGTACAAATGAGCCTAAGTGGAGACACACCTAATACTATGTACAAGACACTAGTTACAAGATGTACAAGGGATTGGGGGATGAAGGTGATGATGCAAAGATAGGCAAGATGATGCCCCAGTTGATATGGAAAGCCAAGATGGACTGATGGTGGAGAGGGTGATGAGGAATGATATATGGTGAAAAAAACACAAGGATTTGGAAGGATGCATTCCAATGATAATGATTGGATTTTGATCAAGGTTTCAAACAAGACTACAGATGTGATTGGATGGGTTGATTGATGTTTGATTTTGGATAGCTAGAGGAGATGTATAGGATTTTCATATGATGGTAGATTTCTAGGAGCATTGAAATATGAATGAATGCAATTGGATTGCATGGGGGCTATCCTAGAGCTAGATACCAATTACAAGGGAATTACTAGGTGATGAAATGATGGATGAGATAATTGGGTGATTTGAGATAGAATTTTCAATAGAAAAGGAGTGATGGATGGAAGGAATTGGTGAAGGAATGGAGGAATATAAGGATTGGGGATGAGGAGATGGAATTAAAAAAAATAATGGGAGATGGAAACATGGATGTGATAGGGTCTCCAAGGAATATGTCACCAAAGAATAAGATTCCCCCACTTAGGATAGTTCATACATAAGGAGGTATTAGGAAGGGTATGATAGGATGGAAGATATGACAACAAGAAGATGAGGAAGGTATATGGAAGATATAATAATGGTTGGAGAGGTAGGGAGATGGTAGATAATATGATAGGAAGGATAAGTGGATAAGGATAGGTGGTTGTAGATTGTGGTGGGGAAATGGATGCAAAAAAGGTTCTCAAAAGAATGTATACATGGTGATCTGTATTTCATTATCAAGATCCCAAGTAAGATGGAGAAGGTGATAGGTATGAGAGGAAAATGGGATGAAGGAGGTGATGAATACAATGTAATAGAAGAAATTTCCCCCAATTACAGAAAGGAATTGGATGGAGGGATTACGCATGATGCCTATTTGTCAGGTTTTCACTATGGTACTTGTCCAAGCTGCCTGTTTACCATGTTTTCACCATTGGATGAATTTTTTTTCTTTTTCTTTTCTTTTTTGTTGACTTTTTTTTACTTTTGGACTATTTGGATGGATTTTAATAATGGGATGATAACAAGGAAATGGATGGAGGACTCAAGCATCAAGCTCATTATCAAGGTAATAAGAGCCCATTTAGAATGATTAGTGGATGTTGGTACAACCTTATTAGGATGGATGGATTATGCAAAGGCATGGATGAGATGGTTGTGATGGTGGATATCTGTGGGGTAAGGGATATGGTGGTAGAAAGTGTTTGGATGGAATGATGGAGAGTGATTAGGATAGGGGGATGTTGTCAGGACCAACATTGACACATGTTGTGAGGTGGGTGGATGGAGTGAAGGGGAAGTGGAAGGTACATGCAGATATGATGGGGGATAAGGAACCAAAATAGATTTAGGAGATGGGGGAAAAGAATGATCATCTGGTGGAATAGAAACTTTGGATGCCATTGTGGATGTTTCTTTTAGATGCATTGCATCTTTTTGCTTTGGGATCCACATAATTTTTTCTTTTTCTTTGGTGGGCCTTTGTGGCCTTTGAGAATTAGTGCATTTATTTATTTAATTTTTTCTTTTCTTGAGCATGTCTTTTGGAGTGGACATGGAAATATTTATCTTTATGCATGTGTGACTTGGAATCTAAATTACTATGGGGAGAATGAGAAGGGTCATGACAGATTTTATGAGATGGATACATGGAAGGAGATTGGTGGATAAAATATATGAGATTGTGCCTTTGTTGATACTGACTAAGAATGTAATGGGTGTAATTTTTATGGTGGGTGTTGGAATATGGTATTGGTGGATGAAGGATTGAGTAGGATTAGATGGGTGATGATTTTTTGGGATGTAAGGTCCCAAAATGGATTTGGTATATGAAGGATATGTGATGGTATATTTTGGGATATAGGGACCCAAAATGGATTTTAGAGGATGAAGGAGCAATGTGATAGGTTGTCTTGGGTTGGAATGATGGAGGAGGGGGAATGGTGTTAAATGTTTTGAAGGAATGACAAGGAGATATGATGGTGGGTTTGGAAGCATGCTTGAATTTGGCATTAGTTGTACCAACATTTTTGGAGGAAGTATCTTCAAATGTGTAACCAAGACCATAAGACCATGGACATTTTTTTTCATGGATGGGCTCCAGAGTTCCTTGTCCATGTAGGCCTAAGCCTTTACCTTGATAATTCCTTTTCTTGAGCATTTGATCCAAGGTAGGATACTTCTTACTTAGGGAATAAGATGTGAATCCATTATTAGGTGTAGTGGTGGTAGATATGAAATTTATTTCTTCTATTTCAAGTAGGCCACCATTGATAAATGTAAGTGGACCAATGGGATAGAGGGATGGTGGTGGGATAGGTGTTAGAGGATCATGAAGTGGAAGGGATGAGATGATGTGATCTTGATTGGGATTTGGGGATGGTAATGGATCTTGAGATATAGATGATGGAAGCAATGGATCATGTAATAGAGGAGGTAGGCTGGTAGGATCTTGAGTTGGAGGTGTGGATTCCAATGGATCATGAGATGGACTGGGTGATAACAATGGATTATGTAATGGAGGAAGTGGAAGGATAGGATCTTGATTTAGGTTGATGGATACTTCAACATGATTTTGGACAAGATCTTGACTTGATTGGATTGGTATGGATGGTGTGATGGGGGATGTATGCATGGATTCTTTAGATGGGGTGGATGGAAGGATGAGAGGTTCTGCAATTGTGATAGAAGGAAAGAGGATGGATTCATGAGGTTCATTGGATGTGGTTTGGATAATTCTAGGAGGAGGAGATGTGGATGGGAATTAGACAGAGTCAATAGATGGAAGAGATTCAATGACATAAAGAGATGGAAGAGGATCAATAAGTGGGGTAGGTGGAAGTAGGATGATAGGTGCGGGAGATTGATGGGTCTCATCATGAGTGGTTTCACATGAGGGATTTAGATGACATGAATCATCAAATTTAGGAGAGAATTTTTTAGCTGGCTTCCTTGTGAAACTCCTTGGAGACTTGTGTGTTGGAGGTTGAGGTGAAGGATTAGAATGTGTAGATTGTGGAAAGATAAGATATTCCACATATGATGGTGTGATAGTGGATTGTGAACTTGGTTGAGGGGATGACTATGTAAAAGAGGAGGTGGAGGATGGCATGGGTAGATAGTTCATGTAAGTAGGCATGGAGGTGACTTGTAAACTAGATGGAGGAGTGATAGATTGGGGTATGGAATATGAAGTGGATTGAAGGATACAAGTTTCTTGTGGAAGGGGATTTGTGGTCACATAGGAGGAAATGGAAGATGGTGGATTAAGATAGGATGAAGGGGATGAAGGAGAAAGGAATGACATAGTAGATGAAAAGTTGGAAATAATAGAGGGATTATGGTGATGCATTAGATAATTAAGGTTGACTGGAGGACTTGGAGGATAATGAGATGGTGGATTTGTAGGTTCATTATAGAAAGATGGTGTTTTGGATATGAATATGGGAGAAGATGGACATAAGAATGATGTATGAGGGGGATACGTGGGTATGACATAAGAAGGAGGTGTGGATGAATGCAATAATGGAATTCACTTGTCAAAGGTATGATAAGAAGTACTAGTGGGTATGCATGGAGGCATGATGGGGTAGTTTGGATGAATGATTGAGTTTTGGAGGATGTTTGGACCAAGCTTGCTAAGGTTTTCAATCTACTCATCATGATCAACAAGACTCTCATCATCATTGGAATAGGATAAAGTGGGAGAGAAGGTGGGATAACCAAACTCATCATAATATAATTGTGACATGATGACTTGCTAATGAGTTGGGTAGGGATGAAGGATAAAGGTGGATGGAAAACTAAAGCTCAGATTAGGATGCATAATAAGCTCAGACTAGGATTTGGATTAAGCTCGGGATAGGAGGAAGGAATAACTCTAGAAGAAGATGGAAAAGGGATGAGGGATAATGGATATAACTCTACTAGCCTAGGATATGGGGAGAAAAGGAGGACTTGATGGTAGATGATAGTAATGATAGTGGAAGCAAATGAGATTGGATGATAGGAAGGGCATGATTATGAAACTAGGATGACAAACTTTTGGAGGCTTGGATGATTTTTGGACTAGAAAATTTAACAAAGTTTAGATTGCTTTGGTAAAATATTTGTTTGAAAAAATCTTCATTTATGTATGTTCAAAAAAATGTTTTTACTGGTTTTGTAATTGTTATCCAAAATTAAACCATACAACACAATAGGCACTAAAATTTTTACACATTCCAGTTGTCTAATTAACACTATCTTGTAGGTTTTGTTAATTTGCATCTACTTACTACATTTGTTATCAGATTTTATTTTTGTACTCTAAGTATTGATTAAATTATTACAAATTCAGAAAAATCATCATTGATCATTACATTGTGCATCCATAAGAATGTAGTGCAAATGTCATTTGATTCATATTACATGATTCAATAAATAGAGTACATTTGCAAATTAGAACAGAAAACTAAAATGTATAAAAGGTTCCCATGCATTGCCTCATGTTTGTGTTGGTTCTGCTGGACTCTGTCAGGTCCCTGCATCTAAGTCATACTCGGGTCTCCATCTGCATTTTGGTCCTTAAGGCAACATCACCTAGAAAATGAAAAGAAATAATTGTTAGATCCTGATGGATCTAAGCAATACAAGGAAAATAGTTACATACATCAGTTATCTGATACTATCTACATATCAATCTAAGAAAAAATGTAGCAAGTAAATGAAAACTATCACTATGAGAAAGTGTTAAAGGGACATGTTCCACAATATGAAACCTTTCACTTTTAGTACCTATTGTGGTGTGTGATTTCATTTTGGACAACTAAAGAATCTGAATGAAAGAGACTTAATTGTGTTCCTAAATTAAGAAACCTTTTTTAGAATATGTATCTTATTGGTATTACATGTAATTAACAAGTGTTTTGCAGATAATAGTGGACTGATTCACTTTTCAGTCATATTTTGAAGATGTAGAACAAGTTGGTTTCCCGTGTTACAGGAGGTTCGAGGTTGCTGATCTCCAGAAGAATCAAGTTGTTTTACCAAAAGGTGTTGATTTCAATAAACAAAGTACATTTTCACAACTTTCAATGATTTTAATACTGAATATTTTCAAGTACTTCAAGGTTGAATCATATTATGAATGTTAACAAAATGTTATGACTGGGTGTCACGAACCCGTGTTTGAACCTCAGTCATAAGCATTTTGTTGTTGATGAGTGTCATGAGCCCGTGCTTGAACTTCATTGATAGAATATAAAACATTTACATCTTGCTGTACTTTATATCATAAAATGACAAATTCAGTATCAGAAAGAAAGTGTACAAAATTTTGCTACAGGAGCTTTAATAATGCTGATGTTATTTATCTCAGAATGCCAATAGGTCACATTTTTTAATACTTGTCAGAAATCAAAAAATAACTTCATATGTTCAATTTCTGACAAGTGTCATATCAATATCAAATGTTGGAATGTAGATCATGTTTCTGAAAAGGTTTGGACTCAAGGTTCAAACAATAAAATTCTTATGCTGAAGGAACAATAACAAAATCATGTTCATGTTTACACTGGAACAGAGTGTCACTCTCTGACATCATGTTGTGCATTTATAGTGAATATATGTGACTACAGTAACATCTTCTCTATATGTATACACATTTTTAGATGTTCTTATGCTGGTTAAAGAACAGTAAGATCACTTGTTGGAATCACAGTTCATAAACAGAGAGTTTAAGTTCATCAATTGACTCGAGGACTCTTCAGTAACAGTGGGTTTGTTTTTATTACAAGGAACAATATGTGCTAGCAGAGAGCTCAACAGTGCTACAAGAAGTCTTTTATGCATGATGCCAATAGTACATATAGTATATCTATATGTTTTCAACAGCTTCTAGCACAAGAAATGAAAATCAACTGGTGGAACTTCATATTTTCAGTTCTAGATTTTCCATATTATGCAAAAGGAGATACAGTTTTCAGTATGCAGAGCTCACATTTTATATCAAAACTTTAGTGTCGAGTTCAAACAAGAGTCTTCATTTTATGTGGTGACTGAACACATGTTTCCATCAAATTGATTTTGTTTACAATTGTTCAAGTAAGTTATAGACTTCAGTATTTATGCAGGTTGACAAATGATTCTACACTTCTAGCATGATGCTTCATATTTTGCAAACATAGGCACAGTTCGTGCTAAAGAATATCATGCTTTGAAAACATGTATAAATTAAAAAAAAAAATTAAACAGAGGCTGCAAGGAGTTCCAATTATTTAGAAGAACACATGTTTCCAGTAAGTCAAAGTTTGTTTACAGTAGAAAATGCTACAAGAAGTAGAGTTTCTACAAGGGTTTTAATACCCATATTCTCAACAAGAAAACTTCTAGAGAAGGCGAGTTCAGTGGTATTTTTTGAATTCACATTTTGCATAAAAAACATCTATCACTAAGTATTGTCTAAAGTTTGCATAAAGAAGCATATATTCAGCTATAGTTAACGAGGGCTCAAACCCTTGTTTTGAGGAAAGGTTTTCAACAAAATGCAAAACTGGGAAATAAATATATATTTCATGCAAAATATAGAACGCCCATGTTTTTTTTTTTATAAAAATGACAACAGCAAGTTCATGATTCGTATTTTGGTAACAGAAACCCACATTTTTCTCACAAAATCTATAGAAGGTTTTATATTGAAACAATAGTGAACTATTTTCCATGCGATAAATGCTTGTTTGCAAAGGAAAATCTCGACAGAGAATGAAAGGAAGTGATAACTTACGGTTCAAACAGAGGAAGAGGTCAAATTCTTCAAGTTTATGGAGCAGATTTCCTTATTTTTCTGCATGAAATCTTCAAACAAAACCAGTTCCAGCGCTTCAACAGCAGTTAACAAGGGTTTCAAACCCCTTTTCAAATGCAAAAATGATAATAGATGCCTTTTTGAATGCAATGAATCAAATAAATGCCCAAAACAAAATGGAGTTTCCTTTGGCGTCCGCCAAGAAAAATATTAGTGCATGTCAGAATCAAAATGAAGGACAGAGTGCCACGTCGAACAATAGAGGACCACCTTCCTTCCAATTTTTATAACATGGCATATCCTCAATTTATGTAAAGGCAAGTGGGTTGAGTTTTACTCCCCACTCTGCCTATTTCAAAATTGCTAAGTCATGTAAAAGAAATTAGGATAGAGTTAGGTTATTGTTTATTTAGTTTTTGATATTTTTATTAAAAACTTTTTGATAGTAATTCTCTAAATTTATTAACAAATATTAAACCTTTATTAATATTTGTTTTCTTTTTAATATAATTGGCTAAATGTTTATATAAAGAGATTTATCTCTTTAATTATAAAGCCAATTATATTAAAAAGAATAATAAATTTTGGCTCAAATTTTGATATAAAAGGAACTTATTCCTTAGGTAAAGCCAAGATTTAGGGGAAATAGACTTTTCAGTTTGATGACATGTAGCCTAAATTTTTGGCATGATTTATGCCCAAAATTTGAGCATTTTTTGGGGGAGATAGGCATTCCCGGATTAGGGTTTTGGAGGTCTTTTTAGGGAAGAAGTTTTTCTTTTCTAAGGGTTGCAGATTTTGAAAAGAGGGCATTTTAGTGAACGTATTGTTCCTAGATGTTTTTCAGGCCACTTTTGTAACCATTTTTGCAAAAATTGTGAAGGAAATATACCAGATTACAGGTCTTTTTTGTGTTCAGATTATCATTCCTTTCCATCTTCTTTAGTAAGTGTTCATAATTTTGATTTTGATTTTTTATGTGAATGTTTCATTGTTCCTTCTAGATTGATAAATCTGATTAATCAAACCTTACTTGAGAAATGTATGTTGCTAAGAGTTTAGTAATTTGTGGTTAATCCCTAATTATCAAATTCATTAGTCTATATGGTGAAAAGTGTTCCAAAAATTTGAATTTCATTGTGAACTAGGTCTAGAGTTGTTTTTCTTTTCTGATTTCTGAATCAGTCATTGGTGTATCACCTTTATTTTCTAAGTTTTAAATTTCCCTTTACCCTTTTCCCATCAAGTTTTTTCAGGTTAGTAAAGTGATATCCAATTTTTATAGGAGCCGGCCTAAAATCTGGAGATTCCTTTCCAATCATAGTCCACCCACAGCTAGGAAAGGTTTCCATTGTCAGTTAGAATTGTTAGCCTTATTGCTTGATAAAGGTAGCAATTCTAAACCTGAATAGTAACATCAAAAACACATACAAGTAGTTTTACCTTATGGAATTGACTTATCTTGTAAACCTTTTCTCATAGACTTAGGCAAACACCCAAGAGATAATCATAATATATCCACTTCTAACCATGAAATGGATCATCAATTCCATATTAGCCAACTCCAAATGCTCAAGGATGGCACGATATGGTGAGTGTCTTGGGGAAGTTACTATCCTCCTTGCACAAAGATTATCAAACTTTTGCGGGTAGATCAGGTAGGTTACTAGTTAATGGCTCTTAGTGTTTTTGTGGTGTCCACCCAATTGGTTTTTATGCATGTGACTCACTTAAGAGCCTAATGGACCACACCAACTCCTTAGGAAAGTTTTCCTGATCCGAACAATCATCCACACACCACTCTCAAGCTTGGTTGGATATAAAACTAGAGTTTACTCATAGTTTTATTTATATACTAGCTAGGGTATTTATTGGTTTGAGGTCATTCTCTAAAGGGGAAGCACTTCCCTTTAGATAGGCCTCACTAGAAGCAAAACTAATTAAGTTTGATCTTTCTCTTAACCCAAGTTCCATGAAGATGAGGGAAGAGGATACATATACAAGCTAATTATTTTCACATCTCTTACTTTAACAAGGTTTACAAAAATTAAAAGAGCTCTAATGAAGTGTTGAAAAATAATCCTTCAAACAAACCAAACTATCTTCATTCCAAAACAAACGTAAGTTAGACTAAGTGTTTGCTATCCTAGAACTTCAGACACACATTTTTTAGCATGCAAGTTTCTTTTGAAAATAAAGTACTTGTAAGATAAAGTTTGCAAAATGTGTTACTCCTTTTAAGCACTCAAGATTTTTTTTATTCTTTTTAGGCACCAATTTGAAATGTTTTATTGCATTTGATTGTTATCCATTAGGCACTCAAGATTTGATTTTGTTTATTTTAAGCCCAAAGTTGAATTGTTTGATTGTTCATTTTAGCCTTTTATTTATTTTAAGCCCAAATTGAAGATGTGAGGTGTTATTTGTGCATTCATGATTCTTTTTATTGCACCAAATGAAAGTGTTTAGATTCTATTTTAAAAGACTTAATTCATGATCCTGCAACCTATTCTTGCAATCCCACAAACTAAGAAATAATGATCTTGTAGTTTGTACTAGCAATCTTGTAGGTCTGTTACTTCAAAAAATATAGAATAATGATTGACAAAAATAATAAATTCAATACCTATGGTCACGATCTTGCAGGGTCAACGGATGATCCCACATGGTATTTTAGCGAATACACGAGCACAAATTTTAAGGTTTTGATAGTCTTAAATGCCTTATGGCTTACAAATTTTACTCACAATCTCACATGACCAAAGTGCATTCCCACCTACTATCATGAAATGACTAGTGATAGAACAAAGAAGAAGTAGATAGAGAATAGAGAGTTTTGCGGGAATGCAATCCCGCAGGTAGAGGAAGAAATCACGTCGACTGTACCCATGATCCCATAGGTTTATGTTTTCACTACTATGTAGAATTTGAGAGTGGGAATGATGGTGCAAATGTTGCTTCTTCCTCCTTCAAACCTCTAAAAACCAAAAAAACCTTACAAAAGCACTCAAAAAACCAAAAATGTTAATATTGGTTAGTTTTTTTGTAAAGAAAAATATGAATTAAGAAGAGAAATGACCCTATAAGTGGTTCCCACCAGGTGTGCCAAAATGTATGCTATGAAATGCTATGTTAGGAATATAAAGCCACACTAAACATTCAACAAAATACATCAAAACACCACTTATGATAAGATAAAATAAAGAAAATGGAAGATAATGAAAACACCCAAATTAAGCCTTCTTGATCTTTGGATTTGTCCCAAGGATTGGATGTGTGCTCAATGTGTACTCAAGCTTCAATAGTTTAGAGTGATTTTGGCATGATAATGGTAATTTGATAGTTTTTGGGCTCTCAACATTATAAGTTAACTTTGATGGTGGATGAAAATGAAGGAGAAATTGGTAAAATTTATAGGCAAGAGGAGGGTTGAATGGATGGTTGAGATGCAAAGATGAAGAAGGGTCAAGATGCATCCAAGAGAGAGAAAATAGATTGTGCTTTCTCAAATGCATAGCATTGTGACAAGTGTCACAAGGAGAGAGCTTGTGAGGAGAGGTCAAATCCCTTGCAAAATGTGACCATTTCAGGAAGAGAGATGGGGGACAAAGGTGTAAGAGGGAGATGGAGTGTGTAAGAGATGTGTAAGAGCATTCATGAGGTTTGGGGGTTAGGATATGTGAGGATGTGACATGAGAGTTAACTTGAGTTGGGTTAGGATTTCTTAATCCATGAATTATGATTGTGAAAATGTTTAGTGAATGATTAGGCTTGGATTAGGAGGCAAGTGGGAGGACTAGGAGGATGTGATGGGAGAAGAGAGAATGAGTGGAGGATTGGATTATCTAATCATGGGTCATTAGCTAATTGAGGAGGATTAGTATGTGTGACTAGTTTGGGTTGAGTTAGAATTCAAGGTTAAGTGGTCAAGTCAAGGGTTAGATTGGAGTTAAAGTTAGGAGCCATGTGCTCCAAATGAATTAAATATATTATTTAATTTCAAGTGGGAGGAAAAAGGGGTTTATGAATTAATTTAAATAGATAAATATATTTATTTAAATGAATAGAGGAAGGGGATTTTATTAATTAAATGGTATGGGTTTCCATTAGATTAATTGGACTATAGCTAATTAATTAGATTAATTAACTAGAAGGGTAACATTAATCAATTAAATAATGCATGACTATTCAATAAAAAATACAAGTAAAATGACTAGATTTAATTAAAATCGCTAATCAAATTTAGGTGTCTACAAAACCAAAGCATACACATTCCCCATCACCTCCTCCATCCATTTTGGGTCTTTACATCCAAATGTCAAAATATTTGTCCCTTCCATCCATCTCAGGTCCATATATTCATCCATCCACTAGTTCACATTCCACTTACGCTTTCCCACATGCAAGTCAACAAAGGCACACATCTTTGAGATCTATTTACACATCCAAAAGGCCTCTATACAATTCCTATCTACCCATAAACACCACTTCCCTTCCAATAGATTTGGATACCAAGCATAAAGTCCAAAACTCAAGCAATCCACATGCAATAAAGGATCAACATATCCTATCTAATCAACATGTAAAAATAAAGCAAAATATGATCCAAAATAAAAAAAGAAATATCCAAAAGGCCGCAAATACTAGCTAAGAAAAAATAAAATTCAAAAGCTACACGGGTTCCTAAATCCCTTATGCAAGAAATGAATTTCAAGAAACCATAAAATATTTAAAAATTAAAAACCATGTTGATTACCAAGAAGTTCCTCAAAGCACAATATCCCAAAGAAAAATCAAAATTGGCATCCAAGCTTTCTATTCTAAAGGCTTCTATCAATCTTACACATAAATGTCTTCCATATTCCAAATCTATTTTGGCCCCTATATCCCAAAATATACTATATTAGATACCTCATCATCTCCATCTATTTTGGGTCCTTGTGTCCCAAAATCCACGTCCACTTCTCCATCTAAATCCCAAAATCTAAAATCAAATTTCCTTCCATCACTCCAACACCCCTCAAGGTGTGTGCCAACATTGATCTTTCTAACATTTCCATCCACTCACACACAAGTCTTCCAACACCCCATTCATTATCCAACACCTATTTTCCATCCTTCCATCCCACTTATCTAATCCTATGCATAAAATCTTAGCCTAGTCCATTTTATCATCCATTTCATCCCCTCTTTCCATCACTATATCCACATCTTCAAGTATACTTTCAAATAACCATGGTCTATTCAAACACATCCTTCAAGAATACTACCCAAAGAAAAAGATGCTTGATTCCTTCCTTCATATCATTTTATGCATCCATTATCTTCCAAAAAGTCAAATTTTTTTAAAAAAAGCAAAAAAATGGTTACCTTGGAAAAAACTTGGCAAACATGTGTCTTGCGTGATAACAAAAAAATAAATATTAAGAGAAATAATTTGTCCTATGGTGAAAACCACTTCTTGCAGCACCTTGGGAAAGTACCATAATGAAAACATGGAAAATAGGCATTGTTTGTAAATCCATTACCCTCTTGCACTCTACACTTGGGGCAAGTTTCATTTATTCAATCCTACCTATCACATCCTTCGTAGTCCTACATCCATCCATATCCCCTTTTTACCATATTTGATCTTGAAAAGGCTTCATACATCCATTCTTCTCCACTTTATCCATACCCTACAAGACAAATCCTTTGTCTCATCCATCCCTTACTTTTGTCATCCATTGTCATGTTTCATATTGCCTAGTCCCAAATCCTATTCTTGGTCTTGATTAAAATTAAGGACATTAAAAAATGAAGAACATATTTTTAGAAGTCTCTTGACATGTCCATTCCCCATAGATCCCATATCATTAAATGTGTCATGCCATTGCCTACATAGACACCATATCCAATCCCTTAGCTTGGTTAAACATATTATCCCATTGTAAGATAGTCCTTGCATCCAAATCAACTATGATTCCATTTTTCACTTATCCATTTCTATCCCATCGACTCGTTCATCTATTCATAATGTTCCATGCTTTGCTAGACACTAGGGAGAATAAATACAATCATGTTTGTAGAATAAATCCTGACATATGCCTCTCACTTCATTTAATGATTGAAAATATCCTAAAAAATACCAAAAAAATAATAAAAATTGATGAAAAAATTCCTAAAAATTTAAAAGAGTCCTTCAAAACAACAAACATAGCAGAACAAGTCCTAAAGAAATCCAAGAATTTAGTAAAAATTTCTATAAAAAATACCAAAAATAACACAAAATCGTCCTAAAAATTCCAAATTTTTTTGCAAAAGTTATAAAAAATTTGTTGAAGAAAATCAAACAAATAAAAAATCAACAAAAATCATGCAATAATTCTCCTTTGCACATAAACAATTCTTTGACATTTTGAGAATAGGCATTGAACGACAATATACAACCCATACGAGCTTGAATGAAACCAAGTATAAATAGTCAAAACTAGTCAACAGGTTCTCAAGTACACTACCCAAACTATCTTACCTATCAATCAGTCCCACAACAAAGCATTTTGTCAAAAATCATGTTGTCTTAGACAAGGGAAGGAGTGCTCAAAATCAGATGAAGAAGTCTTATATGAGGTACCTTTTTTTATTGGAATTAGATAGCATTAGCAAAATGTCAAAATTTAATGTCCAAACTACTACAAAAACATAGACACATAATCAATACAACTACAAACTTGTTGAGTCAAGTTATTCTTCTTATGTCTTGATTTTTTCAAGTCATGTTCTTACACATTTCTGACATGTCCACAAGTGATTTAAAGATGCCATGATGGTTAATGTCTTATTTTTCTTTGTTTTCTATCTATGGAATGTTTTTCATAAAGTCTTAAAAGAGCAATTTGGGTGTCTATGATAAGAGCCTTCACATCTATATATAATGTCCAATTAAAAAATTACAATGGATACTTCAGTTGTGAATGCCACACATACCTTGACTCCAAATGCACAGCCTAGATGGATTGACCCACATTGCTTGTCTGTTCAGTATGCCTATTTTCAATGCAAGAGGATAATCATACCTAGATCTTTCATATCTTGGTAGGATGGTATCCATTGTTTCTATAATAAATTGTCTCAATGATGATACATAAACAACCCAATTCAATTGGAAATCAAAAGCATGGCTATTAAAACATTAAGCTCTCTATTCACTATAATCTAAAGGTTTCAATCAAGGATTCATTCATATTTATTAGTCAATTCTAACATTCTATCAAATCTCTTCTATCAGTCAAATCTCTTCTATCACTCACTCAATCTATTGGTCAAAATGGTCAAGTCAATTTTCAAAATAGTCAAAGCAATTGGTTAGTTATTCCATCATCATTTGTCTTATACACGATGTCTTTCTTGAAAATAGACTTTCTCATTTGTGTTAAATAGGATATGGCTTTCTCGAAACCATACATCATCATTTGACTTATACAAGATGTATCTTTCCTGAAACCAGACGTTGTCCCTTTTCTTACATAGAGTAGGTCTTCCTTGAAACTAGACATTGTCTCTAGTCTTATATAGGATGGACCATCCTTCCTGAAACTAGACATGATTCTTATCAACAATCTCTATGTCCAATGCCAATCAAACAGTCATCACAACCTACCAGCATTCTTCACTTCTTACTAATTATTCTTTTCTTACATCATTTAATCTAAAATTTTCTTTCAAGAGATCATTCATGTCTTCATGGCATTAATAATCTCTCGAGGGGGCATCATTTATCTCGTTGTCACATTGTTCTCATTGGGGCATAATTTTTGTTATTATTTGAAACAATGCCTAAAAATCATTGTATCAATGAGGGGTTAAATGTAGACACCTAAAAATGTCTCATGCCTAAAAGTGATAATTTCACTAACATTCCTCTTAAAATATTAAATAATCTTTATTATTTAATTAGTTGTTTCATTCTACCATATTCTAAAATCAAAATAATCATTTTTCCTTAATTCTATAATTAAGTGATTTTAATTAATTACCTTAATTATTAATCATCCAGTCAATATTTCATTAATTATTCATCTATAAAGTAATTAAATAATTAAACATTATTTAATTATTCCTTATGTCATTCAATTAATTAAATAACCAAATTTAATTAATATTCCCTCTTAATTACTATATTTGTGTAATAATTAAATCAAATTCTATCTCATGATTAAATAAATTATATTTATTTAACTACAACTAACAAATCCTCTCATAAATAAATAATTATTTATTTATAAAATATCTCCACATGTGCAAATAAATAATATTTTATTTATTTAAATCATAATTATCCTCCTAAGTCCTAACTCACACACACTTTGAATTAGCTTTTCAATCACAACTCTTCACTCCATAATTCCCTCTCCTAACTATTCAATCCACATTGTTAATTCCTGCCTCAGCAATCAATTAAGTCTTCCATCAATTAAGTCTTCTTATCCATGCAATCAATTAAGTCTTTCATTAATTCAATCTTCTAATCCATGTAATCAGTTGAATCATCCATGCAATCAGTTAACTCACTAGTCTATTATGTTATCTCACCAGTCCATTCAAGCCATCTATCTAATCTATTTGTTGATAGATCAATAAATCCTATTAAACCAATCAGTCAACTTAGTTGAACTCTTACTCACTCTGAGTTCAACTCCTCAAGCATAGTCAATCAACCCTTGAATCATGCATTCTTGATTGAAACCCCCAAAATCTTATAAATAGATAGCCTTTTCTTTTTAAAAAAAATCATAATTTCTTTGAATTCTTATGCTGGCATGATCTTCAGTTCAATTCTGAGAGCCCACATTTCATGAGAAGGAGCACACCAAGGAATGATTTTATGGTTTTAATATTCATGTTTTGGATTGATTTCATGATGTTTGATTGATTATTCTTATTGTTTGTCTTACATCCTTTCTTAATATTGGGAATACTAATTGCTCTAATAATCTCTTTTTTGTTTAGATTTTATATGTTATGGTAGGTTTCTATTGGTCCCCTATTAACTAAATATAATAGTATATTTTAAACCCAAAAGTTTATTTACCATTATTACCTTATGTTATATCTATGAGTAACTTTGACAGTATACCATTCTTCAAAATTTACAAAAATGGGGCATATAACCCTACTCTTTCATATATTATTAATTCTAAATACATAAATACCTTGTAAGTACCATGAGATTTCTTACCTAAGACCTAAATGACATATATCTATCATAGGACCTGCATATCTAGAAGCCATGCTAAGCTTACCTAAGTCTTTTTGTCTTTCTATTCCAAGAGACTGTGTATACATAGACATGATCACCACATGAGGGAGGGTTCTTATCAACATGAGTAGAAGGCCCTATCTTGCATATTTATTGAATTAATAATATTTAAATAGATCTAATTTAGCACAATTAAAAAGAAATATGATAAATTTTCATTTAATTTAGATCTAGAAGAATAAAATAAATAAAAAATATTATAAAATAGTTGAGATTGATGGCATAAAAATGAAATATGAAAGAGAAAGAGTGAGAATATAAGATACATCATTAAAATATTTCATAATAAAAATAAAAACCTTTGAAATATATTCAAAATAGATTGTCACTTTTTTTATTGTAATATTTCAATGAAGGTGTGCAATACTATATAGAGGAATTCCAACACCATATTTCTATTGGTAGTGCCCCAATGTCCCTCACGGGATTCATGACATGGTTTAACCACCTCCTATGGATTCTATAAGTCTAGTGGTTGTATCGGGCATTGACAAGTTGATCTTTTGGTGCAACAACAACTCTAGCTTGTAACAAGTGGTATCAGATTTTGGTCACAGGTTTGAATCTCCTTCGTGAGTGACATAGGCCTATGATGAGTGACACTAGATGGATTGTTGGTAGTACACCAGTGTCCATCATGAGATTTGTGACATGGTTTAACCACCTCTTTTGGATTATATAAGTCTAGTGGTTGTATCAGGAATTGATAGGTCAATCTTTTGGTACAACAACTCTAGCTTGTAACAATTTCCACATTAAACTCACCATATTATCTCCATCCCAAGGCCTAAATATATAAGTTAAGGATATCCATGAAATCTCCAATAATTTACTAAAACCATAATACAATACTTAGTCCAACTCGACAAATTTGGACCCATGCACCTCCTCTAAAAGTAACCCCTTCCAAAATATATAATGTAACTATTGATTTGACCCCTATGACAAAGGGGTTCCAATGGAACTCTCAAAAACTCTATGAAAAGACTAATTACACTCACATATCTTTTTCACCTAGTTATATTTTTCTAGTCAAAGATGATAATTGTAGTCCATCTACTAACCCTCTATTTAATGACTTCTTGCAAGTTCCATAAAATGAATGGCAGGTGGTAGAGAGGGTTAACTAAGAAATGTTGAGATTCTTTCTAAACATGTCATCATTTTCCATGTGTTCATGATAACATCATTATGAACTATCCAATTAAAACAAATAAAAACTATAAAATAAATCCAATATTATTTTCAACAACTCAAACACAATACAAAAGGTAATGCAACATGTGCACACACAAGTGTAATTTCCATGGGTTACTATTCCTAACCAAGCACATGAAAAAGAGTGTTTTTGGTGAATGCACAAGAATAGATAACATTTTGACAAATGAAAATTATTTTGCATAACTTTGCAACACATTTCAAATGGTAGAAAAAACATGTTAAGAGAGGAAGCAACCAAAGCAAGTGGTATTGAAGGAAGAGTCACCCTCTAGGTATCTCACTTTGCAAAAAATAAAGAAGAAAGGAAGAAAGGTTAAGATCAACCTCATAACTACTATGAGATAAGATAGTTACTATCTCATTTAAGAAGCCATAAAAGTATAACTCTATAAATTGGGTTTGGAACTGACTGAGTAAAGTGATCAAACAGATTGGTCATGATCTGAAACTCATTAGGGAGACTCATTTCCATGTCTATAGTATAGAACAACATTCAATGTCTCCTGATCACAAATTGGGTGCAACTTGCATGATCTCAAAGTGGGTGACTTAAAATCTGCATTTCCACATTCAGTGAAACTGAATAAAATGCAAACAGAAGAAGACTGGTAAACTGATCATACAAACCCATAGGAATCTGAAAATGAGCATGGAGATACAATCTCATGCCTACAATACACTACAATAATCCTTTCATCATGACAATCATCTGGGTGTTAGATGCAAACCTTCAAAGTAGGTTATTTAGTAAAAATTGAATAGAATGCAAAGTACAGATTTGTGCAATGACTTCCAACTGGCTATATGTGAAACACATCAGATCTGAACTCTAGGAGTTGTAATCAAATGCAGATGCTAAATGAGAGGTAGTGAAAACAATTCCCAAGTGACATCTCATGAAAATCATCAGGTCTTCTTTTACTTACACTTGAACTAGGGTTCTTTCACAATTACTTTCAAGGGCACAAACTTTGCCTTAGGGGAATTTATGAATATGGACTCAAAACTATATCTGGGATTTTTGAGCTCCAACAGTGGATCTGATTGGGGACATGTGCCCCTTGTGGGCATGCAGAGAATCTAGAATCTTTGCTATAGAAGACCACTCAAAAATGAAAGTAGACTTCTTTCTCTCTTCAAAAATAGGGGACCTTATTGAAAGAAACACACCACACAACTAAAAGAAAACACTATAGAATATATACATTAATTGCCATGGTCTGAAACCTCAAAACTAGAACCACCTTTTACCTCTGTCGTATATATGATTTTCATCCATATATGAGATCAACCACTTTAAAAAAGTTTGACAAACACGTTGCCAATATATATGAAAATACTTGGGCTGGAAGGTAATTCTGTGTTTACCACAACCCATATTCTTCCAGTCACAACTATCCTCATTCTCATATTCTAGAAAATATGGAGCATCTTTTATTTCATCTTGATGCTGACTAAAAGTGTAAAGTTTATCTAGTAATGCATCAAAATATACACTGCAATGATCATCTTGCATTACTAAAAACTCATCCGGCTGAGAATGAATTGGATCCCCAAATTTATTTTTATGAGATTTTTCAGCCACTGGGTGACTCAGTTCCTCAAGTATGTATCCATAGACTAGATTATGAACCAAATGAAAGCTTTCTTCACTAATACTGTGACACAAGGATGATTGATCAGTATCATCATTTTTATCAAAAATTTCACCATCCCTATTATTGAAGACATTGTCACAATCATCATCATACTTATCAAATGAAGGAAAATAAAATAAACAAGAAACTTGTTCATCACTGGAATCTGCATGAAAAAAAAAACACTGTCATGATATTCTTTATTGTCTTCATAGAGAAAAGGTAAATTGAAAATATTGCTTCCATCAACATAATCAAACATGCTGCCATGAATCTTCAGCATATTATATGGAAAAAAATCAACACCTTCATTGTCTGTAGGCATTTGAATATCACCAAAATACTAGAAGTGTTGATTATTTTGTAACATAAGGCTATCAAACTCTTTAAAACTTTCAACCAGTAAAGGAAAAAGACATTCCAACTTCACAATACAGCTAGAAACATGCTGACACATTTTAATAGATGTTTGAACATTAAAAAGGAAGCTTTGAAATTCAACCATGTGCATATCACATAAGTGTTCAAGAAAATCATTTTGAACTGCAACTCATGGCTTTAGATCCAATCTATTCTAGGAGACATCATCATGCTGGACTAGAAAAATGAAAGATTCATTTTCTGCTCAGTAACTGATATGTCCCTGCTGAGTTGTTTCAATGTCTTCAACAAATAGAGCATCAATGCTCTTTATATCCAATTCTTGGAAAAAAGAACATACCTCTAGCTGAAACAAATAGTCTGATATAAGATTTGAAACCTTTTTGAGCTTTACATTAAATGTTTCAAATTGTGACTCTAACAAATCAATAGGCAACCCATTGCACATGTCCTCTGTTTGGCATATGTCTCCTTGACATAATTCATTTTTGCAGGGCAGATTGTCAGCGCTATTAACTTCCTCTTGATAATAAACTGATTTCATACCACTAACAATATCAAAGCCATCAATATCAACATCAAACAGGTTGACTTCCATTTCTAGTTCAATCGCAAATTGAGCTACCATGGTTTCATATTCTGGCTCATAGAAGTCTTCATCCATCTTATGATCAATAATTTCACATGATAAATCAAAAGATGAAAACATACAAACTAAAAAATTAGTTTCATCATCATTTTCATTTGAAACAAAAGAATTCATTATTGCTTTGGTCATATTAGCTTCTTCACAATCATCTCCAACATATGATAATTGCTCATCCTCTTCACAAGGCTGCCCATAAACCATTACCTTGTCTTGAAGAAGATTAGGGTCATTTTGGCTCCGTGAATCTTCTTCTTTACTATCATCCCTGCCAAATTCTGATAGAATCTCATTATTTGGGGCTTTATCATCATCTGATGAAAGATCTGCCCCCTCTTCATTTCTAATAGTTGAATGCAAACAATATATTGCTACAACCTCACAACTAGAAGAACTAGTTTCAAATTCACTTGGTGTATAACCCTTGTATATATCTATCTCTGCATCAAGAGAATACTGTGATTCTTCACTAACCATGTTAACTCCCATATGAGGGACAACCATTTCTAACTGAAAACAATCTTTATTTATATTTTATTTAGAAGCATACTTTGAAACATGATTGGTAAATCGACAGGGATAGAAATACTTTGACATTTTTTATTATTTGCTGATCTACACCTATTTGCTTTGATTGGAACATTATGACAATGAACTCCAGCAAATAAAAATCCTTTGGCAATTCCATATTTTAAATTATTTTTGATATCCATCGCTATCATAAAATCTTGATGTAAAGTATTTGGCTCTTTATTTCTCAACAAGAAGCTCATCTTTTTATCGAAAGCACCCAAATAAATTACTAAACATATATGATCATTGGGCCTATAGCTCTTCATAATGTCACTTAATGTTTTGGCAAATTTGATGTTGAATGATGGGACTAACTCATCTTCTTGAATTTCGGTCTCCATCAATTTGTTCAACATACTGCTTGCGTCTATTCTTTCAGCAAAATGTTTCATGAAGGCTAAATTGAAGTCCTCCCATGAAGAAATAGAATTTTCTGGTAGGGAATAAAATAATAACCTAACATCATCTTTCAAAGTTTGAACCAAAAACTTCACGATGACATCTTCATGACAAATTTTGAAGTCTCCCATCAGATCAGAAAATTCTTGTAAATGCTCACATGTTGAATCTGATCGTTTCCCCTTAAACTCTTGCAAATACTTCCTAATCTCAGTAGGAATCTTATTTGGGAAACCACGAATGTCATCAAAACATAATGGCACATACCTTTGTACAGAAAAAATTCTACACAAATCCATTATGGGCTGCACTTTCTCTTAATAAAAATTTCAGATTTTTATCATAAAAAATTCATGCAACCACAGATTATCAAACCATACATATTCCTCCAGAGATACAACCCATATTTTTTAACAAATCCGGAGAAATAGGCAGATCCACAATTCTAAAATTCTTTCTATATGGTGACTTTTTCACCTAATAAGGATTATGCAAATACAAAACATTTAATGAGAAATACATGATATGTTTTTTGATGCTGCAATTTTTTCTTTGGTTGGAAATAATGGTAAATTTTAGAGCTCACTTTGTAGCTCCATCAGGTTCTTTTCTTATAGAGTCGCCACCTCCTTGAAGAGAAAAATACTTTACTACTTCACAAAATCTATTTCTCTTTCCAGCCAACACAAAACTTCACTAGAATTTATGAATACTATTTATTAGAGCTTCATACATCATATTTTATTTTGAACTTGCACTAATCAAATAGAGAATCTCACAGTCACCACTCACAACTTGGTGATATGATATAAAAATTTTAAATCTGACTCTATATACTTCAATAGTAACCACTCAATAGATAAATAAGTAGGCCAGGAGTCTAGCTCTACTCGTACCTATGTTATTTGACACAAATTTATAATACCAGAGATCTCAACTAGATTTAGCATGACTTTGCATCTTTGTTCCCTAGCGGAGTCACCATTTTGTTGGTTCCTGAAATAGATTTTACACTCAAAGAGACACCAATATACCTAAGACTAATTTTGAGAATGGTTAGTTCCATATATGTGGAGATCTGTAGGTAACTGGACCAATTATAGGGACAAAACTGCCTCTTGCACTTCTCGCTTTGCAGAACCAAGGAAGGTGCACCTAATCCGTAACATATAACACTTTTACAATTTTAAGCTGGATTTAACAAAGCAAATAATGATAAGAAAATACTAGATGACAACCACTCATCTGTTTATTCTTGATTATCATGAAATAACTGATGCCCACAAACATAAAACTAAAAGGATTGAAAGGATTTTGATTTAACTTTACAGAATATATCACATCCCAACCAGACATATATCATCATAGAATATACTTGTTTCAGATTGGTGCCTTATCTGTTGGGCAAATTATCTAGTGCACTATAGAATACAAAGACCGATTACTATTATTTTATCAAAGATCCAAGCCATAAACACAAGTACCCAAAACCATACTGCTTACAGAAATCCCTTTGCAAACCCCATGAATTTTTGCTTCATCTAGAGCATCATTTAATCTGATTAAAACCATAACTAAAGACTAGCAACACATACATAGATAAACTCCATACAATGAATCAGAAGACTCAAAACCCATAAAAATTGACACAAATGGAGAGAAATAGAACTAAAAACTTGCATTAAGTATGATGATCTAAGCCTCTGTATACACCTTGCTTTAAGATTCGAAGCCACCAAGACAATATGCAACATATCTGCAACTTTCTACTCTACTTTGATACAAACTGGATAGAACATGCCCTATTCCTTGACTAAAGGTTCAGGATGAAACCTTTTGAACCAGAAAACCCAACAACCTTTGTAAATGATCTTGGAAATCCTTATAAATGATTGCAACAAGCTTAGGATCATTTAGGGCACAATTAGGACAACATAGTCAACCCTAAGACTATAAAAAATATCAGAGACAAATATGATATCATTTACATTAGAAAACATATTCTTCAAAATATTTGCATCCTTACCCAAATCTAATCTAGAAATGAAAAAGCCATTAGTGCTCCTACCAACTTGGTCAAATATGATATTCTCTACCACTATTGCATTCCTCATTTCCTGCCATTTCCAAAAATATACTATATGCCTATATTCTGATAAAAATCAAGTCTCCAGGCATTATTTCCGTGAGCAGTTGCAATCATTTAAATTTTTTATTTTATCTCAATAGTCTAGCTTTGTAATTCATTTTAATTCTCTATACAGACCTTTTGAATTTCAATGGTGGGCCCACATGCCATATGACACTACCTAGTTGGTTCGTTGATCTATGTCATCGCCTTGCTAGACTGCCTGCACATCATTTGCCATATGTCACATTTCGGTTCACTACAATGTCCACCATGGCATCAAACTACACCGTTTCACCATGTCATCCACCTTGACACTTGTCGCTCAGTCGTGATCCCTCAATGGTAACTCTCGTGCATCTTTGTCTCCAATGGATCACACCTACCATTGATCTCTGGGCATGCATCCCGAGGCAGGAACCTGCACCATTATGACATGTCAAAATATATATTACCTTCACATAGGACCCACTCCAAGTCATCATCAACTTGTCACTAGCTAGATGCCTCGATTCTCACACACGCATGGGCTTGCCTCCAACTGGGTGTCCACAATGGACACCATTATATTGTGCGCTCTGCCATTTAAATATCTTGTTTCACTCATCCACTGGCAATGTGGGATAAATCATTTTGAAATATAAGACCTTTCATCAAAATTTATTCGTAGTACATGCGAGTTGGGCACACACATGTTGGCCCCATCAAATCCAGATGGCCCACATAGCCTTTCTTCTCTTTTCACTTCATAATACATTTTGACATTTTTCTTTTTAAATAATTTGTTTGCACCAAGTTTGGTGAATATGGGCTAAAAGACCCAATTCCCATTTTGTTGGTTGCCTGAATCACTCCATGCATGCACTAGTTTCAGTTTGTTGTCTTCCTTATGCAGTGCCATGCTGTAGTGCAACATATGGCACGCCTCTAGCAATCCTCCATAACTGGCACGCACATGCTCATTTTTCTATTTGCTTTGTCTGGGCATTGCACACACCCCATTTCATGCATGTGAAATCTCTCTTGGTGCAGACAACACACCATAAAAGGTGTGGCCACCCTATTTAACATTTGGTACGCATCCCTCAATATTGGTGCACATAGCACAACATGTATCCCCTTTAGTGTGTTTCAAAGGTACACATGGAACCTCCCATTTGGTGCACCCAGGATTTTGACTTGGTGCCCACACACCATTTTTGTGAAGCTCTAGCAAATAGAGAATGTGCAGCCCAAGGAAAACACACTCCTCACTAAGAGGCATACACACCAACTCAAAAACATCAACCCCACTGGATTTTTCTTTTGTGTGTAATAATACTGAGCACTATTGCTCACTAGATCTACAAAGTAGATGCCTCTCCCAAACATATCCAGCTACTGGAGCCTCTAGAGGGGCTATGCAAAGTCCTTGATTAATAACACCAACAAAATTTATCACTTGAGAACCATGCCAAAGCAACATTCGGTTCTGAAGATTTTATATTTGACATATGCATCTTCTTTTCCTTCTCCAGTATTTTCTCCATGTTATCCTTGACCATTAACCCAGAGTCAATACTTATCAATAACTTCTCACCAACATTCTCACATTTCTTACTATCATCTTTGACTTCTGATAGAGCTTTAACGTATAATGTTATTATTTTGCAGTGACTTCATGGAATTTTTTCTTCAAAAGCACAATACTAAAAGAAACATTGTGTGCACATATGCAATGAAGACAACAAAGTTCCCTTTTAAAATAATGAGGCAGGCTGGACCCTAAGTGGGTTTGGCCTAATTTTTATTTTATTTCAAACAACTGAGCCTCAAACATGACCAAAACAATTGGCATCTACAACTGGATTTGATCTGGACAATGCCAGATATTTGAAAACTCTAACTTTAACAACTTCACCAAAGTCGCCATTATTAAATAAAATACCTCTAGGAATTCCATTAAAACATTGTTCAAAACTTATCACCGGATGTTGAAACTTGGAAAACATTGACCTTGTAGTATAGAGAGTTACCTTGCCAGACGGATTCTCATGAAGTTACACAAGGTGAAATATTTTAAAAGTTGAAAACACCTGTTTAGACTTGCTCTGTAAACACAGACTGAAAACACTGGGAACGACCTGTAAAGAATATGCACTAAAAATATCCAATGAAGAGTTGAGGCTGAACCATTGACACTGGAAAAAGACTCATATATAAAGAATGCAACAAAGTGACCCTCGACTCAAAACAAGCATCTAGCATCAAGTTATTAATATCTAAAGGTGGTCACTCTGTTAAGTTTATTCTGTCAGCATTAATCACCTTTTAAAATACCTTTTGTTATGTCTTAGCAAACCAATCAAACAGGACCCTCATGGTTTGAAACCTTGGATGAAGAATCTACTTCATATGTATAAAACAAGGTTGTAATTAGTTTTACCAAATGATCAACTGGTTATCTAGAAATAATCCTCAAATTCAGCCCTTCAAAACATCTTGAATTGAAACATAGTGAAACTTTATAAATTGGGTTTGGAACTAACTGAGCGAAGTGATCAAACGAATTAGTCATGATCTGAAACTCATCAGGGAGACTCATTTCCATGTCTATAGTATAGAAAAACATTCAATGTCTGTTGATCACAAACTGGGTGCAACTTGCATGATCTCAAAGTGGGTGACTTAAAATCTACATTTCCTCATTCAGTGAAACTGAATAAAATGCAAACAAAAGAAGCCTGGTAAACTGATCATACAAACCTATAGGAATCTAAAAATGAGCATGGAGATACACTCTCATGCTTACAATACACTGCAACAATCCTTTCATCATGACTATCATCTTGGTGTTAGATGCAAACCTTCAAAGTAGGTTATTTAGTAAAAACTGAATAGAATGCAAAGTACAGAATTGTGCAATGGCCTCCAATTGGCTATATGTGAAAGACATCGGATCTGAACTCTAGGAGTTGTAATCAACTGCAGACGCTAAATGATAGGTAGGGAACACATGTCCCAAGCGACATCTCATGAAAATCATCAGGTCTTCTTTTACTTACACTTGAACTAGGGTTCTTTCACAATTACTTTCAAGTGCACAAAATTTGCCTTAGGAGAATTTCAAACTATGGACTCAAAACTATATCCAGGATTTTTGAGCTCCAACACAATGTTTATTCATTTGAATGTACACATAGATTTAGTAAAAGGAACCTAAAATATATATTTTTTCTTCAAAGATAATGAACATAAATATATTTTAGAGCTTATCCAATTTATTCATTTCCTTATTAAATGGTGTATGTGAGAGAGAGAGAGATCATTAATCCTTATAAATCTTTCCAAAAATATTTGACATGAGAAATACAAACATCAACCATAAAGATATAGCTTCATTTATAAACATTATAATTACATAGCAGACCATTTAGAATTGTCAAATGAAAGATTACAAAACCTAAATTTTTGTTTAAATTGGATTAATCAGTAATTTACAATATTAATGGACCATGGAAATATCTCATTGGACTATTGATTTTCACTAACATATGTAGACTAACTATGGGTGTTATATTCTTTCAAGTCCTAATGGTCTAACCATAAGTATTTTTCCAACTTGTGGTTTACTCCACATAGAGATCACAAGTTCTATGAAATATCACAATCTTATCTTCTCAAAGACCGTATGTTTTCCCAAAAGTCCATCTAGTAAGAACTTAGACTAAAAGAGCATAATTTCTATATATTTCCTAACATCTTCATGTCATTTCCATTGACTTGTGAATAAATAATATTAGCTTTCATACATTCCAATATGCAAAAACCTTTTCAAATTTAAATTTTATAAGATATAATTATGAAGAGGTCATTAAATCCATCCTCTCATTTCTTTGTGTGAATATATAATACACATATAATATATATTTAAAGATACACTGTCATGAAACCCAAGAGAAATGACAAGTCTTCATATTGTTGGTTCCTTTTCTTTCTACTTGCAGATTTACAATATTATTGATAAACAAATGTCTCTGACTCTTGTAACCCACTCCAAATCTAACAAAAAAAAGGGCCAATTAATAAGGACTAGGATATTAGTCCTCCCACATTTTGAGCCTTAATGCTCAGGTGGGTGTACCTTGGATTCACTTCTTAAAGGAATAAGTAAATATTAAGCATTGATGTCCTTGACACATTGATTGAAAGATTTTATCATTTATAAGTTGATTGATGATGAAGAACTGCTTCCTGAGAATAGATCAGTGTCTTATCCTAGGGCACAAAGTCAAATACAACATACATCAATAGAAAACTGAACTCAAACACACCCAAATCTAGAATAAGTGATTTGTCTATTAGTCCTCTCACTCTCACATTCAGACATCGGATTCTCATAAGAACTATGAATTCTCTGAATCTATCCTTAAGAATTTAATCCTTCCTTGAAGGAACTCAAGAACAACTTCAGAATTTACTTTGTAAACCATATATTAACTTGCTTTGTAACATTAACATATAATCATTCAAGATCAAAACAAGAAGACATTCACAAATCTGAGATGGAATTCAAGTGTATTCTCATTAAAATTTTTAGTATCAATACATTGAAAATGATAAAATGCTAGAACCAAACCCTAGATCCAAGCTCTCTCTATTCAGTTACCAATTTCACCATCCTTTGAAAGATACAACAGGCTGCTATATGTAGTCACTAGTCATCTTGGGATCCCTAAAAATTAGGATGCAACAAGCTACATATGACTAGGATAGGGTTAGGGTTTCCAACAACCACACCAACCAGATTCAATTGAGAAATTACTGTAGAAAAGACATGCCGGGTAATTCAGAGTGATTATATCTATTTTGATCTTAATTTATGGCCAAAATCCCAATTGGTACATTAGAGACTTTAAATTGCATCATTTTAGCTCCCTATTTGCTTCACCTGCATCATAATTGGCATGATTGATTCACCCATTTTTCCACAACATAGGCACCCTCCACAGTCAAGAATCACTTCTGGACCATACTATGACAGTGGACAAAATCAAATTGAGTAGATCGGCTGCCCATGAATTTAATAACCAATCCTTCACTCTTAGAAAACTCTTAAATAATTTTAATATCTGGAAGCAATGGTCAATCAATTAAGTTTAAAATATGGTCATCGATCTCTATCATTTCCCAACACATCAAATGGTCTTTAAAAATTGACAAATGATCAATTGAGACTTTAAAATTATCTGACCACACCATCACCATTTCCCTTGGAGACCAATCAGGACCAAGCACGTCAACACACCTGGCAATGTCTTTATTTCTAACCACGACAAGCCCCTTAACACTTCAGTTACAGAGTCGCTTAATATAAACTTAACTGCCCAGGCTTAGAAAATAAAACATGTGCAAAAATAAGACTTAAGTGGCCTAAAAAAGGTAACGAAGAAATAGAATAAGAGTAGGCTTTTGGACTTAGACAAATTTTGGAACCCTTGGGCATGGAAATGACTTATTTCTCAAACCTTCAAGTAGCCATATCTCACTGGTTTTTGCATTTAAGCACATGTGATCTTAACTATCCAACTTGCATACACCTTGAACTATCCTTGACTAAGTTCGCAAGCCACAAAACATCATAAATTTTCTTCGTTGGTAAAAAATGTATTGCTTTAGGAAAAGACAATTTCATAGGGTTTTCAAAGGATAAGACCATTTTCTTTGGATTTTGGCAATGATAGGAAAATGGGCTAACACATATCTTCCAAGAGTGAGCTCTAGGTTCTTAAAAACTTCACAGGGCTAATGGGAGAAAAGAACTTGTTGACCTTAGGATGTTCTAAAATATCAACCCCTAGTAGTTGTTGAGGAAAAACATGGATTTACATGTAAGAAAACTCTACATTTATTGGCCATATTGATGAATGCAAAATATACATAGAGATAAATTTGACAAGGTGAACCATATGGTTACACTCAAGGGGGAAAGGAGGACAATTTCCAAGGGAAGCATGATTGATAAAGGTCTCAATCTCCAATAGCAAGAAAATAAAATTAGAACCAACCTTGAATATAATATCAAGCATTTCTCATCATAGAACACATCTTACAATTATATCACAACACAACCTCTCAAATTTTAAAATCAAGAACATCCTCTTGAAGATTAAATCGCCACCCAACTTCCACACCATAACCACAACTCCTCAAGAGTCCAAAAAACACCAATTAGCTATTCACATAAATAAAAACCAAAAGAACCATTCTCCCTCAATTTATCTTACCTAACTTTCCCTGTGCATACTTTAACAAGTGGGCCTTAGAAAATTCTATAGAACCCATATAAAATCATTTTTTATAAAGGTAATAGTGTTGGCACTTTTTAATCTAAAATAAAGTGGTAAAGTGGGTGACTATTGTATATTACAACATTTAATAAAAAATGGATGAATGGGAAACCAAAAGTCATGTTTGTAATTGCTTGAGCTTCTACCTAAGACATTAATCGATAAATATTGAGAAATTTTTTTTTTTAATACATATGTCACATCAATCATGCTATATTTTCCTTTTATGTATGTAAGGTGTCATGACCTAATTAACACGATGACATACCCATAACTATTTCTTGTGACCCATCACAACATACCCGTAAAATTTAAAATTGCATGATGTTTTTTTTGATAGATAATGGGCCATGGTATATTTTTATTAATTTAAAAAAAATCATATACATACTTAGTTTAGTGTGGACACTAGGAGGAAATGATTAAGTAGATAAAACCTCTGGTATCGCCCAAAACTTAAATTTTTTTGGAATTTCATTATTTAATTACAACCTTTACCTATAGGCTATGGGCCAAAATCAAAGATTTTTGATAACAAGCTAGATGAGGAATCCAATTTCCTCATTTACATACCTCCCACGTATTCGAGATTTTAGAAGGAAATCAGATTTCCTCCTTTACATACATGCTGATGAATATTTATTACAAGATCAGAATTAGGAGAATATTTATCTCCTTTTATAGATATATTGAAACCTCTCCTCTATTACAAAATTTAAGCGTCATTATTGTTGTATTTGCAGTATTGAAGGTGAAACTTGGATATCTTTCTTAGAACAATGCATGTTATCTTACCTTGTCTCTCTCTTGTCTTTATATTGAAGTCATTTGAATGGTTATATTAGAAGAGAAAATGAATTTCTTGCAGTCATGTTCAAAATATACTTCCCACACTATCAAATCTATTAGACATACTCTTTCATACCCATAACAATCCATTACTCTTCTCCATCCTTTAGTATGAATCAATACCATCTTAATATAACATCTAACTAACATTGATCTAGGAGACATGCTTTCAATATTCAAAATATAACTAATACTAACCAGTAATGACAATAATAAGAAAGTATCAACTAGATTTACTAAAGAACCTAACCAAGATGAATCATCATTTTCCAATACTTCAAACAGACCCAATCTACCATTTGATCAAAAGCATAACCATAAACATATATTTCCTAACCCTGCATTCCTACCAAAAGCCACATCGTAGGATTATCTACTGTCATCAAAGTAGAAAACATTTATATGCAGAAAATAACTAAATAAGCTCAAGAACCTATCCAAAATATATCATCATTTATCTATGATTAGAAACACCCTCGATGATCCTAATCTGCCATAAAATAATGTTATCAGAAATAATAACTAAAACCATAAAACTTAAAAATTGCACCATGCTATGATCTGGGAAAAATTGTTAGTTCCAAATAGACAAACACAATGGATTAAAGTGCTTGAGCATCTCGTAATCATTTATAGCCAATAATCCCTTTCTAGATAAAAGTGCTAATTTAAACTCAAAATTATATTAGAGATATCCAAAATTGACAGCGTCAGGTTAGTCCAAGCTAAATTAGCTAAAAAACCTAGCTAATTTGAATCATTGATTGCCAATAATCACAATCCAAAATAATTCCTAATTTTTGTATGTACAAAAAACATAATCCAATACATATTTAACCCACCTTGTAACTATGCCAAAGTCCCTTGGAAATAAAATCTAAAACCATCAAATTGAAAAGACAACTAAATTTAACCATTAGAAAACTACAATTCTAATTAAACCAGACATGAAAGGAAAATTAAGGTCATTAATAGCCATTAATATTGTGTCAAATAGCCATATTAAATGAGAAAAACTCTTACATCTAAAGAATCCACATAAGAATTAGAAGAAAAAATAACAAGTAACCAGAGAACATACAAAAGCATGAACAAAAAATATAAAGAGCTAATCCAAACAGAGAGAGACTATATATCTTGGCTACCATCATAAAGGACACAAAAGGATCCACAATGTCACCATTGAGTCTAAAGGTAAACCTATAATCAAAATATTTATCTCCCATAAATAATTTTACTACCCTACAATACATATCATCCAAGTGCTTCAGAATATGATTCCACCTCTCGGGCTTAATATTCCTATGAAAGGCCATTTAGCGATTTTTAAAAACATGAAAGGTTTTCATGTTAGTTTCCATCCTTCACATCTAATAAATGAAGACATGCAAAGACTAAATTTAGTTCCAACTCTTAATAGGACCTCAAGTACTAAAGATCATCATAAAATAACAGTGAGGCCATCATAAACCAAAGGGGTAAAGGAAGGCCCCAACACTATCTAGAAGTCTCTAGATTCTTTGGCCTATCATGAATGAGCATTACCAAAGAAGAGGGGAAAAAAAATCAACCAAAGAAACATAACCAAACACAAAAAAGGAAAAGTGCAAAAAGTAAACAAGCGAGGGACCCACAATCTGGAGAGGTGAAGAAGCACAAGGAATAAACATAGGAAAAAAAAAATCAAAGAAACAAAACATAAATGAGATAAAAGAAAAATAAAATAACCAAAGAAAAAGGAAAATAAAAAGGGAGGAAACGAGAGAAGAAGGAAAAAAGAATGGCCAAAAAAGAAAAAGAAAATAAAAAGGCCACCAAACCGCAAGGAGTACAAGAGAGAAGCCAAACCTAGAGAGAATCAACACTGACACACACACACACATACTTAATATGTAGAGATGTATGTATCTTAAAAAACATATATATGATAGAAAAGATTAAAAAATACCAAAGATTAGATCCAAACAACCACACACACATGTGTGTGAGAGAGAGAGAGAGAGGAACACATAAAACCAGAGAAAAGAGAGAGAAAACCATACCCAAAAGGGAATCAACACCAATATATATAGGCCATTTAATATATTTATAAATAGCTACATATACACACAAACACACACACACACACACACATGTGTGTGTGTGTGTGTGTGTGTGCATGCATGCATGTATATATGTATGTATGTATATATGTATGCATATATAGATATATACATAGACATAGACATAGACATAGACATACACAAAGACAGAGACATAGATACATACACATACACATACCGATATATACATATACATATACATATATGTATACGTATATGTATATGTATACATATACATACATACATACATACATATATATATATATATAGATATATATATATATATAGATATATATATAGATATATATATATAGATATATATATATAGATATATATATATATATATATATATAGATATATATATATACATAGATATATATATCTATATATATATATATATATATATATAGATATATATATCTATGTATATATATATACCTATGTATATATATATATCTATATATATATATATATATCTATATATATATATATATCTATATATATATATATCTATATATATATATCTATATATATATATATATATATATACTTCTATATATATATATACATATACATATACATATGCATATGCATATGCATATTCACATACACATACACATACACATACATATACATATACATATACATATACATATACATATATGAATATATGATTTAGGAGGGAGCATTGAAGGCCTCAAAACTTCCCTTGCTTGCACTCCTTGGCAGGGGGGGGGTACCCTTACCTAAAGATGAAGGACACGAATATCCCTCCCCCTCCATATTCATGTCCTTCATCTTTAGGTAAGGGGGTATATATATATCCCTCCCCCTCCATATTTGTGTCCTTCATCTTTAGGTAAGGGTACCCCCCCCCCCCCCCACTGCCAAGGAGTGCAAGCAAGCTATTTGATCCACGAGGACTGATCAAGGGAAGTTTTGAGGTGTCCAATGCTCCCTCCTAAATCATATATTCATATATGTATATGTATATGTATATGTATATGTATGTGTATGTGTATGTGTATGTGTATGTGTATGTGTATGTGCATATGCATATGTATATGTATATATATATATATATAGAAGTAATGAGTGTATTGCTTGGTAGACACACACACACACGTATATACATACTTGTATGGATATGTATATATTGATCAACATATATATGATAGTGAGGATTCAATAAGACCAAAGACATAAGCCATCTAGATTAAATATTCTAAGTTTTGTCCCTATAGTTCTCAACAAAAATACCATCTACCGCTAGATTGGCTAAGCCATCAACCACTTTATTTCCTTCCTTGTATATGTGAATGAACTTCTTACGTTTAAAAAACTCAATCAATCCATTTATCTTTCTAATCTTGTATTTAATTTATAATTTGGATTTTGTCCAATTCTAAGAGCGTTAATGATAATATGAGAATCACCTTCTATTTCTAATTTTTTGATTCCCAATTCATTACAAAAGAGTAGTCCTTCCACTAGTGCTTCAATTTCTACTATGTTGTTTTTTGTATTACCAATGGGTTTGGCTAGTCTAGCACAAATACTACCATCCCACATGTGTGTGACACAACCTATACCTAGGTTCCCGGGATTTCCTCTTGAGGTCTTGTCAAAATTGAGTTTATACCACATGTACAGGGGAGCATTCCATCTATAGGTTTCTCTCTCTTTTGTGTTTTGTTTCCCCCATTTACCAAAGTGAGGTGGAATGATCAAACCAAACAATTCTTTTCATATTATGCTATTCCATAAAGAAAAGATACTATTATATCTATTTGAGCATTAAGTATTGTCATTAGTATCAAACAAGTTTAGTTGGTAATCTAAGTTATTCAAGTCGGTAAAGGTTGGAATAAGGAGTCAAATAAGTCAGTCGGTTGAACTTATAAATCCTTCACACCGAGTAGTCACAAGGTAGAACATCAAGCTATCAGAATACATGTTTAACAGAGCATGTTTACCAAGTTATTTAGGAAATGGAATAGTAAAAAAAAATGGCACATATCTCTATGCAAATGTTTTACACGGATCTACAAATATTTTACCAAGATCGAGGACACATTTATTATGGATGTAATCATTTAATTTGTGATGATTCCTATGTAACAGTTAAATCTAGGTTATTTTTGTACACCGTAGATCTTAGGTTTTCTAAGATGTTGTATACCTAATTAGGTCAAAGAATTTTGTTATATATTTATATAAGATGTCATTTTTAGTAATGCATGATAAGGAGATCATGAAGCAATAGCCGCACACAAGACATCAGTAATTAGACAAGGGTTTGCATGAATGAAAATCTATTAGAAATAGTATTAGTTTATCAGAAACATACAAGGCTACCGAGAAGGATAGAGAGTTATATTCTACAAATCAAGGTGATATCTATTTAATATTTCATAGATCTAATTCAAACAAGCATAAGTTATCATTTATAGATATTCTACTATTATCAATTTAACCATTATAGCAGGATTGTAAATCTCTTAATAGAATAGACTTAACTGTCTTTTGTAAATATCCTAACTGAGTGCACACTTATGTGGTGTTGTTAAAATCCTTTCACAAGGTATATCTAATCGATCTTATATTACTCTTAACAGGGTAAGATCACCAGAAGCGATCACAATTGTAGCGTTAACAGACATACTTTATTTACTGTAGTAGTGAAGAATTTGTGGGTGTCATTGCCACTATAGTTTTTACCTTCTCACAAGGGTTTCTGCGTAACCAAAATACTTGATGTTGGAAACAATTGTCTGAAGAAAATTGCTACTCAAATTATGTATTGTCTTTGATGTCACACAATGTCATAGTCCGCAACAATCAGTACCTACCAAGCTCAGTCGGTTTGCCTGGCATTAAAAATAGTGTTTACCAAGTTCACTCGGTTATCAAAGAAAAATCAGCATGTATCGAGTTCACTCGGTTATCAAAGAAAAATCAATGTTTATCAAGTTCACTCGGTTGTCAAAGAAAAGTTAGCATTTACCGAGCTCACTCGGTTATCGAAGAAAAAGGATTATCAGTGTTTACCGAGTTCCCTCGGTCTCCGAAAGATTGTAGAAAATTTCATTATGGTCACCGAGCACTGTCGGCCCTTGAAGGATCTTTGCAAATAAAGTTTTCTTAATTCAGCCGACTATTATACTAAGTAATGCCGATTTGACAAATCTAAAATCATATAAATAAAAGGTCAAATGTGAAAAATAAAGAGTAGAGATAGAAGAAGATATATAGAAGAAAGACAAGAAAGGTGTGTGTGAAATTATGAAGGATGACCAGATATCCTTGAGGAGCAGCAGAGATATATTCGATTAGGAAGGATCTCACTTATACAGAACAAAGATCTGTAATCAGCAAGGCAGTTGCATTATTATACAGGTCATTTTCATTGTTACCTTTTTATCATTGTAACAGTGAATTCTAAATCTCTTAACCGAGTTGGTTTAACAACCATATTGTAAATCCTCTAACAAGGTGACAATTCCATTGAATTTTTCTCAAGACCTCTTACCAGGCCACTCCTAGCAGGGTGATTAAATCCTCTAACAAGGTCACACCTAACAGTGTGTTTTGTAACCTTTTACTGGGTTGGCTTCTAACCGGGCATCACTTCAGAAAAGTGAAAATCAGTATCTAGATACATTGGTGGTTTTTCCCATATTGGGTTTCCACGTTAAATCCTATGTCTCTTGTGTTCTTAATAGTTATCTTAATCATATACAAGTGGTGATGAATATCTAAAAGATAATTTTACTAATACTCTCTGCATCTACCAAGTTACTGCAATCTATTTACCAAGTGTTAAACAGATAATATTCTTTAAGATATCCTAAGGGATCTAGAAAGAAATAATTGTGAAGTGTTTTATGGTTGACTGATTCACCCCCCCCCCCTCTCAGTCACTTCATCCATATTCCATCAATTGGTATCAGAGCTTTTGGTGCTTGCAGGAAGGGTTTCAAGGACCTAAGCTAAAGATCAGGATGTCTTACAAGAGAGAAATTCCAAAGCTCAATAGAGATAACTTTTCAGCATGGCAAGGTCTCATGAGACTTCATCCGGCTTCCATTGGTGATTCAGGATGCAAATACATTGATGAAGAATACACAGTTCCTACTGGCACATTAACTGTTGAAGACATTGCAGAGAAAAAGAATCATAACACCATGATGATAGACATTGCATCAGCTCTCAGCTATGAAGAATTTGATAAAATTAAAGAATGCACTACTGCATATGAAATGTGGATCACACTGAAGAAAATATATGGTGGTGATGCAAATGTGAAATGAGCCAAAGCAAAAAGCCTAAGAGGACAGATTGACAAGATGAATATGAAAGAAGATGCAAACATTGCAAAATATGTTGAAAGGATCAAAGCAAGTGTTAGTGCAATTAGAGCTTCTGGAGGAACAATCTCTGATGAAATTGTTATAAGCAAGGTACTCAGAACATTACTCCCTATCTATGCAATAAGAGTATTAGCTATTCAAGAAAGAAGATGTGAAACAAACCACAATATAACTTTGGATGCTTTAGTTGGAAGATTGACAGCCTTTGAATTAGACAACTATGACAACTATGTTCCAATTTCCAAAAATATTGAGTCAGCATTTGAGGCCAAGGTTTCACTAAGGAAGAACAAGAAAATAAAAGAAGTTCAGTCAGAAAGTGAAGAAGTATCAGAAGAAAGCTCTGATAGTGATCTTGAAATTGTAGAAGCATTACTTGCAAAGAAGTACTCTAAAGGGAAAGGTAAATATAAAGGTAAAACTCCTTTAATCTATTTTTCATGTGAAGAAATTGGACATATTGTAGCTAGGTGCCCAAACAAGCAAGCCAAGGAAGAGAAGAGAGGTCACAAGTACTATGGCAAAATGAGTAAGACTAGTTTTAAGAGTAAGAACTATCAGTCTAAAGAGATTTTGGAAATTGTGCATACTGATTTATGTGGACCTATTGGAATAGAAAGCTATACTGGAGATAAATTCTTTATTCTTTTCATTGATGATTATTCTAGAATGATGACTGTTATGTATTTAAGAGAAAAGTCAGAAGCATTTGAAAAGTTCAAATGGTACTTGGCAAGAGTGGAAAAGGAAACAGGGAAAAGATTGAAATGCTTAAGATCAGACAGAGGTGGTGAATTCATCTCCCATGAATTTAACAAATTTTGCATTGAAAGAGGAATCAAAAGATAGGTATCAGCTCCTAGAACTCCTGAGCAGAATGGAATAGCTGAAAGAAGAAATAGATCTATTATGGATTGTGCAAGGACTTTAATGATAGAAAAGAACATCGCCATAAAGTACTGGAAGGAAGCTATCAGCACTGCAGTTCATACCTTGAACCGAGTACAATTGAAGAAAGACACATTCAAAACTCCTTATGAGTTATGGTATGGCTATAAACCCAATGTAAGTTACATGAAAGTATTTGGTAGCAAGTGTTATATCTTAAAAGAATCCATAAGAAATAAATTGGATGTGAAAAGTGATGAAGGAATATTCCTAGATATTCTAGCAAAAGTAAGGCATACAAATGTCTGAACTTGTCTACTCACAAAGTCATAGAAAGTATACGTGTAAAATTTGATGAGTTTGCAAAAAAGACTGAAGAAGAAAGCAAAAGGGAACCTGAAAACTACAGGAGATTTGTTTACATTGAACCTGAAACATTGCCAGACACAACTATATCTACCGAGCCTAGCACAGTAACTGAGTCACAGGAAGAAGTTCAAACTGAGTCACAGGAAGAAATTCAAACCGAGTCTCAGCCTGAAGTTACCAAGAAAATATCTACCAAGCCAGAGCAACCTGAAGAAGAGATCCTAGAAGACAACAACATGACTCATTCAAAAAGCAAGGAACCTATACTAGCCAAATATGTCAGAAGGCATCATACACTAGATCAAATCATTGGAAACAAATCAGATGGTACTATGACAAGAAGTAAGCTAAAAGGTACATGTCTGCTTACTAATTTTAAACCTAGAAATATCAAAGATGTATTGAAAAATGAAAGTTGGATTGAAGCAATGAATGAAGAATTAGAACAAATACAAAAGAACAAAACATGGACTCTTGTACCTAGACCTAAAGATAAGAATGTAATTGGAACAAAATGGGTATTCAGGAATAAGCTGAATGAAGACGGTCAAGTATCTAGAAATAAAGCTAGATTGGTATGTAAAGGTTATTCTCAAGAAGAAGTTATAGATTATGGTGAAACTTTTGCTCCTGTTGCAAGATTAGAAGGTGTAAGAACTCTACTTGCTTATGCAGCACATAAAGGATTTAAGGTATATCAGATGGATATAAAATCTGTATTTCTCAATGGAATTCTTGATGAAGAAGTCTACATTGAGCAACCTGAAGGTTTTTTTGATCCAGATAAAAAGGACATGGTCTGCAAGTTACACAAAGCATTGTATGGTTTGAAACAAGCTCCTAGAGCATGTTATGAAAGACTCCATAACTATCTGATTCAGATTAATTTCAAAAGAGCCAATGATAATAGAAATCTGTATATTAAAGAAGGACCGGATGATAAAATTGTATTGGTAGAAATATTTGTAGATGATACTATATTTACAGGGAATGATGATCAGTGCAAAGAATTTTCAGAGCAAATGAACAAAGAATTTGAAATGTCTATGTTTGGTTTAATAAAATTCTTTGTTGGTCTTCAAATTCAGCAAAGCAAGAATGGTATATACATTACTCAATCTAAATACATTAAGGAAATACTTAAGAAGTTTGGTATGGAAGATTCAAAACCAGTTGGTACACCCATGTGTACTGGACTGAAACTTACCAAAAATGATGATTCAAAAGAAGTAGATCAGACCTTATACCGATCTATGATTGGAAAATTACAGTATGTAGTACATACAAGACCTGATATTGCCTTAGCAGTCGGTATAGTAGCAAGATTCTCAGCAAAACCTAAGGAAAATCATATGATGGAAATCAAAAGAATCTTAAGGTACTTAAGAGGAACTGAAGAATATGGTTTGTGGTATAAATTTGGAGGCAATCTAGACTTAAAAGTGTTTACTGATGCTGATTGGGCAGGGAACATTGATGACAGAAAAATTACAAGTGGTGGAGCATTTTTTCTTGGAAAAAGATTGGTATCCTGGACCAATAAAAAGCAAAATTGCACATCTCAATCCACAGCTAAAGCAGAATATGTTGCTGTTGCAGTAAATTGTTCAAATATTGTTTGGTTTAAATAGTTATTACAAGGTATGAAGGTTGAGATCAAAGAACCAGTTGTTATATTTTGTGACAATACCAGTGCAATAAACATTTCAAAGAATCCAGTAATGCATTCCAAAACCAAGCACATTGCTATTAAATATCACTTTGTCAGAGAATTGGTGTAGGACAAGGAAATCAGATTAGAATATATTCATACAAAAGAGTAGATTGCAGACATTTTCACCAAACCATTACCCAAGGATGCATTTGTGTATCTAAGAGGTAAGTTAGGGGTCATTCCCCTATCCGAGGCTCACTAAATACAGTTTTAGTGATGCATCAACCAGAACATGATTGAAAATCAACAAGTTGATGCAGCATATTCAAGGAATCATTGCATATGAATCAGTACTTGAGGTACATTAGTTTACACCGGTAATATGTGAATTGTCTTTGGCATGTGTTGTCAAAGAGGGAGTGTCTTTGCTATGTCTTTGCTATTACTTCAAGAAATTTTCAATAGTAAGAGGAAGAGTTTTTAAGAAAAAGGAAGTTTGCTGACAGAGGGAGATTTGAATCTGAACCGAGCTAATCCTTTCAAAATTTCTTATGCTATGACATATTGTGTTGCCATCAATGCCAAAGAGGGAGATTGTTGGAAACAATTGTCTGAAGAAAATTGCTACTCAAATTATGTATTGTCTTTGATGTCACACAATGTCATAGTCTGCAATAATCAGTAACTACCGAGCTCAGTCGGTCTGCCTGGCATTAAAAATAGTGTTTATCGAGTTCACTCAGTTATCAAAGAAAAATCAGCATGTACCGAGTTCACTCGGTTATCAAAGAAAAATTAGTGTTTACCAAGTTCACTCAGTTGTCAAAGAAAAGTTAGCATTTACCAAGCTCACTCAATTATCAAAGAAAAAGGATTATCAGTGTTTACCGAGTTCCCTCGGTCTCCGAAAGATTGTAGAAAATTTCATTATGATCACCGAGCACTGTCGACCCTTGAAGGATCTTTGCAAATAAAGTTTTCTTAATTCAGCTGGCTGTTATACTAAGTAATGCCGATTTGACAAATCTAAAATCATATAAATAAAAGGTCAAATGTGAAAAATAAAGAGTAGAGATAGAAGAAGATATATAGAAGAAAGACAGGAAAGGTGTGTGCGAAATTGTGAAGGATGACCAAATATCCTTGAGGAGCAGTAGAGATATATTCGATCAGGAAGGATCTCACTTATACAGAACAGAGATCTGTAATCAGCAAGGCAGTTGCATTATTATATAGGTCATTTTCATTGTTACCTTTTTATCATTGTAACAGTGAATTCTAAATCTCTTAACTGAGTTGGTTTAACAACCATATTGTAAATCCTCTAACAAGGTGACAATTCCATTGAATTATTCTCAAGACCTCTTACCAGGCCACTCCTAGCAGGGTGATTAAATCCTCTAACAAGGTCACACCTAACAGTGTGTTTTGTAACCTTTTACTGGGTTGGCTTCCAACCGGGCATCACTTCAGAAAAGTGAAAATCAGTATCTAGATACATTGGTGGTTTTTCCCATATTGGGTTTCCATGTTAAATCCTGTGTCTCTTGTGTTCTTAATAGTTATCTTAATCATATACAAGTGGTGATGAATATCTAAAAGATAATTTTACTAATACTCTCTGCATCTACCAAGTTACTGCAATCTATTTACCAAGTGTTAAACAGATAATATTCTTTAAGATATCCTAAGGGATCTGGAAAGAAATAATTATGAAGTGTTTTATTATTGACTGATTCACCCCCCCCCCCCTCTCAGTCACTTCATCCATATTCCATCACTTGAGTCATGAGTTAACATTTTCATGAATGTTTTATTGTTCTGTTTACATGCACTTTACATTTACAAGTTATTTGAATGAATGTTACAAACAATGGATTCATTCGGTTAGATGAGCACTACTATTGCAAATTATTTATTGTTGAAATTTTATGAGGGTACTGATTCACCCCTCCCCTCTCAGTACTATATATTTCCTATCCTAATAATTGGTATCAGAGCTAGATCTCTTATTTGGAAGTTTTACGATTGAAGAAGAAAGATCTTGGGATAAAGAGATATAGGTTGGACAAGACTATTGAGAATTAGAGGATTCAGATGCAAATCTTCATTGAACAATACAAGGAAGCCAAAGATGAACTAAAGAAGTTACCGATTCATAGAAAGGACATGGATATTCGATACTGTGACTGATTATCATGAAGAAGATATTGATGACCCATTTGAGAATTCCAGATCTGGATTTGGTAGTATATTTGACATATATGAAGGAGCAATTTTTATTTATCTGAGAAAAATATTCATCTTACTAAACATGTTAAAGCTTTGCAGATCGAACAAGAAGCACAAATGGTGAGAATGATTGATGTCATGAACAATGCTAGGCAAGTTGAACAAGAGAGAAACTTGGTTGTTGAACATAAAAGATAAATGACTGACAAAATTCAAGAGAAAGAATCTAAGATACTAAGACTTAGTGAGCATCATTTTGAAATCTCTAATCAAATAGTTGTTATAAGTCAGGAAGTCAACCGAGTGAATAATGAGCTTACAAGGAAACTAGAAGACATCAGTGAAATCGAAGAAGAAAATGAGAGACTAAAAAATGAAGTCAAGATGTAGCAACAACATAATGAAATATTGATTAAGAAAGTTGAAGATAGTTCCAATAAAATTGATGATTTTTTTATCAGTCAAAGAGAACTTGGAAGTACTACTAGATTAGGCTACACCAATTAAGGATAGTCATCAAAACAAGATAAACATATGAATTCCTACACAAATCAAAGACCTAAGAATCTATCATGCTATCACTATGGTAAACCAAGCCACACATCAAATGTTTGTAGGAGTAAAGCTAAAGGTAATCCTAAAACCACTCCTAAGTTTAATGGTTATTGTTATAGTTGTAATAAGTATGGACATCAAGCATATGAGTGAAGATCTAAGTTGAATAGGACCAACAAAATATACATGGAGAAATATTGTCACACTTGAAACATGCATGGACACATTGCACAAGAATGCATAACAAAGATGAAGCAAGTCTGGACATCGAAAGGATAAAACAAGACCTATCAACCAAGAAGATAAGGTAATGCTTATACTTCAGATTACAACACATGGGTTAGTTGTACAACATGTGGAAGATATGGACATACAGAAGCTAACTACATGAGGAAGAGCTGGAGAGGCAGATCTCATAACTAGACAAACATTGGTATGGCATGTTTACATTGTCACAAGGTGATGCAAGAGCATCTCAGGTCCTTGGCAATCCTGTGTCACCAAAAACATATTTGAGTTTTTTTGTGTTGCTTGATTCTTGCTTTGACCAAGTTGGTTCGGTGTTTCTTAGTTTCCTTTATTTTTTGGTGTTGGTCAGTTATCTCTCTAGCACTCGGTGAATTTCCTAGTTCTCGGTGATGCTTGTCTGCTGCTCAGTTGGCTTTTCTTACCGATGGGTTTCTTTTGAGTTTCTGTTGAGGCCGACTTGTTCACTTAATTTTGGTTGCAGATTTAATGCTGGTATCCATTATTTGGAAGTGTGTGGACCTAGATCTGGTTGTCCCTTTTATTGATTATGGATCTGAAGGCTGACTCAGTTTAGTAGCCTCTTGTATAAGTATAGTTGTTTGGTTAGAGTTTAGGAGTAGTTTTTGGGGCAAGAAGATAGAAGATTAGAGATTTTTGGTAGATCCTCGCATGTTTGAGGACTTCTATAATTCATTGTAATATTTGGTTGTAACCAAGAAGGCCTTACAACCTGACATTTATGAATCAATTTGAACATAATAAAAGAAAGATCTTCCCTTCTCTCTCTCATTGTGTTGTTGTTGCTTCCGCATGTAGTTGAGTAGGGTGGATCTATAGGCTATGCCATTATTTGGCCCCTCCTAGTCCCTAACTCCATCAGGTGGTATCAGAGTGAGGTGAGATCTGGATCTAGGTTTACGAATCTATATTTGTAGGTTCCTTTTTATGAAGCCCTAGTCGAATTGTTGTGGGGTGGCATATTGTGATCTGACCTACAATTGCAGAGGGTTTTCAAGATGGTTCATGGGAGGTGAGATGCAGATTTAGGATTGACAGACATGTTGAGACAACTTGTTGCTAGATTAGAAGTTGTTGAAACAACCTAGAGAAGAGGAAGACATCTTGAAGATGTTAGTGATGATGAAATTGAGGAAGAAAAAGTGAATGCAGAACTTGCACCTATGATGGATCAGGGTGAAGAAAGATTCTTGAAGGATTTGACAAGTCTGAATTCTACACCACATTTTAATCCTCCTAAGTATGTTGGAAAACTAGATTCTGATGAATTGGTGGATTGGATCACTGAGATGGAAAAGTACTTTGAGTATGAAAATGTACTTGAAGACAAGAAGGTGAAAATTTCAAGCACAAAGTTGAAAAGTCATGCATCCTTATGGTGGGAACATCTGCAGATGGACAAAAAGAGGAAAGACAAAGACAAAATCAAGGTATAGAATAAAATGGTGAATAAGTTGAAAGGAAAGTTCCTACCTTGGGATTATCAGATTAACCTACTTAGGTGAATGCAAAGTCTAAGATAGAAAGATAGCCTGATAAAGGAATATACTGAGGAATTCTATAGATCAGATATCAAATCTAGACATGATGTGGAAATAATTTCTAGATACCTGAATGGTTTGAGAGTTTCCATCTAAGAAGAAATTAGTTTGGTCAAATTAGAGAACATTGAAGAGGCTTATCAATTTGCATTGAAAGCCTAGGAGAAATTGAATAAGAGACATGAGAAAAGACAAAGAGGTAGAGGTGGTAGATTCCCTAGAGGAAGAGGTAAATCCCATGGTGAAAATGGTAGATTTGAACTAGAATTTTTTTTTTTGGATAAAGGCAAGACTGAGTGGAAAGCTGAAAGTTCATCTAGAGGTAGAGGTAGTAACTACTAAGGTGGTTATAATAGAGGAAGTTTCTAAGGAACTTGTTACAATTATGGAGAAGAAGGACATAGAAATTTTGAGTGTACACATGCAAGTAAGCAGGTTGGTAACACTAGAAATGATTTGGTGCAAGAAGAGTCACCGAATGAACCTGAGAAGGAAAATAGATTAATGGTGAGGAGAGCACTATGGAATGAAAGTAAAAAGGAAGATCGAGTAAGGAAAAGTTTTTTCAAGACCAGATGTAGAGTTTCTGACAAAATCAGGAAGGTAATCATTGATAGTGATAGCTCAGAGAATTTGGCATCTGAGGAAATGGTCACAAAGTTGTAGTTAAAAGGTTGGGACATCTGAAACCCTATCAGATTTCATGGATCAAAGATGAGCATACACTATTGGTAAGTGAACAATGTTATGTGAATTTGAAGATTGGAAAGTATTATGTGATATCATGCCTATAGATTGTTGTCATATTTTTTTTGGGTAGACCTTGGCAATATGATAGACATGCTATATATGATGGGAGATTACATAAGTATACTATTTTGGCTGATGGAAAGAGACAAATCTTGTCACCTTTGCTGGAAGAAACTATTAGTAACATTTGCACATCTGTGAAATTTTTTTTGATGGATGGAAGAAAGCTTGTTAAGGACTTGAAGAAGAGTGATGTATGCTTTGCTGTGATTCCTAACAAACTGAGTAAGAAAATAGAGGAGATTGTCCCTGAGGAGATCGATAAGTTTCTCACCGAGTATAGTGAAATCATTTTTGACAATGTACCTAATGGTTTTCCACTGAAGAGAAGCATTGATCATTGTATGGATCTAATCCCTGGAGCTAGTTTATTGAATAAGGCACCTCATCAGTTGACACCTACCGAGAATCAAGAATTGAACCAACAGATTCAAGAGTTGTTGGAGAAAGGTTTAATTAGAGAAATTTTGAGTCCTTTTGTAGTACCTTTTGTATTTGCACCTAAGAAGAATGGAGAATGGTGAATGTGTATTGATTCCAGAGAAATCAATAAGATAACAGTGAAGTATAGGTTTCCTATACTGAGAATGGATGATATAATGGATAGTTTGACTGGAGAAAAGTATTTTACCAAAATTGATTTGAAAAGTGGGTATCATCATATTAGAATTAGAGAAGGTGATGAATGGGAGACTTCTTTCAAGACAAAAGAAGGTTTGTATGAGTGGTTGGTTATGCCTTTTGGTTTAACTAATGCACCGAGTACTTTTATGAGGCTAATGAATGAAGTTTTGAACAAATTTTTGGGTAAGTTTGTGATTGTATATCTTGATGATATTTTGATATTCAGTAAGAACAGATAAGAACATTTGTTGCATGTTAGACAATTTTTGCAGAGATTGAAAGAAGAAAAGTTGCTGATAAATCTAAAAAAGTGTTCATTCATGAAAGAGAAGATTGTGTATTTGGGATTTGTGATTTCAGCTAATGGTTTGAAAATAGATCCTGAAAAGGTTAAAGATATTTTAAATTAGCCTACACCTATGAATGCTAGTGAGGTAAGATCATTTCATGGTTTGGAAAGTTGTTACAAAAAGTTCGTAAGGAATTTTAGTTCAATTTGTAATGCTATGATTGAGACTATGATAGGAGACAAAAGAGAATTCAAGTGGACATATAGAGCTGATAAAAGTTTTGAGAACCTAAAGCAGAAGGCAATTCACATTACTTGATTTCAATAAGGTATTTCAAGTGGGATGTGATGTGAGTGGAAGTGCAATTGGAGCTATGTTGAGTCAAGAAGGTAAACCTATTGCTTTCTTTAGTGAAAAGTTGAATGATGGTAGAAGGAAATATTTTGTGTATGATCAAGAATTCTATGCTATTGTTCAAGCACTGAAGAAATGGAGAGATTATTTGATGTCAAATGAATTTGTGTTGTATACCGATCATAAGGCTTTATAGTATTTGGGTAGTCAGAATAAGTTGAATCAGAGACATATGAAATGGGTTGAGTATTTGCAGAGCTACATTTTTGATAAAGCATAAGAGTGGAGTCACTAACCAAGTTGCTGATGCATTGAGTAGAAGAAGATCTTTGATGACCGAGATGAAAATTGGAATTTTAGGCTTTGATGACATGAGGGATTCTTATGAGTTTGATCCTGGTTTTTCTGAGCCATGGAGAAAGTGTAGAGCACCTATTTAAGATCAAAAAAGTACTAAATGTGATGAATATTTTATGCAAGGAGGTATGTTGTTTAAAGGTATTCAGTTGTGTATACCGAGAGGACCAATGAGAACTAATTTGATAAAGGAGAAACATAGTGGTGGTTTGGCTGGACATTTTGGTATTGATAAGACATTGAGTTTTCTTAAGGAGAAATACTTTTGGCCACAATTGTATAAAGATGTTCAGAAATTTGTGAAAAGTTGTGGATTTTGTCAAGTTGCAAAAGGAGTTAGTCAGAATACTGGATTGTATACACTGATTGTTGTACCTGAGAAACCTTGGGTTGACATTAGTATGGATTTTTTTCTTATCTTACTGAAGACAATAAGAGGTAATGATTCTATATTTGTTGTTGTGGATAGATTTTCTAAAATGGCACATTTTATACCTTGTAGAAAGATAGCAAATGCAGTACATGTAACATATATTTTCTTTAAGGAAATTATCAGACTACATGGATTACTGAGGAGTATTATCTCTAACCAAGACAACAAGTTTGTTGGATACTTTTGGAAGACTCTTTGGAGAAAGTTGGGTATTGAGTTGAAATATAGTTCTACATTTCACCCACAAACCGATGGATAGATAGAAGTTGTGAACATAATTTTGGGAAATCTTTTGAGATGTTTAGTTGGAGACACACCAAGTAAGTGGGATTCTGTGCTGGCACAAGTAGAGTTTTCATACAATAATTCAGTGAATAGGAGTACTGGAAAAACACCATTTGAGATTGTGAATGGCATACAGTCAAGAGGTATATCTAATTTGAGGGATATTGCTGATGAAAGTAAGAGAAGTGCTGAAGGAGTAAAATTTGCTAAGTACGTGAAGACATTGCATGAAGATGTGAAGCTGAAGCTAGAAAAGAGTAATTAGAAATACAAAGACAGAGTTGATAGATCAAGGAGACAAGAATTCTGATGTTGGTGATGAAGTGATGGTTCATTTGAGAAAAGACAGATTTCCTATTGGAACCTATGGGAAGCTGAAGATGAAGAAGTTTGGACCTTGCAAGATTTTGAGAAAATTTGATAGTGGAAATGCATATGAGGTTGAGTTACCTGATATATGGATATATCATCTATTTTCAACATTGTTGATTTGTATGAGTTTCATGAACCTCAAGAAGACATCACAGTACCGATAGATTACCCTAAGAAATAGAATGAAGAAGTTGAGAAGATTTTGGGGCAAAGAATTGGTAGAGTACAAGAGGAAAACAATATATGGAATATCTGATAAAGTGGAAGAATAGACCGATTGAAGACAATTCATAGATTTCATAGTCTGAGTTGGATGCAACTCAGATTATACCTGCTAAATGATTCAGAGACTCATTTCAAAATAACCTCAGGTGTCTGATGCAGGAGCATCTCGGGTCCTTGGAAATCCTGTCACTAAAAACATATTTGAGTTTGTTTGTGTTTCTCAATTCTTTCTTTGACCAAGTTGGTTTGGTGTTGCCCAGTTTCCTTTGTTTGCCAGTGTTGGTTGGTTATCTCTCTAGCACTCAGTGAATTTCCTAGCACTCGGTGATGATTGTTTGGTGCTCGATTGGATTTTCTTACTGATGGGTTTCTTTTGAGTTTCTGTTGAGGCTGACTTGTGCACTTAATTTGGGTCATGAATTTAATACTGGTATCCATTATTGGGAAGCATGTGGACCTAGATCTGGTCATCCCTTTCATTGATTATGGATATGAAGGCTAACTAAGTTCGGTAGCCTCTTGTACAAGTATAGTTGTTTGGTTAGAGTTTAGGAGTAGTTTTTGGGGTAAGAAGATAGAATATTAGAGATTGTTGGCAGATCCTCACATGTTTGAGGACTTCAATAATTCATTGTAATATATGGCCATAACCGGGAGGCCTTACTGTAGTACCCCAAAAATAGGCTATAGGTTCATTAACCTCCTACATCAACAAATCGAATGAAATCGACATCAAAGTCCTAACCTAAGGCACATCTGCACATCAGTTTATCAAAACCTAATTGATTATCCTAATTCTGCATCGGGGAATATTCCTTAAAATATTCCTACTTTATCCTAATTATCTTTGATTTAATAATTATTTGGCGATAAATCATATTTAACCTAAAGTTTGATTAATTGAATATTCTAAATATATAATTAATCAGATTTAATACTGCCACTTAATTTTTTAATTAAATTTAATTATAGTTATTCCTAAATTGTATTATTTAATTTTGCACTAAATAAAAATCTTATGACTAATTGATTAAATTCTTATTTAATTAATTAATGCCAACTGTAAATATTTAATGATATAGTTTTCAAATAAAAGTTTGATTTAATAATTGATTAACCCATAAATCAGTTGTTTTAATTAAAAAATTAGTTAAGTTGAAGATAAATCACTTTATTTATTTAATTAATTCATAATTATCTATGCACATTTGAAGGAACATCTAAAATTTAAATTAGAAAATCAATTCAATTTGTTATCTTTTTGAAACTCAACATCTATTTTGAGTTGAAAGCTGATCTAAACTTCTGATTTAAATTAAAAAGCTATTTTTGCATGATTTTGTGAGTTGATTTGTTTCTAATTTCTTGTTGACTAAAAAATCAACCTGAGTTCATCAAGAGTGATTTATGGCTTTTCTCAATGCATCCTCAAGCCCCAGATTTCTATAAAATCAAGGCTCAGCTCTTCATATTGACATCTCTCAAATTTGCACAATTGCTCTGGCGACATTGCATACGAAGAATCAAGCTTTTGCGAAGAGGCAATTTTGTGAGATCATTCCTAGTTTTTCATAGCTTTGCATAGTTTTTCATCTCAATTCATATCATTGTTAGATTAAATTTGCATATCAATTTCTTACATTCTAGATTAGATTCATACAATTTTTCATCTTATTGCATACAAAATCTAAGAAAATAGATTAATCTGCATTCATTCTACATTCATCTTTTGCATTCAAATCCTTCATTTAGGTGTTGCATTGTCACTGATCTCGGTCTAATCTGAGAATACCATACTCGCACCTACTAGAAGGCAGTAAATCACCTGGCTAGCTTACTTTCATTTATCTGTAGATTTCTTTGATTTGCTAACCTCTAATGTTTTACTGAAGTGTTGTGTCCGTAGCTAGGTACAATTTTCACACACACATTATTGGCACCTGCCGTGGGGCCCTGAAATGGGTTTCCATTTCATTTCTAACAATTTCTATCAATTTTCTATCATTTTTTGGCCAAAACTATGATTTTTATTTTTTGTCTGTACATTTTTCATACGAGTTTTGTCAGAAAGTCATTCCAGAACTCTTTGAGTGTCGTACGACATTTAGTATTTTCAAGACTCATACCTATTCTTATACATTATCATTTGGGAGCTCCTTTGGCATGTGGGCATACAACCACTGTCATACAAGTTTCCAAATTGTTATGTGGGAGGTAACATATTGTCGTACGAGTTTTGACATCAGAATTCAATTGTCATTTCAGATTTTCAGGCAATTTTCTAGATTTGATTTTTGGATTTGGACTAATAGCTAACCTTAACAATTAAGATATTCTATTTCTTATTGGTATTTTCTGATTCTGATTGGAAAAATGCAACAAAAATTGAAAAAATAGGTAAAATCTACTAAGCGCGTTGTGAGGAACTTAGGTATTCTATTGCATCTAATAATACTTCATTTTGGGACACAAAATGAACTCTCACGTGTCAAGCTTGTGTGTCTTTTCCTGCTTTCATACCCAAACTTCAGTTTTGGGCTATAAAATGAACAAAGATTTTCTTTTTACATATCTATTACATAGTGAATAGGCCCTATGAACACTATTTGTGGATGATCTTGAGAGAGTGGGCTTCATTCACTTGTTTATGCATGAAAAGCTCTTCTTGATGATAGATCCCCTTGTAGGTAGGGAGGATACTATGATGATCTCACATTCTACTTGGTTTGGTCCTCAACTTTGATCAGTACATTCTCTCTTGGTCCCTCTTAGAGAGCTCGGTAGACATAGTTGTTGACATCAAAAACTTTGGTGAGATAATTTCAGTCTTAGCGTGTTGAATTAATCTATCTACTTCATTTTGGTGAAGTGAAGAGGCTAGGGGATTATGCTCTACTTCCTTTTTGGATAGTATCAGAAACCCAGATCTTTGAATCCGATCTAGTCCCCCTATGGTATCTTTTGTGAGTCACCTTTAGAGAGGGTTAACCATAGTGGACATTCCCTTTATTAGGTCAACCATGTGGATGGAACCTCAAGCAGTAATAGCCATTTTCATCGTGGTATCAATAGCCACTATATAAATGTCTTTATGGAAGAAATCTTCACAAGTGTGGTCTCTTGTTGGGCTGTCAGATCTCCCTAGAAGCTCCTGATTGATTAAATTCTTAGACTGTGTCAAAACCCTAGTGCACCTAGATTAGAGTTCACCATCTTGAGATCACAAAAGTTGCAGAGTCAGACCCTTACTACAAACCCTAGAGAGGCCAAATTTTTCATTTTCTAGGACTATGTGCGTTATTGAAAAACTTTTGAGAACATACACAAGTAGCATTCCTAGGGATTAACACAATAAGCCACTATTGCTTGTTCATGTGCAAGGTTACTTTTGCCCTTGTTCATTGTTTCGAGATGATTGCTTTCTTCCCTTTGCTTGTTGTTCTGCATGTTTGTTATCTACTTGGTCCTTTGAAAATGAATGATCCTGAAATATTACATGAATCTGCAAACCTGAACAGAGAAAATCTTACAAACAAAATGATTTTGGAAACTAAAAAATTACAAAATCTGACGTAAAATTCCTTTCTAGAGTCCAAATTCATCCCACTGTCTCATAAAATCATACGAGTTTCCACCAAAAGTCATATCAGAACCCCTATATTTTCATATGGGAGCCTACATATTGTCATACGAGTTTTGTCAGGAAAAGTCCAAGAAAATCAAACCCTGGTGTCAACTGTTGTACAAGCCTTGTCAATTGTCATGCTAGAGCCTACCCAGACTCGTATGAACCTGGAGAAAGTCATATGAGAATTTTGAAAAATTGCCAAAAACTTGCCAAAATTGCTAGAAATCTAGTTTTTATAGCCCACTTCTAGATTCTATCAAACAAATCATTGTGTTAGGAACAAAGTAGAAAAATTGAAAGAATCCAATCATTTCCCAAAAGTGGTCTCTTGATTTTGATCCAGCCTTCTGATCTATCGATTTGAGTCTTTTTCATCTTGTGTTAAAACCTTTTTAAAATTATCTTCAATTCAATCTTCAAATGGCTAAGTGTTGCGAGCTCGTGTCCACCATCTTTTGGGTGTCTACCCATACTACTAGGACATAGTATCCTTCATTTACATCCAATCTAATCTTCAATCAATCTAATCTTGACAAGGTTGCATCATTTGATCTTCTTGAATCAAGTCATTCTTCAGTAGTGGTGGAAACTAGAGCTTCATCACAACAAAAATAAGGAGACAAACCCAAATTCTCTTTAGCAGCATCTTCTGTGATTGATCAAACATTTCATCAACCCTACGACACTAACATCTTTGGAGAAGATGCTCTTGGAAATCTATTCTTCAAAGGTGGTTATGTCACACCTCCTGCATCAACTCACATAGGTAATCAAGCAACCCCGCATTAATCAATCCCCAACACTCCTCACAGAAACACTATGTCTCAAGGAGGAGGCGCAAGACAAGGTTCCCAAGGACATCAATCCCAACATGGTGTGGATCAAGAACCCACACCTTCTAAAATTGCTCAATATCAAAATGATGATAACTTCAAGAAAATGATGAGGCATTTCTTGAAAGAAGACATAGAGACATACTTCCTAGAGTTGGCTCGCCAAGGGGCTAAACTTCCTCCAAACTTTGATGTTGAAGATATCATTACACATGAGGAAGAGACTCCTATCATAGCCATGATGAAATCGATGCATGCCATGCAAGTCAAGCTCAATAAACTAGAGAAAGAAAAGGAATCTAAGGAGTTCTCCATGGAGGCTCTATGCTCTTTTCCATTTGATAAAGACTTGTACATGCCACCATTCCCAAAAAGAGTGGAGATGCCTAAATATGATAAGTACGATGGAAATTATGATCCTCAAGATCATGTCAGAAAATTTTGTACTCAATCTATGGAGTTCATGCATGAACCAACCTACCTAATGCATCTTTTCCCTCAATCTCTGGGAGGGTCAGCTATTCATTGGTTCTCAAAAATGCCACCAACCATCAAAACTTTTGAGGATTTAATCAATTTTTTTTATCAACAATACTCCTACAACATCCAACATTCGGTCACCATGATCGACATTTGCAATCTAAAACAGAACTCAGGAGAACCTTTCCTAACTTTTCTCAAAAGATGGAGGAAAAAGTTTTCTTTATATGCTAGACCTATTCCAGAAACTGAGAAGCTGAAAATTTTCATCAACCTTGTTCCAGAAATCAACTACCATTTGCAAATGCAAAATCATAAATCCTTTGATAAAATGGTAGAAAATGCAATGAAAATTGAGAAAGTACTTGTACAAAAAGGAGACATATCACTTCAAAAGGGCAAGTATGAATTTGGATCTAGTTCTAAAGATAAAGGAAAAATTGGAACAAGAATAAAGGCATTGTCATAGATGGCATTATTGATACCATTCGTGCCCCATCTAAGGGACCCACTTTCAATCCCACTGTTGGCACCCAAGCTATCAAAGCCTCAGAGGAAAAAGCAATAGAATTGAACAAGAAGCCATTTGACTATAAACCTTAGGCTATAGATCCTAAATGCAAGTTTACTCCTCTTGGAGAGTCCTTGGAATCTGCCATGAAAAATTTATTGGCCAACAACATCATCACCTTGCTTGAATTAAAAGTGTTTGATCCTGAACCTAAACCAAAATGGTGGAGAGAGAATGATTTATGTGACTTCCATCACAATAAGGGTCATAAAACCAATAACTGCATATGCTAGAAACACATCATACAAGAAAAAAATGATAATGGAGAAATCGTAATCGACAATCATAAAAGTAATAATGATCATACAACATTCACAGAACCATTCTGAAACATGGTCAAGGAGATTCATCTTCTTAGCCTAATGTAGGTGCTAAAGTCGATTATGCCTACTCTAGAAATAATGTTGTCATAAATATGGTTGAGCCATGCCTATATGAGTGTTGCAATTTCATCAAAATTATAAGAAAGGATAGAGATAATCAATCAGCAAATGCAGTTACTTGATCACAAGCTCAGGCATATCTATAAGGATAAAATTTAGATTCATCAAATGTCCCTAAGGTGCCTTTTAATCTTTCATTTGCTTCTAAATAGAAGGCTATCTCTAAATAATCAAATCCTAAAGACATGAGGCAAACATCATATAGTATTATCCAAAAACTCTAGCATACAAATGCAAAAATCTCCATGTTTAAGTAGCTTCGGATATCTCCAGCTCATAGAGCCATTCTAGACAAAGCTCTCCTCATATCCAATGTTCCTAACAACCTTGATTTAGATAGATTCTAGACTATGGCTAGTCATCTGATGTCTCCCCAATATATCTCCTTTTCAGAGGAAGATGATAATTCCTTGAGTCATCCGCATAACTAACCCTTGCACACTGAAGTCTTGATCCAAAACCATTGTGTCAAACACGTATTGATAGATGGAGGTGCCGATCTCAACATTTGTTCTTACAGCTTGATCACACAACTAGGATTATCAGAAGCTGCCATTGATCCTAAAAAGAAGATAACTATCAAGGCATATGATGAACGAGAAAGATCTTCCAAAGGAACAATTGTCTTACCTATCAGAACAGGTCCAGTTATCAGAGATATCACATGTCAAGTTCTGGATTTACCTTTAGCTTACAACATACTTCTAGGGAGACCTTGGATACATGAAATGTGAGCTATTCCTTCCACATACCATCAATCTGTGAAATTTCCTTATGAAAGAGTAGAGGTGACGATTCTAGCTAACCTATCTACAACTTTCAATGCATTGAAAGAAAGTGTTGATAAACTTGTTCCTAATAACCGAGAATCTTCCACTAAGTAGCTAGACATTGCATCAACATCCAAGATAGAATAAATTGCTAAAGAAGTCAAAATCAAAGACAATGGTATGGGAGAATACATAATGGAACCTGTTTTATCTCTCATGTCTCTCGCATTATCCCCAAAATCTTATGGACAACCTTCTGACAAAGTGAAACCCATAGCTAAAGAATCCCAGGTCATATTTAATGGAAGCTTTGTTACAGAGCAAGTATCTAAACAAGAGTTTGAGGAAGAAGAAGCCGTACTTGCATGGTTATACAAGGATGAGTCTCAATCCCAATCAGTCTAGAAATGTGATTCCACTTCAAGAAAAATTCCTTAGAAGTCATATGGACCAGGGGATAAATTAATCACAAAAATGGGATACACTGGAAAAGGACCTCTAGGACTACAAGGTAAAGGTCTTCTATCACCTCTTGACCATCGTGGCCAAACAAACAAGAATACAACAGGTCTAGGATATCAGAAGAAGCCTTTCTATCTTAGAAAAAACTCTCCACATGTCTTATAATAGATTGAACCATCAACAACCATTCAACTAAAGGAAGAAACACAACAATCTGACAATGATGATTCAGACACCATTGATGAGATCATTCCTTACGAGCATTTTCCTAAAGAAATAAAAGACCTCCTTAAAGATGAAGAGAAACCTAGAGAGAATATCAATGTAGTAGAAACACAAGAACCTACTACTGAAATCAAACAAGAGGAATCAATTGAAACTATCTAGACACAAGAACAATTGGAACAACATAGTGATTCTGAGATAGACTCTCATGAGCATGAATTCAAATCAGAATCAGAAGGAAACCCTTCTTGGGGATCCATCCTAATTTCACACATATTCTCAGATTTCCTAGAGGCATAGATGAGGAATCCAATGACTATGAATGGGGGGTCATTCTAGAGGAAGATGAGCTTATCATAGAAAATTATATTAATTTTATTCACCAATATGCACCTAAACCCAATGTAATTCTAGAGTGAAGCTATGAACTTGACGAGTCTAATCCACTGATGGCTGAAGTGGACTCCCACAATGACATTAAGCCTATTCATGAATTGAACATTTTGAGTTGTAATATCACCTTTGAACTCAAGAGTTAGGTTAGGACTAATGATGATAGATCCATATTCATAAACACTATTTCCCAATCCTTCCCCACTTTGACTATCCAACATCCCAAACTTCTTGACCAAACCTCCATGAATTTGAGCCAAGGCATTTATACTTTTCCAAATGACTATGCCCTTGCTCGCTACCTCAATCAGTTGAGCCTATGATGACTTCTATCAGTGAATCAAGCGTTAGTATGATGGAGTCAAACATCAAGTATCTTAGTCAAAAGAATAAGAATAAAAATAAAAAGACAAAGAGGTCTGAGGGTGAAAACCACTTTGTGGCAATCTCAGAACCTACAAAAGTAAAAATAAATTATGTATCCAAAGGTGAAAACCTCTCTAAGGCACCTAAGGATGAGATATTTGATGTCCTTCTGAGTCATTTATAGGATAGATCTCCAGTATTGATAGAGCCTACTCAATCTATTAACTTGGGTACAATAGAGGAACCACAACTAATTCATGTAGCACAATCTCTTTTAAAAGAAGAAAAATAGGCATTCACTACTTTCTTAATAGAGAAGAAGATCAACTTCACATGGAAGTATTCAGATATGCCAGGGTTAGATCCAAATCTAATAATGCATCATCTTTCTATTGCTCTAGGGGTCAAACTTGTTAAATAGAAGTTGTGAAAGATACATCCTCATGTTGCACTCTTAGTCAAAGATGAATTAGAGAAATTACTGAAAGCTAGATTTATCTGAGTTATTGATTATGTAGAATGGATCTCTAACATAGTTCCAATATCAAAACTAGACAAATCTATAAGATCATGCATGGATTTTAGAGATGTAAACAAGGCATGCCCTAAGGATGATTTTCCATTACCAAATATCAATATGATAGTGGACATGACTGCGGGCTTTGAGATGTATTCTTTAATGGATGGGTTTTCTGGATACAACAAAATAGAAATTGCTTGAGAGGATCAAGAGAAAATTTCTTTCACATGTGCGTGGGGTAACTTCTATTGGAATTTCATGCCATTTGATTTGAAGAATGTAGGTGATACATATCAAAGAGCTATGATGTCTATTTTCCATGACATGATGCATCGAACTATGGAGGATTATGTTGATGATACTTTAGCAAAATCTATGATAAGATCTGAACATCTAAATGATTTGAGAAAAATATTAGATAGAATGGAGAAGTTTAGTCTCAAACTGAACCCTAAGAAGTGTGCTTTTGGTGTCACTTCTGGAAAGCTCTTAGGCGACATTGTTTCAAAGAAAGGAATTGAAGTAGATCCAAAAAAGGTTAAAGCTATCATGGAGATGCAACCTCCCAAGAATATTAGTCAAATGAGAACATTACAAGGGAGAGTAAAATCTATTAGATGCTTCATATCTCAGCTAGAAGACATATCACAACCTTTCACGAAGACATTACATAAAGGTGTGACTTTTGCATGGAATGAGGAATGTGAAAAGAACTTTAATCATATCAAGAAATATCTATCAAATCCTCCTATTTTTATGCCTCCTATTCATGGGAACCCATTGATTCTATATGTCTCTAGCATAGATACATCACTGGGGGCATTATTAGCACATCAAGATGAGAACAAGAAGGAAAGAGCTATATACTATATCAGTAGAACATTGGTAGCATATGAGAGGAACTATTAAATGATTGAGAAAGCTTGTCTAGTTGTGATCTTTGCATCATAGAAAATGAGACATTACATGTTAGCTCATACCCCACAATTGGTAGCTAAAATAGATCCATTGAAATACTTATTGAGCAAAGCTGCCCTCACAGGTATATTAGCTAAATGGGTAATTCTATTAAGTGAATTTGACATTGAATATGTTGAAACAAAAGCTATCAAGGGCCAAGTTATTGCTGATCAACTGGTTGACATACCTTTGTTTGATGATACACCAATGTAAATGGAATTCCCAGATTCCTCTATCATGAATCTCTCTTCTAGAACATGGTAGTTATTCTTTGATGGATCCTATACATAGAATGGATCTGGAAAAGCCATATTGGTCATCACTCCTCAAGGATACTCAATCCCTAAAGCATTTAGAATAAAGTTTCCTTGCACAAACAATATTGTTGAATATGAAGCCCTTCTTAATGGCATGAAGAAAATAATTGAATGGAGGGTAACAAAAATACACATTCATGAAGACTCGCAACTTGTAATACACCAAGTCAATGATGTGTATCAAACAAAAGATGGAAAGATAATCCCATACAAGAGAATGGTAGATGATCTAAAGAAATATTTCATATCTATCACCTTTGAGAAAATTCCTAAAATAAAGAAAAAAGTTGTTGATGCTATGGCAACACTATCATCTTTATTATAGTAGCCTGAACATGAGCTATGCTACAAGTTCCTGGTGGAAGCACTATCTTATCCTATATACGATTCCCCCAAAACCCACATGATTTGCACTATTATTGGTCATGATTCATCTAGATACAAAAACATTTTCTCCTATCTCCAAGACCAAATCATTCCCGATACCTTCAACCACCATGAGAAATGATACCTTATCCACAATGCATCCTGGTATGTCATCATTGGTAATGATCTGTACAAACAAGGTCTAGATGGTACACTCCTTAGATGTTTAGAATGGGAAGAGTCTCAACATGCATTAGAGGAAGTCCATGAAGGTATATGTGGATCACATTCTAATGGTTTAACACTAGCTCAAAAACTTATTAGGGCTGGGTACTATTGGCCTGAAATGGAAAAAGAGGCTATCAAGTATGTAAAGAATTGTAAAAAATTTCAAGTACATGGTAACTTAATTCATGCACCAAGGAGAGATCTAATTCCCTTTACTACATAATGGCCTTTTCACCAATGGGCATTTGATCTTATAGGAGCCATACATCCTCATTCTTCTAATGGACATATCCATATTATTATAGCTACATACTATTTCACAAAATGGGTAGAAGCAGTCCCTTTGACTCAAGCAACCATTAAGAAAATTTCTATGTTCATTCTGAACTACATCATATGTCGGTATGGTATTCCACATTCAATAGTCACAGATAATGGTGGACAATTCAAGAATAGAGACTTAGATGATTTATGTGCCAAATTCAAGATTACACAACATTGGTCATCTATCTACTATCCTCAACTAAATGGACAAGTAGAGGCTTCAAACAAGAATCTATTGAAAATCTTGCATCATACAGTTAATAAAATAGGAAGAGACTAGAATCTCATGATCAATCTAGCTCTCTGGGCCTACATAACAAGTATGAGAATGCCCACTGGGGCTACACCTTTCGCTTTAGTTTATGGGTCTGAAGTGATACTACCTATTGAGGTTGAAATCCCATCACTAAGAATCAAAATGCATGGTCTAGTAACTGATGATGACTACAGAGTGTCTAGGTTGAAAGAACTTGAAATAATAGATGAGTGCAGACAAGAAGCATATGATTATCTTAGAGTATATCAGAAGACAATGTCTAGAGGTTACAACAAGAAAGTCAGACACAAAGAATTTTAGGTTGGTGATCTAGTCTTGAGAGAAAATCCTAAAAATCAATCACATAGAGAACACAAGGGGAAGTTTGAACCCAACTGGCTAGGTCCCTTTGTTGTCACTGCTACTTTTCACTCTGGTGCCTATAACCTCTCAATGACTAAAGGAGAATAGCTCCGAGAACCAATCAACATTCTCCATCTAAATAAATCCTATGCCTAAGGCATTCAGTATTAAAAAATGTCTTGAAAAATTTATAAAAATCAGAAAAAGTCCTGAAAAAATGAACATCTTGGTGAAAGCCTAGCAATAGGCACCTTGATGATTCACAAAAAAATTGAAAATTTTGAAAAAATACAAAAAAAGTAAAAAATATCAAAATTACAAAAAAAATTAAAAAGTATCAAAAGTATAAAAAAAAATTTGAAAAGAGAAAAATACAAAAAAAATGAGAAAAAGAAAAAGTGCCTTGGTGAAAACTTGGAAGTAGGCACCTTGGTAGCAAAAATAGAATCTCTACCAAGATGGTGAAAACTCAGAAAATGAGTGCCACTTGTTCAAAATGCTCCATCTATCAGTGCAATCTTGGTCTTTCCTAGCTTTCAGTCCTGCTTTAGTTTGTACATATCTCCCGGTTTGTTTTCGCATTCCTATTTTCAATAAAGTCAATCTGTACACCAATCATCTCAAGCATCTGTATGCCATCAATGTTTCAAACTTGAGGGAAATCAAAGTCATATCCTATGGTCTCCAGTGTACCTCACATGAGTCATATCCAATCAGAGTCCTTTAAAGCTACATCTGAGTCAGTCAGTCAGTCTCCCTACATGAAAGGATTTTGCAATCAAACACAAACAAACATCAACAAACATAAAACAATCTTTTCTTCATGCTTTTATCTCCTTGTATGCTTACTGATTCGCATTGAGATTTTTGCATATTGTGTTCCTTTGAGCTCTTCGATGATGTCCTTTACAGGATTTACAGAGTGATGACTGGGGTCATAATATTTTCTTTTTCTTCTACTTGTATGTGACAATCTAAAAACTTTGGAAATTTTGGATTGAAATGGTGTCTGTCTGTAAGAGCCTCCATTTTGTGTTGGATGGCCATAGTACCTCAAGCATTGATACTCAGAAAATTCAAGGAATTTTGATCTAACTATTATCTTTTTGAGTGAATTCTTACTCATACTATGAAACGCGATCTTACCTAAGGATGTGAACGATAAAGGGTCACTACGGGTAATTCACAATGTATTTAGAATGATCTCTTGACTGCTTGATGTGTTTGTACTGCAAGGCATATTAAGGTCATCATGACATTTATGTTTTGATGCTTATACAAATTTCTATATCAAAATGGACATGATATTCAAGTCATCCTAGCGTTTGTGCCTTGGTGCTTATATCTAATCCGACATTCTGAAAACAAAATCAATATTCATATGTCCATGGTTGTATAGCCAGTGGGTGTTGTATTGATTTATGCGCATACAAATCAATATTCATATGTTCATAGTTTCCTAACTAGTGGATTTTGTATTGATTTATCCGGTTACCTAATAAAAATTCAATGATGTAAACAATGGACACATGATCAGTGACTAGATCCTAGGTCTTAGTTTTGCATTTCATTTTGCACTTTGCATGATTGCATTTATCTCACGATTGCCCAAATCAGCTTGATGCTTGATAATTCTCCAAATCTATGCTAAACATATCATAAAGACTGAGTATCGCATGAAGGTCTTCTCAACAGATCACCAAGAACGTACCCCTGGCTAATTTTGATGTTCTTAACCCATTTTTAGGATCAAAATCAAAATCTGAGATCATTTATATTGTCAAAACCATGATTTAAAATTTTCAAACCTAGGACGGTTGACTGCTTGCATAATCAACCTTCTAAACATCAAAGAAATCCATAATTCAACTTAACTAATTATCTTACATCAAACTATCAAAATTTCAACTTGGTCACCCATGGTCAACTCATGGTCAAACCTAGTCAAACTTGGTCTCCAGGACCTCTAAACGATGCAGGATGCATTTCTAGACATGTACAACCACTTCTCAAATCAATTAACATGCTTATAAACTAGTTAATGCTGACTTTTCTTGTCAGATTTTGATTTTCATCCTGAAGGGGGCATGGTATTGCACATTAATCAAATCTATAAATCAAATCTTCTCTCAATAATCAAGACAACAACCACATCTAGTTGATGATTTGTCAAAAGACCTCATCGCTTGGGGCATATCAGATTCATTGAGATCCATATCAATCTGGTATCCTAATCTATCTTGTAAACTTTATCAACTTTTTGTAACCATTGGTTCATTAGTGTTATTTCTTTGGTTCTTCGTAACTGAAGGGTTCAGATGTCACTACTACATTTGGGGCCAAATTTTGACAGAAGTTTTCGACAGGTAACTTTTTATTACAAATTTGGTGGTTTTTTTTGTAATAGGCCCTGATGATGTCGATATTCTGATGGGTTATTAATTGACCATTGGAATTTCGACAGATTGGGGGTATAGATAAAAAAAAAAGTGAAAAGGCCTCACCATTTTTATTTTGATTGGATAGAGGGAGCAGGAGAAAAGGGGCAAAAGCTGAGCGCGGGAGAAGGTATGTGATTTTTTCATCTTTCAAGCCTCTGGCATCATATTTGAATGCATTTCATTTTATTTGATCATGAATGCTATCTGAAATGACCACATTCTACTGGTGTCGTGTTGTAGCCAATGTTTTATCTCTATTATTTGATGTTATTGGTGCTTGTGCTCAAGGATATCGATTCACTGTATTCAAATGTTTGGATTCACGTTTGTTGATATTACTAGCATATATGTTTAATGATGCCATTGTAAATTTCTGTCACTAAAAAGACCGCATTCTACTGGTGTCGTGCCCCAGCCTGTGCTTTAACTCCATTATTTGATGTTATTGGTGCTTGTGCTCAAGGATATCCATTTTTTTGAAATGTTGACTGTGGTTATCAAATGGACAGCCCGTGAGCTTCTAGCTAGGCACCATTTGTATTGATAGCTTAGGGAATCAAATGTATTGTATCATTGATAGTTGATACTTTGTTAAAAGGAAATAGGACAAAGAATGATTTTTATTTAGTTTCTCTATTTTGATCCCTAAGTGGCTTACAACCCTAGAGAAGTATATGTAGATTTACGGATGCAATTGCAAGATACATAGCAACCGATAATTCATAATAAATCCATGCATCCAATTTGAATAGCAATTAATACAAATAACTAGGGTCCTCCAATGGCCCAATCATCCAGACCTTGACTATCCCCTCAACCAATGACCCTTCAAAACTAGGTTATCATGCAATCAGTGAGTGATCCTTCATTCTCCTGGTGAGCTTCTAGGTAGGCACCATTTGTATATTTGATAGCTTAGGGCATCAAATGTATATTGTATCATTGATAGTTGAGACTTTGTTAAAAGGAAATAGGACAAAGAACAATTTTGATTTAGTCTCTGTATTTTGATCCCTAAGTGGCTTACAACCCTAGAGAAGTATATGGAGATTTATGGATAAAGTTGCAGGATACATAGAAGCCGATAATTTACAATAAATCCATGCATCCAATTTGAATAGAAATTACTACAAAGAAATAGGGTCCTCCAATGGCGCAATCATCTGGACCTTGACTGTCCCCTCTACTAGTGACCCTTCAAAATTGGGTTATCATGCAATCAGTGAGTGATCCTTCATTCTCCTGGTCTGCCCTGCATCCAAACATATTAGAAATACACAATAGAATGATAAAAGTTCTTTCACAATCCCCTTTCCCTCAAGGAACACTATCAACCATCCCTTCCACATAGCATTTTACTATTTTATGAGTGGATTGTGTAGGAACAGTTAACATTAAACAAGGAGAAAACTCCTCAACACATCTTGGAAACCATTGAATTCAATAATAAATGAAACCTAACACCAACACTACTCCTTCCATAGTTGCAGGATACATAGCAGTCAATAATTCACAAGAAATCCATGCATCAAATTTTTATAAGGATATCCTACTAATCAACAAGAATTTTCTTGAGATGACCAATGATTATGCATTTTGATGGTAGTGTGCTAGTTCAAAAGGATAATATAAATTTGAAACAATTTTTTCTGATTTTCTCAAACTATAAATGTGGTTAAAGGGAAAATATTATGTGGAAAACCCACAAACCAAGCTAGCAAATGATTGTACATCAAATTATTCCTATATTCATTCAAGTATTACTATGCTTCAGCTACCTGACCTTTGAGCTTCATCTAGAGGAATGTGTAGCTTTAAGATAGAGTTACTTCTTGGGCCTTACAATAGGGTGGAATATGATCAAGATTTTTTTAGGCTATATCTTTGTTAGTCCCATTGTTAGGTTCTTATAGTTCATGGTTTGAATCTATTATGGTTGTGTAAGGGATTTGTAGATGCTTTTTCTATCATAATTATTGGACACCATGATTGGAACAACTGGTTGTTGGTTATTGTACACATGAATCATATCTATTAATGGTTCTTTGTGTTCAAGAATTTGTTGATCAATCTTTGAGATTTATTGTCCCAGCTTTAAAAGAGTGATAAAAGATATAGTGAGTGTTATCTTTTCCAAGTGTTTTGTGGGTGCCATTATCTTCTAGGAGTAATTGTTGGAACCAAATTATGTTCTTTGCCTCTAGTAAATATTGCAGACACAACCATCTTCTTGGTGAAGGGTTTCTTCCATCCCCATGAGGCACTATTGCATGGTTTCCATTCCCTTGTAGTTTACTGAACCTAATTTAATACAAGTGTGCACTATTTTGGGTTCCATAATTTATGGCCCCTACACTATGGTTGTTAGCCTAATTAAGATAGGCCTACCTTTGCATATAATAAGAGGCCAACATGAAACAAATATCCAGAGGTTAGGGGGTTGTTCCCTGTCCATAATTTATTATTTAAGTGCTAAGTGATGATGGGTATATCATGTAATTCATACCTAGTGTGTCTCTTTCTTTCTCTCCACATTTCACATTAGGAGTATATGTTATGAAATACTAATGAAATCAACTATAGGTCAAATCTAATCAAAATTGCAATATAAAGATTAAAATAGATCTAGAAGAAATATGGGAACCATTTTTGATAGATATTGTACAAATTAAGAGAATACTCCAAAGAGGAAATGTTTCAATATGGAATAATTGAAGGACAATATTTTACTTTTATATGCACATCTGCAATGTTTTTGATATATTTATGAGATAAAAAAAACCATAGAAAGAATAGCATATAGAAGAAAGTAAAGAATAATGATCATACTTTGAGATATTGTGGAAAATTAAAGGAAAGACTACTTGGTGGGGTTATCATGCAATCAGTGAGTGATCCTTCATTCCCCTCTTCTAGTGACCCTTCAAAACTGGGTTATCGTGCAATCAGTGAGTGATCCTTCATTCTCCCGATCTGCCCTACATCCAAACATATTGGAAATACACAATACAATGATAACAAGTGTTTCAAAATCCCCCTTCCCTCAAGGAACACTATCAACCATCCCTTCCACATAGCATTTCACTGTTGTATGAGTGGATTGTGTAGGAATAGTTAACATTAAACAAGGAGCAAACTCCTCAACACATCTTGGAAACCATTGAATTCAATAATAAATGAAACCTAACACCAACACTATTCCTTCCATTCACTTCTACCAAGAATAAGGCATTTAATCCATTCAAAATTACATATAATCATTAGACAGTTACATTTCCTGACTGTGTAGAGGAATAGTTATGACCAAAATGATCAAAACTACTTTCACCCTTGCACAAGCTATTCCAAATTTCAAGTAAAATGAGAAATATGCTATATCAAATCATTCATATTTATAGTAACCATTTGAAGGATCATTTTATCAATGAACCCTCTAACTGTACCCCTGCGACAAAGAAAGGAAACTTAGTAAAAGTAGTCTATGTCGATGTTTGTGAGGGAAACTTAGTCACGACATCAAGTATCATCTCATCATGGTCTATTCACCATGTTTCAACACCCCATTCACTTTGATCTATTCAAATTACACCATTCTTCTTCTCCAAGACTCAAAGGCTTGAAACAATATATGTGGTAAAAATTCATGAAATACTAAAGAAGACCTGCTATTTGTCAGACATATCTTCATTGTCCCCCACAAAAAACTAAGTAATAACTACTCTACCCTTAATTTTTTTAACAATGCACCATATTAGATAAAGTAGGTTCTATCACACATGGCATGAACTCTCTTCAAACTCACAATATGTATCATGATTTTTTTAGCTAACATTAGATAATTGAATTACATATGTAGGTACCTAGACTCCTTTCATGAGCATCCCACACAGTCTCATGGATCGACAGGTATAAGTCAATACACCCTATAGAGATTAATGTATTTCACATTTTGAAAAATATCTCGTATTACTTGCTATCTCTCTCATTTGATGGAGTGTAGGTAGTAACAAATAGGTATTTGTCAGATGTGTCTTCCTTGAGTGAAGAAAGTGAGTCATTTAGTATGTCTGAATTAGGAAGATCAACTAGAGGTCAAAAGACTAGAAGGAAATTCAATAGATGCATGAAATTTTTCCTTGCTCAAGGGGGGTCATGTTCTTATGATGATGAGAGCAAAGGTGACATCAAGGTTCCCTCTAGATACCAAAATCTACAGAAACAATGGGTCCCCAAGGAACTTCCTCCAATAAACACTAATTTTAGTGTTAAAGGAGAGATATATCATATTGCACCATCGTCAATACATGGTTTGGGCTTATTTTCCATGGATGGCATAAAGGTCTCTTACAACAAAGTTGTTGAATTGATGGAGTATGTTGGACCTTGTTGCGATTACAAAAGTTGGATGCAAATTGTTCAATATAAAAAAAATATGCGTAGGTATGCAGTCTCAAAAAATTATATTCAACAAAAAGACAATGAGCAAAGTAAAAGAGTGGCTATATACATTGACGGAAGGCCAAAAGCATCTAGGAATATTGTAGGTTTTATAAATAGCACACAACCTCTGTCAACTATTAAGCAACCCAATTGCATATTTGAGGTGTGCAAGGGAAATCATGTATTTGTATGTGCGATAAAATCAATAAGTGTAGGGGAAGAGTTTCTTATTGATTACAATTTGAATTGCATAGATACAAACAATGTCATTATCATTAGGGTGCAGGTACATACTATGTACCATTAAATAATTGAGTTTTTTTTCCAACCACATTTAGAGAGTCTCTTCACCATCCACCTCATCTCCATCATCATCTTCTAATGAATTTATTAATGTAGTCCTTTCTAATTATTGGTTAACTTTAAATAATAACACAGGACCACAATATGGAGCAACCATGTAATGGGGACAATGGTGATCATGCATGCACTTATTCCCAGTAGGTAAACCTCTTTGTTATTGAACTACAAATTAGATAGAAGCAAAATGTTAAATAAAGTTTTTTATTATATTCTTTTCATCACCATTTCAGATTAATTCTAATAGTGTTAGTAATATTGTTGTCACAGACAGGTGGTCAGCAGAGAAAGGGAAAGGAACCCACAGTCCCTGAAGAGGAGTCCTTTGACAAGGACCTAGTTGTTGATTTTGGTGCTTGTGATGAGCCAGCCTCTGCAATTAAAAAATGCCTCCACAAAATTGGAAATAGATTGGCTGAATTGGCATGTATATTCCCTTCGACTCTTGAGTCACAAAAGAGGGCAACTAAATTGATGCACCTATCTCAAAATTATTGAGTAAGTATTAATGTAATTTTTAATTATAACAAAAGTTCAATAATAGTTTTTATGTTATAGTAGTCTTTTATGTCATTAAAAAATAAGTGGATGTGTTGCTTTTACAGCTTTTTTTGCGTAATTTTGATCCTTGCGGCCATGATGAGGGTATTGTAGCTGGTTCAGGTAGATCACATGTTGGACTATATTTTTTTACTCTCTAACAATATTGTCCATGCTAATCACTGGTTTTATTATGCTCTAACAATCTTATTCTTCAGCACATGTCAATGATCATTTACTATCATCGCCTCATATGATGGCAAGCTCAAATGTACCGCATCCTGCAATGTCAGCAACACAGAGCATGGCACCACCTACTCATACATGTATTTTATTTTCTCTATCATTATATATATGTTTATTTCCCTTGAAGTGTTCTTTCTTAGGGCCATTTCGTAATGGATTCAATTTATGCAATAGGGGATGCAACACTTGATGGTGATTTTCCTGGATGTACTAGTATTGCTAGTACGAGAATAGTGAAGGATTGCATATTGCTTGTGTCTGAAGAAGGACTTCCCTTGAAAATAGAAAAACTTCCAGGTACTTTAAAGATTGGACCTTTCTTTTACTATACAATCATATGTTAATTACACCTTGCATTCAATATGAGAAGCTTACATATATTGTGTTCTTATTTTATACTATTATATCCTTCGACTAATGATCCCATGATTATTTTGTAGGGAATGATGTTTTTTATAGTAAACTTAATGATGAGTGTTTGCGGATATTCGTGCCCACCATCTGTACAGGGTGAAACATCATATCCGAACTAAAACCCCAATCCACTATTTTGATTTCATATCATTGCTAGGATAGTTATCATTACATCCATTTTTTAATCTAACACTATTTTCTTTCTTAAAAGGTGGAAAACCCAAAATCAAAAGTTAAAGGATGATCTCGTAGAGAGTATGAAAAACTTGTTTGGACCTCGTGCATTTGAGAAGGGTAAGCTCCTTCAAAGGGCCGAGATATGTTTGAGGTATATTAAGGACCAGTATAGGTGTACATTAACCAGAAACCCACATTACCAGTGCCCCCCTTGCATTCCTAATTTAGAGTGGAAATCTATTATTCTGGATGCGAATGAGAAAACTAAAGTAAAAAAAGCAAATACACCACCAGAGAATAGAAGAAGGTATGTGATACTATTAAGAATGTAATTGTGTACTAAATACTCTTCATATTTATATGAACTAACATATTTCAATCTCTTCATAGATTGTCTGACACATCAAAGGCAACAAAGGAAAGATTTCAAAAGCACAGGCAACACAAGCTAGGCTCTGGCGGTTATTCGAAACTTGCTGCATGAGTTGTAAGTGTTGGAAAAATACAATCTTTACATGGCTTTTAACACTAAAAATAATTCTTTGATCTTTAAATATTTATTTATAATTTGAAATCTTTTTTTATTTTGATGAAACAATAAAATAAAATTTGACGATACCAAGCAAAAATGTAGGGCACGGAGTTCAATATAAGTCTCACAGAAGAGGACAAGAGAATTGGCTTCCAACAAGGCTATAAAGTTGTGGCAGAAAGAATAAGAAGTGCACAAGGTTCTACTGATGGATCTATTGGGGTAAGTAAGCTAAATAGATGATATTTCAAATTTAATTATTTACCAATTAGTTTATTTGATGTTAAGTTCCAACATAAAGTGAGTAAATTTGTTTTAAATAAGAAAACAATGATAACATGAATGCGTATAAAATTGAAATGTAGCTTGCTGATTCTTTCCATACACAACCTGTGGGTGTTCATGACAATGAGGATGTGCATCACAGTTTTACAAGTAAACATCTTAAATTGATTGGTGTAGTAATACAAATTTAATTGCAATTGGTGTTTGGATTAATGTAACAATTTGTATTGCAGTTGTAGAGAGTGTAGATGCTATTGTTAATGAGCATGTTGAGGTTGAGGCCGAGGCCAGACAAATTGACCTCAATGTTGATGATGTGACTAGATCAGGTAAAGAGCTATATGATTATGGCTTGTAAAGTACTGAAATACTTTAAAATGTTTAAAATGTTTTTAATTATAATAAAATGATTTTTAATTTTACCCTTTTATATGTTATTGCAGATGACCCCCCCTTTGCACCAACAGAGAACTAGGCGTGCATTGAGATCTAATGAGAGGGTAGATGATGATGATGATGATATCGATACTCATCTTAACAATTACATCTTAAAAACTAGAAATCAAAAGAAAAAAAAGAAATGATTGTCATCTATGCACCTTAATTGATAATGATTGATTTTTATATGCCAATGAATTTAATTATGTGGTAGTGAATGTTCATAAATTTTATAATGTGTTAATGAATGTTATCATGTGATAATTAATGAATGTCACATTTTATTAATGTGTGAATGAATGTTAGATGTTAGATGAACTTTAGAATCTTAGATGAATTTTATTAGATGAATTTTAGATGAATGTTAGATGAACTTTAGATGTTAGATGAATTTTATTAATGGACAAAATAATGAATGAATGTTAGATGTTAATGGGGAATTTAGAGTGATGTTAGGGGGGGGGGGGGGGTGGGGCCAAATGAGCTTCCACCTTCACGTGGTTGGCCCTATTTAGTATAGAATATAAAAATATTCGCGAAACAAAGTGAAGCTCAATAAGTTTGTTCCTTATATAAGGTCTCAAGTATAGCTTTTATCCCACTCTCAACATTGCAAGGCTTCAAGTGGTGTTCTGATATTGGTTTCTCCATCTCCCACTGACATCTTCTCTTTCTCCTAAGAACTCTCACCGAGCTATGATTACAAGTTACACATATATAATATGGTAGATCTAGAGAACAAATATACTACAACATAAAATGAGTCAACTTGAATCTATAGTTTCTTCATTCACAATGAAAATTCAAATTACAAGCCATATTTTAGATTTAATATTCATATTTATCTTCATTATGATCATAGCCATCATGGTCAACATTTGGTTCAACTTCATTTGAACCACAGTCCATGTCGGGTACCATTATAAGGCATGGAGTGTGGTCATACCCATGTTACCATAATAATGAGTTAGCCTATAAAATTATGAATAAAATACCTCATGTATCATATTTATAATACTGTAGGTGCACCTGGGATTGGCCTAGGCACCCAAGTTCCTACCAAAGGAACCCAAGTCAAGCCCAGAGGAGAACAAAAGTAGAATCGGAACCCAACCTCAAACAAAGAACTAGATAACTTGGCTTTTTTCTAATTCAAGTTTATTTCTTAATTCTTCTCCAATTCCAACCTGATTATTCCATATTTTGTTTTCCAATTTTCCTTCTTCCTCGCTCCAAATTAAAGGATCACCACCCATGACTTATGTTGTTATTTCCTTTTACTAATTGTGCTATTTCAAGGATCACCACCCATGACTTGGTTAAGATGATGAATGCTGGCAATGCCTTTATTACCAAGGAATCACCGCCCACCATTAATGAATATTAATGATCATTGTTTCCTAAGGGTAATCATTTTTTGTGTATGATAATCACCCAACTCTTTGGCTGTGATTTGCATGTTGTGAGGTTTGTCAGAAGTGGGGGTATGACATGCTGGTTGGATTATAACATATTGACACTTACACCATGAAGAAGACAAATGATTAAATAGAAAGAGAGGACCAAGTGAACCATCTTGTGGTTAGTCTATATCACATTGAGAAACAATGTCAAGACTCAAGAATCAAAACAATAAAAAGTTTCTTCAAGACCATGAATGATCAACAACATTCCATTAGAAAACAAAACACTAATCTATATTATCATTAAGCCATAAAATATGTCTTTAAAGTTTAGAAGCATCACAAGAACTTTCAAGAAACATAGTACTATCCAAGGACCAAAATGAATACCCTCCAAATGATTATGATTATGTTGATGTTGATGTCTATAATTTATGTCTAATGATTATGATGATGTTGATGTTGATGTCTATAATTTTTTTCACTTACTGATGCTTGCCTAGATTGAATTTTTAATTGCCAGGCTAGAGAACACTTTCAAAGTTTAGGGTCTATTCTACATGATACTCTTAGTTACAGCTCAAATGCAACTCAACATATTTTTGATGTTGGGCAACCCATTGCAGAAACTCATCTGCAGGTGAAATTTAATGTTGTGAATCTTGGCATTGTTAATGTTATTACTTTTCCTCACGTTTCATATTTGTGAAAATGTTTCTTGGAACTATCTTATTCTTATTACAATGTTCTTTGTTGTGGGGCAAGAGGTCAATATTCATTGTCTTCATTGTGGGGGACAGTGAAGATTTCTCTAACAAATAGCAGGCCTTCTTTAGTATCTTATAATAACATGCTAAACTGATAAAGGTGTTATGGGCATTTAATCTGCAATTACTAATAGACTAAGCTTATTATTACTATGCTTAATGTTCCATTTAAATGCATTTAACATAAAAAACAAATTTACAAAATTGAACCAATGGCATGTTTACAACAAAGATGTGTTGAGGAGTTTGCTCCTTGTTTAATGTTAACTATTCCTACACAATCCACTCATACAATAGTGAAATGCTATGTGGAAGGGATGGTTGATAGTGTTCCTTGAGGGAAGGGGGACTGTGAAAGACTTGTACATTGTATTGTGTATTTCCAATATGTTTGGTTGCAGGTCAGCCCAAGAGAATGAAGGATCACTCACCGACTGCATGATAACTTGATTTTGAAGGGTCAATGGAAGAGGGGAATGAAGGATCACTCAATGATTGCATGATAACCCCACCAAGAATTCTTTCTTTTAATTTTCCACAATATCTCAAAGTATGATCATTATTCTTTACTTTCTTCTATATGTTATTCTTTCTATGGTTTTGTTATCTCAAAAATATATCCAAAACATTGCAGATGTGCATATAAAAGTAAAATATTGTCCTTCAATTGTTCTACATTGAAGCATTTCCTCTTTGGAGTATTTTCTTCGTTTGTACAATATTTGTCAAAAATGGTTCCCATATTTCTTCAAGATCTATTTTAATCTTTATATTGCAATTTTGATTAGATTTGACCTATAGTTGATTTCATTAGTATTTTATAACATATACTCCTAATTTGAAATGTGGAGAGAAAGAAAGAGACACACTAGGTATGAATTAGACGATATACCCATCATCACTTAGCACTTAAATAATAAATTATGGACAGGGACCAACCCCCTAACCTCTGGATGTTTGTTTCATGTTGGCTTCTTATTATATGCAAAGGTAGGCCTATCTTAATTAGGCTAACAACCACGGTGTAGGGGCCATAAATTATGGAACCCAAAATAGTGCACACTTGTATTAAATTAGGTTCAGTATACTACACGAGAATGGAAACCGTGCAATAGTGCCTCATGGGGATGGAAGAAACCCTTCACCAAGAAGATGGTTGTGTCTACAATATTTACTAGAGGCAAAGAACATAATTTGGTTCCAACAATTACTCCTAGAAGATAATGGCACCCACAAAACACTTGGAAAAGATAACACTCACTATATCTTTTATCACTCTTTTAAAGCTGGGACAATAAATCTCAAAGATTGATCAATGAATTCTTGAACATAAAGAACCATTGACATATATGATTCATGTGTACAATAGCCAACAACTAGTGGTTCCAATCATGGTGTCCAATAATTATGTTAGAAAAAGAATCTACAAATCCCTTACACAACCATAATAGATTCAAACCATGAACTATAAGAACCTAACAATGGGACTAACAAAGATACAGTCTAAACAAATCTTGATCATATTCCACCCTATTGTAAGGCCCAAGAAGTAACTCTATCTTAAAGCTACACATTCCTCTAGATGAAGCTCAAAGGTCAGGTAGCTGAAGCATAGCAATACTTGAATGAATATAGGAATAATTTGATGTACAATCATTTGCTAGCTTGGTTTGTGGGTTTTCCACATAATATTTTCCCTTTAACCACATTTATAGTTTGAGAAAATCAAAAAAAATTGTTTCAGATTTATGTTATCCTTTTGAACTATCACACTGCCATCAAAATGCATAATCATTGGTCATCTCAAGAAAATTCCTATTGATTAGTAGGATATCCTTATAAAAATTTGATGCATGGATTTCTTGTGAATTATCGACTACTATGTATCCTGCAACTATGGAAGGAATAGTGTTGGTGTTAGGTTTCATTTATTATTAAATTCAATGGTTTCCAAGATGTGTTGAGGAGTTTTCTCATTGTTTAATGTTAACTGTTCCTGCACAATCCACTCATACAACAATGAAGTTACAAAACTAAACCGATGGCATGTTTACAACAAAGAAATAGAATGATAATAATATGCTAAAAATTCTATTCTGTTTAATACATGCCAAAGGACCGCATTGTAAATTGTTGTCACTGAAATGACTGCATTCTGCTGGTGTATTTCCCTAGCCCATGCTTTAACTCCATTATTTGATGTTATTGGTGCTTGTGCTCAAGGATATCCATTTTTTTTGAAATGTTGACTGTAGTTATCAAATGGATAGCCCGTTAGCTTGTAGCTAGGCACCATTTGTATTGATAGCTTAGGGCATCAAATGTATTGTATCATTGATAGTTGATACTTTGTTAAAAGGAAATAGGACAAAGAATGATTTCTATTTAGTTTCTCTATTTTGATCCCTAAGTGGCTTACAACCCTAGAGAAGTATATGCATATTTACAGATGCAGTTGCAGGATACATAGCAGCTGATAATTCACAATAAATCCATGCATCCAATTTGAATAGAAATTAATACAAAGAACTAGGGTCCTCCAATGGCCCAATCATCCAAACCTTGAATATCCCCTCAACTAGTGACCCTTCAAAACTGGGTTATCATGCAATCAGTGAGTGATCCTTCATTCTCCTGGTGAGCTTCTAGGTAGGTGCCATTTGTATATTTGATAGCTTAGGGCATCAAATGTATATTGTATCATTGATAGTTGAGACTTTGTTAAAAGGAAATAGGACAAAGAATGATTTTGATTTAGTTTCTCTATTTTGATCTCTAAGTGGCTTACAACCATAGAGAAGTATATGTAGATTTATGGATGCAGTTGCAGGATACATAGCAACTAATAGTTCACAAGAAATCCATGCATCTAATTTGAATAGCAATTAATACAAAGAAATAGGGTCCTCCAATGGACCAATCATCGGGACCTTGACTGTCCTCTCAACCAACGACCCTTCAAAACTGGGTTATCATGCAATCGCTGAGTGATCCTTCATTCTCTTGGTCTGCCCTGCAACCAAACATATTGGAAATACACAATACAATGATAACAAGTCTTTCACAATCCCCCTTCCCTTAAGGAACACTATCAACCATCCCTTCCACATAGCATTTCACTATTGTATGAGTGGATTGTGCAGGAATAGTTAACATTAAACAAGGAGCAAACTCATCAACACATCTTGAAAACCATTGAATTCAATAATAAATGAAACCTAACACCAACACTATTCCTTCCATTCACTTCTACCAAGAATAAAGCATTTAATCCATTCAACATTACATATAATCATTAGACAGTTACATTTCCTAACTGTGTAGAGGAACAGTCACGACCAAAATGATCAAAACTAATTTCACCCTTGCACAAGCTATTCCAAACTTCAAGTAAAATGAGCAATATGCTATATCAAATCATTCATATTCATAGTAACCATTCGAAGGATCATTTTGTCAATGAACCCTTTGACTGTACCCCTATGGCAGAGAAAGGAAACCTCAAAATAGAGAAAGGAAACTTAGTAAAACTAGTCTATGTCGATGTTTGTGATAGTAAAGTCATGATAAGTGCCTCTGAAACTCTCCAAACATGTAAGATTGTCTTTAAATACTTTATTGATCTCTTCTAAACATTAACCAAATCAAACCTACATTTGAATCCACACACAATAACCCCAAAATGAAGGGTTTTGTATCCTTTAATGAATCTTAGTCACTGGTAGCACATGGACAGTCAAACCAGTAGTCTCCAAAGCATTCAATAAGTGACTAGATTGTATTTAATACACACTATTCCTTCCATTCACTTCTACCAATAATAAAGCATTTAATCCATTCATCATTACATATAATCATTAGACAGTTACATTTCCTGACTGTGTACTAGAGGAACGGTCAGGAAATGTAACTGTCTAAATGATCCAAACATTTGAAAATAGTGAATTGATATCCTTGAGCACAAGCACCAATAATATCAAATAATGGAGATAAAGCACAGGCTAGGGCATGACACCAGTAGAATGTGGTCATTTCAGAGAGCATTCATGATCAAATAAAATGCAATGCATTTGAAATTTGTAGTCGAATATGATGCCAGATGCTTGAAAGATGAAGAAATCACATACCTTCTCTCGCACTCAGCTTTCACTCCTCTATCCAATTGAAATAAAAATGATGAGGCCATTTCACTTTTTTTTTTCATAGCCAAATATTCCTTGTACCACATGAAGAACATGCCATTGATTCAGTTTTGTAATTTTTTTTTTGTGTAATTAGTAATTGGTAGATTAAATGTAGATAACACCTTTATCAGTTTAATTAGCATGTTATTATCATATCAGATAAAGTATTTTTAAGAATTGTTGGGACTAGTCCTTTTGTGTGTATTAAATATAATAAAATTTTCAGCATATTATTATCAATCTATTTCTTTGTTCTAAACATGCCATTGGTTCAGTTTTGTAGATTTGTTTAATCCGTTAAATGAATTTTTCATGAGGAGGGGTCTTGTTCTTAGGAGATTGATGAAGATTGTGCACCTCAAAAACCAATTCATAAGGTACCAATCATGTTTCCTATTCGCTTATATTTTTGGATTGGTAAATCTCCTTATAAGTTTCATGTCCTTTCTTTTGATTACTATGGATGAGATTTATATCTTACATTTAACATTCAACTTCTTTACATTTTAGAACATGTAGTGTGTTTTTTGAGGATTTTACCAAATCAACTTTTAACATAAACTGAAAATACCAAATTGATATCTTGCCCTTTCAACTTGACAAAATATTTGTATTTGACCAATAATTGCAAGCAACTGAATGATAAATCCACATACCTGTATCTTTGTAAAATACCTGGAACATCAAAAAGATGGCTAAGTGGCTGCCACCATGATTTTTATCTACTGAATGTGGGAAAAAAAACACCAAAAAAAATTGAATAGAAAACATGATTGGTCATTTCAGAGAGCATTTATGATCAAATAAAATGCAATGCCTTCTCTTGCGCTCAATCAACTTTCACCCGCTCATTTTCTCCCACTCCTTTTCTCTACAAATGAAATAAAAATGATTTGGCCATTTCAAAATAGTGAATCAATATCCTTGAGCACAAGCACTAATAACATCAACTATTTTGATCTGTGGGTACCCTAATGTTGGCAAGAGTTCTTTTATTAATAAGATTACTCTGCAAGCTTGAAGAAGCGATATATTTTGGCAAATGAAGAGTAGAAAGATGATGATATTCCTGAGATCATGGATGGACACAATGTTGTAGACAGAATGGGAAGACATCTTTCTAGATTGGCCTTGGATCCTTCTACAATTGGGGTAGGATCCAGACCCAGGCTAAAAAGATGTCTTTCTTTCTGTTGTGGAATTATCCCTTCTTTGGCCTGCACTCATTCCTCTTCTCAAAAATGGTTATCTAGAAACTTTGGATACTATTTCTCATCCATGCATGAAATGTGCTAGTGATCATATAAAATTACTTTAGGCCTCCAGTATTGATGAGATGTACAAGTGTAAAATGTTTTTACGAGACTGGGATCAATTTGTGTAGTGTACATAAATGCAAGGCAGTGATTATTCTCGACGATCGACAGGTAGCTAGGACTAAAGATAAAATAGCTCAAGAGACCATCATAGGTTCTCTCTTTCTTCGATCTATATTATTGACAAAAAATTTTACCTTTCATTAGCTCATTAAATCTGGGGATTTGAAAGAATTTAATAGAATATTTTCATGACAGTGTATATTATTCAAGTTGACGTTGCACAAATTTATCTAGTTCGCGCACTTGTAGAGTATGAGGATGGCGATAATGGCCATGCTTCTTTATCGCCGTCCTCATACTCTACAAGTGCGTGAAGTAGATAAATTCATGTAATGCCAACTTAAATAATATACGTTGTCATGAAAATATTCTATTAAATTCTTTCAAATCCCCGAATTTGATGAGCTAATGAAAGGTAAAACATTCTATCAATAATATAGACCAAAGAAAGAGATAACCTATGATGATCTCTTGAGCTGTTTTATCTTTAATGTGCATATCCGTTGGTTTTTTGACACTTAATAATTAATTCTGACAAAAGTGCTATGCATTCGATAGATAAATTGTTGGAGAAAACTAATTTACAACAATAGTTCTGAAAGTAATGCTATACATTCGACAGGGAACCTATCGAAGAAATGTTGAAGGACTGTCGCTCTTTCGACAGTTTAAGTGTCACAAATAGTCAATTTTTGACAAAAATTTTGACATTAATGCCATATCTCTGACAGGTGTATCTGTTAGAATTAGGTGGAAACTGTCACTATTCCAACAGTTATAATGTCGAAAAGGATATGTTTGTGACAGTTAATTCTGAAAGAGATTGTATATTTCGATAGGTCGTTGTGTTGGAATTTCAATGGATGAACTGCAAAAAATGCCATAACGAAATTGTTGCCATGTGCAAGTTTCCTATGTGAGATGGTGTCGGTAAATCAATGGATACGTCTTCTATCATAATTTCCTACGCAAAAATGGCGATGGACTCATCTGTCGAAATGCTGACAAATTAGCGTTGCAAATCCAATAAATGGCCATCAGAATTTGACCTCAAATGTAGTAGTGTGTGATACCATTTTGATTCCTTTGGACAATCAGGTCAGGAATTAGGTCACTCACTTCTTCGTAATCATAAGGTTCAGAATCAGGCATTTTGATACTTTTTTGTAATCATCAATTCATTACTGCTATAGTTGACATCATCATGATTCTTGGTCAACTAGGACCTGAATCAGCTTTTCTAATCTTTCAATCAGTTTCTATCTCAGAATCAGTTCATCTTTCAAATCAATTTCAAACATAAAAAATAGACTATTCTTTGAACCACTGTGCTTCGCACAGTAATTCAAAGAGGGGTAAAATGTAATACCCCAAAAATGGGCTATAGGTTCATTAACCTCCTACATCAACAAATCGAATGAAATCAACATCAATGTCCTAACCTAAGGCACATCTGCACATCAGTTTATCAAAACCTAATTGATTATCCTAATTTTGCATCGGGGAATATTCCTTGAAATATTCCTACTTTATCCTAATTATCTTTGATTTAATAATTATTTGGCGATAAATCATATTTATCCTAAAGTTTGATTAATTGAATATTCTAAATATTTAATTAATCAAATTTAATACTGCCACTTAATTATTTAATTAGATTTAATTACAGTTATTCCTAAATTGTATTATTTAATTTTGACAATAAATCAAAAATCTTATGACTAATTGATTAAATTCTTATTTAATTAATTAATGTCAATTGTCAATATTTAATGATATAGTTTTTGAATAAAAGTTTGATTTAATAATTGATTAACCCATAAATCAGTTGTTTTAATTCAAAAATTAGTTAAGTTGAAGATAAATCACTTTATTTATTTATTTAATTCATAATTATCTATGCACATTTGAAGGAACAGTTAAACTTTAAATTAGAAAATCAATTCAAGTTGTTATCTTTTTGAAACTCAACATCTATTTTGAGTTGAAAGTTGATCTAAACTTCTGATTTAAGTTAAAAAGTTGTTTTTGCATAATTTTGCATGATTTTGTGAGTTGAGCTGTTTCTAATTTCTTGTTGACTCAAAAATCAACCTGAGTTCACCAAGAGTGATTTATGGATTTTCTCAATGCATCCTCAACCCCTGGATTTCTATAAAATCAAGGCTCAGCTCTTCATATTGACATCTCTCAAATTTGCACAATTACTCTAGCAAAATTGCATACGAAGAATCAAACTTTTGCGAAGAGGCGATTTTGTGAGATCATTCATAGTTTTTCATAGCTTTGCATAGTTTTTCATCTCAATTCATATCATTGTTAGATTAAATCTGCATATCAATTTCTTACATTCTAGATTAGATTCATACAGTTTTTCATCTTATTGCATACAAAATCCAAAAAAATTGATTAATCTGCATTCATTCTACATTCATATTTTGCATTCAAATCCTTCATTTAGGTGTTGCATTGTCACTGATCTCGGTCTAATTTGAGAATACCATACTCACACCTACTAGAAGGCAGTAAATCACCTGGCTAGCTTAGTTTCATTTATCTACAGATTTCTTTGATTTTCTAACCTCTAATGTTTTACTGAAGTGTTGTGTTCGCAACTAGGTACAATTTTCACACACACTTATAGCCCAACATGTATGAATCAATTTGAACATAATAAAAGAAAGATCTTGCATTCTCTCTCTCACTATGTTATTGTTTCTTTCACGTGTAGTTGAGCAGGGTGGATCTGTATGGTGTGCTATTATTTGGCCCCTCCTAGTCCCTGACTACATTACAAGGTCAGTCACTTAAGTAAAGATTACAGAGACCGAGCACGATAAACACAAAATTATGAGAATGACAATATAATTGAAGATATCATGATGATAAGAAATATTATGTGGAGAAAAGAATCAGGTGATAATGCTGAGTCAAGTAATGTAGTCGGTGACACCTTGTCCATTGGGTTGGGTGACATTGCCACCTCCACCTAAGTTGGAAAGGTATGTATGGAACTGCTAATTATAATTGATTATATCTATCATATAGTTCCCTACATCAAGTGTTCACATACCAAATCCACATGAATCAATATGCACTATGGTTTCAAATGATTTGATCTTTAAGTGTTTATAGTCAGTATATGGTAGACCAAGTGAGAAGTTGCTAGTCGGTAACTATTGGAAATGTTAACCAAGTTGTAGTATTGCCTGAGTAATATTTTATGTGTTAACTGAGCTATGGATATTTCAAAGTATACACCGAGCGTGACTATTGTTACTAAGCCGTGTTAGGTCAAGAATTTCTTGCAAAAATTTTGAGCAAGAATTTGAAAATTATTATAAATACATGATGGACTTAGCTTATTTTTCACACTGTGAACTCAAAGAGCTAAGAAATTTCTATTAATATCATTTAGAACAATAGAGAGGGGGGTGAATCAGTTGTTCTTAGGTCCAGATGTATAAAACAAACTTTTAAACTCTTCAACAAATCAGATCTAATAACCAACAACTACTCGATTAGTAATGATTGCATAACAGAAACATATAACAATGCAGTCCACTATCCAATAGTATCTAACTTGCAAAACACAGAAATGTTCAAACCAACACATTCACACAAGTATTGATACCAAGATTTATAGTAGAAATCTAATTTGGGAAAAACCACTTTGTAACATGTTACTGATATTTTCACTCTTCTGAAGTGAGCTCTGTGAAAAGCCAACCCTGTCAAAGGTTACAAACACACTGTCAAGTGTGACCCAGTTAAAGGATTTAAACCACTCTATTAAAAGTGTGCCTTGTTATAGGGCTTACAGACATTCTATTAGAATGTAACCTTGTTCAAAGGATTTATACAAATGACTGTTAGGTCAACCTCTGTTAAAAGGATTTTGACTGATACAATGGTTAGAAAGTAACAGTAATATTGATCTGAAAAACATACAACTCACTTTGGAAATATTAGATCCAATTCTGTACACATATGTTGGCTTACTAACTATGATTCATTTCCATCTCCATCACTGATCTGCTCGAAAATCCCTTCAAGCAATCACAACACTTCTCCTTTAGCCTTTTCTGCTTATACAGTCAATAACAACAACAGCATCTCCAACATCCTCTGCAACAAACACTTATTCAACCTCATGCTTAGGTTTCCTTTATACTTCCTCATTTAGGTCAAAGAAAATTTTGCCTCTTAATCTCCTCTGTAGATCTTAGGTTTAGTTTAGATTCATCGAATCCTTCCAACTTTATGTTTTTCATCTATCCTTCTAGAAACATCTCAAATCTCCTTATAGATTTACAATAAAATGTTTTACAGTACATTTAATGCTTTCTTACAATCAATAAATAAAGTCAACATGATTTACATAAACCAAGAATTCAACTATGTCGGATGGGAATCTGAATTCTTCCTCAAATGTAAATTACTAATGCTTGGTCAATATTGTGTTCAACTCCTCGGTCTTCTCTGGATAGCTCGGTCACTACTAAAACTATTTCCTCAGCTAATACTATCTTCCTTGGTAATTAATTAATGTTCAGTCAACACTAAATTTACTTGGCATATACTAGCTCAGTCGACATTAACATCACTCAGCTTAAACTAGATTTCTTCACTTTTGCTCAGTTAAGCCTAATAGTTTAGTCTTCATTCTCACTTAGATAAGAAATATATTATCTTATCATTGTGCCACATAGCCAAGTACCCATTAAAGTATCAAGATAACTCAACCTTTCCTTAGGTGCTATTATTACAAACCTTGCCCACAACCTTCACAATAATCAAATAGATATAGTACTTTCTTACATAGCAACAGTCTTACCAATTAAGGTTTGACATCAATGACAATACAACAATTGATTCAATTGTAGTTTCCAACAATTTCAAGAGTGAATTTGAGCGAAGGATTTTCAGAGTGATTGAACAAAGATTTGAAGGATTTCGAGTAGATTCATCACTGTTACAAGTAAGTGTTATCATCACTGAGCTCTTTCATTAATATTTCCCAAAGCCCTAAATTGAAGAAAATAGCATCCACATCAAAAGTTAGCAAATATAATATTGTAGCCGAGGAGGATGTTAGGTTAATTTTATCTGTAACATATAATGAGCCAAAGTACAAACTCCATCCTGAAGTTTCTTCGCAAATTGACAAGACCAAAGCTTTCAAAAAGACCGAGTACAAACTTCATCAAGAATTCCACCTAGGGTTTTGTTGGTTGAGGACATCCATGCCTACATTCACTACAAAATTGGAGAGGTAGGTGACTTCAAGCTTCAATCTACTTTTCATGAGCTGAGTGTTAATGGGAAACTCAAGGATGATCACACACATCTAGAAGTTAAGGGTTTGGTTAATTGCCTACATTTCCCAAGAGTCTTTAGGAATGAATGGATAAGAATAGTTCTAAGTTGTTTTCATGATGGGAAACTATGGTTAGATGAGCCTATAAAAATCACTAAGGATATCATTCACGCAGTAACCGGTTATCCTATAACTGACAAAGTGAAAGCACTAAGGAGTGCACCGAGAACTGAGTTGGAAAAAGTCAGTAGAGTAGAATGAGATGGTAGAGGATTGAAAGTTAACACTATCATTAATCCTAAAACTAGGTTCGGTGCATATTCCATAGGCTAAATTTTTTTTCAATCCAGCAAACCTAACAGTGTACCATGTGGAGCTGTAGATATAGCTTACAAAATTGTGAAGGGATTTTAGTTGGATCTTGTCGAGTTGTTGCTAAAATAGGTTGAAGAGAATATGAGGACAATATAGTCAGAAAAGAAAAACACATGTAAGTTTGGATCACTATTTCTTTTCATATTATTTTATGTGCAAAACTTTTTCCCTTCCATCGGTAATGTAAATTGGACAACCAACAAGCCAGTGACACTGCAAATCAATGACTTGATACAAAGTTTGGGTGATAACTTTGTTAGTATAATGGATGTTTACTTTGAAAAATTTAAAGACATAATGAATGCAAGGAGTAGGATACTGAGACAATTGGTCGAGGAGTATGAACATGACATATGTTTCCTCGTAGATATCGACTATACCCTGATTAAAGTAGTAGAGCCAAGAATTAAATGGTTAGCACCAATGGGATATGAGATTGATATTGAGTAGGCATCAAGGTCAATTAAGGATTTACTGGAAGAGCCTAAGGATCCACAAGCCACTAGGTTTGGAACCTATGAGGAGGCCAAACATCAAATAAAAAGGGATCTTGTCAATGAGAAAGTTACAAAGAAATAAAGGAAAATGATGGATAAACTGGTGAAACAATTTGGAGAAGATGCATATGATGTTGAGGCATCTAAGAACATTCTAGTTGAGGTAGAAACCAAGGGCTAGTTACTTCTAGCTGACACTTCATATGATGAAGAGGCAACTAAGTTAGAAAAAGACATAGAGTCTACATAGGTTGAGGTCACTCGAAAGATAAAGCAAGAAAAAGTGAAAACAAGAGCCAAAACAAGATCTACCATTGCTTCTTCACCACCACTAAAGAAAGTAGTTGTTAAAATCTCCAGGCCTACTCTGACAAAGAGATATCAAAAGAAGAGAGGTACTCAAGCTACCTTTGAGGCACCTAAGAAAAGGAGAAAACTAATAAGAGGTACAGATGATATAGATGATGAAGAAGAAGACTAATATCAATTTAAAGTTGTTGTAAATAGAGATCAGTCTATTGATGAACTTGCAAGAACAATAGTAGATACTAGAGGCCTTGGTAACCCAAAGATGAATCGGTATACACATATGTCTACCGAGGACCAGAATAAGATTGAGGAGGCAATCATCCAAACGATGATAAAATTTAAAAAGGTACAAAATTAATTCTTGAAGTATGTACCTAAAAGCTTATATAATAAAGTTTATGTTAGGTGGACTTATGCATTAAGTACAAAATAGAAGATGAGGGAACACTCCCTAATATTGGCAATGCCAACATTATCAGTCCCTGAAATAAATGAGTTGATGAAGCAATATTCAAAGAGATTCTTAGTAAAAAGCAGAGCACTATAGATACTAGTCAGGAAGCTTGAAGAGGTTGATGAAAACAATCAGTTATGATGGACTTCCATCCTCCAAGCTCGAGATGAAGCTGATAAGCTAGCATTGGCTATGATACCCAAAATAAAAAGTAAAAAGAAAGGTAGGTCAGATGATGTTGATCTAACCACCAAGGAACTAATAGAACTATCATACACCGAGGTGCCAAATACAACCATTGCGATTGATTTCTATCCAATAGGTTATTAGGAGGTATACTGGGATCCATCTGAGAAAATGATAATAACAGGCACAAATGATGTTTTGATTGAAGACATCACTAATAGTGATCCTGATGATGTGAAGGATGATGAGGATATCACTATTGTTGTAGCACAAACTAAAGAATTAGCCCCCACTGAGCCAACAACAAGAACTATACCGAGTGACCTTCCCATATTAGTACAAGTAGTTGAGATTATTTCTCCAAAAGAACTCAAAGGCTCAACCCCCAAGCAATATAAGGATACAAAAGGAGATCAAGGAACAAGTACATAAGGCACAACTGAGAAAGATAATCCTATTAAAAAAGAGGTTGAGACTCAAACTCCGGAAGATCCCAAGCTAATAGAAATAATAGAGACAACAACTAATGACCCAACAAAAGAGGCCCCTACTCAATTGACTGATACTCAAGTCACCAGGTAGAAGAAAAAGGAAGAGAGTGTGTCGACCGAGCTAGACTAGACAAACTCAGAGGTAAAAGCTCTAGTTCCTTTTGTCAAGTCATCTCCACAAGAGAAGAAGAGGAAAAAGAAAAAATAGTCAGTCATACTAGATGAAATCATAGAGATACTTGAATGCGACCCAAGGACTTTGGACCTTGAAGAATTAAGGAAATATGGGGAATTGTGCACAAGGAAGGAAACACAAGAAAAATTGAGGAAAGAGAGCAAGAGAAAGTAGATCCTAGAAGATGTTAGAGACATCCTTCAATAGGTTATTCCTGTGATCACAATAAATGAGGAAACTCCTATATTGGATCAAATTGCATCTCTAACAAGCCACATAAATGCCCCTAACATAGATGCAGAGAAGAGAATTGAAGAAAGGGAATAAGCTAAAATATAGACAAAACTTGCAGAGAAAATTAGTCAAGAAGTGGCTATAAATAAAGTAAAACTTTTTGAGGTAATTATTGAGTTACAATCTATTACTCAGAAAATAATACAAATTTTGTTCAAGTTATGCACTATAGACACCTTCATTGTCAAGATCAGTGAAAATATAAGAAAATAGATGAGGACATTTTGGTAAGTGCAAATACATCTCTAACTGAGCCAAATGCTTTTCACAAGCATATACTGAAAGTTTAAGAACTAAGGTGGTTGAGATCAGACTTAAGGAAGCAGGAAGATAACATAAGTGGCCAGGTCACCGAGCTCCAAGCCAAGTTGCTTCCTCTCTTGAAAATAATGGAAAGACATATTGAAAAGGATAAGGTATTAGTAGCTCTACACACTAAATAGTGCACTTCTCTAAGTCATTACTTCCAAGGGAATCCATGGATGGGAAACTTTGAGAAAGCAACCTAGAGCTCCCTAGGCATGGAGTCACAAACATGTTGATGGTGCTCTCAGCTAGAGCTATTGAAGCATGCAACCTTGCTAGTAAACCACACAATGGGAGATTCAAAGAGACAAGGGCAAGAATGCCAATATCCTCAAGAATCAATAATGAAAATGCAATGCAACGCAAGCTATGCTAAGAATGAAGATGCAAGCCAAGCTATGAAAGGAAATTATTAGAAACCCTTGCTAATTAAGCTATGTGAGCTAATCTAAAGCATAAAGGAAATTGAAATAGATGCCATGAAAGCTATGATGCAAGAAATGAAACTAGAATGCAAGAATGATCTCCAAAAGCTCCAAAGTCTCCAAGAAATCCTGTAGCATAAGATTAGCATAAAAAAAAGTTGGGATCTAAGAATGAGAAAAGAGCTCTCCTTTTAAAGAAATTAAAAAGGAATGGACCATGGAGATTAAGAGGCAAAATATTTAATCAAGGGTGGAGCATCAAAAAGGAGCAATCCATGTGCACAAAATATCCTCCAATGAGAAAATAAGAGTTGACTTTTGTGTCCATATGAGACAAAAAGTGATTTTCTTCTTTTTATAAAATAAGAATAATGCTTTATTTGTGCAACTTAGGATAAGAGGAAAAGTGGGGTTTTTATTTATTAAAAGGGGAGGAAATTCCTTTTAAATAAATAAAGACTTTAGGATAAAATGGTTAGCCCAAGGCAAATAATTGAAAGTATTAAATTAGGATTTGATCAAGGAAATTGATATAATTGAAAAAATGTTGATTTTTGAAAATATTGATTCAGGGATTTGATAAATTGCTAAATGGGGGCCCAAAGTCTAGGCGACCATTTTAGGGTGCATATATTTTCCCCTCTTTGACTAATGTGAGATTGATTTGGGATAACATGTGGTCAAAGAATGGAATTGAAATGTGAGATCAATTTGGGATCACAAAACAATCTAGACATGTGTTCGACGGATGGGAACATATCAGGACAAGCATAAGCAAATGCTGACAAAGATAAGCTGAAAGACAAGGCCAGCACCTGTATAGCTAGGTGATAATCAAGTCTTCAAATAAGAGATAAGAATCTCAAGCAAAGCTGATTGATAAGCTAAATCAAAGATTAAAGCTGATAGGTACTTTTGCCCCTCTTTGACTAATCTGAGATCGATTTGGGATCACATGTGGTCAAAGAATGGAATTGAAATGTGAGATCAATTTGGGATCACAAAAAAATCTAGACATGTGTTTGATAGATGGGAACATATCAGGACAAGCATAAGAAAAAGCTGACAAAGATAAGCTGAAAGACAAGACCGACACCTGTATAGCTAGGTGATAATCAAGTCTTCAAATAAGAGATAAGAATCTCAAGCAAAGTTGATTGATAAGTTGAATCAAGGATTAAAGATGATAGGTACTGCCCCCTTGGGATCAGAATCAAAATTAGGTAGAGGAGAATAGAAAATTGATAAACTTGATCAAGTCACTAGAAATCATAATCGAAGGTGAATGATGATAGGATAACCATCAAGCAGTGAAGATATGCCCCGGTTTGACTAGGTTTCACTGAGAAAGATATAGAATAAAGATGAAGTCAAACCTCGGAGAGATGAATTGAATGAAGGTGAATGAAATATTAAGAGTTTAAAAGAGATGAGGATGAAGAAATGAAGATGCCCCACCAAAGATCGAAGGATCGGGCCTCAAATGGTCAGCCAACTATGCAGAAGAGGGAAAGTTTTGAAATGCAATTTTAACTATCAAGATGAACTTGAATTTCAATTTCAATCCCAAAAATGGATCTAGGATGTCGAAATTAGCTAGGGGTGCAATTTTTGCACAATTTCGAGGTGTTTTGAAAATTGCTCAAAAAGTTAAAATGCTATATAAGGGGCAAAAAGGGTCATTTTATATATGATGATAAGATTAACCCATTGTGATGATAGGAAAAGGATGTGATGTGAAATACAAGGAGTGAAAGATATGATTGAGAAAAGGAAAGGTGAGCACAGTTGATTGATAGGTCCACAAAAGATGAAAAGGAGAGCTCTCTCCATATGCAAGATACAAAACTAAACTAACATGAGCCTAAAAATGCAAGCTACTATGAAAAGTGGTTTACTTGCAAGGTTACAAAGATTTTAGACTCTAATATTCATCATCGAGCATTATTGGTAGTGTCGCAAGATCATACAATGCACACTAGTATGACTATGTGAATCTAAATATGATCTATATCAGATAGATATGTGGGAATCTCACCTAAGCATCAAAGACATATAAGTCAAGATGACTAGTGTAATGAGATTTCCTAAGTTTAATATAGCAAGATTATACTTGCATCGAGACCCAAGAAAATTCAAGATGACTATAAGTATGCACTTGCAAAAAGCAGTCAAGGATAATACCTTGTAGATCCTTAGTGTCAAGTGGATCAAGTATGAGTGCTCATGACAGTTAGGATTAACAAAATATACCCACAGGTAGAAAAAGAAATAAAACATGTCCTCATGCCCTAGTCTTCTAGCTCGGCATCATTGAAAACTATTAGGGAGAGAACACTTAGCAAAGAAATCATCATAGACAACACACAAAGAAATAAGGTCAAGCAAGTCTCATCAAGTGTGTGTGTGTAGGTCATAGAGTCAAACTTTGAGTATCACATCTGCCAGTGAGAAATATCATATTATTCTAGACTGCAGGTAGGATATCTGATAAGTGTTGAGAAACACTGAAAGCTAGGGGAGTGTTGAAAAACATAGTTGGGTAAGTGTGACTATTTTTTGGGATTTTGAATTTTTTGAATTTTTTGGTATTTTTGAAATATATAATTTTTTTGGAGATATATCAAAGTGCCTATTGCTAAGTTTCCACTAAGATGATCATTTTTTTAGGACATTTTCCAATTTTTAGAATTTTTAACAATATATCATTTTTTTGGGTTTATTTTAGGATCAATAAATATTTACAAAGGATGCCCCCTGACACAACAGACATCAAACTCCCAAGCAAGATCAAATCATGTAGTCCCAATGTCTAGCAAGGTGGAGAACAAGAGGAATTACCAAGTTGGTGGAAGAGATGGAAGACAAGAGAATGAAGGAGAATGAAGGGAAGAAATCCTCAAGGGAAAACTCCTCAAGAGTACTTAAGCTAGTGAAAAATTGTCATGTAAAGCACATTTGGACAAGCAATGAAAGGCCAGCATAGGATAAGTCACAAAAGTGTAATGAAAAAGAAGGAAAGGATGTAGTCCAAAGGAGTAGACATGTCAAGAGGCTTCATAGCATCATTTTTTACTCTTTTTTATTACATCAAGACCAAAGGGGAAAAGGATAGCAAAAGGCTAGAATGAATGGAGGAAAATAAATATGAAGGCTAAACATGAATGGAATGAAAGGAAGATCATCGTAAGATAGCCAAATGTTCGTGTATAGGTCAACATTGTCAAGATCAAAGAGAGAAGACAAAATGGATGAAATGTGTAGAACTATGCACGATGCCTGATTGCCAGGTTTTCATAATGGTACTTATCCAAGGTGCCAGAAGAGAGTGGTTTTCACCATAGGATGAATTTATTTCTCTTTACTTTTTCTACCAAGGCGCTTGTTTTTAGGTTTCCACCAAGGCACATTTTCAATTTTTTCTTCTTTTTTTCTTTCTTTTTCTTGAATCTTTCTATTTTGGAAGAAGGAAAGCTTTTTAGATAATGCTCCTTGAAAGGATAAACCATGATATTCCAAGGATTCAAAATGATATGCTCAAAGATGCTGATAGGGAAAGGAAGATGGAAGAGAAAAATGGAGGATAAAGTTTTATGTAAAGCTAGTGAGGTTGGAACATATGAGGAATAGGCAAATGAGGAAAAAGGATAGAAGGTAGAAGGATAATGAATGGAAGGATTGTGAAAGGGTAGATGGAAAGGAAGGAAAGATCAACATTAACACACACCTTGAAGGGTGGCAAGAGGATGGAGGAAATGTGAATGAAGGAATATGTGAAGGAATATGGTGAATGGATAGTAGAGGTTGCGTTTTAGGCGCATGGAATGGAAGAATGTTTTTGGAAGAAGATGAAGTGGAAGCCTTTGGAAGCTTGAATGTCAACTTCACTTGTTTCTCAACATCAAAATATTTCAAGAGAGACTTTGGAATCCATATAGCCATAGGCTTTTCATTTCTTTTTGATGATTTAGAGAGAATATCTTCAATGATGGATTTTGGAACCCATACTTGTCTTGTAGTTTTCTTCTTAGATATCTCTTTTGACTTTATGCCTCCATGTCGATTAGAGGAGACATGGTGATCTTTTTTTTTTTGATGGATTCTTGTATTGCTTCTTTTTCTTGTATTGAATATTCAAGTTACTTCCAAAAAGACTTGGGACTTGTGGAAGAAGGAGGATATGACTGGTTTAGATGGGTGGGTGGATGAAAAGGATTCAAGGGTATGCATCTATGTTGATCTTGAGGAAAGATAGGAGATGAAGGGATGTAAGGACCCAAAATGGATGATGAATTAGGAGAATTAGGAGGGGAAAGTGAAGGGACATAAGGACCCAAGATGGAAGGAAGACATGAAGCCCTTAGTATTGGTGGAGGAGGTCCAAGGATGGATGCGAAAGATACAAAAGGGTAATTCATAAGTTCATCAACATCTATATGACAACCAAGGATATCAACATCTTTAGAGTGAGCCTTAGGATTTGCAATAGGATCATGAACATCTTGAATATTGTATGTGGTGGAATGTGGACCTCAAATCCAACTACACACGCAACATGGTCATTACTCACATGATCGAATTACAAGAGAGAGTATGGATTACTTAATTTGAAATCCATCGTGAAGCGACCTGTTGCCTCCTATGTAGATGGGGTGTTTAATTACTCTCAGATTGGAGAGCCAACAACCATAAGACCGATTCTACAATGGAGGATTTTCAAAAGCTATGATGATAAGCAAAAACTAAATTAAGCTAGAATGAGTGCAATTTAATCTAAGATGCTTTGAAAGAAATATGATATTAATTTAGATAACTTGAAAGGAAATATGAAGTGCAATTTAATCTAAAGAAATTTGAAGTAAGATGATATTAAACTAAGAGCAATTAAGAAAACTAAGTATATGAATATGCAATATTAAACTAAAAGAAGATTATACTAAAATGCAATAAAAGCTTGGAATTAATGAATTTGAGACACAAAAATGCTATATTTCAATTACTCTCAAAAATTGCTCCCCTTGAATGAAGAAATGAGGCTCATTAAATAGAAAAGCCTGGGAAGAGAATGAAGGGGTTCTTGATTTGAAACTCCTGACTCTTCATTCCCATTTGAGACAAAAAAGCATTGAATTACTTAATTAAAAGAATGGAATTTGCCACATAGGGGACTTTTCGAATATCTTGAATTATTAATTCAAAAATGAGTGTCCATTCAAATAACAAGTAATTATTAATTCCTTTTTATGGGTAATTAGCTAAAGGGGGTAGATTTTAATTTAATTCCAAGTACTTAAGACTTTAGGATTAAATTAATTTATCATAGGGGTAATTTAGCTAATAAAAGTTGAAGACTTTAGGAATTAATTTTAATATTTGATTAATGCAATTAGGGTTTTTGCAATTGACATCAAGTTGAATTAAGTCAAGTAGGAGATAGAAAATTACCTAGGAAATTAGGACTTTGGAGATGTAAAATTGATGAAAATGCACCAAAATTGATTGAATTTATTAGGTGCCAATTTTAGGGTATTACATTTCCCCTCTTTGAATTGATGTGTGAACAACGCGTCGATTCAAAGAATACCCTGAAGCAATAGATGACAAGAAATTCAGGAGTCTAGGTTAGGTTGCCAAGACACCGAACAGATCAAAGCATGATTTTTTGAAGTCTAAGTTAGATTGCAAAGACAGCGGTCTTGAGAGAAGATGAGAATCGGGGTTAGGTTTCCCCAATGCCTAGAATGAGATTTAGATGCAAACTTAGGACTGTCTCCAGAATCAGGGTTAGATTGCCCCAATATGAAGCTTAGCCCTTCGAGACCCAGGTTAGATTGCCCAGATAATGATCTTGAGAGATTTCGAGAGCCATCTTTAGAATGAAGCTTGACTCCTAGGAATTAGGGTTAGATTGCCCCAATACCTAAAAGATTTCGTGAACCATCTCCAGAATGAAGCTTGATTCTTGAGGATCTGAGTTAGGTTGCTCAGATACCTAAAAGATAAATGACCAAATAACAAGATGCGAGGCATCGAGATGCCCCTAGCAATGAGAACTGATGATTCAGATCAGACTGATTCAAGAATTGTTTTGACAAGATTCAAATGATGCAATCATCCTACCCCCTTGGGAGTGAAATCAAAATATGACATAAGAAGGATGATTGACAACAAGGGATTGCAAAGCAGAAGCAATTAGACTAGATTCAAGAAATTACAGAAGCAAATCAGAGCAAAGCAGAGGTCCTGTTGACCAAGTTTGACCATAGTTGACCATGGTTGACTAGAGTTGACTTTGATGAAAAGAGCAAAGATCTTGAGAACATGTTGCAAAGATGAGGGTCTGGTAGGAAGATGATGCCATAACGCTGACTGCACAAGGGTTCAATCCCAAAAGGGTCCCAGAATTTAAAATGAGATTTCAAGCTATCTAGAGATGTCAAATTTTGAATTTGATCTTGAAAATGGATTCAGAGAAATCAATTTAGCCAATGGTGCCATTTTCATGCAAAACAGAGCACTTTTGAAAATTAGGCAAAAGCTATATAAGGCCCAGAGGGGTCATTTTCAATTCATTATTCACCTTCGTCTCCTTGTGATTTTGAGCTCTGAGAGAGAAATGGAGGGTCTTCCACTGCATACACACTGATTTGAGCACTCTTGACAACATGCCTGGCCAGCAGAGTATGACGCACCTGTAAGTAGTCGATAAACCTTCTTGCATTTCAATTTGTACTACTTTTTAGGTCAATTTAGGGTAGATTTGACAACTTTTAGGTCATGTTCTTGCAATCTCGCACGAGGAAGTAGTTTCCTCACACTAGCCTAGGTCTCCCTTCATGTGAGGAAGTAGTTTCCTCGTGCCAGTTAGGTCTTCTTCGCACGGGCTCTGTCTAGAAGCTCACGCGAGTTGAAAGGTGGTCCCGCATGAGATTGTAGTAGTTTGCGTAAGGTTGATTCCTATCTCACACGAGAAAATAGTTTTCTCATGCGAAAAGCTACTGCAGAGTTTGAAGTCTTTTGCCAAAATTTGTCAAATTTGCATAAAATCAGCTAAGTAAAGTGTCAGAGAGCCATGTCTAGGATAGATGTCTTGTTGCATTTGTTGTTGTTGTGTTGAAAAAGCCATCATATCAAGATACTGATCCAATGTCATCACTTGCTTTGTAGGTTGACTTCCCTGATGTCACCTTTCAAATGTACCATCCTATGATTACCACCCTAGTGTAGAGACTGACAGATGCAGAGAGTGCTCATATTGAGGGACTTAGTTTGGGATTCTTGCATGATTTACCTGACATTTGGGTAAATCATGGTCTTCTTGGTGCATTGGTAGAGCATTTCCATTCAGAGATGAACACTTCACTTCTTGATGGGGGAGATGATGGTGACTCCTGATGATGTATACAGGATCCTGTGGATACTAGTCCATGGTGCTCGAGTAGAGTACAAGACACAACCGTGGTAGGGTATAGTGGCTTTGAGGATGATCTTCAGGGATGATCTAGTGATGGGCCGAGCAATCTCCTGGGATGATTTGATCAATAGGCATGGTGGCACTCATCCATTTATCATTGTTCTTGTTATGTTTTTGACCTTCTACCTTGTTCTAGATCGAGGTCAAAATGGTCTAGAGTGTGGCTGGGGCACAATGCTATAAAGGATGTTGGAGAGGCCAGCCATCAGGTTTAGATGGGGTGAGTGTATGTTATCCCACATGTATCATGAGATGCATGAGATAGTATATCATGATGTGAGGATGATGGCGGCAAGAGTCTTCATTCTTCAGATCTAGGCCTGGGAGCATCTCCTCATTTGTAGGGCAATTTATCATGACACATGACAACAACTTGAGCTATATATTTACAAGTACGCAAGTCCAATGACCCAGCCTTTGCTGGGTAAGATGGAGCAGTGGAGAGGATAGCTAGATGACATGGTAGCTATAGTATGGAGACCTTGGGTGGCTACAGAGCCATGGGATGATGCTTGGAGAGAGCTCTTGCATATGTTTGTATCTCATCCATTGATTGGACATAGCATCACTATTATAGAGAGATTCCTCATTACATGTGTCATGCGCCAGTTTGGTAGGTAGCAGGACATATCATAGGAGTACTGCCCCTATGCCCACTTCTCTAATGAGGAGAAGAAGGGGTGGCATGCTAGATTGGATCAAGGGCGATGTGCTATAGAGGCATGCATTCTAGTCATGAGATGGGATTACATGGTGGGTGTCACCAATGCAGGGGTGACACCTACATATAGGGATTAGTTGATTGCGTGTCCTCTTCTGAGGTTCACAGATCTTGTTGGTATAAGGGCACAGTAGCAGAAAGCACCAGATTAGTAGCCACTAGCCCAGTAGCCATTAGCCCAGTAGCCACCAGTTCAGCAGGTTGCATAGTAGGGACAACAGTAGTAGAGAGTATTGAGACCCCGAGCAAGGAAAATTAGCATCCCTGCTAGGATGATGGGCTCAAATGCAGGAGCTAGGAGTAGTGGGGCCCAACAAAGGTCCACCTGATAATGGATAGGGGATATGTCATAGTAGGCACCACCAGATGATGATACTAATATGCCTAACATTCTGGTAGGAGTAGGTTCATCACATCTGTAGGAGGCTCTCAGGAAGAGCTGAAAGAGTGTATGGCAGGTCTAGTGGGAGTGTGATGACTATCACACTCGAGTCATTAGGGAGGAGACCTGAGTAGCTGACAGGGACACCAAGATCAAGCAGCTATGGGAGGAGCTAGCATGATCAAGGATTGAGACCAGATATGAGGCTGCTCAGGCAGCATACTATTATGCAGCTTACTATGGGGTCATTCCAAATCTATCAGAGTAGGTACCACCTTTTTCTGATTATGCCGGAGCTCCGCAGGCACCTCCACCAGTACCCCCACAAGCACCACCATAGGCCCCACCACAACAGGCACCATAGGCACCCCCTCAGTAGGCACCAGATCAGTGGCCAATGCTCCTACCCCAAAGACCATTACCACCACCTCCTCCAGGTGGTGCAGGACCTAGCTAGCACTTTGATATACTTGTACATTGTAGACATTATTTGAGATATATATATATGAGATCGACAATTGGATATCATTTTACTTGTTATATTGCTTTGATATTGATGTTTATGACATGTTTTTATATGCTTAGATATATGGATAGAAATGTATGAAATGCACATGTTTCCTTTTATGAATATGAATATGCACATGGTTTATTTTTATGATGATGCAGTGATAGATGGATAGAATGTATGCATATGTGAAATGTATGATTTGAGTTATGCTTATAATGGATACACATGTATATGTAGATGCAAATGGAAATGAAATGAAAATGCAATGGATATGTAATGTATATGGTACTAATCATCTCATGTAGGATTGTCACAATATATGATAGGTACTAATAAAAAATATTACATTTCGAAGATCGAGAGCAAGGACCAAACACTTGTGCAGCCAAGATGAAACTGGGACAAAAGATGAGAACCTTTGATGAACAGAAAGCAATCAAGAGAGTAACAAGATATCATCTCAAATCCAAGCATAGCATGAAAATGCAAGCCTTAGGACTTGGTTGTTGGACTCACCGTATTTATCATCATCGAGTTCATTTAAGCATGGGATGATCCCAAGATGTCATACAATCCTCATTAATATTACAATTATGAGAATATGAAGATGACATAAGTCTTAGATTTGTTGGAATGAGGTGTAAGCATTAAGGCACAAGAAGCTAGAATGACTTGAACACCTATTCCTTTTGATTTAGCAAGTTAACGTAAGCATCAAAGCATGATTTCTAGAATGACCTGAATGTTTCTTGCAAAAAAACACACCAGACACATGAGAGTCCCTTCTTTTGCCAAAGAGTGCTCGCAGTGACCCTTACATTCACTTAGCAGCACAAGTGTTAGCCATTTTACTTGTAGCAAAAAGAAGTCACTCAAAACAAACAAGGGGAAGAACCAACCTCACCAAAGCATCCATATAAAAGGATTCAAGGTACGCATGGCCATCCAATATGAGATGAAGGCTCTTATAGATGGACACCCCTCTTAGATAGATTCTTTGGATCATTGGAACTAAACTAGCAAACAGAAAGAAAAAGATCATGCCCCTAGTCTTCGCGTTTCTCAGTCAAGAAAGACATCTTAGATTCACTTGAGGAGAAATGATAAAGAAAACAAACAAACAAACAAACAAAAAAATCTTAGTGTGCTTTAGAGGAACACAAGACCAGTTTTTAGTTTCAGTTTACATTTGTGTTCAAGCGGATTGAAGTCAAATCGGAAGAAAACAACATTCAAAGTCTCAATGGGATAGTGACAATAAGCAGACATAGTGAGAACCACTAGTGACTATCGAGAGATAAATTATCAAGAGGATATCAAAGTAAAAACCAAGTATCAGTAGGCAAACATAGTGAGAACCACTAGTGACCAATACAAGGAAGATTCTCAAAAATGTGAGCGAAATATCAGCAGGCAAACGCAATAAGGACCACTGGTGACTGATGTAAGGAAGAGATCCCAAAAGAGAGAGGTTTGAATGAGAGGTCAGTATCAGTAGGTAGGCATAGTGAGAACCACTGGTGAACGATACATGAGAGATCCTCAAGGAGAGAAATCTCAAAGTGGCTAGGCATCAGAAGGCAGACACAGCGAGAACCGTTGGTGACTGATGCACAAACAAAACTTCTGAAAGTGATAGGACAATGCCCCCTAGATCAAGAAGGTGCCCCAAGTATGAACTAGTTTCAATTCATGAAGAGTCAATGAAAATCTTGAAGACAACTAAAGGTAAGAGCATGAGCTAGCCAACTAAAGAAGGAAATGAGCTAAAAGCAGGAGACAAACTAAAGTAGAAAAGCAGGAAAGCGAACTAAAGCAAGAAACTAAAAGCCAAGCAATGCTGAGATGAGATGTAGCTTCAGGAAACAAGAGGTGCCTATTTACCAAGTTTTCACCATCTTGGCAGAGATTCTATTTTTGCTACCATGATGCCTATTTACTAGGTTTTCATCAATGGCATATTTTCTTCTTTTTCAATTTTTTTGTACTTTTTCTCTTTTTTGATTTTTTTGTATTTTTGAATATTTCATTTTTTTTGTATTTTTGATCTTTTCACTTTTTTTTGTATTTTTTCAATTTTCAATTTTTTTTATTATTACCAAGGTGCTTGTTTACCAGGTTTTCACCAAGATAATAGATACATCAAAGCGCCTGTTTACCAGGTTTTCACTAAGATGATCATTTTTTAAAGACATTTTGTAATTTTTAGGATTTTTGCAATATATCATTTTTTTGGATTTTTTCAGAACCAATAAGTATGTACATGAGCATGCCAAGAATGTCTCAACTGTAGAACTTCTTCAGATGAAGAGCATTGATAGGCTCTTTGAGTTGCTCTCCTTTAGTGGTGGGCAGAGATAATTTTAGTGGTGAATCTTCGCCTTTTGGCGATCCCGTCTGACGGGTCAATCGTCATTTGGCGAATAGAGCATGCAACGCAGGTCAACTGCATCGCCAGATATTTATTAGATTTGGGTCCAACACCTGGGGTAGTCGCCCATTAGTTATCACATGATTGGTCAAAACTATCGGTGCAATCACCAATGCAATATACGTTTTGGATACATTTATTTTAAACATATCGCCAGCTTTTGCATGCTGTTTCTTATTGGCCCACGTTCTTTCGCCATTACTACAACCAAATAATTTTCCCTTGGGTTGGGCGTCGCCAACCATTTTCCAGACGTGTGTCGACCACCAGCCCCGTTTAGCCAACTGTTTCCTACTATGGGCTTGCATAGGAAGGTGTGTTTCGCCTGCATTTGACATTCCCGCTTGTTAATCCCACCTAATTCACCAACCTAGATTGGACTATAAAATATTATTATTCTACACAGTTCGCTCTTTTCTGGTCTGGAGACTGACATTTCTTATTGCTGCCGAACTTTCAGAGTGCTGAGTGCATTGGCCATTGACTCGTGGACCCTGGTTTTTTTAAAAGGCAAGTGCTTTTTAATTTATTTTTTATGTCAACAGTGGTACTGGACCACTGGTACAGTGGTACTGGTTATTTTTTTAGTTTTACTATCTAGTGTAATGCTAAGATAGCCTATAGGTTTGCAAATTATATTGGCCCTTGGGTAGTACCGTAGACTGTAGTACCGTAGCAGTAAAACCCATTTTTTGAGAATGAATCATATTATTGTTATTATATGTAGTCTAAGTAGTTGAGTCTTTTGTTCAACAACTAAGTTGATATATTTTTTGCAGCCTTTATCGGTTTGCCATGTCAAATAAGAGGGGTAACAAGGGTTCCGGTAGGATCCCTGAATGCCAAGAGAAGCCACCATTACCAAAACGCAGAACCATAGCAGCATATTTTGGTGGTGGAAATGTTGGCAAGCTACAATCTGATAGATCGACGGCCCGGGATGAATTTCGGGCTGATTTGGGGAATCTTTTCCCATCTGCCCAGATTCATCCGGAATCGTGACATGTGTCACGATTCTGGATGAATTTGGGCAGATGGGAAAAGATTCCCCAAATCGGCCCGAAATTCATCCCGGGCCGTCGATCTATCAGTCTTCAGATTGTATTATATTATATTATATTATATTATATTATATGGTTAAATTATATTATATTATATTATATTATAATTATATTATATTATATTATATTGTTATGATTATTATTATTATTATTATTTATTTTATCATATCGTTATGAATATAATTATATTATATTATATGGTTATGATTATATCGTATGGTTGTAATTATATTATATTATATTATATTATAGTATAAATAATTATATTATATATATATGATATGGTTATAATTACAATTTAAAAATATAATTGCAAATGCTCTATTTTTATTCATATTTATTATTTAGTTTCAAAATTAAAATATAATATAGTTATAATATCTATAAATTATTAAAATTTAACATATATTGAAAATTGTGATACTTGTTTATAAACTATTCTTCATCATTTAAAAGATTTTATAATGAAAAAAAAGTTAGGAATAGGTGACAAGATAGGTATGAAATAAAAATTTGACACATAGATTATCAAAATTATATTTAACTTTGTTAAGCTTATAATCTATTAATCTTTAGTTTTCCTTGAAGCTCCATTTGTTAACTTTTAACCAATCAGATTAAAGGAAAATAGTTAATTATTAACAGTTCACTATTTTTAACTAAGTCGCAGACTAACAGTAACATTTCAAGTTTCAACAGTGCATAATTTGAGAAACAACTTAACAAGATGCCAAAAATAACCTTACAAAGTCGTAGATTAAGAAGAACAACGATTTGAGATTAAACAATTTTTCAGTTTACCAATAAATGTGCAAATTTCACTTTCAGATTAAACAATTTTTCAATTTACCACTGAAGATTAGCCAAGACCATTATTATTCATTTTCCTACAAAACAAGTAATTCACCTCTGAAATTATTAATTCATTTTTGGCAAGGGAAAAAATAGCCATCATTTATATATCCGTCAGTGAAAAAAAACATTAATTCGCCACATTTAAAATGATTTTTGCTAGGGCAAGAAAAAAATCACCAACATATAATATTTTATTTCCCTATATGGAACAAAAAAATCACCCTCAATATTAAAATTTTCCTGCCCACAAGATGTTGGATTCGCCAGCATTTTAGGCTTTTTTTTCGGGAGGGGTTTCTTAAAGTTATCCCTGGTGGTGGAGAGTCGATAAGCGCTAGACCCAAATGCTACAGTAATGACATACAGAGCAAGCCAGTTTTGTTCAAATTTCCCTTTCTAGACTCGTTGTTGCTGATTCTTGGGGTTCTCCCTCAGGACGAGATCACCCACTTGGAATTCTCTTTGTCTAAATTTCTTATTGTAATCTTTAGACATCCTCTTTTGGTATGCTCTTAGATGGTTGAATGCCACCTTCTGACGTTCATCAAGTAAATCAAGCTCCTGAAGCCGGGATATTTTGTTATCTTCAGCAGTGATGAGGCCCCTCAGAGAGATTTGCAATGTCAGAATCTCAACCTCAATAGGTAATACTACCTCTACTCCATAAACCAAGGTGAAAGGAGTGGCCCCCATTGGTGTTCAGATACTTGTTCTTTAGGCCTACAAGGCCAGATTAATCTAGAGATGCCAATCTCTACCAGATTTATGAACTGTTTGGTGCAAGATTTTTAGAATTGTCTTATTAGAAGCCTCTACTTGTCCATTACCCTGAGGATAATAGATGGATGACCAATGCTGAATAATTTTGTATTTAGTGCATAAGTCTGTCAGGTCCTTATTCCCCCATTATCAGTGATAATAGATGAGGGTATACCATATATGCAAATGATATAGTTTAGTATGAACATAGCAATGGTCTTGTTGTTAGCTACAATTAGAGGCACTGCCTCAACCCATTTGGCAAAGTAATCAATAGCTGTGATGATGAACTTGTGTCCTCTTGAAGAGGAAGGATGTATCTAACCGACCAAGTCGAAGGCCCATTATTGAAATGGCTAGAAACTGATGAGAGGACTAAGTTCATGAGCAGGAGCATGGATTAGGTTCCCATGAAATTGGCATTGCTTGCAAGTCTTAGCATAGTGAATAGCTTCTTTTTCCATGTCTGACTAGTAATAACCAGCTCAAATAAGTTTTTGGGCTAACGTTAGACCACTAGAATGAGACCCACAGATACCTTCATGTACCTTAGCTAGCGCACTCTTGGACTCATCAGGTTCTAAGCACCTAAGGAGAGTACCATCTAGACCCCATCTATACAAGTCATTTGCTATGAGGACATACCATGAAGCAATATGAATGAGGTGACGCTTTTCATTCCTAGTATAGGTTTCTGGAATGATCTGGTCATGAAGGTAGGAAAAGATATGGTGGTAGCGGGATGAATGATGTCCAATGACTAAATAGATCATCCTAGATTTAGGAATATCATAGGCAGGGTAGTGTAAACCCTCCACTAGGAACTCATGTCTGAAGTCATTTTCTGGCATTTGCAACATTGAAGCAAGAGTGGCCATTGCATCAGATACTTTATTGTCTGCCCTTGGAATCTACTGGAAAGAAATGTGTGCAAAGTATTGTTTGAGATCATCCACCATCCTTTTGTAAGGTATTAGCTTGTCATCTTTTGTTTGGTAGACATCATTGACTTGATTGATGATTAACTACGAGTCTCCAAAGACCTTGAGCTCATCCACATGCCATTCAAGGGCTATCTTCATTCCATTAATGAGAGCTTCATATTCAACTATGTTGTTTGTGCAGGGAAACAACATTTTATATGCTTTTGGCAATGAGTATCTTTGAGGTGTAACAAACAGAATGCTTGCACTGGATCCTTGCTGAGTGAATGATCTGTCAAAGAACATGCTCCAAGATTGGTGTGTGAGGAGCATGATGGATTCATCTGGGAATTCAATACTCAAAGGTTGATGATCTTTCAAAGGAGCTTCCACCAGCTGATTAGCAATTGCTTGTCCCTTAATATCTTTTCTTTCCACATACTCAATGTCTAATTCACTAAGTATCATTACCCATTTTGCTAATCTACTTGTGAGGGTAGCCTTGCTTAGTAGGTACTTTAGTGGATCAATTTTTTCAATAAGACTTGTGGTATGAGCTATCATATAATGCCATAACTTTTGAGAAGAAAATACCACTGCTAAACAAGCCTTCTCAATGATAGAGTAATTCATTTCATAGGCAACCAATGTTCTGTTGATATAGTATATGGCTCTCTCTTTATTGTTCTGATCTTCTTGAGCTAGGAGAGAACCCAAGGATGTGTTTGTTGCTGAGATGTATAGTATAAGTGGCTTCCCATGAATAGGAGGCATTAGTATAGGTGGATTAGTAAGATACTATTTTATTTGAGTAAGTCCCTTGTCACATTCCTCATTCCATTCATAGGTCACATTCTTATGAAAAGTTTTAGTAAATGGTTGTGACTTGTCGGCCAACTATGAAATAAAATGCTAGATAGATTGTAGCCTTCCTTGTAGTCCTCTCATTTGACTGATATTCTTGGGTGGAGGCATGTCCATAATAGCTTGCACCTTTTCAGGATCAACTTCTATGCCTTTAGCTGAAATGATATAACCCAAGAGTTTCCCATAAGTAACACCAAAAGCACATTTCTTTGGATTAAGCCTGAGACTGAATTGTTCCATGCGGTCAAGGATGGGACCTAAGTCTATGAGGTGAGTTCTTTGCTACATGCTTTTAGCTAAAGTATCATCCACATAATCCTCCATCATTTTATGCATCATATCATGGAAGATAGTAGTAACAACTCTCTGGTATGTTGCTCCAGCATTCTTAAGCCCAAAAGGCATGACATTCTAGCAAAAGGTGCCCTAGGCACATGTAAAAGCAGTCTTTTCTTGATCTTCTAGCACAATTTTTATTTGATTATAGCCAGAAAAGCCATCCATCAAGGAATACATCTCATATCCTATTGTCATGTCAACTATCATATCAATATTAGGCCATGGGAAGTCATCTTTCGCACATGCCTTATTAAGATCCCTAAAATATGTACACACATGAATGGACTTATCATGTTTAGTGACTGGAACAATGTTTGAAATCCATTCTGCATAATCAATAGTTCTTATGAAGCCAGCCTTAAGAATCTTTTCCAGTTTTTCTTTAACCAAAAGCGCTACGTGTGGATGCACTTTTTGTAGCTTCTGTTTAACAGGTTTGATACCTGGTGCAATGGACAAATGATGCATGATTAGATTGGGGTCTAATCCAGGCATGTCAGAGTAAGTCCATGCAAAGTTTATTTTCTTTCTCTGAAAGAAGCTTGTGAACTCTTCTTTTTCTTTGGTAGACAATGATTGTGCTAGATGAATAATCTGTGGAGTAGCCTCTGTACCCAAATTGACCGATTGTGTCAGCTCAATCAATAATGATGACCTCTCTTGAAAGTGGCTCAGAAGCATATCAAGTATCTCATCCTTGGGTGCCTCAAAGAGGTTTTCACCCTTAGATACGTCTTTTATTTTTACTATTTTTGGCTCTAATACTACCACAAAGTGGTTTTCACCATCAGAGCATCTATTTTTTCTTCTTTTAATTTTTTGACTGAGATACCTGATATCCACCTCTGTCATGTTGACACTACTTTTTTTGGTGGAGGACATCATAGGTTCAATAGCATGGAGGTTGTATGTGACTGAATGTGACCTCTAAATCAAGCACAACACAACATGGTCATTATTCACTTGATAGAATTAAGGAGAGATTATGAAGAACTCAATCCAAATTCCATGGTGAGGTGACCTGTTGCCTCCTATGTAAATGGGGTGTTTGAATACTCTCAGAATGAGAGCCAATAGCTGGGAGACCAATTCAACAATGGAGGATTTCCAAGAAGCAATAAAGATGAGCAAGATGAAATTAATCTAAGATGAAGTGCAATTTAATCTAAGAATGAGGATGCAATTAATCTAAGAGCTTGAAAATAAAGATGAGATGCAACTTAATCTAAGAACTTGAAACAAATATGATATTAAACTAAGAACAAATAAGCAAATTTAGTCTAAAATGTGATGCAAAGATTATACTAATAATGAGATATTAATCTAATAAATGCAATAAAAGATTTGAAAAAAATGAATCAAATGAGACTAAAAAATGCCTATAGTGTAGATGCTCTAAAAAATTGCCCTCTCTTGAATGAGAAAAAGAGGTTCATTAAATAGAAAAGCCCAGAGAGGAATGAAGAGTTTCTTGATTTGAAACTCATGACTCTTCATTCTCAAATTGAGACAAAAAAGCATGATTTATTTAATTAAAAGAATGGAATTTTCCACATGTGGGGAGGTGACCTTTCGAGTAATTTGAATTATTAAATTCAAATAAAGAGGTTTCCATTCAATTAACTAAATATTTATTAATTCCTTTCAAGGGTAATTAGCCAAAGGGGTAGATTTTAATTTAATTCAAAGTGCTTAGGACTTTAGAACTAAATTAAATTATCATAGAGGTAATTTAGCTACTTAAAGTCAAGGACTTTAGGAATTAATATTAATATTTGATTATTGCAATTTATGGTCTTTGCAATTGACATCAAGTCAAATTAAGTCAGGTAGGAGAGAGAAAATTGCCTAGGGAACTAGGACTTTGGTGATGTAAAATTGAGATAATGCACCAAAATTGATGAAATTAAATAGGTGCCAATTTTGGGGTATTACAGAGGTAACAAGCTTGATCATAATCATTTTGGAATGTTAGGACTTCATTAGAATTGAAAGGGGAGTTCCAGTTTATCAGATCAGGATGGCGGAGTGAAAGGGAAGTAGTGACTGGTTCAACTGCGTTCATGGTATAACCCTCAAAAGCGCTAACAAGCAAGTCAAGACCTAGAGTGATCTCATCTAAAGGAGCATTCAAATCCCTATAAGACCTTGTGTCAGAAGTAGAGGACATGTTGACATTAGTGGTGCCTAATTCATGTGGCCTAGCGCTAGACCCTTCACCTACTTTGAGGAGTCTTTCATACATGTGAACAGTATCTATGTCTACATCATAAGTAGCATCAAACAAAGAGTCAAACTCATATTCATGTGAGTCAGTACTTGATGTGGGAATTTCATTAGCAACATCATCAGACTCATTATTATCCCTTGTGGCATTAATAGCTTGTTGAAGTTGTTCTTGTTCAAAGTACTTTTGAAAATGGGGTGGCCTGTATCATTCACCTTGAAAATTAGGATCATCATTTAGTGTTGCTTTCCATTCCTCATATGTGAATTGGTATACTAAAGAAGTTTTATCAGAATCATTATTAGTATCAGTATCTATCTCTACCATATGAAAAGGTATGATAGGCTCATCAGGTTTAGCAAAGAGTGTCGCAAGATCCAGAGGAATAGGATATGGAAATGTATCTTCATCAGAGATGTCCTCTGGATTCACTTCTAGAGTGGCATCTTCAATTTCTTGTTCAGATTCAGGTTCATGCTCAGGAGCTGACACAAATTTCTTGGTCCCCAAATGAAAGGGAGTCTTTTTAAAGCCTAAGACACTAGTATCTTTTGTGTGGCGGCCTGTAGCTTTAATGGGTTTTAGTAAGCCATTATCATTTTATCCTATAGGATCACTCCCCTTATAACTGAAGCACTTCATGATCTTGAAGGCTTCACTATATGGTTCTTGCTCTAAATCTGGAGATGGAGTGGTTGTTTCAGTTGTTTCTTTTCCTTTATAGATCCATGCTCTGATAGCCATCTCTTCATCCTCATCTTCTAAAGGTGTAGAGGCCCTTACAAAGGTGCCATCATAAACTATTTGAGGAGGAGCATTAGAAATTTTTTTCTCCTCAAAAGGTCTCCCATAAGAGCATGGAGACAAAGGTAGAGCAGCCAGTGATAGCACAAGTTCCATTCGGTATTCTCCCATGCCTGTATCCTTAAGTCTCAAAGATTGTTCCATTTCTTTCAGCTTAGCATCATAAAACTCAATGGATTCTCTATTTGCTAGAACAAAGCTATCTACGGTTTGCGCAAGAGTGTTGCAAGAGAAATTGGTATTTGCAGGTATAGTGACTTCCACTCCATGGAATGGAAAATTAATGCATTGATGATATGTGGATGGAACAACCTGTGTCTCATGAATCCAAGGCCTAACCAACAAGATATTGTAGGCAAGAGGAATATCAAGCACTTGGAAAGTAACATCTGTCTCAATAGAACCTACGTGAATAGGTAGCACAACTAAGCCTTGGTACTTACATTCTTCCTCATCATAAGCTTTGATGGTAATCTTTTTGTGAGGATCTATACAATTCTCATCATAACCTAGCTGAGTGAGCAGTTTAGCGAAAAAAATATTAAGACTAGCACCGTTGTCTATGAGCACTCAGTGAACACACTTAGGACCTATCATGACCTCTATATGCAAGGGAGCATTATGTGGGTGACTCAAAGAGTAGTCATCTTCTTTAGAGAAGGATAGATAGTGAGGCAAAGTCAAATGACCCACCATAGATTGGAACCAGTTGAGATCGAGATCCTTGGGAACATTTTCCTCAGCAAAGGCCTTAGCCAAAATCTGCCTATGAGCAGGCAAGATTTTCAACAACTCAAAGATGGTAATCTAAGCATTGGTTCGCTGGAGTTGATCTAAAATGCTATAACTAGTTGAGCTAGCTATAGGAACAGATTTCATGTTTTCTTTGGTGGGGCCAACAATAGTCTTATTCACAATTTGCTTTGGAGTGGATGTGGGAGTATCAGGTCTCTTATCCGCAGTTTTCTTTGGAGTGGATGTGGAAGCATCAGGACCTTTCAAAACAACTCTTCCTCGCGATCGAGTGACAACATTAGTACAGTCTTGAGACTGTTCAAATTCAGATGAATGAGATATAGATCTATGCAAGATAAAAGGAGTCTTAGATTTGGGAGCATCGTCGCTCCCTCTAGAAGTGATCATGTCACAATACTCTATCTCGACAGGTTCGATCATACCAATAACATTGTCATTATTAGTGTATGTGTAATTGACTTTAGCATTAGTATTCTTGGCATTTGAAGACTCACCCTTCTCATGAGGAGGGAAGGGATCCTTAAAAGCTTGGTGATCCAAATTCTTATTATGGTTCTCCACAAGGATGTCACCATTGTCAATGAGATCTTGAACTTTATGCTTCAGTTGGAGACAAGTAGATGTCTTATGACCAATGTTCTAGTGATAGTCACAGTAAGCATTATCATTCCACCAATGAGGTCATGGTTGTGGGTCATAAGTACAATTTTCTAAAGGAGTAAGAACCTGATTCTCTATAAGAGTTTTATAGACCACATCAAGAGGCTCTCCCAAAGAGGTGAAATCACACTTGGGTGGAGAGGCCCAAGGTTTGTTCCTAGCAAATTGTGAAGTTTGTTAATTATCCATTGTGGTCTTTTCAACAGCCTTAGCCACTTGTATACTAGAAGTAAGATTAAAAGTAGGCTTTGAAGGCTTCACAGTAACATTATCCACCACTCCATCATTTACTACATCTTTGATCTTATTGGTAGTCTTTCCTTTATCCTTGTTTGTGGAGAATCCTTGTTTATTGTCCTTATTCAAAGTTAATTCTCCCTTCTTGATCATAAAGGCCTCTATCCACACTACTTGTTTGATCATACTATCAAAAGTGAGAGGACCTTGCAATTGTACTTGGTATCTGAAGTCTGGGACAAGATTGTCCAAGAAAATGTTGAGTCTCTCAGACTCTAGTAGCTTATGAGGACACTTCATACATAATTGTCTCCACCTTTGGAGAAATGTTAGGAAAGATTCTCCTTATCGCTATTTTAAGTTACAAAGATCCTGAATGTTGATAGGATGCTGAATATTATGTGAGTAGTGTTGGAGAAAAAGATTAGCCATTTCATCAAAAGTTTTAATACCAATAGGCAATCTAGAGAACCATTCTATAGCTGGTCCACCCAAACTATGAGGAAACAAGTGCATAAGATAAGTCTGATCGTGCATGAATTCCATAGACAATGCACCAAACTCCCTTAAGTGATCTTGGGGATCGATTGTACCCAAGTATTTGTCATATATAGGGATTTCTACACCTTTGGGAAAAGGTGGCATATGAAGACTTCTGTCAAAAGGGAAAGGACAAATACTTTCCATTATAAATTGTTGAGCGGGTTTGTCTTTATTCCTCATAAGTTGACTAATTTGATCTTGCATTTCTCGGACCATCTTTTGCAACTTTGTGATTTTAGTTTCTTCTTCCTTAGCTATGAGTGTTTCAACTTGATAGTCTCAGGGTAACTTGGCCCCTTGTTTAGCTAACTCAAGGAAATACTTTTCTTTCTCCTCTAGGAGAAGGATCTCCATCATTTTAATATGACCCTTATTAGCTTTGGCAGCATCTATATCCTGTTGAGTTATCACTTCATTTTCATTCCCAAGAATCTCATAAATACTTGAAATATGATCTTGTTGCTGATCATCTTGGTTTTGATCGAATGGAGGAGGACAATAGAAATAGGCGGGTTGTCGATCACCTTGAGGTTTTCTTTGAGATTGAACATCATTGTGGGACTGATTTTAGTCATGTTGAGATTGACCATGAGGTTTCTCATTCTGAGGTTGAGCAGGACGTGGGTCATTAGAAGATTGACCATGATATTGATTGTTTTGAGATTGATCAAAGGCTTGAATATACTTGCCCGGTTGGAAATCAAACAGATCTCCCATCTTGTTGTAGGCTTGTCTAGTACATGAATTCTCAGTGAAATGATATGTCCAGTGCCAAAAGGGCACATCCACGGTAACCTTTGGTGAGTGAACAGGATCAAAAGATTTAACAAATTTAGGCTAGAAGATATCTTCAACAATATCACTAGGTTCAATTATAAAAATATTCTTAGTAGGATCAACAGGTACGATAATAGGATTAGTCCGAGGAAGAGGTCTTCCAAAGTTGTGAAACAATGAGTTCTCTTAGAAGAACGAGTTGTCTTGGTCTTGAAATGAGAAACCAGGTTGCGCTTCAAACAATGGATTAAAACACTCTTGAAACACCAAAGGTGATGGTTGAGATGGATGATCTTTCGAAGTACTCAATGAAGAAATTGAGGATATCTCACAAAGTTTAGATTTTGCAATAGATTCAGGAGGATCTATTTCTTGATTAGGAGGTTCGCTTCTACCTTGATCAGGATTCTGAATGGGATAAGTCTTGCCACTTCTAGTCATGTCAGTCATAGACAAAGATGAAATGAGAGAGGAGTCAGGATAATGCTAGACTCAGTCTCTAAGAACAACTCAAAGAAGATAAAGGCTAGAATAGCCAAGATGCTAGATGGACCTAGTATGAATTATCAAAAGAGGTGGCTAGAATAGCCGAGATAAGACTATCGCAACACGAGATACAAAAGGCATAAAGAGATAAGGTAAACCAATGAGAGATGACACAAGTCAAAGCAAAGATCGATCAATTCCTAACTCAAAACAACCAATTTCTGACAGTGAATGATAGGAAAGCAGAAAAATATACCTTAAACAAAAAGCAGATCAGATAAAAAGTCAAACAGTCAATGGTAAACAAGTCTCTATTTTTGCAAACTAGGCCACAGTCTTGCATGAGAGAGTACCAAGTTGCGTGAGAGAACACCAAACTTTACATGAGAGAACAAAGTCTCACGTAAGAAAGTGCTCTAAAGTGTGAAACTTCACACGGGAAAAGTGCAAAATTTGACAATCTGACACAATTTTTGAGGTTAAAGTTGAATTTTGAGGTACAGCTTGAATTGATGTTTGACAAAAAATCTAGTTTCCTGATAGGTTTGAAGAGTAGTTTAATCAACAATCTCATTTTAGGATTTCAAGCATTCGTTTAAAGACACAAAGGTTCAAATCAAGCAGTTGTGATACAAGAAGTAGTCGTTAACAGACCTATCAAGGACAAAGAAACTTGATAGCATCAGAGGAGTCTTTGTTTGATAATGATTTGGACAATGTTTAAGACTTGATAACAAAAACATAGCTTAGTCCTACAAAAAAATGGTGAGAAGACAAAACCTTTACCCCATTGCTTATGTGCATACGTGCACCTCACACAGTCGTGTCACCCCCTAGAGGGTGCCCATGTTTTCAGTGTTTCCAAGGACTCAATAGTGTATGTTCAAAGGTTACCCTTGTAGCAGGGGCTAGTGTCGCAACCACCTTCAAGTGTCTAGGTGTATGCCTATGATGGGAATCTACGGGAGAGATTCTTCCCCCTTCCTATGCAAAGATTATACCTCCTTTCAAAGGTGAACTAGGTAGGCCACTAGCTAAGGAAATTTTTTAATAGGCTTCCATTCATGCTAACCTTCGGTGCCCCCGATACAGGGTTTAGGCCTTGCAGCCACACCAACACCCGAAAGTCATACACCCTCACAAGCAGGGCTAGGAGCGGCGCCGCTCAGTATAACAGACGGAGCCTTCTCAAGATGATATTCAAAGTCTTGAGAAGGAAGCTAACATGGTTTTGGAGTCTTTAGACTCAACAAAACATTCTTTATTAGAGTGAGACGGAATCACCGATGATAGGTGCGTACTCACTTGGGTCGTTCCTGGAGGTTCAACTTCTAGCAGGCCCTCTAAAGGTGACACTGGACCTGGTTTAGATTTTGCGGTCAAATTTTTTGGTTCTCCCAAAGGGAGAAGAGAATACTTCTCTATCCTTTTTCCTCACCCAAACACATCGAGAAGATTCATCACCGAGTTAGCTTCACTCCACCACAACTACAAGCTTTTGGGTTTATGTTTCTCTCAAAGAGAGAAGAGCATAATCCCCTGGCTAATAGAAGCGTAAAGATTCACTACCTTTCTCTACTTCCCCAAGAATTTATCATATTAGTAAGATCATTAGGATTTTGGGTTCATTCATGGTCATCACCTCCATGTAATGAAGAGCCAAATTCCCTACTCACTATCAAAATCCTCAAGAAATTTTAACAGAGCCCTATTTAGACTATGTGAATGAAAGCAAGAAACAAACACAACATTTTAGCAAGTCTTCGACTATCATCCTACAATTAAACCATTAGCATGTTTTATGTTCTTGGTCAAACATCCTGTAGAAAATTGTTATGCTGTGAAAATAATAGAGAAATACTAAACAATAGCAAACAGGAAACTATTAGAAATCTGAAATAGGAAAGACAGAAATTGAAAATGTTAAACCACCGTATCCAAATCTCATGTGAGGAAGTACTCCATAGCACATGAGAAAGTACAAGGCACCACATGAGGATGCATCAACTCGTGTGAGAGAGTTCTATAGGGAGTGAATCTTCATGCGACACTCTATATTCTTGCATGAGAATTTGTACATAGACAATATGGACGCACGTCAAAGCTTAAATTTTTTGTCAGAAAAAAAATGAGAATGAGGCCAGAAATTGATCTCGCTCACCCCACGGTGGGTGCCAAAATGTATGTGGTGCGATGTGGACCTCAAATCCAACTACACATGCAACATGGTCATTACTCACATGATCAAATTACAAGAGAGAGTATGGATTACTCAATCTAAAATCCATCGTGGAGTGACCTATTGCCTCCTATGTAGACGGGGGTGTTTAATTACTCTTAGATTGGAGAGCCAACAACCATAAGACCGATTCTACAATGGAGGATTTTCAAAAGCTATGATGATAAGCAAAAACTAAATTTAAGCTAGAATGAGTGCAATTTAATCTAAGATGCTTTGAAAGAAATATGATACTAATCTAGATAACTTGAGAGGAAATATGAAGTGCAATTTAATCTAAAGAAATTTGAAGTAAGATGATATTAAACTAAGAGAAATTAAGCAAACTAAGTATATGAATATGCAATATTAAACTAAATGAAGATTATACTAAAATGCAATAAAAGCTTGGAATTAATGAAATTGAGACACAAAAATGCTATAGTTCAATTACTCTCAAAAATTGCTCCCCTTGAATGAAGAAATGAGGCTCATTAAATAGAAAAGCCTGAGAAGAGAATGAAGGGGTTCTTGATTTGAAACTCTTGACTCTTCATTCCCATTTGAGACAAAAAAGCATTGAATTACTTAATTAAAAGAATGGAATTTGCCACATAGGGGACTTTTTGAATATCTTGAATTATTAATTCAAAAATGAGTGTCCATTCAAATAACAAGTAATTATTAATTCCTTTTTATGGGTAATTAGCTAAAGGGGGTAGATTTTAATTTAATTCCAAGTACTTAAGACTTTAGGATTAAATTAATTTATCATAGGGGTAATTTAGCTAATAAAAGTTGAAGACTTTAGGAATTAATTTTAATATTTGATTAATGCAATTAGGGTTTTTGCAATTGACATCAAGTCAAATTAAGTCAAGTAGGAGAGAGAAAATTGCCTAGGAAATTAGGACTTTGGAGATGTAAAATTGACGAAAATGCACCAAAATTGATTGAATTTATTAGGTGCCAATTTTAGGGTATTACAAATATGAGAAACTTCTTTGATAGGATTGTTCGGATCTTGCAAAGACTTAGGAAGAGTTGGAAGTGGAAATGAACATGGAGTGATAGAACAAGAAGATGAAAGACTTTGATCTTGACAAGGAGCTTTGAATAGCATAAACGTATCATTTTTCTCTTGATTTTCAATAGGCTTAACATTGGAAGTAGTAGCTTGATCTTGCTTAGGAGAAGACTGAAGATATGGTGGAATGGATGAGAAAGGGTGTAGAGGATCAAAAGAACCATGAAATGGATGAGAGACATCATGAAAAGGATTGGATGACATGGATGGTTCTTGATCTTGATCTTTCTTTATGTTCTTTTCTTTATCATTTTTAAAGTCCTCTTGACATGGTGCCACTTCTAAGGACAAGGAAGCATGTTGGAACTGTATGGAAGACTTTGGAAGAGATAGTGAAGGACTAGCTGAAGTAGGCATTGTAGTGCATAAAGGCTTAGGCTCTTTAGGTTTAGCATTATTGAAAGTATTTGCAGCCAAGTGAAGGTCAGCTTGAGTTTCTTTAAGAGATAGCCCTTGAGGATAACTATAGGGAACCGCATGAAAAGTATTAGGATCTTTGTTGGATGGAGGATTTGTGAAAGATTTGGAAGACTTGGAAATTTTAGGAAATGTGTGGGTATTGGAAGAAGTAGGGGATGGAAGGGAACCATCACAAGACAAGGTCTATCATCAACATGATCTTGCTCGAGAGTGTAATCTCTATTTTTAGCATGAGAGTTCTTAGAGGAGAAATGCTCATAGTATCTATGTTTATAATCAGCACGGAAAGCTTTCCCTTCCTCAATAGAAGTAGATGTATCATATTGTTCACAACAAGCATCATAGTGTCTTTCAAAATTAGAGTCATATGGATCACCATCATGATCTATCCAATGTGATGACCCATTTATAGTAAGCATGAGCACACAATTAGGAGGACTCTTAGGAATAGAGGTGTCATAGGTATCACTACATTGTCCATCATCATATTCATCATAGTCATCAAAGATGGGTGTGTCACTCTTTGTGGAAGAGGCATCACGAGGATTATCATGTTGCTCATCATGGTATGTCTCAAGAAGAGAAGCGAGACTCTTGGGAGAAGTAGAAGAGGAACAAGATTGTGAAGAATAAGAAGGTGAGGACCTAGTAGAGGAATAAGACTTGGATAATGAGGAATGCAAATAATGTCTAGAAGAGTCATGATAAGACTTGGAATGTGAAGAAGAATGAGAAGACTTAGAAGATGAAGAATGTTTGGAAGAAGGAGGTCATGATATGATCATGTCTATGATCCTAGAAAAGGCATCTGATTCAATCATCTTTTCTTTTATTTTTACTTTAAGTTTTTCACCCATGAGATATCCAGAAGGACTATTGGAGGAATAAAATTCTTTGAATTGAGCAATGAGTTCGAGATCATCCATTCTCAAGAAAGGTTCCATAACAAGGTAGTTGAAATTCATGGTTATAGAAGAGAAGGAATCAAGCATGGAAGAAATTAATAGAAGGGATGAAATAGAAGAAGGTAGACTAGATAATAAGAGGAAAAGAATCCAGAAGACATGAAGAATTTAGGAAGAATCATGAAGAAAGAAGAGAAAGGATGAAAATGGAAGACTAGGAAGACATGGAAGAAGCGGAAGAAAGAAGACTAAGTGTCATTTTTTGCAATTTGATACCATTGAAATTCATTTGGATATTGAGAAACATGTCACAGCACCTAAGATCTGAGATTTAGACTGACCAAGGAAGACTAGAAGTGACCCAAATCAACTTCGGATTGCAAGCAGTAGTGAGATAGAAAAAGGACTCTATGTGATAGTTTCCAAGCTAACAAAGCGATAGAATTTCTCTAGGTGATATTTTGCGTAAGGTAGTGCGACAGTTTCCAGGAAGCTAGTGTGACAGAATGTATAACAGGCAAGTGATACAACACCAATGATGAATTATCGTGTGATATTTCTTAGGAGGGTGTGCGATGGTTTCTAGTATCATACGACTCTTGACCAGTGAACATAAAAAAACTCAATTTTGAAGGCAATTCAATCAATGTTTCAGTTTGATGGTTCAATTTTTTGACTCCAAACATAGTATTAGCAGTAATCAGACAAGTTTGCAAACAATAGGTGATCAAACATGTCATAAAACACTTGCACAAGGGTGAAAGAAACCTTGCCAAGACAAGAAATTATGATATCAAAGTGAAAAATCCTATGAATGCTACCATGATGTTTGATGTTTGAGAACGTTTACACAGGTAGATCACAACGAGAACACTTCAAGCACTTACTAGCCTAGAAGGACAAAGGCTCAATACTTAACAACTTGGCTGACACTTGATGTCCCATCACCTCACACAAAGTGGTTGCCCACAATAGATATTGGTTTTGTCATGGAAGTGTCAATGACACAACCAAAGGAACACATATGGTGATTAATCTTAGGGTGATCTGGGTTAGTCCACTAGGATCAATCCTTGCACCAAGAAGCTAAGCGGAAAAATAGGGTGGCTTCTATCTATGGTTCTTAATAAGGGCTTCCATTCATAATACCCCTCTTACTCCCTAAAGGGACTCCTTACCTTGTGGCAAGTAACGGACCTCATGGCCACAAGATTACCTTAAGCATTCTAGCTCAACATTTTCCTCATGGTCACAATCCAACAAGTACTCACATTAAGTGAAGACAAGTACTACGTCTACCAAGGTTTTGTGTCCTTGATAGCCTTGAGTTTATAGTGGGTTGGAATAGCTGGAAAAAATCTTGTCCCCACTTGGGTCATTCCTTTTGATTGCTCAAGAGTAGGCCCACTAAAGGATTCTAAAACCTAAACAAAGAGTGGATCAACCTTTGAGTGTCAGGATTTCTGTTTCACCTCAAGGGTGAAGAGCATAATCTCCTAGCTCAAAAATATCTCTCAAACACACCAAGAAAAGGTTCAATTACCCTCTTGCTTTCAAAATCTAAAGATGGGTCAAGATTTTTTGGTTCACCACAAGGGTGAAGAGCATACTTCTCCTACCACCCAAAGATTCCTATAACAAGATATTAAGTGCCTATGAAAAGAAACAACTACTATATGCCGCACTTAAAAATGAAAGCAATGAACAAAAACACTTGATTGTTTTTATGCGTTGGGCAGCCCTGCAAAAACAATTAGTAGCCCTTTTGCATTTGGAGCTTTTACATGTGTTCTTTTAAGCAAATATTTCAAGAAATGAAGGCACCTACAAGCACAACTTGTTAGCCCCACAATGGTTAGCACATCAAAAATCAAATAATCTACAAGTAAAATAGCTGATTAAATGACAAAATTTGAAAATGAAACCAACATGGTTGCATCAAGCTCAGAAAGAGCTTTCCAACGATATATCACACTTCAATTTTTGATACCGTATGCGAAAATTTCTCAAAAATGGGTACGCTAAAATTTTCAAACAAAAATAAAAAAATAGATAACAAAAAACCCGAATCTTGCTAGATAAAAGAGCTAAAAACAACCACTTCCAGGTCTGGGTGACATTTCAGTTGCTAGAAGAATAGTATGATACTTGTCTGTATACTAGTGTGATATTTTCATTTTGGGCGATAGATCACACTATGTGCAGGCGATAAACCTTTGTATGTCTGTGCGACAGAATGTCGTATGGCCACACGATACTTTTACTGGAAAATTATCACATGGATATGTAATAAAGTATCACACAATATTGGAAGATTGGCATACGATACTTTAAAGCTTCAAGGATAGGAGTGGGAGGATCCAAAGAGTACTATTTACTAGTTTTCAATTTGACCATGAAGCTCCTCATTATTATGTTGTGAACACATACCATTGTTAACAAATATTTCAAATACACCCTCATATTCCTTAAGGTTGAGATGGATTGTTTGATCCATAACAGGGGTAGAAAACCTAGATTTACTAGGATATATTTAGGGGTGAGGAAGTCCTTTAAAAGGATTAAATTAGGTACATTAATTGGCCCTAGATATAATCTAGGGAAAATGTTATAATCACCCAATTTTGAGGAAATCTATAAAGTGATGGTTTTACATAGAGGGTTGGTATTTAATAAAATTTTGAGTTCTATAGTATCATATCAAGATTTTTCAAACCCTACAAAGGTCCCTAAGTTGTTGCCAATAATCTTTAAGACATCCCAATTTATAAATTCTACTGGTGGATATCCAATGCTAAACCAACTTGGAATTATGGACAATTTATATGAAAATGCATCAAAATGTAGAGATCAATTGAACAAATGAAATGCATACCCTTTAAAAATAAGATTAATGCCAAATAATTTTTTTTAATTTAATGCCTCAGATTTTCATTTAATCAGTATAATTTTTTTGGCTAGGTGAGAAATACTATCATGAATGTGGAATGAAATTTTCCACTATCATTCCATCTCTTCGATTCTTAGAATTGGTCAACCCCACATAGCTAGCAATCCTACATTCTTGAGATTTTCAACAATCAACTTGATAATTTCCAATTGAATATCTACCTTTGAAACCCTAGATTTTGGAGGAGATTCTACGTTCATCTTTTTGGCATTAGGGTTTAGAGGTCACCCTTTACTTCTTTTTCTAATGTCTTTCATGTGGTCTTGTTGTAAAAAAGGTGGCCTTTTAACCGAAGGATATGAAGCTCTTTTGGAGTTGAGCTTAATACAATTGGCACTGTAATACCCCAAAAATGGGCTATAGGTTCATTAACCTCCTACATCTTCAATTCGAACAAAATCGATATCAAAGTCCTAACCTAAGGCACATCTGCACATTATCAAATTCTAATTGATTTTAGCTTAAATTTTGCATCGGGGAATATTCCTAGCAATATTCCTATTTATCCTAATTATCTTTAATTTAATTATTATTTGGCGATGAATCCTATTTATCCTAAAGTTTGATTAATTGAATATTCTAAATATTTAATTAATTAGATTTAATACCTCCACTTAATTATTTAATTGAATTTAATTAAATTATTCCTAAATTGTATTATTTAATTTTGACAATAAATCTAAAAATCTTATGACTAATTAGTTAAATTCCTATTTAATTAATTTAAGTCAATTGTCAAATTTAATGATATAGTTTTTGAATAAAAGTTTGATTTAATAATTGACTAACCCATAAATTGATTATTATTTTTAATTCAAAAATCAGTTAAGTTGAGGATAAATCACTTTATTTATTTAATTAATTCATAATTAATTATGCACATTCAAAGAGTAGTTAAACTCAAAATCAGGAAATCAATGCAAGTTGTTAACTTTTGGAAACTCAACATTCTATTTTGAGTTCAAAGCTGATCTAAACTTCTAATTTGAGTTAAAAAGTTGTTCTTGCATGGTTTTGCATGATTTTTTGTGAGTTCATTATCTCCGATTTCCTAATAACTCAAAAATCAACCTGAGTTTATCAAGAGTGATTTATGGCTTTTCTCTTGCATCCTCAAAGCCCTGGATTTCTATAAAATCAAGGCTTAGCTCTTCATAATAAGGACCCTTGAATTTGCACAATTACTCTAGTGAAATAGCGATTGAAGGATTGAGCATTTGCAACAGGCAATTTGTGAAATCTTTCATAGTTGATCATTAGCTTTTACATAGTTCCATATCATAGATTTCATACTCATTAATAGCATTCTTAGATCAAATCTGCATTTCAATTTCATACATTATAGCTTAGATTCATACAAATTTCATATTATTGCACAGAAAATCCAAAAATATAGCTTAATCTACATTCATAATCTTTCATATTTTGCATTCAAATCCTTCGTTTAGGTGTTGCATTGTCACTGGTCTCAGTCTGATCTAAGAGTATCATACATGCATCTACTAGAAGGCAGTAAATCACCTAGTTAGCATAGTTTCAATTACTTGAAGATTTTGGTTTTCGCTAACCTCTAAGGTTTTACTAGAAGTGTTGTATCTACAGCTAGGTACAAAATTCACACACACATTTCTTGGTCTTCTTTCTTCCACATCTCTCATGTCTTACTAGTCTCCCATTTCCATCCTTTCTCCTATTCCTTCACAAAACTCTTCACATCTTCTTGATTCTTTTCCTCTTATTATCTACTCTACTTTCTTCTATTCATCTCTTTTGTCACTTCCATGCTTGATTCCTTCTCTTCTAGAACCATGAATTTCAACTATCTTGTTATGGAACCTCTCTTGAAAAGGGATGATCTCGAACTCATTGCTCAATTCGAAGAGTATTATTCCTCCAAAAATCCCATGAGTGATAAGTTTATGATAGAAATAAAAGAAAAAATGATTAAATCAGATGCCTTTTTTAGGATCATATGCATGATCCTGTCATGACCTCCTTCTTCCAAATGTCTTTCATCTTCTAAGTCCTTTCATTCTTCCTCATCTTCCAAGTCTTCTTCCTCCACTGGGTCTTCACCTTCCTCTTCTCCACGATCTCATTCCTCTTCTACTTCTCCCAAGAGTCTTACTCCTTGTCTCAAGACATACCATGTTGAGCAACATGATAACCCTTATGATACCTCTTCCACGGAGAGTGATACACCCATCTTTAAAGACTATGATGACTATGATGATGGACAATATAATGATACCTATGACACCTTTGTTCCTAAGAGTCCTCCTCATCGTGTGCTTGTGCTTACTAGAAATGGGACGTCACATTGGAAAGATCATGATGGTGATCCATATGATTCTGATTTTGAAAGAGACTTTGATGATTTTTGTGCACAATACCTAGATGATCCATCTATTTCACTTGAAGAAGAGAAATCTTTCCGCACTAATTATAAACATCAATACTATAAGGATCTCTCCTCTAAGAACTCTTATGCTAAAAATAAAGATTACACTCTCAAGAAATATCATGTTAATGCTGAACCTTTTTCTTGTGATGGTTCCCTTACATCCCCTACTTCTTCCAATACCCATACATTTCCTAAAGCTTCCAAGCCTATCGAATCTTTCACAAGTCCTTCATCCACCAAAGGTCCTAATACTTTTCATGTGGTTTTCTATAGTTATCCTCAAGGGCTACCTCTTAAAGATATTCAAGCTAACCTTCACTTGGCTGCAAATACTTTCAATAATGCTAAACCTAAAGAGCCTAAGCCTTTATACACTATAATTCCTACTTCATCTAGTCCTTCACCATCTCTTCCAAAGTCTTCCATACAATCCCAACATGCTTCCTTGTCCTTAGAAGTGGCTCCATGTCAAGAGGACTCCAAAAATGATAAAGAAAAGAACATAAAGAAAGATCAAGATCAAGAAACCTCCATGTCATCCAATCCTTTTCATGATGTCTCTTATCCATTCTAGGTTCTTTTGATCTTGTACGCCCTTTCTCATTCATCCCACCATGTCTTAAGTCTTCTCCTAAGCAAGATCAAGCTACCACTTACACCATTGAGCTTATTGATAATCAAAATAACTTTACTACACTTGTGCTTTCCCAAGATGATACTTCCATTAAGGTTATTAAATATAATGTTGTTACTTCCAATGTTAAGCCTATTGAAAATCAAGAAAAAACTTCGACGCTTGTGCTATCCAAAGCTCCTTGTCAAGATCAAAGTCTTCCATCTTCTTGTTCTATCACTCCATGTTCACTTCCACTTTCTACTCTTCCTAAGTCTTGTCAAGCTCTGAACAGTCCTATCAAAGAAGTTGCTCTTATTCTAGATGTTCATGATGCTATTGCAAATTCTAATGCTCACTCTAAAGATGTTGATGTCCTTGGTTCTCATATAGATGTTGATGAACTTATTGATTATCCTTTTATATCTTCCACATCCATCCTTGGACCTCCTCCACCAATACTAAGAGCTTCATGTTTGCCTTCCATCTTAGGTCCTTATGTCCCTTCACTTTCCCCTCCTAACTCTTGTATCAATTTTACTTTTTTTGTTAGGTTTCTATCTTCCTCTAGAAACCTCTCCTCCCAGTGACCACTGCGAACCTTCAGGTCCCAGACTTGTAATCTGAGTCTCCTCACAATCTCCTATGTAGTTAGTGGAACACTAGGATCAGTGTCTGCAGTCGGCATATCAGTATCTACTACAAGCTCCTTTGTGGTCTCTTCTCTCTATGCCTTATGGCATCTAACCTCTGCACCAAGATCAAAACCAATATCCTCCTGTAAGGGATCAGAATCACAACCCACAACCTGCTCAGCTGCAAGTACCTCCTTAGCAGTACCAACACTACCTAAAGTACCACCCTCTCCCCTAGTCCATCTCTGTGCACCTGTAGGCCTACCTGCTATGGAACTAGTGGGATGAGGGGGCCTCATCTATCCTGATAGTCTCTGTGGGGGAGCCATTGCTCTCGGTCTCAGAGGTGTGGGGTGCACAATCAGAACCTGTGTGGGTCTCAGACCCTATCTCATCAGAGCTCCAATAACATCCATCACCTCCTCCATGGAAGGTATCAGCTCTGTGGGGTAAGAGAATCTATAGACCGGATGATCAATGAGCCATGCGATAAAACCATATGTCACTCCGGCATCAACAACCTGTGGTCTATACTCCTAGTCTCTACCAATAATACCACTATACTCCTGTGAACACAAGGCATAAGAAAGCCTTAGGGTCCATCCAAGTCCAAGATCATGGGCTATCCAAGCATATATGGCATAATCCTAAGGTGCATCCTACACTTGTCCATACTATCACCACACCCTAGTAATAATAAATCTCTCCATTATAGAGGACGATCATCCTATCAACACCTGACTCTGAAAGAAGAAACTGAACTACTCTTGTGCAATAGGCCAAGGCTCAATATCTACATAGGGCCTCCATCATACAAATGTCATGTCATCAAGACACTGTCTCTAGTACTCTACATGACCCATGTGACTCTATATGACATATGTAGCATAAATATAAATCACAGGCTCCTGCGGCTGCCTCTGTGACTGACACACTGGTCTCAAAACTAGGATATGCTCCCACACCTAGATCTATAAAGCTAAAGCACCAACAAAAAAATATTTTCTCTCCTGATACACTACCTCATGCATCTCAAAGAACATGTGGGCTACAAGACACTGACCCTAGGCTAACTCAAAAGGAGTTGCCATCAGACGTGCAACCATCGGGGCCTAGCTCATCAGAAGATCATTCTGCTGATGGTCAGACATGATAATACCTCCTCTCATCCCAGCAAGGATGCACTCTAATTTATGGGACTAACCATAGCATTGTACCAGGGTCTCCTAGGAAATAGAACCAATCAAATGAGTGTCATCTGTAAAAAGATGTCTGAATGCTAGTAATCTGGAGTTCCCTGAACTCACATAAGTTGAACGCTGACCTAAATGGAAAGGAATGTGCAGTATACGGTATACATCCTCTGGTGTCATAGTGATCTCCCTAGTTGACAGGTGGAATGTCTGGGTCTCAGAATGAAATCTCTCTATCAACACAGTCAAGAGTCCATGATTTACCCTAATCTTAGGTAAATGGATCAGATACTCAAATCTACATGAAGCAAGATGAACTCTCATAGGATCAAGCAAGGAAACACAGAGTCTCTGAGTGGTTGGATGTGAGATACATGCATGAACATCAGGATATGTGACCTAAATAGTAGAGAAACAAGGAATCCTATTAGTACTTTGGTTGAAAAATAGGCTACAAATACAGGAATTGAATAGTTTTCTATTTTAGAAGGTAGATCAAGGACTCAGTAATCAGGCTAAAAGATCAAAAAATTCAAAATTTTGACCTAGAAATGAGTTTTGGGCTCACTATTTTCTAAACGACAAAGCAAACTAGTAGTAAAAATCGTATGAGTTTTCACTGGTTACCATATGACAAACAATGATAATACGACATTATATATCTCCTCATACGAGTTAGGAGGGACCCGATGAAACATCATACGACTCTTGGGTCCCTCTCATATGAGTCTTGGGGGATAATGATACAACAACCTAACTAGAATTGAAAAGTCATACGAGCCTAGAAGGACAGTCATACGAGTTTTCATGCATGCAAAAATTCAAAATTGAAAACATACAAAAAATATGCTAAAAATTCTATAAACAAAGAAAAATTGAATTTTTAGAGAAGCACAGAGGTCCACCTACCGGACGTCCATATTGTCGAGGTCTTTGATGCCTCTAGCTACACTCAAAATGGTGAGAAGACATAGGTACCTTCATTTTTTCCATTTTCTCGCTTAGAGGGCTCCACAAAGTTTTCAAAAGTCAACGGTGAAAATGAATTGAAAATGACCTTTCTAGCCTTTATATAGCTTTTGACCTAATTTTCAAAAGTGCTCCATTTTTCACAAAAATTGCACCCCTAGATAATTTTGACATTCTGGATGCATTTTCGGGACCAAAATCAAAATCTACGATAATTTAGTATGTCAAAATTATGATTTACAATTTTCAGACCCAGGATGTCTGACTGCTTGCATAATCAACCTTCAATCATCAAAGAAATCTAGTATTCAACTTAACTAACTCTCTTACATCAAACTATCAAAATTTCAACTTGGTCAACCATGGTCAACTCATGGTTTAACCTAGTCAAACTTGGTCTTCTGGACCTCCAAACGATGCAGAACATGTTCTCAAATGTGTATAACCAATTCTCAAATCAATTAACATGCATCTAAACCATCTAACACTGACTTTTCTTGTCAGATTTCAATTTTTATCCTGAAGGGGGCATGGTATGGCACATCATTCAAAGTTTGTAAATCTAAATTTTATCAATCAAATCTTTCCTCAGTGATCAAGACAACAACCACTTCTACTTACTAATTCATCTAAAGTACTCATCACTTGGGGAAAATATATGATTCTCTTGGGGCATATCAAATTCATCGAGATCCATATCAATCTGGTATCCTAAATCTATCTTGTAAAATGTATCAACTTTTCCTAACCAACGGTTCATTAGTGTTATTTCCTTGGTTCTTCGTAACTGATGGGTTCAGGATGTGATACCAATATGATTCATACAAGGACATTTAGGTCTGGAATCGGTCACTCACTTCTTCACAATCATAAGGTTTAGAATCAGGCATTTTGGCACTTTTTCATAATCACTGGTTCATTGTTGATATAGCTAGCATCATCTCAATTCCTGGTCATTCTGGGCCTAGGTCAGTATCTCTTTTTCCAATCTTTCAATCAATTTCTATCTCAGAATCGGTTAATCTTTCAAATCAAATCAGTTCCATACATCTTTATCATACATAGACTATTCTTTGAACCACTGCGCTTTGCACAGTAATTCAAAGAGGGGCAAAATGTAATACCCCAAAAATGGGCTATAGGTTCATTAACCTCCTACATCTTCAATTTGAATGAAATCAACATCAAAGTCCTAACCTAAGGCACATCTGCACATTATCAAATTCTAATTGATTTTATCTTAAATTTTGCATCGGGGAATATTCCTAGCAATATTCCTATTTATCCTAATTATCTTTAATTTAATTATTATTTGGTGATGAATCCTATTTATCCTAAAGTTTGATTAATTGAATATTCTAAATATTTAATTAATTAGATTTATTACTACCACTTAATTATTTAATTGAATTTAATTAAATTATTCCTAAATTGTATTATTTAATTTTGACAATAAATCTAAAAATCTTATGACTAATTAGTTAAATTCCTATTTAATTAATTAAAGTCAATTGTCAAATTTAATGATATAGTTTTTGAATAAAAGTTTGATTTAATAATTGACTAACCCATAAATTGATTATTATTTTTAATTCAAAAATTAGTTAAGTTGATGATAAATCACTTTATTTATTTAATTAATTCATAATTAATTATGCACATTCAAATAGCAGTTAAACTCAAAATCAGGAAATCAATGCAAGTTGTTAACTTTTGGAAACTCAATATTCTATTTTGAGTTCAAAGCTGATCTAAACTTCTGATTTGAGTTAAAAAGTTGTTCTTGCATGATTTTGCATGATTTTTTGTGAGTTCATTATCTTTGATTTCCTAATAACTCAAAAATCAACCTGAGTTTATCAAGAGTGATTTATGGCTTTTCTCTTGCATCCTCAAAGCCCTAGATTTCTATAAAATCAAGGCTTGACTCTTCATAATAAGGACCCTCAAATTTGCACAATTACTCTGGCGAATTGGCGATTGAAGGATTGAGCATTTGCGACAGGCGATTTGTGAGATCTTTCATAGTTGATCATTAGCTTTTACATAGTTCCATATCATAGATTTCATACTCATTAATAGCATTCTTAGATCAAATCTGCATTCCAATTTCATACATTATAGCTTAGATTCATACAAATTTCATATTATTGCACAGAAAATCCAAAAAAATAGCTTAATCTGCATTCATAATCTTTCATATTTTGCATTCAAATCCTTCATTTAGGTGTTGCATTGTCACTGGTCTCAGTCTGATCTGAGAGTATCATACTCACATCTACTAGAAGGTAGTAAATCACCTGGTTAGCATAGTTTCAATTACTTGCAGATTTTGGTTTTGGCTAACCTCTAATGTTTTACTGAAGTGTTGTGTCTACAACTAGGTACAAAATTCACACACACAGGCACCAGTATCATAAGCAGATTGTGAACTAGAGAGGGGAATGACCTAGATACCCAAATAATTTAGTGGTAAGAGGTTGTTAGTTTAATGAACCCTATCTGTATTCCTAGTATTTGAGTATTGAGGCTTGGACATTCTAGGGTGAGATAATTTGTTAGGGATTTGGATATTATTCTAGGAAAAATGATACCCTTTTCCTCTTTTCCTTCAATTTTTAGGGGAAAGAAAGTAGGATTTATTGGGCTTCCATCTCCTATTTCTCTAGGGACCATTTCCCATAGTCTTCTTAGAGTCCAAAAATTTGCACTAAAGCCCATGACCATGTTTCTCAAAATTGGAAGCCCTTTGAATCCTTTGCCTAGTGTGTTTACTATCAACCAAGTGCCAATCCCAAAGATGATTGCTACTAGTAGGATTCTGCTTAGGTTTAGGAGTTTTGATAATTTGCATTGTTTGCATAAGAATAGAACTTTTTTTAAAAAAAAATAATTGTATGATGTTTTTTATGGAAAATATTGGATAAAAAAAACTTTTCCTTATAATGAGATGTTTTATTTCATTGAATTTGTATTGTCTAATATTGTGAATTTCCTAAGTATATATATTTATTACTAGTGTTAATTTTTAGGATCGTTGCAAATGTAATAGCACTGCATGTGATGTATGTGTTTTTTAAATGCAATAATCTCTCTTTCATTTATATTGAGAATAAGGCTAGGAGAGACATGTCCCTTCATGGGGCATGACTATTCATTATTATGAGATTAATATAATGACAATTGATTATGTATATATATATTTGAATCATTATTATATTAATTTCTCCTAATTGTGTGTGTGTGTGTGTGTGTGTGTGTGTGTGTGTATGTATGTATGTATCTTCAATAGTTTATCCTCATAGTATTTATCCAATAGAAGCTACAAAACATCAACACTCCCTCTTAGCTAGGGAGGATAAACACATGATATAATATTACCTCATCATAATATCAAGAATATCATGTTTAAGAATATCCTTCATCAGAATATATTCACCATTAGATATCATCTCATGATATCAGGAGTAATGGCCTCAAAATATCAAGTTGCATGATATTCACCAAGTACTCTGAGTAATGGCCTCAAAATATCAAGTCACATGATATTTACCAAATACTCAAAAATGTTCATAAGGTATGTGCACATGTATCCTCAATAATAATTACCATAGGAACATTATATTTATGGTCTTTTATGGAAATTAATCCACCATGCAAGATACTCATGGTCTATTTAAGGAAATTAATCCATCATGCAAGATATAATCTATCATGATCTTCTTACACCTCATAAGATATCCATCATAATAGAAGATTAAGTTATTGTAAGATTGTCACCTTTGAATAACTTTAACAAATACAAGTGATAATTATTTTGAAGTCATCACTTCATCATGATGTACATAGGGGGTAGGCCCATTAAAACATGGAGTCACACACATGATATTAACCATGCCTCAATGCAGAGGGTGGAAACAATGGATTTCACCTTGAACTTCTCTCCTAGAGAAGAACTCATTAAGTAGATATCAATCTGTTGATCTTTTCATCCAAGAATTCTTATGATAAACTGTCAGACTCCCTCTGAATTTGATATCAATATTTTGAGCTCCTCATCCAAATTTACCTCTGAAGTGTTAGAATCCCTCTAAATCAATATGATCAAGATCTTCAAAAGTTAGCTGAAACATATCCTCTATCTTCTTGACTTCATCAAGAACAATGTGACTCAACCTTCTAGCTTCTTAGGAGAAAAATCCACTCAATTCTATAGAGCTATGTGAAAGTCTCTATTTTAGGTTTCAACCTTTGTATTCATGCTATCATCTGATACTTTCATAAGAAAGGATCTTCTACTACCATTTTTGGATTAATAGCTTCTTTGATGATCCAATGAATATTTAGACGTATGCTCTTCTAGGGCTGATTATGGATGTCTTCTTCTTGAACCATGCATATGTCTATATATATAGAGAGAGAGACAGAGACAGAGACAGAGACAGAGACAGAGACAGAGAGAGACAGAGATAGAGACAGAGAGAGACAGAGACAGAGACAGAGACAGAGACAGAGACAAAGACAGAGACAGAGACAGAGACAGAGAGACAAAGAGACAGAGACAGAGAGACAGAGAGAGAGAGAGATCTTACAAACTCACCATAAGTCTCATAGTATATTAATAATGGTGTACATAAGGTGTCCATAAATCTTCTTATAAATTTTAATTACAATACTCTCACAAAGCAACGAAGCTCCTTATTACCTTGGCTATCTAGCTTCATGTTATATTTATAAAATCTACCCATATATTTCTTCTCTAATGTTATTGGTTCTTACTTACATTAATTTGTAAGCTTCATGTATCACTTCCTTTTTAAATATAATCAGTGCCATGTAGTCGTCATTTCTTCCAATGTGATATCCCTAATAGTGATCTTACATAAATTCTCTCAATTTGAATGTATTGTTTTACATCATCATGTCGTGCACCCCAAGACTCATCAAAGTTTCATTTATGGTTCACTCTTATTTTAAAGTTAGGGTCCATCTAGACTGATTTGGTACAATTAGACCAGACATGTCATTCACTTATTGTTGATGTTGTAATAGAGCTTGACCCAATAATTATGAATGTCTCCGATCTATATGTGGTGGGTAACCTTGTGATGAATATCCAATAAAAAACAATTCATCACTGATACCTTAATTAAGGAGATTGCTAATGAATGTGGCAAAAAAATATATACTACTATTGTATATGTAAGGATCATGTGCCAAAATTGAGTTATCTCTTGATAGTAGAGTTTATCATCACAAATTTAGATTAAAATGAACAATTATATTTTTGGGGCTGATATAGTGGTCTCCAAAAAAATATTCATATTTATTATTCAACATTCTTAATATCACTGACAATTATCTTCCATATCCTATTTATGGATCTTCAATGATAACTCTATAGGTTGGGGTGATAGCCAGAGGACCTATGCAATTCAATGATCACCATGTATATTTAGACACTCTCCATTGTACGGTATTGTCTGCTTGACTTAGTTCTTTTTGAAGGATTGGTCATTCATTTGTATGAACCTCTTGTTGGAAATGCATGATACTAACTATATATAGATGCTAAATGAAAACTAAATGATGTTCACTGTTCAATTTTGATGATTTCCCAACAACATTAAATAAAATTAAGGAATGTCCAATTTATTTTCCTCCTTTGTATTAATTTTCCTCCATATCATTTATATTCTTTCTCACATTCGCAGTCAGGCTCTGATACCATGTTAAGTTTTACGATCACTACAAATGTAATAACATTGCCTATGATTTATGTGTTGGAATTATTTAAATATGTGTACTGAGAGGGGAGGGGTGAATCAACACCCTTAAAAACTTTTCAAACTGAATTGTTGTAAACATGAATATCACTAACTGATTGTATCATTTACATTTAACATACATCCAAAACATAACTAAAATGTAAATGCATGTAATCTAATCAATAAAGCATTCATGAAACTTCATACACCTAACTCAAGTATTTTGGTATCACAGAAACCCTTGTTAGAAGGTAAAAACTACGGTGGGGATGACACCCACAAAGCTTGACTACTATAGTAATAGATTTGTTGGTTAAGGCTACAAAGATTTTGATCACTTCTGGTGATCTTACCCTATTAGGAGTAACAATGAGATCAGCTAGATGTACTTGGGTAGAGGATTTTAGAAACACAATTAAGTGTGCACTTGGTTAAGAGATTTAAAAAAGAATTGTTAAGTTCACTATGTTCAAAGATTTAAAATCTACTACAATGGTCAAAGAGTAACAATAGGATTGATCTGTAAATAGAAACTTATCATGCCTAATATCATATTTGTAATGTACTTATTTGTTATCACATTAATGTGATTGATCTCTTCTCTAAATTCTACTTGATAGCTTTCTATTTTTGATAAACTGTATTCTTTATCAATGCTTGTCAATCATAACCCCATCTGATCTTCAAATTTCTTCCAATGTGGAAGCTACTACATGTGTGGTGATACATGTCAAAATGACATCTATACAAATTTTATATTAGCCTGATCTAACCTAATTAGGGTTTAGACTCTATCTTAGAAACCCTAAGATCAACGGTAGAAATGAATAACCTAGATCATCATTACATAGGAATCTTCAATAATTAAATGATTATATCCATATTAAATTTCATCTTGATCTTGGTAAACCATTTTCTAATCGATGTAAACTGTTTTCCTTGTAGCTTGTGTAATTCCAAATTGTTGGTATAATTAAGTATTTACTAATTACACTTTACTTAAGTTTACTTAGGATAATGCATTTGCATATTAGTTATCTTTGAGACACCTAGGAGTTTGCATTTCTTTTTAGCACATGGTTAGGAGAATTTCCACTTTAGGTGTGATAGTTGTCATCACATACCTCTTTGTGTGTGAGATCCACCTTTAGTGCTCTTATCACATTATCATCCTCTCATTGTTGCACATGTTTCTCATACTTTCATGTATAATGGAGGATGATCCACCTTTGGTGGACATGTGATTCCACCATGTCTAGTTGATAGCTTATCATTTGCATATCTTCTAGTTATCATGCATTGCCTATATATTCAGGCACATCTACATTGTATACATCAATTATGCATTATCATTTGATCATTATTAAATTCTTCGTTTGATCATATTGTCTTGTCTCTCTTGTTTGTGCTATTTCTTGAGCTTCTAGATCTTGGCATGGCATTCATTGCCTTGGGAAAATTCTTAGATGGTATTAGAGCCAAAGGAGTCTTCATTTCATAGTCATTGGAGAGTCATTGATTGCTTCAACTTTTGGAGGGCTAAGAACCAAATCCAGGATCAACATTTTGTGGGAGTGTTTTGAGCAAGATCGGACCTCACCATTGCATCTGGGTGGTTGTTTCCATAAATTTTGACTATAAATTTGTGTACCTTGGGCAAAAGTCAAATTTGAGGCAATTTGTTTTTTGCAAATCGAACCTCTAAGACCCAATCTGTAAATTGGGTAATATTTGTTTAATTTTTCCTTCAGATCTGAATTTTTATTTTCATTTCCGTCAATTTTCTCAGATCTGGAAAAATATGGCCTATCAGGCTTGTGTTGTAAAGAAAGAATACAAGTCAAGTCGAACCCAAGTTAGCGACCGAGCAGTAGGCGACTCGAGCCAGGCCTCTTGACCCAAGTCAAATTCCGATCTAAGCCGACAGTAGCAATCTGAGTAGTGCCCAGCTCAAATCATCAAGCTAGGCAGTGCCTCCGCCCGCCACCTCCATCAGTGGCCTCTGTGCTATGTCAGGATCCAATCACCAGCTTCATGCCTCTATGCCACATCAGACACACAGAGCAACCGATCCTCGAGTGCCACATGGAAAGAAAAACAAACAGTATTTTTTTTATAAAAAAAATTGCATTTTTTCAAAAGTTTTAGCGAGTTTAATTTCATGGTCATCCAGCTGTCAAAGAGGACATTTTTTGGCTTGTTGTGACAGTCACCAAGACATCATTTTAAGCTTCTGATTACATCATCATTTTATGCAGTAAAATTTGACAGTCGTATGACTGTCAAATTTGGGCATTTTTGCACAGTCATGATGGCTATTTGATTATCAAAGTTAATCCACTAAATGGATGATGTCAGCAATTTTTCAAAAAAATTCAGCCCTCACCATATGCAGTTTTGATTTGACAGTCTGACTTTGGGAGGCCATAACTTTGTCATCCGAACTCCAAATTGAGTGCAATTTTTTTTTATTTTGGCTAAAATTTCCTAAAATTTTCAGTGGTTGTGTTCTTTTCTAGTTTTGGATTATGAATTTTTTAGAAATTTTATTTTTGGGTGACTGTACATGTCTGATCCCTAATTGCGCAACTTCAGAGGCTTCATTCGGGCTCATACGAACACATTTTCAAGTGCAATTTTTTTTGAAAGTGCATAACTTTTTGTCTACTTTCTAGATCTGGTATCAGTTTGGAGACATTTTGAGTGGACATAGTAATTTCAAAATATGGTCTATTTTGGCCTATTATGGCACTTGTAATTGATTAGATCCTTGAGGGATCTTGTGTCTTATCTTATTGAGACTGCTATAGTTTCATATATTTTTTTGTAATCATCAAAATCAGAAGTCCACTTTGATCAATTTTGACAAGTGGTAATTGTACATGTACTAGCTATAAAGAGCCAAAATCAGCATTGGGGAGGGGGGGGGGGGGGGGGGGGGGGGTTCTTTGATTGAGTAAAATGGGGGGGTGTCTTGTGTGTTGGTGTCTCTTTCTTTCTTGTGCTCTTTTTCATTTTGCATCATGGGTTATATTCTAAAATTAACTCCACATAACTATGCTACATGGAAAGATAATGTATGGAGCAAGTTAATGGTTAAAGATTTAAATCCTTATGTGGATGGTACAATTAAAAAACCCATTGATGATGATGTCATTGTAGTAGGTAATTGGTCATGCAAAAATTTTAAAGCTTTAGGAGTCTTGAGAGAGAATGTTTATGAAGTTGTCATGTATCACATCAAAACTATAAATGATGCTAAAGATGCTTGGGATAAACTTGCAAAACTATTTGGTAAAGTGGATGAAGAAATGGGATTCAAAATTGAGACCAATCTCCTCAAATTAGAGCCCAAAAATTTTGACACAATCCAAGATTATCTCAACAAAGTCAATGATTATAGAGAACAACTTGATGATTGTGGTAATCCCATGAAAGGATGCGAAGTTGGTTAGTCACTTGTTGAAACATCTTCCTCCTGAATATGTGGCTTTTGTTTCAAGTTACAATACTCACAGGTTAACCATGGGTAGTACCTTCACTAAGCCTTCATTTGAGTCATTTTTAGAAATGTTGGTCTTAGAAAAAGAAAAATTGATGAGTATGGCGATTCTCAAGTCTTCAAAGTCTAAGGCATTGGTGGCTAATAATGAGAATCAAAGGAATCAAGGTGGTAAAGGTTACAACAAGAAGCAAAAGTAGTGGAAGGACAAATCACAATCAGATGTGTGTGTGAATTTTGTACCTAGCTGTAGACACAACACTTCAGTAAAACATTAGAGGTTAGCAAAAACTGAAATCTGCAAGTAATTGAAACTATGATAACCAGGTGATTTACTGTCTTCTAGTAGGTGAGAGTATGATGTTCTCAGATTGAAATCGAGATCAGAGACAATGCAACACCTAAATGAAGGATTTAAGATGATGAAAGCAATGAAATATGAATGCAAATTAATCTATATTTTTGTATTTTCTATGCAATAAGAATGAGAAACTGTATGAATCTAAGCTATAATGTATGAAATTGAGTTTGAATGCAGATTTAATCTAATAAATACTATGAATGCATATATAAATGCTATGAATGCTATGAAACTATGAATGCTCAAAATAATAAATGAAAATCTCACAATAGCCTTGATTCGCAAAAGATTGATTCTTCAGTCACAAATTTTCCAGAGTGAGGATGCAATTTTGAGGTGTTGATTATGAAGAGCTGAGCCTTGTTTTTATAGAAATCCAAGGCTTTGAGGATGCAGGAGAAAAGCCATAAATCACTCTTGATAAACTCAGGTTGATTTTTGAGTTAACAAGAAATTAAGAATATTTAATTCATAAAATCATGCAAAAGCAGTTTTTATCTCAAAATAGAGCTTTAGTTCTCTTTTTCAATTCATCATCAGATGTTGAGTTTAGAAAGTTAACAAATTGAAATTGAAAATTGATTTAAATTTGTTTTAAAGTTGACTCCTTTTTTTTATTGTGCGTGATTTAATTATAAATTAATTAAAAATAAAGTGCTTTATTTTCCACTTAACTAATTTTGAATTAAAACAATTGATTTATGGGTTAATCAATTATTAAATCAAACTTTATTCCAATTAAATCATTAAATTTGACAACTTTGATTTTAAATCAATTAAATAAATATCCAATTGATTGTTTGTAGGAATTTTGATTTATTGTCAAAATAAAAATAATATTAATTAGGAATAAATACAATTAAATCTAATTAAAAAATTAAGTGGCAAAATTAAATTAATTAATTAAATATTCATCATATTCAATTAATCAACTTTAGGATAAATAATAATATTTATCACCAAATAATATTTAATTAAAGATAATTAGATAAATTAGGAATATTCCCCGATGCAGAATTTAGGATAATCAATTAGGATTCGATAATGTGCAGATGTGCCTTAGGTTAGGACTTTTGTATCAATTTCATTCTATGTGTTGATATAGGAGGTTAATGAACCTATAGCCCATTTTTGGGGTATTACATTTTGCCCCTCTTTGAATCATTGTGCAAAGTGTAGTGGTTCAAAGAATAGTCTGTGTTTGATATACATATGAAATTGATTTGAAAGATTTGAAATATTTGAAAGATTAACTTATTCTGAGATAGAAATCGATTGAAGGATTTTGAAGATGCAAGATTTAAGATTTAGGTCCTGAATGACCAAAGATAATGTTAACTATAACAGCAATGAACCGGTGATTATGAAAAAGTCCCAAAACACTTGATTCTAAACCTTATGATTGTGAAGAAGTGAGTGATCGATTCCAGACCTGAATGTCCTTGTATGAATCATATTGGTATCACATCCTGAACCCATCAGTTACAAAGAAACAAGGAAATGATGCTAATGAATTGATAGTTACAAAAGCTGATACAGTTTGCAAGATAGATTTAGGATACCAGATTGCAATAGATTTGCCCCAAGAGACGAGGACTTTAGATGAATCAGCAATTAGACATGGTTGTTGTCTTGATTATTGAGGAAATATTTGATTACAGATTTAGATTACAAACTTTGAATGATGTGCAATACCATGCCCCCTTCAGGATAAAAATTGAAATCTAACAAGAAAAGTCAGTGTTGTAGTTTAGAAGCATGTTAATTGATTTGAGAAGTGGTTGTACACGTTCGAGAACACGCTCTGCATCATTTGGAGGTCTAGAAGACCAAGTTTGACTAGGTTAAACCATGAGTTGACCATAGTTGACCAAGTTGAAATTTTGATAGTTTGATGTAAGATAGTCAGTTAAGTTGAATACTGGATTTTTGTGATGATTGAAGGTTGATTGTGCAAGCAGTTGACAATATAAATGATCTCAGATTTCAATTTTGATCCCGAAAAAGGATTCTACTTGCTATTTCATTGGATGGACCTTCATGTAAGATTCAGCTCTTGTAGTCATGTTTAACATTTTTTGGAAAGTGCAAAATGAAATGCAAAATGAAATGAAAACCTAGGACTTAGGACCTAGTCACTGATCATGTGTCGATTCATTCTCATCATTGAACTTTTAGGTAACTGGATAAATCAATACAATGCCCACTAGTTATGAAACCATAGACATATGAATATTGATTTGTATGCACAGGAATCAATACAACACACATTGGTTAGGCAACCATGGACATATGAATATTGATTTTATTTTCAGAATGTCAGAGTAGATATAAGCACCAAGGCACAAATGCCAGGATGACCTGAATATCATGTCCATTTTAATATTGCAATTTGTATAAGCATCATAACATCAACGTCGTGATGACCTGAATACACCTTGCATTACAAACACATCAAGTAGTCAAGAGATCATTCTAAATCTAGTGTGAATTACCTGTAGTGACCCTTTATCGTTCACATCCTTAGGCAAGATCATGTTTCACAATAGGAGTAAGAATTCACTCAAAAGACAATAGTTAGATCAAACTTCCTTGAATTTTCTAGGTATTAATGGTTGAGGTACTCATGGCCATCCAGTTCGAGATAGAGGCTCTTACAGACAAACACCATTTCAATTCAGAATTTCCAAAGTTGTTAGATTTTCACATACAAGCAGAAGACAAAGAAAAGATTATGCCCCCAGTCATCACTCCCTAAATCTTGTAAAGGACATCATTGAAGAGCTTGAAGGGACACAATATGAAAAAATCTCAATGCGAATCAGTAAGCATACAAGGAGATAAAAGCAAGTAAAAAGCATAGATTGTTTTCAGTTTGATGTTTGATTGTGTTGTTGTAGATGCAAAATACTTTCTGGAGATGAGACTGATTGACTAATTCAAATGAAGCTTCAAAGGACTCTAACTGGATATGATATGTCTAAGATACATTGGAGGCCATAGGATATGACTTTGATTTCCCCCAAGTTTGAAAATTGATTGGATACAGATGCTTTAGCTAATTGGTGTACAGACCAACATTGAAAATAGGAATGCGTAAACAAACTGGGAGATACGTAAAAACTAAAGCAAGACTTGAAAGTTGGGAAAGACCAAGATTGCACTGATAGATGGAGCATTTTGAAACAAGTGGCACTTGTTTGTTGGGTTTTCACCATCTTGGCAGAGATTCTATTTTTTCTACCAAGGTGCCTGTTTCCAAGTTTTCACCATCTTGGCAGAGATTCTATTTTTGCTACCAAGGCGCCTGTTTCCAGGTTTTCACCAAGGCACTTTTTTTTTCTCATTTTTTTATTTTTTTCATTTTTCCAATTTTTTTGATATTTTTTACTTTTTTGTGAATCATCAAGGTTCCCATTGCTAGGTTTTCACCAAGATGTTCATTTTTTTTAGGACTTTTTCTAATTTTTTAGATTTTTTCAGGACATTTTACCATACATTGAATGCCTTAGGCATAGAATTTCTTCAGATGGAGAATGTTGTTTGGTTCTCGGAGTTGTTCTCCTTTAGTCGTTGAGAGTTGATAGGCTCCAGAGCCAAAAGTAGTAGTGATAACAAAGGGAACCAGCCAGTTGGGTTCAAACTTCCCCTTGCATTCTCTATGTGATTATTTTTAGGATTCTCCCTCAAGACTAGATCGCCAACCTAAAATTCTCTATGTCTAACTTTCTGGTTGTAGCCTCTAGACATTTTTTTTTTTGATATACTCTGAGATGATCATACGCTACTTGTCTGTGCTCATCTAGTAGTTCCAGTTCTTGCAACCTAGACACTCTGTAGTCATCATCAGTTACTAGACCATGCATTCTGATTCTTAGTGATGGGATTTCAACCTCAATAGGCAGTACCACTTTAGACCCATAAACTAAAGCAAATGGTGTAGCCCCAATAGGAGTTATGATACTTGTTTTGTAGGCCCAGAGAGCTGGATTGATCATGAGATGCCAGTCTCTTCCTATTTTATTAACTGTACAGTGCAAGATTTTTGATAGATTTTTGTTAGAAGCCTATGCTTGTCCATTCCCCCGAGGATAGTAGATAGATGACCAATGTTGTGTAATCTTGAATTTGGCACATAAATCATCCAAGTCTTTGTTCTTAAATTGTCCACCATTATCTATGACTATAGAATGTGCAATACCATACTAGCATATGATGTAGTTCAAGATGAACATAGATATTTGTTTTCCAGTTGCTTGTGTTAAAGGGATTGCATCTACCCATTTCATGAAATAATTTGTAGCTGTAATAATGTGAGTATGTCCATTAGAAGAATGAGGATGTATGGATCCTATAAGATCAAATGCCCATTGATGAAAAGGCCATTGTGTAGTGAAGGGGATTAGATCTCTCCCTAGAGCATGAATTAAGTTTCCATGCACTTGGCACTTTTGACAATTCTTAGCAAACTTAATAGACTCCTTCTCCATTTCTGGCCAATAGTACCCAGCCCTAATAAGTTTTTGGGCTAGTGTTGAACCGTTCAAGTGTGACCCACAAATACCATCATGGACTTCCTCTAACGCACGTTGAGACTCTTCCCATTCTAAACATCTAAGTAGCATACCATCTAGACCTCATTTGTACAGATCATGACCAATGATGATATATCGGGATGCATTACGAATAAGGTATCTCTTTTCATGATGGTTAAAGGTATCGGGAATGATTTGGTCTTTGAGATAGGAGAATAGGTTTTTATATCAAGATGAATCATGACCCACAATAGTGTAGATCATACGGGTATCAGGGGAGTCATATGCAGGATAAGATAGTGCTTCCACTAGGAACTCATAGCGTAGCTCATGTTTAGGCTGCTATAATAAAGTAGATAATGTTGCCATTGCATCGGCGGCCTTATTATCTACTCTAGGTATTTGCTCAAATGTGATAGATATGAAATATTTCGTTAGATCATCTACCATTCTCTTGTATGGAATGAGCTTTTCATCCTTTGTTTGGTATACATCATTGACTTGATGGATTAGAAGTTGTGAGTCTCCCTGAATGTGTAGTTATGTTACTCTCCACTCAATTGCTATTTTCATACCATTTAAAAGGGCTTCATATTCAGAAATATTGTTTGTACAAGGGAACTTTAATCTGAATGCCTTAGGAATGGAGTATCCTTGAGTAGTGATAAACAAGATACCTGCTCCAGATCCATTCTGTGTATAGGAGCCATCAAAGAACAATTGTCATTCTCTAGAAGAAAGATTCATGATAGAGGAATCTAGAAATTCCATTTGCATTGGTGTGTCATCAAACATAGGTGCATCTGCTAATTGATCAGCAATAATTTGGCCTTTAATAGCTTTTCTTTCAACATATTCAATGTCAAATTCACTTAAGAGCATGACCCATTTGGCTAATCTACCCATGAGGGAAGCTTTGCTTAATAGGTACTTTAGTGGATCAATCTTAGCTACTAAATGTGTGGTATGAGCCAACATATAATGTCTCAGTTTATGTGATGCAAAGATCACAGCCAGAGAAGCCTTTTCAATCATAGAATAGTTATTTTCATATGCCACCAATGTTCTACTGATATAGTATATAGCACTTTCCTTCTTGTTCTCATCATGTTGTGCAAGAAATGCCCCCAGTGATGTATCTGTAGTGGAGACATATAAGATCAAAGGTTTTCCTTGAATAGGAGGCATCAAGATAGGAGGATTTGATAGATATTTCTTGATATGATTAAAGTTTTTTTCACATTCCTCATTCCATGCAAAGGTCACACCTTTATGTAATGTCTTTGTAAAAGGTTGTGATATGTTTGCTAGCTAAGATATGAAGCGGCTGATAGATTGAACTCTCCCTTGCAATGTTCTCATTTGACTGATATTCTTCGGTGGTTGCATGTCCATTATAGCCTTTACTTTAGCTGGATCAACTTCAATACCCTTCTTTGAAACTATGTATCCTAAGAGTTTTCTAAAAGTGACACCAAAAGCACACTTCTTAGGATTTAGTCTGAGACTAAATTTTTCCATTCTGTCTAGTATCTTGCTCAAGTCATTTAGATGTTTAGCTCTAATCATATATTTTGCTAAGGTATCATCAACATAATCCTCCATAGTGCAATGCATCATGTCATGAAAAATAGATGTCATGGCTCTTTGATATGTAGCACCAGCATTTTTAAGCCCAAATGGCATGACATTCCAACAAAAGGTACCCCATGCACATGTGAAAGTAGTTTTCTCTTGATCCTCTAGAGCAATTTTTATTTGATTATATCCGGAGAAACCATCCATTAAAGAATACATCTCAAGACCCGTAGTCATGTCCACTATCATATCAATGTTAGGTAGTGGAAAATCATCCTTAGGGCATGCCTTATTTACATCTCTAAAGTCTGTGCACACTCTGATTGATTTATCTAGTTTAGAAATAGGTACAATATTAGAGATCCATTTATCATAGTTAATAACATGGATGAATCCGGCTTTTAATAGCTTCTCTAATTCAGCTTTTACCAAGAGTGCAACAAGTGGATGCATCTTTCTCAATTTTTGCTTAATAGGTTTGACATTTGGAGCTATAGACAAATGGTGCATTATAAGATCAGGATCCAACCCTGGCATATCTGAATATTTCCATGCAAATTTGATCTTTTTCTCTATTAAGAATGTTGTAAATTTTTGCTTCTCTTCTTCTGATAAAGATTGTGCTACATGAATCAACTGTGGTTCCTCTGTTGTTCCCAAGTTTATAGACTGAGTGGGTTCACTAAGAACTGGAGATTTTTCCTATAAATGACTTGGAAGGACATCAAATATATCATCCTTAGGTGCCTTAGAGAGGTTTTCACGTTTGGATATGTCTTTTATTTTTACTTTTTTAGGTTCTGAGACTACCACAAAGTGGTTTTCACCCTTAGAACTCCTTTTCTTTTTATTTTTATTCTTATTTTTCTGACTAAGATACTTGATGTCTGACTCCATCATGCTAACACTCGGTTCACTGATGGAAGTCCTCATAGGCTCAATTGCATTTAGGTAGCAAGCAAGGGCATAGTCATTCGAGAAGGTAAAAATACCATAGCTCGGATTTGTGGAAGTTTGGTCAAGAAGGTCAGGATGTTGGATAGTCAAAGTGGTAAAAGATTAGGAAAGAGTGTTTGTGGATATGGATCTATCATCATTGGTCCTAACCCAATGCTCGAGTTCAAAGGTGATATTACAACTTAAGATGTTCAATTCATGAAAAGGCTTAATGTCATTGTGGAAGTCCACTTTAGCCATCGGTGGATCGAACTCAATAAGTTCATCATTTCACTCTAGACTTACGTTGGGTTTAGGTGCATATTGGTGAATAACATCAACATGTTTTTCTATAATAAGCTCATCTTCTTTTGGAATGGCTCCCCATTCATAGTCATTAGATTCTTCATCTATGCCTCTAGGAAATCTAAGAACATGAGTAAAGTTAGGATGAATACCCCAAGAAGGGTTACCCTCAGATTCTGATTTGAAGTCATACTCATGAGAATCTGTCTCAAAATAAATACCACCTTCCTCTTTGTCTATTTGATTATCTTCAAGATTAGCTGGTTTTTGTGTTGCAACTATCTCTTGCTCTATAGTAGGTTCTTGTGTTTCTACTACATTAATTATTTTTACTGGATCATCTTCAGCTTCAAGGAGGTCTTTCATTTCTTTAGGAAAATGCTCATAGGGAATGAGATCTTCAGTGATGTCTGAATCATCACTATCAGATTATTTTGTTGTTTCTCCCTTTAGTTGATTTGTTGTGGAAGGCTCAACCTATTCTAAGACATGTGGGGAGTTCTTGCTAAGACAAAAAGGCTTCTTCTTGTATCCTAGACCTGTTGTATTCTTGTTTGCTCAGTCATGATGATCAAGAGGTGATAGAAGACCTTTACCCTATAGTCCTACAGGTCCTTTTCCTTTATATCCCATTTTTGTGATCAATTTGTTTGCTAGACCATATGACTTAGAAGGGATATTCGATATTTTAGCATCACATTTTTGAACTACTTGAGATTTAGGTTCATCTTTGTATAGCCATGTGAGCATAGCTTCATCCTCTTCAAACTCTTGTTTAGATACTTGTTCTACAATAAAATTTCCTTTATATGCCTCAAGAGGTTCTTTAGACTCTAGTTTGGACTATTTCAAAATTTGTCCATAGGACTTAGGTGAGATAGGGAGAGACGTCAAAGATAAGACTGGCTCTATAGTATATTCTCTCATACAATTTTCTTTGATTTTAACCTCTTTAGAAATGTCTTCCATCTTGGATGTTGAAGCAATGTCTAGCTACTTAGTGGAAGATTCTACGTTATTAGGAACAAGTTTATCAGCACTCTCTTTCAATGTATTGCAAGTTGTATATAGATCAGTTGGGATTGTCACCTCTACTCCTTCATAAGGAAATTTCAAACACTAGTGGTACATAGAAGGAATAGCTTTCATTTCATGTATCTAGGGTCTCCCTAGAAGGATATTGTATGCTAAAGGTAAATCAAGAACTTGACATATAGTATCTCTGATGACAGGACCTACTCTGATTGGTAGGACAATTGTTCCTTTTGAAGATCTTTCTTGCTCATCATATGCTTTGATAGTTATCTTCTTTCTAGGATCAATGGTTGTTTCTGAAAATCCCAATTGTGTAATCAAGTTGAAAGAACAAATGTTTAGACCAGTGCCCCCATCTATCAACACATGTTTGACACGATGGTTTTGGATCAAGACTTCAATATGCAAGGGTTGGTTATGCGAATGACTCAAGGAGTTATCATCTTCCTCTAAAAAGGAAATATATTGTGGAGATGTAAGATGACCAACCATAGTCTGGAATCTATCTAAATCAAGGTTATCAGGAACATTGCATCTGAGCAGAGCTTTGTCTAGAATGGATCTATGAGCTGGAGATATCCGAAGCAACTCAAACATGGAGATTTTTTCATTTGTGTGTTGGAGTTGTTGAACAATACTGTATGAAGTAGGCCTCTTGTCTTTAGGATTTGAAGATTTAGATGTAGCCTTCTATTTAGAAGCAGATGAAAGATTGAAAGGCACCTTAGGGACATTGGATGAATCTGGTATTTGTCCTTATAGATGTGCCTGAGCTTGTGATCGAGTAATTGCATTTGTTGATTGATTATCTCTATCTCTTCTTACAATTGTGATGACATTGCAATGCTCAGATAGGCATGGTTCAACCATATTGATAACAACATTGTTTCCATAGTAGGCATGATTGACTTTAACACCCATATTAGGCTTAGAAGAAGAATCTTCTTTACCATGTTTAGGAAATGGTTCTGTGAATGTTGTATGATCATTATTGCTCTTATGATTGTCAATAATGATGTATCCCTTATCAATTTTGTCTTGTATGATGTGCTTCAAGTGGACGTAGTTATTTGTCTTATGACCCTTATTGCGATGGAATTCACAGAAGTCATTCTCCCTCCACCATTTTGGTTTAGGTTCAGGATCAAAGACTTTCATCTCAGGCAAGTAGATGATTTTGTTTGCCAATAGAGTTTTCATGGAAGATTCCAAGGACTCTCCAAGAGGAGTGAATTTGTGATTAAGATCTATAGCCCAAGGTCTATAATCAAATGACTTTTTGTTAGATTCAGATGTTTTAGCTTCAACAACTTTGATGGCTTGGGTGCCAATAGTGAGATTGAAAGCGGGTGCCTTAGATGGGGCATGAATATTATCAAAAACACCATCTATGATGATGCTTTTATTCTTATTCTAATTTTTGCCATTATCTTTAGAACTAGATCCAAATTCATACTTTTCCTTTTAAAGTGACATGTCTCCTTTTTGCACACGTACTTTCTCAAATTTGATTGCATTTTCTACCATATTATCAAAGGATGTATGATTTTGCATTTGCAAGTGGTAGTTGAGTTCTGGAACAAGATTTTTTATGAAGATTTCTAGCTTCTCAGTTTCTGGAATGGGTCTAGCATATAGAGAAAATTTCTTCCTCCATCTCTTGAGAAATGTCAGGAATGTTTCACTTGGATATTGTTTCAAATTGCAGATGTCGATCATGGTGACCAGATGTTGAATATTGTAGGAGTATTGTTGATAGAATAGTTTGATTAACTCCTCAAAAGTTTGGATAGTTGGAGGCATTCTAGAGAACCAATGAATGGATGCTCCTCCTAGAGATTGAGGGAAGAGATGCATTAAGCAGGTTGGTTCATGCATGAACTCCATGGATTGAGTATAGAATTCTCTGACATGATCTTGAGGATTGGAGTTTCCATCATACTTATCATACTTAGGTATTTCCACTTTTTTAGGGAATGGTGGCATGTAAAAGTCTTTATTGAATGGAAAAGGGCATAGAGCTTCCATGGAGAACTCCTTAGGTTCCTTTTCTTTTTCAATTTTTTTAAGTTTGATTTGCATGGCATGCATCTGTTTCATCATAGCCATGATAGGAGATTCTTCCTCATGTGTAATGATATCTTCCACATTAAATTTTGGAGGAATTTTAGCTCCTTGATGAGCTAACTCTAGAAAGTATGCTTCTCTATCTTCTTTCAAGAAATATTTCATCATTCTTTTGAAGTTATCATCATTTTGATATTGGGCAATTTCAGAAGGTGTGGGTTCTTGATCCATACCATGTTGAAACTGATGTCCCTGGGACCCATGATGTGTCCCTCCATGAGACATGTTAGGATTTTTAGGGCTCCCTAGATTAGATCAAGGTGGAGTTTTTTTATTACCTCCATGAGTTGATGGGGGAGGTATGTAACCAATTTTCAATCAAAAATTGCCAAGACTGTCGTCTTTGTAAAGACTAGAATTGTAGAGTTGTTCAAGAGTTGGACCCTCTTAAGTAGTCAAAGGTATAGTGTTAAGTTCTTATCCATATTTCTTGTGAGAGGAAGCTCTAGTTTCCACCATTAACCTTGGGTGAAGCAAAAGAATAAGATGAAGACAACTGAAGAATGAATTGATTCAAGAAGATCAAATGATGCAACCTTGTCAAGGTTGAAGTGATTAAAGATTAGATCAGACATAAGTGAAGGATACTACACCATAGTAGTGTGGGTAGATGCCCAACAGATGGTGGGCATGAGCTCACAACACTTAGCCATTTAGTAAAAAGATTGAATTTGAAGATAATTTTGACAAGGTTTTGACACAAGATGAAAAAGACTCAAATCGATAAATCAGAAGGCTAAATGAGACTCAAGAGAGAAATTTAGGAAAATGAATGGATTCTTTATAGGCTTTTCTCTATTTCTAAAATAATGATTTGTTTGACAGATTCTAGGATTTGTTTCTCAACTCTAGACATGCAATTTCAAACAGCGTGCAACAAGAAAATAGGTATACCGACCCCAAACAAAAATTAGATCTGACAGAAAGTTGACCAACTGACAGTAATAAGCTCTTTGTTTTGAAAATTTTAGGACAGGTTCACGCGAGAGAATGTTGTTTCGTGTGAGGAAGTGCCAAGTTGGGTGTGAGAATGTGTTGTCTCGAATGAAGGAATGCTCAGAAAGTGAAATTTCACGCAATAAAAGGACACAGTTTGACAGTTTAGACACAATTTTTGAGGCACAAATTTTGAGACATAGCGCTGGCTATTCTCTGACAGAATATTTAGTTCTCACTCCAGAAAAGGATTTTTGTTTAGATTTTGCAAATTTTCAAAGTTTTAGTATCAGATTGTTATACAAATTTTGAAGATTCGTGTAACAGTTTGTTTCAAGTAACCAAGATGATATCAAGCACACAAAACAACAAGCAAGGGAAGCACACAATTGTCTGAAAACAATGAACAAGGGAAAAAGCAACCTTGCACATGAACAAGCAATAGTGACTTATTGTGCTAATCCCTAGAAATACTACTTGTGTATGTTCCAAAAAGTTTTTCAATAACGCACATATTCCTAGAAAATGAAAAATTTGGCCTCACTAGGGTTTGTAGTAATGGTCTGACTCTAAAAATTTTGTGATCTCAAGAGGGTGAAGTCCAATCCAAGTGCACCGAGGTTTTGACACAGTCTGAGAATATAATCAATTAGGAGCTAGTAGGGAGATCTGAGAGCCCAACAAGAGACCACACCTATGAAGATTTCCTCCACAAGGACATTTATATAGCGGTTGTTGCTACCACAAAAAAAATGGCTATTACCACTTGAGGTTCTATCCACATGGTTGATCCAATTAAGCGAATGTCCACTATGGTTAACCCTCTCTAAAGGTGACTCACAAAAGATACCACATGGAGACTAGTTCCAGATTCAAGGATCTAAGTTTCTGATACTACCCAAAAAGGGAGTAGAGCATAGTCCTCTAGCCTTTTCACTTTTAACCAAAATAAATCAAACAGATTAGTCTGACATGCTAAGACCAACATTATCTCATAAAGATCTATGACATCAACTTCTTATGATCTATCGACCGCTCTGGAGAGAGAATGTATCAATCAAAAGTTGAAGACACACAAATCTAGTAGAACATGAGACGCTCTCAGTAACCTCCCTACCTACAAGGGTATCTTTCATCAAGAAGAGCTTTGCATGCAAAGAAGAAAAATAAGCCCACTCTTTGAAGATCATCCACAAATAGTGTTCATAGGGTCTAATTACTATGTGTAACAAATATGCAAAAAGAAAATCTATGTTTATTTTAGAGCCCAAAACTGAAGTGTGAATTATGAAAGCTGTAAAGGCACTCAAGCTTGACACGAGAGTTTTTTTTATGTTCCAAAATGAAGTGTTATCAGATGTAATAGAATACCTGAGTTCCTCATAATGTGCTTAGTAGATTTTACCCATTTTAGCAATTTTTGAGCATTTGTCTTCTATCTTTTGTACCCACGGGACGTACCTGCACCTGCACCTGCAAACCACTGTTATGAAAAACTTACCTATTCTTGTACATGAAACCCACTATTCTAAAAATCCATAAAAAAAAGAAACACAACTTGTTAACCCCATGTGGTAGAAAATCAGGTTAGTCAAAGATAATATGTCATTTGATAATCGAAAAACCTGTTGTCATAAAAAATTAGATTCTGACCAGTCTGTACTAAATCAATAATAACTTTTGAAAATCAAAACAAAATTAATCCAAAACAATGTAAAATGAAAGCTAACTCAAATACCTTTCCAGAAATATAAATTTTGGATCTGTATCATGTCATATGTGCATGTACCAATAAAAACATCAGTCAGATTTCATAAAATTAGGTTCAGACTAGTCTTCACTAAAATGATCATAAATTTTGAAAATCAAAACAAAATTAATCCAAACAAATAGAAATGAAAGCTAACTCAAATAATTTTCCAGAAATATAAATTTCAAATTTGTATCATGTCATATGTGCATCTACCAATAAAAACATCAATCGGATTTCATAAAATCAGGTTCAGACCAGTCTTCACTAAAATTATCATAACTTTTACAAATCCAAACAAATGGAAAATGAAAGATAACTCAAATACCTTTCCAAAAATATAAATTTTAGATCTTTATCATGTCATATGTGCATGTACCAATAAAAACATCAGTCGGATTTCTGGAAAAATAGCCCAAAAATTTATCACAAAACTCACAAAAATTAACCTTGTGGTCATAAATGTGTGTGTAAATTTTGTACCTAGCTATAGACACAACACTTCAGTAAAACATTAGAGGTTAGCAAAAACTAAAATCTGCAAGTAATTGAAACTATGTTAACTAGGCAATTTACTGCCTTCTAGTAGGTGCGAGTATGATGTTCTAAGATTGAAATCGAGATCAGTGACAATGAAACACCTAAATGAAGGATTTAAGATGATGAAAGCAATGAAATATGAATGCAAATTAATCTATATTTTTGTATTTTCTATGCAATAAGAATGAGAAACTGTATGAATCTAAGCTATAATGTATGCAATTGAGTTTGAATGCAGATTTAATCTAAGAAATGCTATGAATGCATATAAAAATCTATGATATGAAACTATGAATGCTCAAAACAATAAATGAAAATCTCACAATAGCCTTGATTCGCAAAAGATTGATTCTTCAGTCATGAATTTGCCAGAGTGAGGATGCAATTTCGAGATGTTGATTATGAAGAGTTGAACCTTGTTTTTATAGAAATCCAGGGCTTTGAGGATGTAGGAGAAAAGCCATAAATCACTCTTGATAAACTCAGGTTGATTTTTGAGTTAACAAGAAATTAAGAATATTTAATTCATAAAATCATGCAAAAGCAGTTTTTATCTCAAAATAGAGCTTTAGTTCTCTTTTTCAACTCATCATCAGATGTTGAGTTTAGAAAGTTAACAAGTTGAAATTGAAAATTGATTTAAAGATGTTTTAAAGTTGACTGCTTTTTTTAATTGTGCATGATTTAATTATAAATTAATTAAAAAGAAAGTGCTTTATTTTCCACTTAACTGATTTTGAATTAAAACAATTGATTTATGGGTTAATCAATTATTAAATCAAACTTTATTCCAATTAAATCATTAAATTTGAAAACTTTGATTTTAAATCAATTAAATAAATATCCAATTGATTGTTTGTAGGAATTTTGATTTATTGTCAAAATAAAAACAATATTAATTAGGAATAAATGCAATTAAATCTAATTAAATAATTAAGTGGAAAAATTAAATTAATTAATTAAATATTCATCATATTCAATTAATCAACTTTAGGATAAATAATAACATTTATCGCCAAATAATATTTAATTAAAGATAATTAGATAAATTAGGAATATTCTCTGATGCAGAATTTAGGATAATCAATTAGGATTTGATAATGTGCAGATGTGCCTTAGGTTAGGACTTTTGTATCAATTTCATTCGATGTGTCGATATAGGAGGTTAATGAACCTATAGCCCATTTTGGGGGTATTACATCAGACACTCAACAATCTTCCTCCTCACAACAAGGAAAGTCTTCTCCCAACAACAAAAACAACAACAAGGGGGATAATTCTAAGAAGGAGAAGAAAATTTGAGCATATTGCAAGAAACCAAATCATGATGAGCATCAATGCCACAAGAAATAAATTGATGAGTTGGAAAACATAATCAAGAAGCATCATATTGATTTTCCAAGAGCCTAAAAGGGAAAGGATTCATCACCTTCTACTTCAAAGGGTAAAGGGAAAGCATTGGTGGCAAGTACAACTAATTTAGAGGAATGGATCTTTGATTCAGATGCCACACATCATATGGGTGCTACAAAGGAGAAATTTTCTTCCTTATAACCATCTATGGTACCTCACATCTATGTATGAGATGATACTCAAGGGGAAGTTGAAGGAAAAGGGGAAGTTGAGATAGACAATGGAGCTTTCAAAGATGTTCTTTATGTTCCAAACCTTAGCACAAACCTTCTTTCAATTTACCAAATTTACACAAGGCTTTACTCATTTTCTCATTTTATACCTAAGACTCCTTCTCATGCCTTGTTGACACACTCAAATTCACAAAGTAAACTTTGGCATGAAAGATTTAGACAGCTCAACTATAGATATCTTCAGTAGCTTAGAAGTAAGGATATGGTCAAAGGTCTAGCTCAAGTCAAGTATTCAGAGGGTGTATGTTCAGGTTGTGAAATGGGAAACCATCCCAAAGAGAGGTTTGATGAGGGGAAGTCTTGGAGAGAAACATTTACTCTTGAGTTGGTTCATATTGATGTAATGGGCCCATTTCTAGTGCCATCATTTGGTAAGGCTCATTATGTACTCACCTTCATTGATGACTTTTCATGCTACACTTGGGTCTACTTTCTTGGTCATGGGAGTGAAGTGTTTGATAAATTTCTCACCTTCAAGGCTCATGTTGAGAAGAAATCAGGTAAATCCATCAAGATTCTTCAAACAAATAATGGAAGGGAATATGTGAACTCAAGGCTTATAGATTTTTGCACACTTGAGGGTATTGATCTTCAACATTCAATTTCCTACACTCTACAATAGAATGATGTTGTAGAAAGGAAAAATAGGACCCTTAAGGAGATGGCCACTTGTATGATTCATGTTAAGTCTCTTGATCAAGCCTTTTGGGTTGAAGCTATATGTTGTGCCACTCACATCCAAAATAGAACTCCTCATAAAGCCTTGGATGGAGTTACTCCTTTTGAGGCTTGGTGTGGAAGAAAACTAGTTGTGAAACACTTTAGAGTCTTTGGTTGTCCAGCTTGGTTACACATACCTCCACAAAAATGCAAGGCATTGGAATCACAAAGTAATTCTTGCATATTTGTTGGTTATCCCAAGACTCTTAAGGCATACAAGCTTATGGATCCTGAGATACATGAGATCTTCCTTGAGAGGAGTGTTCACTTTGAAGAGAATTGTCCTAGTTTGGATTCTTCAACTCCTCCTATTTCCTCCATTTTGGATAATTATAGTGATGAAAGTGACTTGGAAGATGAAACTCCTTCAACCCCAACTCGTAGGCTTCCACCTTTGCAGGGTAAGAGACATAGTTGAGGACATTCCTTCTTCATATTCTTCTTCCACTAGACCTCATTAGGCACAAAAAACACTTGATTCAGTAGGTTGACTTGTGGAGAATCCTTCAGACACTAGGAGGACAAGGTCATAACACAATTCATTTCCACATGATTATATTGTAATTTCTTCTGATCCATAATTATTTAAGGAATCTTTAGGGGTTCCTAAGTGTGACAAAGCTATGGAGGATGAGTATAACTCTTTAATGAGGAATAAAACTTGGGACTTAGTGCCTCTTCCTAAGGGAAGAAAGTTAGTTCAATGTAAGTGGATCTATCAGACCAAGTTTGTAGTGGATGGAAGTGTGGATAAGTATAAGTCAAGACTTGTTGCAAAAGGTTTCTCTCAAGTTCTTGGTATTGACTACATCAAGACCTTTGCACCTGTAGCCAAGATGAACTCCATTTGTTTGACACTTGCTATTTTTGCAGCTCATGGTTGGGTTGTACATTAGATGGATGTCAAGAGTGCATTTCTACATGGGGATCTTCATGAGGAGATTTATATGGAGAAACCATAGGGATTCATCCAAGATACTTCTATGGTTTACAGGTTAAGTAAGTCTATCTATGGTCTCAAATAGGCTCCTAGGGCTTGGTATGCCAAGATGGATTCCTTCCTTCTCTCAGCAGGGTTCCCCAGGTGTCATTCAAATTTGAATGTCTAAATTCTTTGTCAGGATCGTGACTCAAACTTGATACTTGTGCTTTATGTTGATGACTTGATCATTATAGGGAGTACTTCATCCATAATTACTAGTGTCAAGTCTTCTTTGCAGGAAAGATTTGGGTTTACTTCACTATTTTCTTGGTATTGAGATCACACAGTCCTCAAAAGGGATCACACTTTATCAACCCAAGTATGCTTTCGATTTACTTGCTTGATTTCACATGAGTGATTGCAAGGTTGCACCCACTCCATTTCTATTAGGTATCAAGTTAGAGGCTAAGTGTTCCACACCACTTGTTGATGATACTTTGTATAGATAGCTTGTTGGAAGTCTCATCTACTTGACACATACACACCCTGACATATCCTTTGCAATTGGCATGGTTTCTCACTTCATGAAAGAGCCACATGAGCTTCATTGGAAGGTAGCCAAGTGCATATTGTACTACATATAGGGTACACATACACATGGGATTCACTATGCAGTAGGTATAGGACTTCAGTTGGTTGGATATATAGACTCATATTGGGTAGACGATCTTGATGGTCGCAAGTCTACTTTAGGTTACATGTTTCATCTTGGTTTAGGCCCCATTTGTTGGAAGAGTAAGAAGTAGCATGCTACTACTCTTTCTTCAACTGAGGTTGAGTATCGAGGGGTTGTCACTGTAGCTATAGAGGCTATTTGGCTTCATCATATCCTAAAGGAGTTTGGTTTTAGTATTCCATGACCTACAATCATTCATTGTGATAATCAAGGTGCTATAGAGATCTCCAGACATCTGGTCCAACATCAGTGGACCAAACACATTGAGGTTCATATGCACTTCATCAAAGAACTAATACATGAGTAGGTCATTGAGATACATTATTTTCCTATAGTAGAGTAGATTGCAGACATCTTCACGAAACCCTTCACTAAGAGAAAGTTTCTTCAATTGTGAGCTCTCTTGGGGGTGTGAGATATTCCTTCAGGGGGGTCATATGACTTCTCTATTCTCTCTTATGGGGGGATATTTTCCTCACATGAGTTCTTCTCTCTCATTTTCTCTTATTTTACTTATCTCTCTTTTTAGGGGAGGGTTTTTCCCATGAGGTTTTCCCTATTTCTCCACTTTATGAGAGATTGAATTATCTATTGCTCTTGCAGTTTGTACATGGGTACCTAACATGGCCTAGTAGCCATGACCCATCATGCATACATCATTGTGAGATTAAGTGCATTCCCCTAAGTTGCACTTAAGGGGGGTGTTGGTGTAATTAAGTATTTACTAATTACACTTTACTTAAATTCACTAGGATAACACATTTGCATATTAGTTATCTTTGAGACACCTAGGAGTTTGCATTTATTTTTAGCACATGGTTAGGAGAATTTCCACTTTAGGTGCAATAGTTATCATCACATGCCTCTTTGTGTGTGAGATCCACCTTTAGTGCTCTTATCACATTATCATCCTCTCATTATTGCACATGTTTCTCATACTTTCATGTACAATGGAGGATGATCCACCTTTGGTGGACATGTGATTCCACCATGTCTAGTTGATAGCTTATCATTTATATATCTTATAGTTATCATGCATTGCCTATATATTCAGGCACATCTAGATTGTATACATTGATTATCCATTATCATTTGATCATATTGTCTTGTCTCTCTTGTTTGTGCTATCTCTTGAGCTTCTAGATCTTGGCATTACTTTCATTTCCTTGGGCAAATTCTTACACAAACTACTATGTCATTTCCTATTTCACTCGGTGTATACTAAATTCATCACTTGTTAATTAACTAGTTCTTAGTTCATATGAAAGCTCGGTGACCATAGTGCTCAGTACTCGGTGATCATCTAGTTTAGTAAGAGTGCTCAGTCAAAACTGTATTCGGTTAACATAATGATCTGCCTTGTGTTTTGCTTGGTATCTAGGCTCTGTGTATTGACCAATTATCCTATCTTGTCTCCTTTACTGACTATATGACTGAATGATACTAATGACAACCATTAATTCTCTTTAGGAGTAACATTATCCACCTTCGACATTAGTATCAAAAACTTTATGTATATGTACTGATTGCAAAATTTGAACTTAACAAAAAAATGTGAATCTATGTGAACTCCCCCTTTGTACATACTCTCAGTGTGAAGTACATACAAGAATATGTATACATATATTTTCCCTCTTTTTTGAAATTAAAGCCAAAAATGTACTTACAACTTGTTGAATATGTTCTAGTCAGTTTTCTGCAATATAGCTAAGAGGTTTTCCCATTCCTCTATGAGATTAGCAAGAGCAATCTGCTCTAATCCAACTTGTGCATGCATATCAAAAATATTCTCTATTATACATATATCAGGGGTGGAAACTAACTCTTTTTCCTTATTCAAATGCCATTGCATCACCTTGAGGTGTGCAAGTAACTCTGCTTGCAACTTGGTTACTTGATCTTTGATTGTATCTTCTTCCTTCCTTATTTATAGTCTTAACCGTTGGATTTGTTGAGCTTTAGCATAATGATCATAAAATGCATTTGGCTCAGTTAAAAGATTATTTACGCTAACCTTGATATCTTCATCTAATTTTTGTATCTTTTCACTAAGCTTAGTAGTGAAATGGTCTATTGTACATAATTTGTGCAAAATTTTAATAACTTGTTGAATAATAACATCAACCTCAGTTATTACCTCAGATAACTTTACTTTATTAACTTCCACTTCTTGGTTGATTCGCTCTGCTAGCTTTAACTAAAATTTAGCCTTGGCTCTTTCTTTAATTATTTTTTCTGCATCTATATTTGGAGAATTTATATGGTCAGTTAGAGTAGCAAGTTGAGAAATGATGAGAGTTTCCACATCAACATTGATATCAGGGACTACTTGCATCAAAATTTCTCTAACATCTTATAAGACCTATTTATGTTTGCTTTCTTGTCTTAGTTTCTCTTATGCAACATTCCTTGTGCACATTTCACCATACCTTCTCGAAGCTTCCAGGTCTAGAGTTGTAAGGTCACATGTGGGAATTTCTATGATTTTATCTAATGTGACTGGACCCTTACCATATTTTTTATTTTTCTTCTTCTCTTGTGTGCTAGATGTGGGAGATTTCCCATATGGTACTAGAGCTTTAGTCTCTAGATTAGACTTTTCTTTCTCGGTAGACACACTCCCTTCCTTATCCTGCCCTTTGAATGTCATCTTAGTTTGATGTCCTTGGGCTTCTTTCTTGGTGTTAGTTGTAGACATATCTATATTTGGTTTAGTTTAAGGCTCTTTACTGTTTGCCTCTTTGTTTTGAGGCTCATTTGTTTTCTCTTGTTCTTCTTCACTCTGTCCTTTGGTGGTGTCCTTCTTCTGCTTGGGTGCTTGATCCTCGGGTTTCCCTTGAGTATCAATATCAATTGCTTGTACCAATATTGGCAAATTACCTGGTATGTCTACTATTTCTACCTCACTAGGTTGATCTTCTTCTATATTTCCTACAGCCATAGTGATATCTTCATTAGCCTTAGCTTCATCATCAGGATCTCCATTTGTAATGTCCTTTATTATGACTTCATCAGTCCCAGTTGTTACTAATTTCTTGAGAGTATCATGTTTGTCCTCTTCAATATATCTAGTTAGATAGAAGTCCTCAATATAAGTGTCACCTTGTACCTTAGTATTAGATATATGAATCATCTCTTTTGTAGCTATGTCAACATCATATAAATGTACCCCTTTCCCTTTACCTTTTCCCTTCTACTTGGGGATTATAGCTAATGCAGTTGTATCTACTTATGCCTTTGAGATCAAATTTTTTGTCCATAAGACCTTACTGTCTACATCTATGTCTTCAAGTTTTCCTACCAAAATTTTCAATGCTCAGACTTTCATTAAAAATTTGTTGGCATACTATTTAATGTATTCTTTAATTTATGCCTCAGAAAGATTAGGTAGTGCAAACATTAATGAATGTTTCCTCATTTCTTTCTCAATATGAAAGGCATAGGTCCACCTTGTTGATACCTTCTCATGAAGATCCTTATGAATATATTTTAAAAATTTAATAGGCAATCTTCTAAATTTAATCATGATGTGGATGATTGCCTCTTCAACTTTCTCCTGATCCTTGGTTGACATATGTGCATACTAATTCATCTTAGGGTGACCTAGTCTACCTGTTTCCTTTATGTTTTTAACTAACTCATCAACATATTTATTTTTATTTACAAGAATTTTAAACTTACTTTGATCATCTTCTTATTCAGAGTCTACATCATCCTTTTCTCTTATTTGTCTTCTCCTCTTCTTTAATTTCTCAGTGGTGACTTGTGTAACTCTTTTCTTCTTTTGATAAGTCTTTGTGGGAGTAGGCCTTCTAATTTTTTCAATTCCTTTCTTCAAGGGTGGAGAAGTGGTTGTGGAGGATCTTGTCCTTGCTTATGTAGGTGTCTCTACTTATTTCCTCTTCCCTGTGGCCTTTACCAGTCTAACTTAAAGTTCTTTATCTAACTCAGTTTCCTCCTCATGATCACTATTTCAAATTTGAAGTTGTTCCTCAGTTGCTTCTTCAACCAGATTATTTGTAGCTTCTTCTTATTCACTAAATTATTTCACTAATGTTTCCATCATTTTCTTTGATTTCCTGCTAACCTTTACTCTGACTAGATCCATTTTTATCCTTATTTTTTCTTCCTCATAGGTTCCAAACCTAGTAGCTTTAAGATATTTGGGCTAAACCAGTATGTTAGGAATAATAGTCCACAATACAATTAAGAGGGGAGGTGAGTCAGTTGTATGATAGATTATTAAACTTTAAACTTTGAATATCAGCAATATCAAATCCACTAAACACAATGAATGCCAACACAATAACACAATATTTTGTTGTCGATAAAACCCTATTAAAGGTAAAACCCCAATGGGAAATAACACACACTAATGATGTACTGAGAGTGTAGTATCCTTGTTAGAAGATCTATCCATCTTAGGAGCTAATTAAAACATTATAGTACACAATCCTTATTAGAGGATAGACCTTGTTTGGAGTCAAGAAAAGAAGGGTTCACTACCCAAAGAATATTATATCCACCTCTAGAACTCACTATTCACAACAAATGTGTATACGAAGAAATACACAATCTTTTGAACTGTCCGCTAGAAAATTTCTTTTCTTGATCAGTTCTAATGAAGTACACAAGTAATCCTCTACTCTACATCCAGAAGACAAGCTCACAGCTTCCACAATCTCTTTTACATCACATACATTCTCTCCATATATTTCCAAAGGAAAAGACCTTATATATATATATATATATATATATATATATATATATATATATATATATATATATATATATATATATATATATATATATATATATATATATATATATATATATATATATATATATATATATATATATATATATATATATCCTATTACATTCTACATGATCAAGTCACCCAAGTAGGCTTTCCTAACATACAAATAATTACATAACTCCTTTCTAAGATACACGTGGTATCTAAAACAAGTATACAATAATTACATTATAATAATTAAGGACTGACATACTTAATTCAAGTTCGTCATCCATAATACACACTACAGCCCTCAAGTTAGCTTCCAAATAGGTTATCTCAAAAACACAGGCCATAACTGACGTCATCTAGAATTTCATACCTTGTGCTGACCATCGATTTTTTTTAGTTACCTATCTATTATATCTTAAATCACATACAATGAAACTTCATCCCCTGTAAGATATTCCCAAAGCATAGAGACTAACTTTGTCAACTTCCATTGTCACTGTCCAGTAACCAGTCTTCAATAAAACATTTGTAACTCAACCAATATGCAACATTCCATCATGCAATCTTGGATATAAGATCACAACACCTTTTGGTTCTCACAACTAACTTCACACAATCTGAAACATCCATACAGTGTTTGTACACTGTAATACTCAGCCCGTTCTCTTCATAGAAATATATGTTGACATCAGTGACAAAACATGAATGACAACAACAATAATTCTAGCATCACTCAACGTAGTGATTAAACATATTAAATGTATAACCAATCTCCCCAATGCATTAGCAATATCCAAAAATCTCCCCCTTTGGAATTAACGGTAACATATGTGAAAATCCATCAACCCAAGCATAGTGGTCTCTTAGTACCTTTTTCCTTATATAGTATCTCTCCCCTTTAGGGATTTTCTCATAGTTACTCTCCCCCTTTGAGAGAAAAGGCAAAGGGTGCCATAAGTCATCAACTATCTTCAATACATGTCTTCAACAACTATTTTCAATGATCACTCCCCCTAAGGAGTAGATCCCTACATCCAGTCCAGAGTATGATAAGGCTCTAAAAACCTCTAGACTAATGCATCTCTGCATCAATTAATTCTGACTAGGAGGGGCCTTAACCCAAAGCATATCTCTGAGATATTCAAAGGTATCTTTTGGCAATGGCTTCGTAAAGATGTCTGTTATATGTTCCTTTGTGCTAATATATTCCAACTTTATTTCTTTCTCTGCTACCTTATCTCTCAAGAAGTGATACTTAATAGAAACATGCTTAGTTTTAGAGTGCATCACAATATTCTTTGACATGTTTACTATACTAGTGTTATCACAATGGATAACCACTCGTTCATCAAAAACTATTCCAATATCTTTCAGCATATGTTTCATCCAAACAATTTGAGTGCAGTTAATAGCAACAACAACATACTCTGATTCAATAGTAGAATGAAAAATACAATATTGCTTCTTACTTAGTCATGAAACCAACTTTTTCCCAAGGAAAAATGTGCCTCCACTAGTACTCTTCCTATCATCAATGTTTCTTGTCTAATCAACATCAGTATAATCATGAAGTTCAAAGTCATCATTTCTATCATACCATAAGTCATAGTCCATTGTTCCTTTCAGATATCTAACTATCCTTTTCATAGTAGCTAGGTGTGTCTCTTTAGGTTTTTCCTGATATCTAGCCACAATTCTAACTGCATTCATAATATATGGCCTAGTGTGAGCCAGATATTATAATCCACCAACCATTGATCTATACTTGGTCTAAAAACACACTTTGATTCATCATCATTTGTCAACTTATTAGCAGTCACCATGGGTGTACCAACTAGTTTATAGTCTTCCATTCCAAACTTTTTTAGCATTTCTTAAAGATATTTAGTTTGAGAAATAAAAATGCCATTATTTCTCTGATTTATTTGCAATCCAAGAAAGAATTTCATTTCTCCTATCATAGACATCTCAAATTTACTTTCCATTTCTTTAGAAAATTTCTCACACAATTCATCATTGCCTCCAAAGATAATATCATTAGCAAAAACTTATATTATCAAAACTCCATCTTCACTAGTTCTTAAATGCAAATTACTATCAGCATTACCTTTTCTGAATCCAAGCTAAAGTAAGTATTTGTCTAACCTTGCATACCAATCCCTTGGAGCTTGCTTCAGTCCATACAATGCCTTCTTCAACTTTCATACCATGTCTTTGTTGGTGTTCAAAAATGCCTATTCCACTTAGGGCTGCCAATATGCCTTGAGACTAATGTTAGGAGTGGTTAGTTCCAAGTATGGGAGCTCTGCAAGGAAACTGGACCAACTATAGGGTCTTAATATGCCCTCTTCTGCTTCTAGCTCTGCAAAACCAAGGTGGGTGCACCTAATCCAGACAAAATTCAAACTCACTACACACCTTATACTTCGAGATTTATATAGCAGATCATAGTAAAGGATTGCTAAATACTAACCAGGTATTCATTGAATCAACTCTACTATGCAGGATAAAATGGCCTTGTGACCTCAAGACTATGAGGGATTGCAGGATTGGAGATATTAAATATAATTGGGTTTCTTGTAGGATGTAGACAACCATGCAACACTTTGCATTAGCACAAGGATACCAGCTTAAGATTAGTGCCTTATCCATTGGGCATCATACCTAAAGTGAACATGGAACACAAGGACAACTACTAGATTCATCTCAGAATCCAAGCCATAAACATAGTTAAACATCTCTTACACTACTTACAAGTATCCTTACTGATTGAACCAAATGAATCTATGCTTCACTCAGAGACTTTTAACCTGATTCTAAATCAAGGGTAAGAGATGAAACATATACATAAGCAACCAAATGCAATGAGCTAGAAAACTTAGAATTCATTAAGAACAACTAAAGGAGAGATCCAAGAATGAGAAACTGTATTAAGTATGTGGATTCAAATCCCTATATTACAAGTTGATTCAGAAAACACCATAGACAATATGCAAAAGATACATGAGAATTTTCCCTAATGTTGATACAACTAGGATGAAAATGTTTAGATGAAGAAACTACTCGTGGAACCAAAAATTGGAACCACTGGAACTAAAAAAATTTAGAACCCTTACAAAGTCAAAAATTCAACAACTTATACCCCTCGGTCATCTTGGAAACCCAAAATAGGTTGTAACAAGCTACGGATGACTAGGGCTAGGATTTCAACCACCAAACCCACTAAAATAGTCAAAACTTAATTGCAGGGGAAGAACAAGAGGTCACCTAGAGAAAGAGATCTCAAATAGATCTTACAATCATGACAATCATGGAATCAGTACAAAACATCAGGAAGAACCATGAAGAATAGTACAAATCACCACCTGCAAAAAACTCCTCGAGCTCAAAACTGCACCTCACCAAGTACAAAACACCACTCGAATTGACTGTCAAGCACATTGGACCACACCACGGCAGCAACCACCACCAAACAAATAAAAAACCATCGTGAAAACCATAAATTCTGGTACATCCTGGTTGCAGAAAACCCTCTGCAAGTTAACGGCTACATTCATTGCACCAGAAGTGAATCGGCAGTCATCATTCCAAATCGGATCAACTTTAAGTCCTGACCGTAGATCATTTTATCTTTCCCGAGCTTCACAACTTAACCTTTATCTTTAGTCGCACCACCGCGCGGTCATGAACTTCACCACCACAAGAATCTGGTTTCATCTTATGCTTGGTGGCATGATTGCAAGGCACCAAATTAACCCTTGCAATCATGCGACCATAGTCTCCTAGCCACATGGTTACAATCACACCCTACCGAAAAGTCCTCGGCCATGTTACCTCCACAACCCCACAACCACGACAATAGTTGTCACATGATTGCATAGCACAGAGATGGGCTATGCGAACATGTGACAACCCGCAAACCTTAACCACCAGCATAACCACCGCCACTACCTTCCATTAAGTAATGGTCCCACCAAGCACATCCACCTTAGCACTCGTCAGCCAATCAAAGTTCAACACATCACAACACCAAGCAAGTGGTCCCATTGAGAACTCCCATGTCACTACCACGTTGACCAATTGAAAATGCCCATGACACCACCTGCCAATGGGCCCCACATGACAGATGTCAACCGGTCGCATGATCACATGTTAGAAAACTTTGACATGTGATCATGCGATGACCAACCATAGGCCACCACATAACCACCAGCGGGACCATTTCCATCCCACCAACGGGCCCCACGTGTAAGGAAGGAACCAGTCGCATGTCAAAATTTTTTGACATGTGATCATGTGACAACCAATAAATTTAAAGCCCTTGAAGACCTAGGCCCACCATCCAATCGTAGCTGCACAGATAGGAAATGCCATCAAACAGGGCAGAAGTGCGAGGTCAAAAACACACAGGGTTTTCGATGAAAGAGGATTGAAAACACAAAGTTTTCGGCAAAAAGACTAAAAACACACTGGGTTATCGACAGACTGAAAGGTAGCAGGGAAGCTGAAAACATCATGGGTTTTCAAAAACATTATGGGTTTTCGACATTGAGGCATATTTTGAAATTGTTTCCTGCAAACCTTAAAGCTTAAATAACTCCCTGGGTTTTATGATTTAGGAGATGTGATTTGAATTGGAGCACGGTGACAACATGAAGAACACATGGCCAAGGGTGCACACCATGAAACATTGTGGATTTGCTTTGCAAATCAAAACTATGCAACAAGGTGGGATAACTTAACAAAAAACTGCAAGGAAGATAGGTCATTTTCATAAGATCTTTGCTATGACTTGAAAATGGACTAACAGTCTCCATCTTCACATAAAAGAAATCTATCAAGTTGTTCTATAAATACTTCTTCTTCAAGATCCCCATTCAAGAATACAGATTTGACATCCATCTGATATACCTTGAAGTTCTTATGTACAACATAATCCAAGAATAATTTCACATCTTCTATTCTAGCAACAAGAGCAAATGTCTCTTCAAAATCTATGCCTTCTTATTGTGAATAGCCCTTACATACCAATCTTGCTTTATTTCTTACAACAACTCCTTCATTCATTTTGTTTCTAAAAACCCATTTAGTTCCTATTAAATTTTTGTTTTTAGGTCTAGGAACCAATTACCAAGTGTTATTTTTCTTTATCTGATCTAACTTTTCATTCATAGCATTTATCCAAGATTCATCTCTACAAGCTTCATTTGTAGTCTTTGGTTCAACTTGAGAAATCAAACAAATTTCTTCTCTAGCCTTTGATCTAGTCATTACTCCTTGATTTGTATTACCAATAATTTGATTCTCGAGATGGTTTTGCTTAACATACATCAGAGTCTTAGGAATATTAGTAACCTCATTTGTATCATCATCACAAGTATCATTTTTGCATTCAGCCTCAACAAGTTCTTCTTCTTCTATAGAAATAGCTTCTTTGATCTCTATAATCTTATTATAGTCATGCATTCTCTCTTATATTTGAAACCTTTCATCTATCTTTACGTTGTTACTTTTAATCATCTTTCTTAATCTCAGATTGAAACATTTGTAAGCCTTGCTCTTAGTAGAATAACCAAGGAAAATTCCTTCATCACTTTTAGCATCAAACTTCTCTTTCTCATCATTTCTTTTGATATAGCACTTACTACCAAATAATCTAAAATATTTTACAGTGGGAGTATGATCAAACCATAATTCATAAGGAGTCTTGTACCTTCTCTAATTTGAATTTTGTTCAATGTGTACACTGTAGTCCCAACAACTTTTCTCCAATGTACATGAGATATGTTTCCTTCAAGAAACATTATTCTCACAGCATCTAGTATTGTTCTATTCCTTCACTCTACTATCCCTTTTTATTGTGGAGTCCTAGGAGTAGATGTATGTCTTTTTATTCCATGCTCTTCGTAGTATGAATTGAATAAATTTGAATTAAACTCTCCACCTCTGTCTGACCTCAACATTTTTATCTATAAACCTGATTCATTCTCTACTTTTGCCTTGAATATCTTGAATTTATCAAATGCTTCTGATTTCTCTTTTAAGTAACCCACATCATTCTAGAAAATTCATCAACAAAAAGTATAAAATACCTTTCACCATAGTATGATTTTTTCCTTGTAGGTCCACATAGGTCTGTATGTACCAGATCCAACTTTCCTTTTGATGTATATGCTTTACTTTTATAACTGCTTCACGTCTATTTTCCCATAACACATTCTCTGCATATAGTGTTAGATGGTTTCACAATCTTCAGTAGATCTCTTACTTCTTTAGTCAAAATTGCCTTCACAATGTTATCAAAATTAACATGACAAAATCTCCTATGAAATAACCAACTGTCATCTACCTTCGCAACAAAACAAGAAGTTCCTGATGTATTTAACTCAAACCCATTACCTCTAGATTTAGAACCCGTTGCAATCAAGTTTCCAGTGTTACTATTGATAAAACATTTCCCATCAAGGAACTTTAGTTGAAATCCCTTATCCATTAGTTGTCCAACACTCAACAAGTTATGCTTCAGTCCATCAACAAGCAATACATTGTTAGTATTAGTCTTTCAATCCAAAGTAATAGATCCTACCCCTATGATAGATTTAGGAACATTGTCTCTAAATCTTACAACACCACCATCATACTTCACTAAATTAACAAACTTGTTTTTGTCTCTTGTCATATGATGTGAACAACCACTGTCTATAATCCATTTAGATTTCTTTTCAACATGTGATACTAAATCTTTTTCCTCATGTACTAGTTTTTCACCTTTTATAGCAATAAATCCAATTTCCTCATAATCCAAATCATCATCATCAAAAAAACCTTCACTAGCATAATAACATTCCTTGTCCTTTGAATACGTATACTTAAAAAACTTAGGTTTGTGCTTAAGAACTCTTGTAGGACATCTAGATGAAAAGTGAACTACCTTATTACATGAAAAACATTTCAAAGGTAACTTTCCTTCAAATTTACCCTTACCTCTTTTTTCTCTTCTTGTAATCAATGCAATAAGTTCATCCATCTTTCTTCTACTTGTATCTTTTCCCATTATTTAGCATATTCACCAAGCTCTTCTTTTATGTTCTCACTACTGGTGCTCAAAAGTACAGACAGTATCTTCTTATGTGTAGTTGCTTTAAATGCAAATTCAACTTTAGGTACAAAATCTTCTATTTTTTAAGCTTCAAAAGTAGTTAGCTTTGCAATCAACATTTCTCTGCTAAAGTTTGGAGTCAAAGGTATAATATATTCAATAGCCTGAATTTTGGTCTTATAGATAGGTGTCAATGATCTAAGAATATTTGAAATGACTTCTTCCTCTTCAAAAGTGCCTCCACAATTTTTGATTCCAATCACAACCTCTGTAACTCTTTGTACATAAGCCCGAACACTTTCAATCATCCTTCATTTCTAGTTTCTCCATCCTAGTTTTCCAGTTCTATAACTTTTCTCACTTTGTAAACTTTTCTCCTTCATACAATGCTTCTAATCTTGTCCAAATCTTGTGTGCAGAATCAAGATCTTTTACCTCAATAAATTCTCCTTTAGAGAGAGCAATAATTAGCGCTTCCCTTGCGACCATGTTATATGAAAATACCTTCTTATCATAAGTTGTCGATGGCAATTCATCCTCAGTCTTCATAGCCACCTAATTCTTTGTAATCATCTAGTAGTTAATGCCCAAACATAGAAAATGAGTTTCCATCTTGTTCTTCCAACTTTCAAAGTTTTTAGGATCAAATTTTGGACTATCCTTCATATAGAACGCCATCTCCAAGATCACCTCAAGCTGTTAAGATTTCTCTCTAAGGACCAATAGCTATGATACCAATTGTTAGGAATAATAGTCCACAATACAACTGAGAGGGGGGTGAATCAGTTGTATGATAGATTATTAAACTTTAAACATTGAATAGAAGCAATATCAAATCCAATGAACACAATGAATGCCAACACAATAACACAATATTTTGTTGTCGAGAAAACCCTGTTAAAGGTAAAACCCCGGTGGGAATTAACACCCACTAATGATGTATTGAGAGTATAGTATCCTTGTTAGAAGATCTAGCCCTGCTAGGAGCTGATTAAAACATTACAGTACACAGTCCTTGTTAGAGGATAAACCCTGTTAGGATTCAAGATTAGAAGGGTGGGCTCACTACCCAAAGAAGGTTATATCCACCTTCAAAACTCACTATTTGCAACACAAGTGTATATGAAGAAATACACAATCTTTTAAACTGTCTGCTAGCAACTTTCTTTGCTTCATCAATTCGAATGAAGTACACAAGTAATCCTCTACTCTACATCCAATAGACAAGCTCACAACTTCCACAATCTCTTTTACATCATATACATTCTCTCCATATATTTCCAAAAGAAAAGACCTTTTATATATATATATATATATATATATATATATATATATATATATATATATATATATATATATATATATATATATATATATATATATATATATATATATATATATATATATATATATATATATATATATATATATATCCTATTACATTCTACATGATCAGGTCAGCCAATTAGGCTTTCCTTACATACAAACAATTACATAACTCCTTGCTAAGATACACACGGTATCTAAAAAAAGTATACAACAATTAAGGATCGAAATCCTTAATTCAATTTCACCATCCATAATACACGCTATAGCCCTCAAGTCAGCTTCCAAATAGGTTATCTCAAAAACACACGCCATAGCTGATGTCATCTAGCATTTTGTACCTTGTGCTGACCATCGACCATTCTTTAGTACCCTATATGTTATCTCTTAATCTCATAGACACTGAACTTCATCTCTTGTAAGATATTCCCAAAGTACAGAGACTAACTTTGTCAACTTCTAGTGTCACTGTCCAGTAACCAGTCTTCACCAAAACATCTGTAACTCAGCCAATACACAACATTACATCATGGGATATTGGATATAAGATCAGAACACCTTCCAGTGCTCACAACTAACTTCATACAATCTAAAACATTTGAACAATACCCATACATTGTAATGCTCAGCTTGTTCTCTTCATAGAAACATATGTTGACATCAGTGACAAAACACAAATAACAATATCAATTCCATCATCACTCAACGTAGTGATTAAATATATTAAATGTATCAACAATCGCCCCAATGCATTAGAAATTTCCAACATAGTAGTGCCTTTATTAACCTAGAGGCTCGGTCAATGTCAATTTCATAGCCCATTGGAGGTAGCCAAGCACTTCTTGGCTCAACTACCATGATCAAAGTGGTATTAGTGTCTACCAGAAAACAAATATCTTCCTTATGCTTTTCAACTAATTTTCCTAGAATTCTATTCCTTTTGTGTATTATTTCCTTAAACTTTCCAAAGTAGTCATCCATTACAGACACAAAGTATGACCTAAATTCTTGATGAATTCATTGATTTGAATGATGACTAGTCGATTGACATCCCAGTTTACATTAACGACAGATGGGAAGTAGTTTTGAAAGTAGAAAAATTTGTGAACAAGTAATGAACTAAACTTACAAGTATTGGTCTTTTCTACTTGGATGGTCCTCATATTCTCTTCCAATTATTTCAACAATAGCTCAACGAGGTCTAACTATAAACCTTTCTTGACAATTTTATAAGCTATGTCTACTACTCCACATGGGATGTTGTTGGGCCTACTAGATTGAAAAATAGTATAGCCAATGACATAGGCTCCAAACCTTATTTCTGGATCGGTGATGGTGTTGACCCTCATTCCTCTACCATCCCAATCTACTCCAGTTAACTTCTCAATTTTTTCCCTTGATGGATTCCTTATAGCCTTTTCCTTGTCATTGGTTGGGTATCTGATAGCCACATGAATGACATCCTTAGAGATTTTAACCGGTTCATCCAACCACATTTTACCTTCATGAACATGACTAAATACAACTCTAATCCATTCAGACTTGAACTCCCCTGGCAAAAATAGGGAATTTGTCAATCCTTTTACTTCCAAGTGTTTATGCTCATCCTTGAGCTTTCCATTCTCACTCAACTCTTGATATGTTGATAGTAGTTCAAAGTCTCTAATTTCATTTATCTTGCAGTGGATATAAGAACATATATCATGTACCAGTAAAATCATAGGTGGTATGCTAGAAAACATGCCTGATTGATCAACTTGTGAAGCTATCTCGGGATGCAATTTGTATTTGGGTTCTTCACATGTTGTGGACTTAATCAGTTTGACCTTCTTGTCACTTTTGGTCTTGGATTTCACAGACTTGGATGAATATTCCATTGTTCTAACAAATTTAGGGTTTTGTAAAATCTTTAGAAAAATAACTTGGTAGCTAAGAACTTACTTGGAATGATGATAAGTGGCTCAAGATCTACTAAAATCTCTATTGAATTCTCAAAAAACTCTTTGCTCAAATTCATTCAAATCTCTCTAGTTTTTCTCTTGATCATTATGTGTCAAAATGACTTGCATCATTGTTTATTTATACCAAAAATTTCTTTTACCGCTCAAAATTCTACATTAAATGCTTTACCTACCACAACTTAGTAAACACAATGACATTCAATTATCACTTTGAGGCTTTAGCTTGACTAACACTAGATATTTCTCTATTGATGCTTCAACCCGGTTAACCTTTCCATTTTCACCAACTAACAATATTTTACTCGATCATGCTTTTATCGACTATACACATTTTAAGCTCAAAACATATAATACCCTAGTGCATCTTATTTCATGCTGATTTTGTGTTCATTCAATAGATATAAGGAACTATTGTAAGATATAATCCATTTGAAATTAAGTTCCATACATACCTGAATTGCTTAGGTGGAGGTGGTGAGATCACCTAATCTAAAAGATGAGATGTCACTAACTGTTGTGCTTGATCCAACATTGTCATTTGTTTCTTTTCTCTACATTTGATTTCTTCAATTGTGTTTCTATTTTCATTAACATTTACCTCTGGTGCTCAGTGTCTGTAGTCTTTCTTTAAGTGACCGACATTGTGACAATGCAAACATGCCATTCCATAATTTGTCCAATTTCAAGATCTTCCTCTCCAGTGCTCTCTCATGCTATGCAATTGGTCCAAGTGTTTTAATCCAAAGTATATGCATTACCTTTCCTTCTCGGTTCATATGTATTGTTTTTTCCTTTCGATTTCCAGACTTGCTTCATCTTTGTCCTACATTCTTGTGATATGTGTCCATGCATATTGAAAGTATGATAATGCTTTTCCATATAGTTCTTCTTAGGTGACCTATTTAGCTTTGATCTACACTCATGTGCTTGATGTCCATATTTATTACAGTTATAACAATAACCATCAAATTTAGGAGTGGATTTAGGAATACCTTTTTCTTTTCTTTTACAAATATTTGATGTGTGGCCTAGTTTTCCACAATGATAGCATGATAGCTTCTTTGGCCTTGGATTTTCATAGGAACTCTTTTGTTTAGCTTGTCTTGATGACTCTCCCTACCTTGTATAGCCTAAACCAGTAGTGCTATCAAGTCTTCTTTGACTGCTTAAGAATTCATCCATCTTTTTAGTACTTTCTTTAGCTTTCTTAATCATCTGATTATGATGTTGTTGAATATTTACTTCATTCTTCAATCTTTCATTCTCTTATCTCAATTCACCGATGTCTTCCAATTTCTTAGTAAGCTCATTATTTACTCAGTTGACTTCTTGACTTAGGAGGAAATTTCAATAGCCAAATTCCTTTCTTGTTTAGTCTATCTTGCATTTTTCATGACATCAATCATTCTAACCATTTGTGTCTCTTGACTATTCTATAGTTCTTTCACTTGTTGAGTAAGATGTTGATTCTTTTCAAATAGATCTCATATGGTTCATTTTGATGCATCAGATATGTTGCCAGATCCAGATCCAAATGCCTCAAATGGATCATCTATCTCTTCTTCATGATAATTAATCTGATTATACCGAAATGCCATATCCTTCCTTTTGACCAGTAACTCTCTCTTTTTTTCTTTGGCTTCCTTGAATTTTTCAATGTAGATCTACATCTGCAATTTTTGATTCTCAATAGTTTTTCAAGCTTATACCTTTCCATGTTTAGATCTTTTATCTTCAGTGATTAAACTTCCAAAATAAGAGAACTAGCTCTGATTCCAATTATTGGAATTATAGAAAGATGTATACTGAGAGGGGAGGTGTGAATCAGTACCCTTAAAAACTTTTCAAATTGAATCTTTGTAAACATGAATATCACTAAATGACTATATCATTTGCATTTAACATACATCAAAAAAATAACTGAAATGTAAATGCATGTAATCTAATCAATAAAGCATTCATGAAACTTCATACACATAAATAACTAAAGTATTTTCGTATCACAGAAACCCTTGTTAGAAGGTAAAAACTACGGTGGGGATGACATCCACAAAGGTTCACTAGTGCAGTAACAAAGTTTCCAGTTAAGGCTAAAAATATTTTGATCACTTCTGGTGATCTTACCCTATTAGGAGTGACAATGAAATTAGATAGATATACATGGTTAGAGAATTTTAGAAACACAATTAAGTGTGGACTCGGTTAAGATATTTACAAAAGAACTATTAAGTTCACTCTATTAAGAGATTTAAAATCTATTACAATGGTTAAATAGTATCAGTAGGATTGACCTATAAATAGAAACTTATCATTTCTGATGTTAGATCTGTAATATACTTATCTATTATCACCTTAATGTGATTGATCTCTTCTTTGAATTATGCTCGGTAGCCTTCTATTTCTAATAAATTGTATGCTCTATCAATACTTTTCAATCATAACCCTGTATGATCTTCAGATGTCTTCCAATGTGGTGGCTACTACATGTGTGGTGATACATGTCAACATGAAATCTATACAAATTTTATATTAAACTAATCTGACCTAATTAGGGTTTAGACTCTATCTTAGAAAACCTAAGATCAATGGTAGAAATGAATAACCTAGATCATCATTACATAGGAATAATAAATAATTAAATGATTACATCCATATTAAATTTCATCTCAATCTTGGTAAATGATGTAGGACAGGTAAGGAGGATCCAATTAAGGACTGTCCAAACAAGCAGCCAAACACCACAATGCAGAATAACACAACAAGACAATGTTTTCAACTAAATTTTCATTAACATGCTTGACTGTAAGGCCTTCCGAGTTAGGGCCAAATATAATCAAAAGTATTTATGCAATCTCTCAACTAGTCTAGCTCTGAAATAGTTAGAAACTGATGGAAAACACTAAGGCAAATCTGAACTTGAGCTCGCAAGCCTCCAAGTAATCTCCTTGTCTCCAAGCATGCAAACCACTAGCTCTACTATTACAAACTATCAGATAACAATTTGATCTTCAAGATCTCACAAGATCTAGATCTAATCTTCTATCTTCTCCCAAATCTTCCTACTAAACAACTACCCAAACACTCCTTAAATACTAATCTTCAGCCACAGGTTGGCTGGAAGAAAAAATTAACTCCTAAGCCAAGTCAGCTCCTATTACAAACAAATATTAAATGCAATAACAGTCAGCTCTCAAATAGCCTTACAAACATTTAATTCTCTATGTCGAACTCTAGATCTACATAGGAGAATACAACAAAAGCTACCAAAAATAAATGCACCAAGTCGGCCAACCAAATCTCCAAGAACTCCAATCAGTAAACCAAAACTACCGAGTGCGAGAGAAATAACCAAGAATCAGTGAAACATCTGATCACACCAAGAAACATCAAGTAACATAGGCATCATTGACCAAGCACATCAATTGAGCACTATAGGCATTGTCAAGTAGAAGTTCCACCATGTGCAAGAGGTTTCACCGAGTTCCTTCAGCGATCGAGCTTCCTTCAATAATCGAGACTGTCAGTTAAAGTTGCAATCGAGTAACCACATAACCAAAATAATACACCACCATGCAGATTTTTTGAGTACCCTAGAATGCCCCTACATCAAATACCCTAGGTTTGAAAACATGTTCTCATAGGCTGGAAGAACATCTTCTAGGATTCAGCACATAAACCTCGAACTGGTTCTTCACATGCAAGCCCTTCAATTCTTCACCTTGCATACTCTTCCACTTTTGTTTCCTTTGTCTCTTCAAGTCTTTCCTAGATAACACATAGGCTTGTTCTCTATACTAATCCATCCTTTTATAATTTATCAACTCATCTCAATTGCCAAAGCTTAGGTTTCTCCTACCGAGTGTTGTATCTAGCAAAGGCATTGTAGTACCCTGCCCCTAGTCTGATTTTATAAATGTTATGATTATTTTAGGATGAAAGATTATATGTTAGGAAATCATTGATGCTTATGATTTTACTGACCCCATACTTGCATGTGTATGGTTGATGTGTTTGTTTTATATTTTTGTTTGACGTGCCAGATGTGGTTGAGGGACGGAGTCGTAGTTACTTGCTTGCAAGATCCACATGATCGACCGATCCCCGCCATTGTCTGTTATGTATTTATAAATGTATGTACATGCGGGTGTTGTATGAAAGTTTGCAGGTGCCGGGCATCGACTTCCCTAAATTGTCAGGATGAGCGTGCCCTATCACAATATCTCAAATGGTAACAGAGGGGAGATAACACGGGTCCAAATCCTAACCTAAGCCATATTATTGTCTTGAAATAGTGGACAAGATTCTGTTATTCCTACCCTTTCTAAACTCATCTAGTTCATGTGAGTTTATAACCATGTTCTTGCATATGAATGTGGGTCCTTAGGTCCTTGTGATGCTTTTGACTTTGGTGCTTGGCGTGCTTTCTATATTTAGATTATTTAATTTGATTAAATAGTGCAATTTTTAATAATGGAATATTTTCTATTTTAGCCATGTGAGATTATTTAATTAATTGGAAATTAATTAAATGCAATTGTTAAGTTAATTTATTATGTGGTAAGAGTATTTAATTAATGAGAATTAGTTAAATATCTTCACCTTAGAATTATTTAATTGCAAATTTAATCTTTGATCTATTGTAATGTGTTTATTTATTTGAGTTAAATTAGCATGTGGAAATTATTTTAAAAGTAAATGTTATATTTTATTTTATTTGAATGCATTAAGTTGCACAATTGAAATTGTTTAAATTAAATTAAATGTTTTAGTTAATTTTGGGTTAAAATGTTCTCAACAAAAGCAAAGTGAAAATAGACTTGAGTTCGACTAAAATTGAATTGCAAATCAAAGTCTAATTTCATGCAAGCCCTTTTTGGAGAGTTGATTTCCAAACCCCAATAGGTGGAATGGGAATTCCTACATGTAAGAGATTTGGCCATATTTTGCAAGAGACAAGTTTAGAGGAAAATTTGGTAGGCATGTTGAAAGATTTTGGTAGAGGATTCAATTTTGGAAAGCTTGGAGGTTTTGGGATTTTGGCTTCAGATCTGGTCTTCATTCTGGACATCGTCGCATCTGTATTATTTGGGATTGAGGTAGGGATTGATTTTATTATTATTATTTTAATTTCAAATATGTAAGAATGGTAGAATGTGTTTTCTTCATGCCTATTGGATCTGTATGTTTGAGAAATTTTGCATTGTTTATTATCTACTGAGTTATTTAGAGAATGTAATTTTGTATGTAATTCATTTTTTGTAAATTGAATTTTCCTATATGTATGAAAGATTTGGAGGTTTGCAAAATTTGTAGGGGAATAATAGAGAACCCAAATGAACTAGGGTTTCGATCTCTATAAAGAATTAAATAAGGTTATATTTGGTTGAGAAACTCTTAAAAAGATTAACTTGGAAATTTGAATCTGTATAAAAATTTTATATATATATATAATTATCTTTTGTTGCTGGCTTTAATTTAAGAAAATTAAAATTAAATTGCCTGTAAATAATTTGAAGTTGGGTTTTTTTAAAAAGAATTAATTTGATAAGGTGTGGAGGGGCATTAATTCCCCCCAAACCCCTCCTCACGGCACCCAAGGGCTGTCGTGCGGCAGTACCCGAGGGTACTATCGCACGACAGTCCCTGCAGGGGGTTGTTGTGCGGCAGTTGCTATAGGGGTATTGTCGCACGATAGTCCATTCCAAGGGACCCATCGTGTGGCAGTACCTGCAGGGGTACTATGCACGGTACAGTGCAGTCCCCCATGATATTTTATTTGCTTTAACATATATGTTTTAACATATTTTTAATTGTTATTTTTTTAATTAAATTTTTGTTTTTATTTTAATATTAGTTAATTAAATTTTATACGTTTAATTTAAATTTTAAGATATGTTTTTAATTAATTAGGGTTTATTTTGCTTATTTAATATGAGAGAATTATTTTATGAGAACCTTTATTTTGAATTAAAATTATTGTAATTTATTGGAATATGTGTAAGATGTATTTTTTTTCAAAACCTTTTGTAATGAATTATTTATATGAACATAATTTAGGAAATCTTTTATGATTAAGTTTTTTTATTATTAAACTTGGATTAATTTGTTTAATAATTTTGTGTGTACATTTTAGTAGACCTATATTTTATGTTAATTTTAAAAATAGGTGAGCTAAAGCATTTTATTAATGAACTATTCTTAAATCTGTTTATCTTGCATGTGGTAACTAGACGATTATTTATTTTTGCATGATTATCTGTTATAGAATATGGGACTTGGTTGTATTAAGGAATTTAGTCTTGTGTTAAGTTTTTATGTGAGTGGCTAGCCATGCGAGTGGTTGTTAAGTTAATTTCTACATGATGATGTCATTATAATCTGAATCAATTATGGATGAATTAGTCTATTTTATTAAGTTTTGATTGATTCTTTATCACCCTATGTGGTGGTTTTGAGGGGATTAGATTGTCAGTCGATGGGTATGTGAAATCCAGAGGTGGGATTTGGATATTTTTACCATGTTTGTTTTCCTTGCATATTATGTTGTGTCGGTGAACTTGTTATATGATGATTCTGGCTTTGCAAGTTTCTATCTTGAGATTCATGAGTTGTGTTAACTCAGGAGTTATACTTGATCTTGTGAAACACTAGGGTAGGTTATCTAAGTGTATAGTGAGAAGTGGCTTGTAATTGGTGTCGGAGCCTAGAAGTGGCTACCAGGATATCCTATTACAAGTTGCTTAATAAGTGATAATTAATGATATTGAGAGTTTAAAATAAACCTAATAATATATTATGTGCCTTGCCCATGCCTGAGTTCCTGATTGAGTTTTGACTAGGATGGGAGTGAGAAGATGCTTGCTGCCTACGTGGACTGGATATGGCATAGTTAGTACCTTATCTTCACGAGGGGTTACTGATACCACATAGAGTCACTAGGGCACCGAGGTCTAAAGAGACTACCAGGATAACCTTAGAGTGGGCTCATGTGATGATACTTCCTTTAAGCATCTTAGGTTTCCTACATGTGCTCATTGCCTCTAGTTGAGTATGTTTTACCTTGTTGTCCTTTTTTACCTTTTGAGTTAGAAGCTTTCAGGATCCCTTCCTTCGCTTGTTTTATTCATGTTTGTTATCCGAGTGGGATCTATTTTTATCTCCTTAGCATGGGTGGAGTGGACCATTTAGGTTCATGAGGTCAGGTGGTAGTGATTCTTTTACCATTTGAGATTCTAACGTTCATGTACCAATGTTAGATGATCCCTGTTGCAGTTGTTTCTTCTTGATCTTCATTGATGGAGTTGTGTTCTTCTTATTCTTTGGCCTTGTATCATTGTATCATTTATTCAGAGATATCATATGTTGTACTTCATTTTGATTATTGTATTTACATACCCTATGACATGTGAAGTGGATGTAGGTTATTATGGATACCTTATGGTATTATTTGTATCTATGTTATCATATATGTGATTTTGCATGCATCTTCCATTTGTTTATATGAGTTTTGTAATTATATCTAACCTAAATTAATTAATTTTATATTCACGTAATCTTCATCATGGAATTCTTGAGAGTTGTAACCTATGTGAGTATTTCATTTCATTGTATTGCTTCCACATTGTAAAAATTTTATGTTGTTGAATGTTAACACTTTAAAAAAAAATTATTCTGCAAACTTTGTAGCATGTTTAGGTAAGTTCTCTTGGGTTCCCTGGTGGGACATTACAAGCATCAGGTAAAGTTTCATGCTATTCTTCTCAATAGTAAACACATTCTTGACACAATCATACATAGATCTGTAATCATATTGCCAAGGTTTACTAAGCAATATATGACAACTATTCATCTCCACAATATCACACAACACTTGATCCTTATACTGGCCAATCTGAAAATCAACAAAGCACTACTCCCTTACTTCTAGAGCATGAATATTTTGTAACCAGCCAATCCTATAAGGATAAGGATGCTTCATTCTCTTCAAACCAAATTTTTGAACCCTCAGCAACAAGGTTATCAGTACTACCACTATCAACAATTACATCAAAAAGTTTACCTCTAGACTTACACTGAGTTCTGAATAAATTACTCCTCTGACAAGGTTCCTCCTTTGCACCAAGCAATGTTCTCTGAACCATCAAGTTCTTAGATTCAGGTTCATTCTAAATATTCTCAGTCACTATAGCAATCCTTTGGTCACCAAACATCTTCTGTATACACTTGAAAGAAACGTGTCCTTCTTCACCATAATTATAACAAGTACCCTTAAAGATAACCCTACCTATCTTCTTTTTCAATTCCATGGGTTTAGGTTCATCTTCAACGGTCAGTTTATCCTTTTCCAAGTGATCAATATTTTCCTTCCCTTGGGAATTACTATGTTGTCTCCTTTTCAACTTATCTTATGCCTTTAGAGCATACTGATAAGCATCTTCAACCAAATAAATCTTCAACATACCAAGCTCATTCTGAATATTAAATATCAAACCATTCACATATTGAGCTACTTTTTCTTGACCAAGTTCTATGTGTCTAGACCGAGTAGTCAACTTATAAAACTCCTTGGTATAGTCCTCCATAGTCAAATCTTTTTTCTTTAGATTCTGCAACTTCTTAAACAAGTCAAGCTCATAGTTGGTAGGTATGAACTTAGCTTTCAATTTAGTCACCATCAACCTTCACCAATTGATCTTTATTTCACCTTCATCTTCTCTATCTCTTTGTAATTCTTTCCACCAAAGAGCAGCATGTCCTTTCAACTTAGTATGTACCAATCTTAATCTAAGAATTATTGAAGCTCAAAGAAGTCTTCTAATTCACCAATCCAATCAATCAAGTCCTTAGGTCTCAAAGGTTTAGAGAAATTATAAACTTTCATTCGGCAACTAGTACTTAACCAAGCTCCAAATCTCTGCAACTGAGTAGTTTTGTCTTCACCAGATCTGTCTCTTTGGTCATCTCCACTAGATCTAGCATCTTAAAAGTCTTCATTAGCTTCTTCATAACCATCATCAGTACCAAGATTCCTCGGCATACTAGCAATAGCTCTCATGACCTTAGTGATCATGTCATTATTCATCAATTCCATCTCAGATCTGAAATCAACTTTAACCTTCTCTGTAATCTTCAATTCCATAGCATCATAGAGATTTTCTATTGCTCTAGGGTCTAATCTTCTTGGAGGCATCCTTCAAGATTTTTTAAAACCCAAAGCAATAAGTCACCAACAAGGTCCTGGTGTAAATAGCCTTAACTCAGAGATCGGTTTACACACTCAAGATCTTCAAGCTCTGATACCACCTGACGCAGGACAGGTAAGGAGGATCCAATTAAGGATAGTCCAAACAAGCAACCAAACACCACAATGTAGAATAACACAACAAGACAATGTTTTCAACTAAATTTTCATTAACATGCTTGGCTGTAAGGCCTTCCAAGTTAGGGGAAAATACAATCAAAAGTATTTCTATAATCTCTCAACTAATCTAGCTCTAAAATAGTCAGCAACTGATGGAAAACACTAAGGTGGATCTGAACTTGAGCTCCCAAGACTCCAAGAAATCTCATCTCCAAGCATACAAACCACTAGCTCTGCTATTACAAAATATCAGATAACAATCTGATCTTCAAGATCTTGCAGGATCCAGATCTAATCTTCTATCTTCTCTCAAATCTAGCAACTAAACAACTACCCAAACAATCCTTAAATACTAATCTTCAGCCACAAGTCGGTTGGAAGAAACAATTAACTCCTAAGCCAAGTCGACTCCTATTACAAATAAATATTAAATGCAACAACAGTCAACTCTCAAATAGCCTTACAAACATTTAATTCTCCATGTCAGCCTCTAGATCTACATAGGAGAATACAAAAAAAGCTACCAAAAATAAATGCACCAAGTTGGCCAATCAAATCTCCAAGAACTCCAGTCAGTAAACTAGAACTACCGAGCACCAGAGAAACAACCGAGCACCAGTGAAACAACTGATCACACCAAGAAACATTGAGCAACATAGGCATCACTGAGAAAGCATATTGATCAAGTACCATAGGTATCACCAAGTACAAGTTCCACTCAGTGCAAGAGGTTTCACCGAGTTCCTTCAGCGACCAAGCTTCCTTCAATAATCGAGACTGTTGGTTAAAGATGCAACCAAGTAACTACAGAACCAAAATAAAACACCAACATGCAGATTTGTCGAGTACCCTAGAATACCCTTGCATCAGTAAACCATTTTTTAATCAATGTAAACTAGTTGCCTTGTAGTTTGTGCCATTCCAAACTGCTATGTCATTTCCCATTTCACTTGATGTATACTACCTTCATCACTTGGTAACTAATTGGTGCTTGGTTCATATGAATACTCAGTGACCACTATGCTCAGTACTCGGTGATTATCTAGCTCTATAAGAGTGCTCGGTCAAAATTGTATTCGGTTAACATAATGATCTGCCTTGTGTTCTGCTTGATATCTAGGCTTTATGTATTGACCAACTGTCCTCTATTGTCTCCTTTATCAACTATATGACTGAATGATACTATTGAAAACCATTAATTGTCTTTAGGAGTAACAGTATGTATTTTTGAAATCCAACAATCTCTCTTTCATTTATATTGAGAATGAGGCTAGGAGAGACATTTCCCTTCACGAGACTTGACTATTCATTATTATGAGATTAATATAATGACAATTGATTATGTGTGTGTGTGTGTGTATCTTTGAATCATTATTATATTTATTTCTCCTAATAATATGTTAGATATATGTATGTATGTATGTATGTATGTATGTTACACACACACATCTTCAATAGTTTAGCCTCATAGTATTTGTCGATCAGAAGCTACAAAACATCAACAACTAGAATGGGATATTTTAGCTAAGGTTTGTCATTTTAATTTTTTTTTAAATTAATTATGTTTCACAAATAAAATTTAAAATTATTTGATTCCTCAAATCCCTTACAACAAGCAAATTTCAAGTTTCTACAAATATTTAGAACTTGGAGATGGTTTTATGCATACAATACCTAAACCTTCCAAGCAATTAGCTATATCATTAATAGCTCACGTGTGAACAATAGAAAAACCTCAAAGCTACCCAAGTGAATTTATTTTAATTTCTCCAAATTCTTTAGCTTCCTATGGTTGTTCAACTTCTGTTTGTGCTTCATCTTCATCAAATTTTGAGAAATTTGAGAATATTTTTTGCATCCATGTTTAGTTTTTTCTCTATTTTATATTTTTATATTTTATTGTTTTGTAGTTTAAAAATTAGGGTTTTGATTTCATGTCCTTTGGGCCTAGTTGTTGTGGATAAAATTTGTTGTCATGTTAAAAATTTTAGGTCTTTATTAGTTGCTTTGGATGTTGCTATTGAGTTTACATTTTGTGATAGATGATTCAAAATTATTATTTTCAACAATAGTGGTGTTATGATGGCCTATGATATTTTGTATAAATGTACCCTAGTCAATGGTTGTATCAATTTTTTGTCTTTCAATCCTAAGACCATAAAACTTAGTATAGCTTGCCAATCACAAAATCAAAGTTTTAAAACTAGTAATTTTTTTATTTCTTATCTTGTGTAAAATTAGAGAAACCTCTAAAAACTAATACCATATTTGGCACTCCCTTTACATTTTACTCATCTCAAACTTCTAAAAAACATATTGGGTCTAAAATCCATTCAACACCCCACACCCTTCTCATATCTTCTAGCTTTTTACAAACTACACTATATTTTTATTCTAAACTCCTCTTGTAACTTAGAAGACTAATTTTTTGTGTAAGTTGCAAGTAGTTGTCATCTCCCAATAGACTCTAAATTTTGTTTACAACCTAAAAGTTCAAATGAAAGAGTATTTTTATAACATGTTGTGTGCAATGAAAGTGTGAGTTAAAATAGGAATACAATCACAAGTTAAAACATTCAAACTACACTATCAAAGAAACATCAAGATAGGACTAAAGAGAGAAATAAAAATATAAAATACTTGTAAACCTTCATACAAACCCAATAGTATCACCCTTGATGTGTAGATGTGTCTAATTATTTTTCATGAGCACCCAAAGATGTACTCAAGCTTCAAAGTTGAGTGATGATTTTGGCATTAACACTAATATGGATGATTTTTTGAATTCAAATTGACATGCTAACTTCACATAAAATGTGGATAATGAGATGAGGAATGATTCCTCAATTTATAGAGTTAGGGAGACATGAATGGACGATTGAGATGAAGAGTTCATCCAGGGTTGAGAGACACTCAAAAGAGAGAATTGTTAGGAATGAATGCTGAATATGTCCTATGGGGAGTATACAGAGTCATTCTATAGTAGTTATCTATTGCATTCATGACTATGACTGTCATTGATATCAACACAGTGATCTACTGGAGATTAGCAGATAAGAAAACAGTGCTTGAATTAGTGCACGTGGAGTATTGTAGATCAAGCTATGCAAATTTGAGGACTTATTATATATTGTGTCCTGAGATTGTGGTCAAGAACGTGTACAAAAATTCAATTATTCATGACAGTTATGTGTAATTCAATGGAAGCAATATTCAGATAGTATTCCCAAGAAGTGGCTTGTGATACATGGATTATATCTCCTAATCGGGATAGAATCTAGGCATGAAGAGTTATACAATTGATGATGATATTTTGGTGGTGACCTAGATGAGATAGCATGGTCTAAGGTCTCACAAGTGAAGATTTATTTTGTTTCAAAGCTGACAGTTTTATATAATTATGGAATATTATGCAATGTATGAAAGTTTATATTTTGTAATTGGTTAAGCCTTGTTGGCTGCTTCATTTGTAATTATTTGAGTGTGATATAAAGGAATTTTTTTTTCCTTAATTGAGAGATGTGATATAGATATGAATTGTGGAATTCAGTAATATATGTTGATGTTGATATTGTAAGAGGCTATGCGAATTGCAGAGATCTGGTATTGAGATCTGGTGAAGCAGTTGGTGTGGTTTGGTATAGGCAGAGGGGCAAAGATAAGTTGATGAGATCATTAATTTTTGGTATTATTTTGTTTGGATAATACAAAGATTAGTTGGAGAGTGTGCTCGGTGATCTTTCTCTTGAATCTATTTGGATAGTGGGTCCTTCTGTCTTCCATAACTCTTAATTGGGTTAGAATCTTTTAACAAGGATTCAAAGTCTCCTAACAGGGACTCATATGTACTGAATGTATTTCATAAGCTTCCTCACAGAGTCCATCCTCTCATAAGGAATTTTCATATTAGTACATCTTTTGTGGGAATCCTTCCTACCAGGGTTTACTCTCTGATCAAGAGGTTCCCTAGTCAACATATCTTGTGTTATTATTATTGTGTATGTTTATCTTTCTATGGTTGTTTCTCATATTGATTACATGGTTGAAATATGATAATGGTTGTAAAATTTATAGTTATTTGATGCAGGAGCATCTTGGGTCCTTGGCAATCATGTGTCACCAAAAAGATGTTTATAATTTTTCTGCTTTGTTCGGTTCATTCTTTGACTGAGTTGGTTCGGTGTTGCTCGATTTCCTTTGTTCATCGATGTTGGTCAATTATCTCCCTAGAATTTGGTTATTTTCCCGGTGCTCAGTGATGCTTGTCTGGTGCTCAATTATCCTTTCTTACTGAGTTGTTTATTTTGGATTTCTTTTGAGGCTGACTTGTGCATTTAATTTTGGTCATGGATTTAATGCTGGTATCCATCATTGGGAAGCATGTGGACCTAGATCTAGTCATTCCTTCCTTTGATTTTGGATCTTAAGGCCAACTTCATTCAGTAGCCTCTTGTATAAATGTAGTTGTTTGGTTAGAGTTTAGGATCATTTTTTGGAATGAGGAGTTAGAAGATAGAAAATTAGAGTTTGTTGGTAGATCTTCACATGTTGGAAAACTTTTGTACTTGATTGTAATATATGTATCATCTTAAAATGGAAGCACTTCCATGTTAAGAGAATTTAGCCCTCTGAGTGAGTGGTTTGGGTCATTTCAAGCACCTTGAATTAGCCATTTTCTCAAATCTAACTTATTCTCCTCATTCTGCTTTTATCTGTCCTTATTTTCAGTATATTTCTACATTTCCTGGCATTATGGACTGACATCCTAAGGTTTTTGACCTCAAGGTCAAAGTCGACCTTGAGGGTCAAAGTTGACCTCAACTTTGACCTAGGTTAGGGTCGACCTTGACTCTGACCTAGGGTAGATTCTACCTCATCTTTGACCTAGGGTTCAAATTTCAAGTCACATGATTTTCGGGTGTCGAGTTTTGGAGATATTTGTTTTCCCACCTCCGAGTCAGCCATTTCAAGTTTTGGAATGGTAAATCCTTAAATTTCATTTAATATGAGTTCATTTCTATGGGTTAAGGTTAATTGAGATTTAATTCCCTAATGTCATCCTTCTCTAGAGGTTTGTGCCCTAGATCACTATAAAAGGAGGCCTTCCTCTCTCATTTTCACCATCAAATTATTCATGAGATCCACTTTTCATATCTCTCAAGCAAGGTCAAGAAATCATTTCATCAAGCATTTTAAAGGAAGCATTCAATTCCTCTTCTCCATTCAAGTTCTCCATTGAAGATCAAGGATTCAAGCATTCAAGCCTTTGAAGGGATTTGGTTCAAACATACAAGATTCATCATTCAAACCCTAGATCTAGCCATCATGATGGTGTGACCTTCCTTCAAGATCCTTTGTTCATCTTCTAGATCCATTCATTCTTCTATTAAGGTGGATTACAAGCATACAAGCATGGAGGTTTTGTATTTACTTTCATGGTTTTGATTTACATTTGCCATTGTTGTGTTCAAGATTTCATATCAATACATTTGTTTACATTCGAAATAGAATTGCATATCTATCGAATTGCATAGCTTCATTGTTAGATCTACTTCTACTACTTGCTAGCATTCTCATTTCAATTTCAATATTAAGGTTGATTCCAAACCGAGGTTTGACCAAGGCAAACCCCTCAAAAAAATAACAAAAACCCTCTTTTTCTTGTAGGTACAAGTGCGGAACTTCGGATCTAAGCTTGGATTCGGATACCCTTTTCGGTGAACTTCTGAGATCTATGAACAAATTCAAAGTCAACCTTCAAAATAAGAATGTAGCCTTTGACCTTTTATCAGGGTCAAAGACTACTTGCTGTCAGAAAGATAAAAGTTTTATGGGTTTTCTTCATCTTAGCATTTCTAGTCCGAAACAGGTTGCAGAATTACCCAAAAATGCACACAAACATCAAAAATTGGCATTTTCCAAATTTTCCCTACTTTGAGGTTAGTATTTTCCTTTCAATTATTTTAGATTTCAAGCACAAGTCCATTATAGGGAAATATAAGGTTTTCTTCCTCTTTCATATTCTCCATAGATTGATTTGATTGTACATTCACCTTTTGGTTGATCAATTTGGTTCTCTCCTTAGCGAATTTGAATTTAGAAGTGGATCTCATATTTCCCCCATACATTTTAGGGTGAACATTATTTCATCCTATTCAATATCTGGCCTAAACTGAGAAGGCCTTACAACTCGGCATATATGAATCAAATCGAAGTTAATATATTAAAGTGATCTGCATTCTCTCTCTCACTAGTTGTTATTGCTTCTACATGTTGTTCTACAAGGTGGATTTGGTTAGGGTGTGCCTTTGGCCCCTCTCCCCATCTACCTTTGTGTCAAGTGGTATCAGAGCGAGGTGAGATCTCGATCTAGGTTTGAAGGTTCCTTCTTGTGAAGCCCTAGTTGATTTGTTATGGGGTAGTAGATTACGATCTAACCTGCAATTGCTGAGGGTTTTCAAGATGGTTCATGGGAGGTGAGATGTAGATCTAGGATTAGCAGACATGTTGAGACAACTTGTTACTAGATTAGAAGTTGTTGAAACAACCCAGAGAAGAGGAATACATCTTGAAGATGTTAGTGATGATGAAATTAAGGTAGAACAACATGATGTAGAACCTACACTTATGATGGATCAGGGAGAGGAAATATTCTTGAAGGCTTTGACAAGTCTAAAGTCTACACCACATTTTAATCCTCCTGAGTATAGTGGAAAATTAGATTTTGATAAACCCATTGACTAGATCATTGAGATGGAAAAGTATTTTGAATATGAAAATGTACCTGAGGAAAAGAAGGTGAAAATTGCAAGCACAAAATTGAAAAGTCATGCATCCTTATGGTGGGAACATCTGCAGTTGGATAGAAAGAGGAAAGGCAAAGACAAAATCAAGGGATGGAATAAAATGGTGAATAAATTGAAAGGAAAGTTCTTAACTTGTGATTATCAAATTAACCTAGTTAGGCGAATGCAAAGTTTGAGGTAGAAAGATAGCTTGGAAAAAGAATATACTGATGAATTCTATAGATTAGATATCAGATCTGGACATTATGAAGATGATTTGGAAAGAATTTCTAGATACCTGAATGGTTTGAGAGTTTCGATCCAAGAAGAAATCAGTTTGGTCAAATTCAAGAACATTGAAGAGGCTTATCAATTTGCATTGAAAGCTGAGGATAAATTGAACAAGAGACATGAGAAAAGATAAAGAGGTAGAAGTGGTAGATGTATGCACCTTAAAATGGTCGCCTAGACTTTGGGCCCCATTTACTCAATTTGTCAAATATCAATTTTCTGAATCAATGCTTTACAATATATTCAAATCAATTTCCTTGATCAAATCATAACTATTTCAATCATTTCAATAATCTCCTAAGGTTTAATCATGTCATCAATAATTTTATTTAATTAAAAGAAATATTCTCTCTTAAATAAATAAAATAACCTTATTTAATTGAAAGAAATATCTTTTAAATGAAATAAAATCTTTTTTTAATTAAATGATTTTATCTTATTTAGAATAATATCTCTCTTTTAATTAAATAATGTTATCTTATTTAATTAATAGAGAATCATTCTTTTAAATAAATAAAAAGTCCTCTTAAAGCTCTTTGTGATGAAAAAAGGGAAACAAATAATTAAAAATAAATAAAATCCTTTTTCTCTCCACACTCTCTAAAAAATGAGCTTTATTTCCTCTTTTTGAATTTATCCCACATTGCTCTTGAGGATGCATTCGCTTCCACATTTTCCTATATAACGAGCCCTCTCCTTCTCATTTTCAGGATCCCAGAATTTTCATGTTATTGTTATACTGCAGGTTTGGAGAGCAATCTTGGAAGAAGCTTTTGAGCACATTTGGAGCTTGGATATTTGAGACTTCTTTCTTCTTGTCTTCTTCTCTCATGCCTTATGGCAATCCATAGTTTAGATTAATATTTCATTCACATAATAGTTTAAATTCATGTTTCCTTTCATAGATTAACATTGTATAAGCATTCATTTCAATAGAATAGTTTATTTCTTGCATTGTTATCATCTAGACTAGTTTCATTTGCATGCAATAACTTGATGATCATGGAGATTAGCATGCTTGCTATTCATCTTTGAATCTCTCATTTCTTGGTGTACTTGCATGGGCATAACTAGGTGAATTTGAGGGCCTCATATACAAACCCCTACACTCCATGAATAGAGAGCTGTGAATCACTATTTGAGACCTCATTCTTGAGTGTTCTTGAATGTAATGATTCACAGAAGTGTGACTACTTTCTAGCACATAGTAGATTCCCTAGAGGAAGAGGTAGATCTTATGGTGAAAATAGTAGATCTGAACCTAAAAAGGAAACTCTAGATAAAGGCAAGACCGAGTGGAAAGGTGAAAGTTCATCTAGAGGCAGAGACAGTAACTACCAAGGTGGTTAATAGAGGTGGTTTCTGAGGAACTTGTTATAATTGTGGAGAAGAAGGACATAGATCATTTGAGTGTACACATGCAATTAAGAAGGTTGGTAGTAGCATAAATGCTTTGGTACAAGAAGAGTCATCGAATGAACTTGAGAAGGAAAATAACTTGATGGTAAGGAGAGCACATTGGAGTGAAAGTAATAAGGAAGATTCGGTAAGGAAAAGTTTGTTCAAGACCAGATGTAGAGTTTCTGATAAAGTTTGGAAGCTAATCATTGACAGTGGTAGTTTGAAGAATTTGGCATATGAGGAATTGGTCACAAAGTTGCAATTGAAAAGGTTGGAACATTTGAAGCCCTATCAGATTTCATGGATCAAAGATGAGCATACACTCTTGGTAAGTGAACAATGTTATGTGAATTTGAAAATTGGAAAGTACTATGATAAGGTGTTGTGTGATATCATGCCTATGGATTATTGTCATATTTTGTTGGGTAGACCTTGGCAATATGATAGACATGCTATATATGATTAAAGATTGCATAAATATACTGTTTGGGCTGATGGGAGAAGATAAATCTTGTTACCTTTGATGGAAGAACTTTCTATTAATGTTTTCACATCTGTGAAAAATGTCTTAGTGGAAGGAAGAAAGTTCATTAAGGATTTGAAGAAGAGTGATGTATGTTTTGTTGTGATTCCTAACAAACCAAGTAAGAAAATAGAGGATAGTATTCTTGAGGAGATTGATAAGTTACTCACCAAGTATAGTGAAATGATTTTTGATAATGTACCTGATGGTTTGCCACCAAAGATAAGCATTGATCATTGCATGGATCTAATCCCTAGAAATAGTTTACCTAATAAGGCACCACATCAGTTGACACCTACCGAGAATTAAGAATTGAATTGATAGATTTAAGAATTTTTGGAGAAACTTTTGATTGGAGAAAGTTTGATTCCTTGTGTAGTACCTATTTTATTGGAACCTAAGAAGAATGGAGAATGGAAAATGTGTATTGATTCTAGAGCAATCAATAAGCTAATAATGAAATATAGGTTTCCTATACTGAGAATGGATGACATAATGGACAATTTGACTGGAGCAAAGTATTTTACCAAAATTGATTTGAAAAGTGGGTATCATCAAATCATAATTAGAGAAGGTGATGAGTGGAAGACTTCTTTTAAGATGAAAGAAGGTTTGTATGAGTGGTTGGTTATTCCTTTTGGTTTAACTAATGCACCAAGTACTTTTATGAGGTTGATGAATGAATTTTTGAAGAAATTCTTGGGTAAGTTTGTGATTGAATATATGGATGATATTCTGATATTCAATAAGACTATAGAAAAACATCTATTGTATGTTAAACAAGTTTTGCAGAGGTTGAAAGAAGAAAATTTGTTGATAAATATGAAAAAGTGTTCATTCATGAAAGAGGAGATTGTGTATTTGGGGTTTGTGATTTCAGCTTATGGTTTGAAAATGGATCCTAAAAAGGTTGAAGCTATTTTGAATTGGCCTACACCTAAGAATTCTAGTGAGGTAAGATCATTTCATGGTTTGGCAAGTTTTTACTGAGAGTTCATTAAGAAATTCAGTTCAATATGTGATGCTATGACTGAGACTATGAGAGGAGATAAAAGAGAATTCAAGTGGACACATGGAGCTGATAAAAGTTTTGAGACTCTGAAGCAGAAGGTTGTTGAATTTCCTGTGTTATCATTGCCTAATTTTAATAAGGTATTTCAAGTGGAATGTGATGCAAGTGGAAGTGCAATAGGATTTGTGTTGAGTCAAGAAGGTAAACTTGTTGCTTTCTTTAGTGAAAAGTTGAATGATGCAAGAAGAAAATATTCTATGTATGATCAAGAATTCTATGCTATTATTCAAGTACTAAAAAAATGGAGACATTATTTGATACCAAGTGAATTTGTGTTGTATACCGATCATAAGGCTTTACAATATTTGGGTAGTCAGAATAAGCGAAATCAGAGATATATGAAATGGGTTGAGTATTTGCAGAGTTACACATTTGTGATAAAGCATAAGAGTGGAGTCACTAACCAAGTTTTTGATGCATTGAGTAGAAGGAGATTTTTGATGACTAAGATGAAAATTGAAGTTCTTGGATTTGATGATATGAGAGATTCTTATGAATTTAATCTTGATTTTTTTGAGCCATGGAGAAAGTGCAGAGCACCTATTCAAGATCAACTGAGTACTAAATGTTGGCAATTTGGCTGAAGTGAGTATATAGATGTTGTCATTATGGCAACATATGATCCTTATGAAGATCACACAAGTCAGAGAGAAAGTATAGCAGAGCACATCACAAATTTGTCTAAGTGTGAGACAGTGTTTTCACAGTGTACCAGGACACAATTTTTGTTTGCGATGTTGACTGGAGTGAGTTCAATGCTTGCACACTTGAACATAGACTCTATGATGGCTAATGATGACCCATCTTAGAGTGCAAGTCATTACAAAATGTACGAAATTGGTTATGATAGTTTTACCGAAGACAGTGTGAAGCCGACAGGATAGAATATGAAGGCAGAATTGGTAAAGAGTTAAGGGATTATTTTGTTTATCAAAATAATGTCTTAACAATATAAAGGGATGACATCCTAGATGTTAACTTTTAGATAATGATATATGGAAGCCGACCATGTAAATTTATTAGCCTTAATAACTTGTATATATATGCAATTGTAATTGAAAAGAAAGATATATGAAGCGAAGAAAAAGTGATCTAATAAATGTAATTGTGAAGCAAATGTAATAGTGATGATGCGAAGATAACAGAAGCAAAGGAATATTGATACAAGCAGAAAAAGGTTATGTACCTTGACTTATTTTGTATACATTGTATATTACTTGTTTGGGTAGTGGGCTCATCTAGTAATCAGATTTTGTATTCACAACTCCTAACAGGGTTGAGACTTCTAACAAGGCCTATAGTCCCTTAATAGGGTCAATATCCTTAATAGGATACTTTTGATTAGTGAATCTTTGTGGGTACCATCCCCACCGGGGTTTTCCCTTGGCCAAGGTTTCCTCGAGAACAAACAATGTGTTATGAGTTCTTTGATGTTATTGCTATGCATGTTATTTAGTTTCTTATGTTATGCATGTATAAAGATAATCTGTTATATCCTTATTTGGGAAAAAGATAAAGTTTGTGGAATATTGATTCACCCCCCCTCTCAGTATTCCCTATTTCTAACACTAAATGGGATGAATATTTTATTCAAGAACGTATGTTGTTTAAATGTATTCAGTTGTGTATACTAAAAGGAGCAATGAGAACTAATTTGATAAAGGAGAAACATAGGTTTGGCTGGACATTTAGGTGTTGATAAGACATTGAATTTGCTTAAGGAAAAATATTTTTGGTCATAGTTGCATAAAGATGTTCAGAAATTTGTGAAAAGTTGTGGAGTTTGTCAAGTTGCAAAAGCAGTAAGTCAGAATATTGGATTGTATACACCGATTTTTGTTCTTGAGAAACCATGGATTGACATTAGTATGGACTTTGTTCTTGGCTTACCGAAGACAGTAAGAGGTAATGATTCTATATTTATTGTTGTGGATAGATTTTCTAAAATGGCACATTTTATACTTTGTAGAAAGACATCAGATGTAGTACATACAGTAGATCTTTTCTTTAAGAAAATTTTTAGATTCCATGGATTACCGAGGAGTATTATCTCTGACCGAGACAGTAAATTTGTTGGATACTTTTGGAAGACCCTTTGGAAAAAGTTTGGCACCAAGTTGAAATATAGTTTTACACTTCACCCACAGACTGATGGATAGACAGAAGTTGTGAATAGAAGTTAGGGAAATATTTTGAGATGTTTAGTTGGAGACACACCAAGTTATTGGGATTCTATGTTGGAACAAGCAGAGTTTACATACAATAATTCAGTGAATAGGAGTACTGGGAAAACACCCTTTGAGATTGTAAATGACATACAACCAAGAGGTATATCTAAATTGAGGGATATTGCTAATGAAAGAAAGAGAAGTGTTGAAGGAGTAAATTTTGTTGAGTACATGAAGACATTGCATGAAGATGTGAAACATAAGTTAGAGAAAACTAATCAGAAATACAAAGATAGAGCTGATAGATCAAGAAGACATAAGACATTTGCAATCAATGATGAATTGATGGTTCATTTGAAAAAAGGCCAATTTCCTGTAGGAATATATGGGAAACTAAAAATGAAGAAGTTTGGCCCTTGCAAGATTTTGAGGAAATTTGACAGTGGAAATGCATATGAGATTGAGTTACCTGAGGACATGGATATATCACCTATATTCAACATTGTTGATTTGTATGAGTATCATGAACCTGATGAAGACATGACATTATCAATGGATTATCCTAAGAAATAGAAGGAAGAAGTTGAGAAGATTTTGGAGAGAAGAATTGGCAGAAGTATAAGAGGAAAATAGTATATGGAATATCTGGTAAAGTGGAAGAATAGAACGATTGAAGAAAGTGCATGGATTTCACAATCTAAGTTGGATGCATTTTAGATCATACCTATTTCATGATTTGGAGAATCATTTTCAAACAACGCCAGGTGTCTGATGCAAGAGCATCTTAGGTCCTTAGCAATCCTGTGTCACCAAAAAGATGTTTGTAATTTTTTTGCTTTGTGCAATTCCTTCTTTGACCAAGTTGGTTTGGTGTTTCTTAGTTTCCTTTGTTCACCGGTGTTGGTCAGTTATCTCTTTAATGCTTGGTTATTTTCTTGGTGCTCGGTGATGCTTGTCTGGTGCTCAGTTATCCTTTCTTACTGAGTTGTTTATTTTGGACTTATTTTGAGGCCAAATTATGCATTTAATTTTAGTCATGGATTTAATGTTGGTATCCAATATTGGGAAGTGTGTAGACCTAGATCTGGTCATTTCTTTTGTTGATTGTGGATTTGAAGGCTGACTTGATTTGGTAGCCTCTTGTATAAATATAGTTGTTTGGTTAGAGTTTAGGATCAGTTTTTGGAATGAGGAGTTAGAAGATAGAAAATTAGATATTGTTGGTAGATCCTCGCATGTTGGAGGACTTCTATACTTGATTGTAACATCTAGCCTAAACTAGGAAGGCCTTATAGCCTAGCATGTATGAATCAAATCAAAGTTAATATATCAAAGTGATCTGCATTCTCTCTCTCTCTCACTAGTTGTTGTTATTACTTTTGCATTTTGTTCTGCAAGGTGGATCTGGTTAGGGTGTGCCTTTGGCCCCTCTCCCCATCTACCCTTTGCGTCAGACCCTTTGTGTCATTATTTGATAACTAATTTGCACCCTCCTCTTAGTTATCTTGGTGGACTTTACTTTCTAACAATTGGTATTAGAGTGGTAGGTCCTTGAAGGAAAAGTTTAACAACTTAAGGAGATCTATGGTGACTCATTTTAGAAAAGAAATCCCTAAGTTTGATGGAGTAAACTATGATAGTTGAAAAGAGAATATGAAGACACATTTTCTGTGAGGTCCTACCCCAACCCATCTTAGCTTGATAATTGTTTTGACACTTGGTTTATCTTGAAGATACTTTTTTTAGAGACATTAGACCTATTTTTGGATTATGACTTGCTATCATTGGACCTTATGAGATGTTTGTTATAGATTTATATGATGATTATGTTAGTCATACTCTTTATATGCTCGTAAAGGTTTAATGCTTACCTTATGATATATGAAATTCTAAATTCTGCACTTGTTACATTATCTTATAGAATATTAAAATGTTGATAGTGTAATGGTTCAATGATTTAACTTAGGGTTTCTTATTTATGTGGAAATTGAAGTACATTTCAATGTTTAAGAATTAGGGTGTAATGTGGATTATGTTTATGATTCATGAAATGCAATTCTTTTATATATATTGAGTTCAGATATTATTATTTTACTTTCGATATGATTATATATGCATTGAGTTTATGAGGTACTAACATCAGAATTGAGTGTGTAGGATTATGACCATGGTTGTAAATATAGGGAAACAAGATAGATCTATGTGAAAATTAGTTTAAAACCAAGCTCAGCTCTAAGAGAATGACCTCATTGTTACGTAATTTTATTTGTAAATGTGATGCATGTATGTGTGTGGTTGCAAATGTTTGTAAATGCATTAATAGATGTAATTTCATTTTGTGAAAATGTTAATGTTAAATATCCACCAGGCATGTCAACTATGTAATGTGATGTGTACTTTTATGAGGTGTCATTTGACACCATTGTGATGAGATGGCATGCCTGAGTGAAATGTGGACCCCACCTTTTCCATAGGTTATCTTGTGTATCCCTAGGCTTGGTAGTGGTTTAGGGAACCAAGTTTTATGTCATCATGATTCCATTTTCGGATGCAAGTTTAACTAGGGTTTTTGAAGGGTTATATGAAGCTTTATGGTGTAGTTAGAGTTGGTTTTTAGTGTCTCAAGTCATGTGCATGGGTTAGGGGGCCTATTTTTACCATTTCTACTTCCCTAGGCCTCCATATTGCCTCTTTAAGTGGGCCATTTTTGGTAATGATGATTTTGGGAATGTTTTCTAGGATATCTCACCTTTCCATGTTTTGAATTGCAATCCATTTTCCATAGCAAGGGCAAGTGGCAAGTTAGCTAGGATCTAAAAACCTAACACTCTTTGGGATGAGGGAATGAGAGGAATGTTTTAGAGTCTTTAGGAAAAGATACTAAGGAAGGAGTCACTTCTTGAGCATGCTAGTTTGGATTGAGGAAGAGACTTGGGAAATTCTAGGAGTTTATGAGAAGGAAGGAAAAGCTAGGAAGAAAAGGATTAGCTCTTCTACAAACCTCCATTACCATTGCATAGGGAAAAGGTTGGTGGTTCTTCCTTGTTTTGTTCATGTTGTTGTATTGTGAAGATGGATCTTTTGTGTGAGTATGTGATTTTTTATTTTTCTTTATGCAAATTTATTGTGTCCTTGTTTCTCCTTTTTGTGTGTTTCAATTGTGAAATGGGTGTGCAAGATAATTCTCTTCCTTGGGAGGATTTGAGAATATCTTGAGGTGAAGGGCTTAGTTGGGGAATCAATGTGTTTGAGAGCTTGGATGTATGGGCGTCCTTGAGGCCTACTTATGTTATACTTTGGGGGCCATAAGGGATTTTTTGATGCTCTTGTGATGAGCTGGTATGTTGGAAGGGAGCCTTGTGAAGGCATGTAAGAATTTGTTTAAGTATGGTATCTCAATATGAGATAATTCCACCTTCACCCATATTGGGATTAATTATGAATTCCTATGTGCAAGCTTGGGTATGAGAGTAATAAAGTGATTGTTCATGTCTCATAATGTTGAATGTATGTTTAATGTGTGTTGAGTGTATGTAACCTGTCTATCCTTATTTCCCCTAGCTCAGGGGTGGCCATGTAATGGCCTAGGCTAGGAGGTGAGCCTCCATGGTCATGTGAAAAAGGTTTTTGTGTTGGAAGTTTTGATTGCATGGTGTGAAGATGAAGTTCAAGTTTCAAGTTTTAATTTAAACTTGAAAAAATTTAAAGTAATTATTAAAGTGTATTAAGCTTAAGTGATCTTGCTCTACTTATATTATATTCTAAGATTTTGTAATTGTAAAAGAGAAAAGGCTAGAATTAAGGCTTATATGTTATCCTCTTGGAAGATGGTTTTATTACCAGTTGAATTTCAAATTAGTTCTTAGTAAATTTATTTGCTTCATTAAAAGTTAAATTTTCTACATCTATAAAATAGACTGAATAATTTTGTTAAATGAATTACATTTCCTTGCATGTTAAAATTAAGAGAATTAATATTGACTACATTTTCTTGTAAATTCTATGTTAATTCTGTATTGAAATTAAAGATCTAATGTTACATTCCATTTGATTAGGAATTCATGTTTTAAAAAAAAGGGTAAATTTGGTTGTGTTTTGCCCAATAGATTTTGGGCATTAAATTCTCTATGTTTAGGACTAGGATATTGATTAATCACAAAGAATGAGAATACTATCATTGAAGAATGTACTGATACAAAGAGAGATCTATTCATGTGTAACATACTTTCCAGAGAAGCACTTTTGTCAGCTCTTCCAGAGAATGAATAGAGTTAGGTAAAAACTCTAAGGACATATCATGAAATTTGGTTAGCTTTATAATCTACTTTTGAAGGTGATGTGCATGCAAAGAGATTTAGATTACAGAATTGGATATGTTCATTTGAAGATATAAAAATGATGGAAGATGAATCTGTTAGAAGTTATATTGGTAGGATATCAAAGATTGTTGCAAGTATCAAAGCTTGTGAAGGAAACAAGACTAAAGATCTTAAAGACATTGACCCCTATATTTAAGAAGACAGTGTAGATGATTGAACAAGTTATACCTTGTACTAAGAACTTTACCAGAGAAACTCTTCTTGGAAGATTAGAAGCATCAGAGATAGGCTTGAGACAGTCAGGAGATCTACCTAGAATTGAGACAACATTCATCGCACATAGTGTTCACCCTAATTTTTCAAGAAGTATTAGTGTTAGTGGATATTATGCTAGTTGTAGCATATCTAAGACCAAAGAAGATAGAAAGATTGAGGAAGGAATTACCTTGGTTGTGAAAAGAGAACCAGAAGGTAAGAAAATCTTTAAATGTTGGACTTGTCAAGAATATGGTGATTTTGCATCTAAATTCCCTAAGAGAGTAAAGAAATATAAGAAGAAATTTTAACCTAGAAGATCTAAATAATGTTACTATGCTAATGATGAAGAACTCAAAGCTAATGTTGAGAAATTCTTAAGTGAAAGTGATAATGATAATGATGATATAGGATTTGTAGCAATAAAAGAAGAAAACTCTGAAACTAAAGTTAGAGAAGAAAAAGCTTTAGTTTCTCAGGTAGAAAAGAAATCTAATTGGATTATAGATAGTGGTTGTTCACATCATATGACTAGAGATATGAAGAAATTTATAAAGTTTAACAACTATGATGGAGGAATTGTTAGAGTTGGAAATAATGCACCTTGACAAAAGGAATAGGATCTATTACTCTTGATGGAAAGACTAACACTGATGGTTTTTTTTTGTGGATGGATTGAAACATAATCTTTTGAGTGTTGGACAGCTAGTTGATAAGGGATATTAAGTTTGGTTTACTAAGAAAACTTGTGTGATCAAGGATAAGGATAGTAATTTGATTGGAACTAGATCAAGAACCAGAGGTAATGTATTTCAGTTGAATCCTACTAAGATGACATGTTTGATTACTAAAATTGATGATATTTGGTTATGGCACATAAGTTTTTGTCTCATAAACTTTGATAACATTGTGAAAGTATGTACTACATTTGTAGTAAGATATTTGCCTAAAATTATGAAACCTACTAACATGATTTGTAAAGAATGTGTTATGGCTAAGCAGAAGAGAAGTTCATTTCCTAGTAAGAAGTTTACATCAGCATCAAAGTTAGAAATTGTTCATATAGATTTGAGTGGTCCCACAAGGACTAGAAGATTCTATGGTGAAAGGTATTTTATGATTCTTGTTGATGACTTTACTAGAATGATGGGGATAGCATTTCTTAAAGAAAAATCTGAAGTATTTGACAAATTCAAATTGATTAAGAACAAAGTTGAGAATGAATCTAGAATGAAGATTAAATGTTTAAGGTTTGATAGAGGTGGAGAATTTACTTCAAAGGAATTTAATACTTTTTGTGAAGTGAATGGTATTAAGAGACAACTTTCAGCCCCTAGAACACCTGAACAAAATGGTATTGCAGAAGAAGGAACATATTAGTAATTGAAGCAGCAAGAGCTATGTTATTTGAAAATGATTTGGCGAATAAATTTTGGAGAGAAGTAGTGAATGTAACAGCATATGCAATGAACAAAGTACAAATTAGAGTAGACACAAATACAACACCTTATGAATTATGGTTTGGACATGCACCATCAGTTAAGTATTTCATAATTTTTGGAAGTAAGTGTTATATTAAGAGAGATGATGGCATTGGTAAGTTTGATCCCAGAAGTGATGAAGGTATATTTCTTGGTTATTCATTGAAAATCAAAGATTATAAATGTTTCAATAAAAGAACTAAGACTATTGTTGAGAGCACAAATGTTAAAATTGATGAGAAGTTCAAAATTCAGGAAAGAATACTTGATTATGAATCAGATGAAGAAGTTTGTCCTAGAATTGATCAAGAAAATTTTGAGTTATTTTATGAAACTGACAGTTTCTTGCAAAATGAAAGTTACATTGAGGAGATGAGAGAAGAACCTAGAGAAGAAAAAAGAATTGAAGCAAGAACTGAGATAGTGACACCTAATAAGAATCTAGCAAGAAATCACCCTGTTGATCAGATTATTGGAAGCATAGAAAAAGGAGTTCTAACAAGGAATAAGGTACAAGAAGAACTATGTTTCATTTCTCAAATTGAACCTAAAACTACTGATGAAGCTTGTAAAGATGAAAATTGGATTAAAGCAATGAAGGAAGAACAAGATCAAATTGAAAAGAACAAGACTTGGAACTTGGTCCCTAGACCTAGAGATAAAAATGTTATAGGAACTAAATGGGTATTCATAAATAAGATGAATGAACAAGGAGAAGTTGTAAGGAACAAAGCAAGATTGGCATGTAAAGGATACTCACAACAAGAAGGAATTGATTATGAAGAGACTTTTTCACCTATTGCAAGAATTGAAGCATTAAGAATGTTTTTGGCTTATGCATCTTATAAAAAATTCAAAGCGTATCATATGAATGTGAAGTCATCATTTCTGAATGGAGAATTGGAAGAAGAAGTCTACATTGAGTAGCCTGAAGGTTTTCCCTTGACTCATAAGGAGATATGGTATATAAACTAAACAAAACTTTATACAGACTGAAACAAGCATCTAGAACATGGTATGCAAGATTAGATAAATATTTGATAAAATTGGGATGATATATTTATTGATGATATTATCTTTGGAGATGAAGATGAAGCTAGTGATAAATTTGTTCATGAAATGAAGACAGAATTTGAAATGAGCATGATTGGTGAGATGAAATATTTTTTAGGATTACAGATAGCATAGAACAATGATGGTATTTTCTCATGTCAAGAAAAATATCTGAAAGACTTGTTGCAAAGATTTGGAATGGAAAATTATGAGTTGGTTGGCACACCTATGGTAACTAGTCATAATTTATCTAGCACAGATGAAACTCATGTAGTTGGACAAAATAAGTATAGGTCCATGATTAGAGGATTGTATTATTTAACTCATACAAGACCAGACATATCAAATGTAGTTGGAATTGTTGCAAGATCTCAAGATGATCCTAAAGAGTCACATGATGCAGCAGTAAAAAAAATATTTAGATATTTGAAAGGCATAATTAACTATGGGTTATGGTATGAAAAATCAAATGACTTTACCCTATGTGAATATACTGATGCAGATTGGGTAAGTAGTGTTGATGACAAAAAGATTACAAGTGGTGGAACATTTTTTCTTGGAGGAAGATTGGTTTCTTGGCTAAGTAAGAAACAAAATTATATTTCTAAGACCACAGCAGAAGCGGAATATGTAGCAGCAATAAACAATTATAATCGGATAATATGGATGAAACAAATGTTGAAAGATATTGGAATCAAATTTGATGAGCCTATTATCATAAATTGTGATAACACTAGTACAGTAAGTATGTCAAAGAATCTTGTATTTAATTCTAAGATAAAGCATATAGAAATTAAATATCATGTTGTAAGAAACAAAGTTGCAGAGAAAGAAGTCAAACTTGAGTATATAAGTACAAAAGAGTAGATTGTAGATATATTTACAAAGCCCTTACCTAAAGATACATTTGAGTATTTGAGAGGTATGCTTGGGGTTATGCCCAAGCCTAATTTTGATAAGTGATGCAGTTAGTTGCATCATTCCAGTGGTCTATGAGCTCTATCTTTCTTGGACTGTATGTTGATACTTCCTCTATGGAGGAGTATGTGTGTTTTGAGCTGAGTCATAAAGGACTCCTGTGAATTTATTTAATGAACAGTGTCTTTTGACATTGAGGTTTTGAAATGGATTGACATAGTGATGCTGTGTTTGTCATTGATGTCAATGGGGGAGAAGGACTTAATGAAAAACATTTGGTGATTTGATTGATGAAGAGGACTTGAAAATATTTCAAAGTAGTAGTGTTGTGTAATACCCCAAAAATGGGCTATAAGTTCATTAATCTCTTACATCTTCAATTCGAACAAAATCGACATCAAAGTCCTAACCTAAGGCACATCTAAACATCGTCGAATCATAATTGATTATCTTAAATTTTGCATCGGAGAATATTCCTAGTAATATTCCTAATTATCTTAATTATCTTTAATTTTATAATTATTTGGCAATAAATCACATTTATCCTTAAGTTTGATTAATTGAATATTTTCATATTTAATTAATTAGATTTAATATTTGCCACTTAATTGTGTAATTAAATTTAATTATATCTATTATTAATTGTATTATTTAATTTTGACAATAAATCTAATATCATATGAATAATTGATTAAATTCTTATTTAATTAATTAAAGCAAGTTGTCATTATTTAATAATATAGTTTTTAATAAAATTTTGATTAAATAATTGATTAACCCATAAATCAATTGTTTTATTTTTAAAAGCAGTTAAGTTGGAAATAAATCACTTTATTATTAAATTAATTCATAAATAAAACATGCACAATCATAAAAGCAAACAACTATCAATTATCAATTAAAGCTAAACTCTATTTTGAGTTAAAACTTAGCTTTTGCATATTTTTGTGAGTTAATTATCTTTTATTTAAAAATAACTCAAAAATCAAGTTGAGTTATTTGAGTGATTTATGGCTTTTTCCCATGCACCTCCAAAGCCCTGGATTTCTATAAAACCAAGGCTCAGCTCTTCATAATTCATCTCTCAAATCATCTGATATTTTGCACAATCACGCTGGAGAATTGGAATTGAAGAATCAAAGCTCTTGCGAATCGACATCTTTGTGAGATCAATCTTATTTTTGCATTCATATTACATATCATTGTTAGATTCATAGCATATCAGTTTTCAATAGCATAGATTCATATCATATCAGTTTTTATCATTCTTATTGCATAGAAAATATCAAAAATATAGATTAATTGCATTCAATTTCATATCCATCTTTTGCATTCAAATCCTTCATTTAGGTGTCGTCTAGGTCACTGATCTCGATTACAATCTGAGAACATTAATCTCGCACCTATTAGAAGGCAGTAAATCGCTTGGTTAGATAGCTTTCAATTTTGCACGATTTTGATTATCAATAACCTCTAATGTTTTACTGAGTGTTGTGTTTACAGATCAGGTACAATTTTCACACACACATTTCTAGCGCCCACCGTGGGGCAACCCACCTTTGCATGCTGGTTTTGATTTTTTTGGGAGCTAAAACTCCAAAGTTTCAAAGATTTAATTTTATCTCCAAAACGGCTTGTAATTTTGGTCTGAAATTTTTTTTGCAGGTTGGTGACGTGTTATGGAAGCTACAGTAAAAAATTTAGAATTTTTTGACATGTTTTGAATTTTTAATAATTTTTTCTTGAAATTCCGGAAAAAATTAATATCTGACGCAAATCAGCATATTTTTCGAAAATTTTTATATTTTCAGAAATCTCTTTAAATTCTATAGGGGGTCCATTCTTTGTGTTTTAAATTTGGACATGATATCATAGCTCAAATAGTCAATTTACAAAAACTGGTCTGTATTGATAAAATGGGTCTCTAGGGCACAAATGAAGAGGTTTTTCTAAAATTTTTGCATTTTTGGAAAGCTCTATATTTTTTAGTAGGGGTCTCTATTCTGAATTTCTATTTTTGTGGCCAAAATCATATCAAAAAAATTAGATCTTGTTGGCTAGGTCAAATGCAAAAAAAAAAAAAAAAAGTTTTGTGATGGGTATGCACTTATTTTTTTTACATGGTTCAATGAATGATATGAGTTGTCATTTGGGTTGATTGCTGGTTATTATTACTGATAATAATTGATTTTTAGAGCTAACCCTATGGTTTTCATAAGTTAAATATATTTTGCATATCTTGTTTGCTTGTTTGCTTGTTGGAGAGTTCGTCACTTGCTTGCATGGAAAAGCTCAACAAAAATTGCTAAAAATCAAGTAAAATCTACTAAGCGCGTTGCAAGGATCCTAGGTATTCTCCTTCATCTAATAATATTTTGATTTGGGACTTAAAATAAATCTCTTATGTGTCAAGCTTGTGTGCATCTTTTCATGCTTTTGATCTATTTCTACACACTTGCATAATTGATACTAGATTGTGAACCCTTAAGGATTCATTAAGTAGTCTTAGAATACTTGTGATTGATCTTGATTGCTATCTTGGGTTATTGGACTCGCTAATCCGCCGGCCCCTCATTTCTGCCCCGTGGTTGCAATCTCAGCGCCATAAAGGGGAGGGGTCAACAGGACAGAAGCGTTAAATGTTCCACTTGGCAACCCTTTTGTGCTTTTAGGAACTCCCTTGTTTTCTAAGTTGTGGACTCATTTTTAGCTTGTGTGAGGTGTTAAGTGTTCCACCTTGTGGACTCATCTTATATTCGCTTTAAACGTTAAGTGTTCCTCTTTCTACTTTTTGGATGCTTTTGGTAGATTTGCTTTCGGAACATACATCTGTGCTCACATAGTAATTAGGCCCTATGAACACTATTTGTGATTCTTGAGAGATTGGATTCCTAGCGAAATCCTTCTTGACGATAGAATCCTTGTAGGTAGGGAGGATACTTAGTGCATTTCACATTCAACTTAGTTAGTGAGTCTTCTCTTATTGATCGACACATTCTCTCTCCGGAGAGGTTGATAGATCACGTGGGGTTGATATCACGAGCTTTGGTGAATCAAAATTGGTTAGTGCGTCTTCTCTTATTGATTGATACATTCTCTCCCCGGAGAGGTTGATAGATCACGTGGAGTTGATATCATAGACCTTGGTGGAACAAAACTTTGTCTTAGCGTGTCGGATTAATCTGCTTGCTTTGTTTGGGTTAAAAGTGAAGAGGTGTCAAAACCTTGAATCTGGAACCAAGTCCCCTTGTGGTATACTATTGTGAGTCATCTTTAGAGAGGGTTAACCGTAGCGGACAATCCCTTCACAAGGCAAACTGCGTTGACGGAACCTCAAGCGGTCATAGCCATTTTCGCCGTGGTAGTGACAGCCGCTATATAAATGTCCTTGTGGAAGAAATCTCCACGGGTATGGTTCATTGTTGGGTTGTCAGATCTCCCTAGCAGCTCTTGAAGATTAAGTTCTCGGACTGTGTCAAAACCCTGGTGCGCCGGGATTGGAGTTCACCCCTTTGAATCATAAAAGTTGCAGAGTCAAACCATTACTAAAAACCCTAGAGAGGCCAATTTTTCACTTTCAAGTATATGTGCATTATTGCAAAACTTTTCAGAACATACACAATTAGTACTCTCAGGGATTAGCACAATTTGGTCACTTGATTGTTCATGCACAAGGTTGCTTTTTCCCTTGTTCATTATTTTCAGACGTGCTTGGAATCACTTGCTTGCTATTCTGCGTGCTTATTTATCTACTTGGCTATTAAAAATAATCAAATCTGGTATAACCTTCAAAATCTGGACAGTACAATTTGCAAACAATCCAAAACTAAAAACCTTAAATTTTGCAAAAAATTGACGTAAAGTTCTTTCTGGAGTCAAAAGTCATTTCAAGAAGTCAAAATTCGTACGAGTTTTGTCAAGTGTCATTTCAGTATTACCCAACTATCGTATGAGTTTAGCAACTATCATTTCATAGACTACCCAGTGTCGTATGAGTCTGCAGAGTGTCGTTTGGAAAAATTTGAGAGAGTTGTCAGAAATTGTCAAATTGCAAGATATCCAATGTTTCCAGCCTAGTTCCAGAATCTGTCAAAAATATCATTGTGTCAGGAATAGAGCAATAGCTATTGAGAATCAGTACACATGTCTCAAAGAATCAGTAAACAAGAGGAAGAAGCTCTGATCGCCACTATAATGAAACAAATACATGCTATGCAAGTCCAGCTTGACAAACTTGGGAAAGAAAAGGAACCTCTATACTCTTTTCCATTTGATAAAGACTTGTACATGTCACCATGCCCCCAGAAAAAAATTGAGCAATATGATACCTCTTCCATGGAGAGTGACACATCTAGCTTTGAAGACTATGATGACTATGATGACAGACAATGTAATGATACCTATGACACCTCTATTCCTAAGAGTCCTCCTCATCGTTCATTCCTGCTTACTACAAATGGGCCGTCACATTGGATAGATCGTGATGGTGATCCATATGATTCTGATTTTGAAAGAGATTTTGATGGCTTTTGTGGACAATACCTTGATGATGATCCATCTACTACTGCTGAGGACTATAAAATACATCGTGCTAGCTTGAAACGTCAATATTATAAGGATCTCTCCTCTAAGAACTCTCAGACTAAAAATAAAGATTACACTCTCAAGCAAGATCATGTTAATGTTGGACCTTTGTCTTGTGATGGTTCCCTTCCATCCCCTACTTCCTCCAATACCCATACATTTTCTAAAGCTTTCGAGTCTTTCAAATCTTTCACAGAACCTTCATCTGACACAAGCTCTGATATTTTTCATGTGGTTCCCCATAGTTATCCCCCAGGGCTACCTCTTAAAGAAACTCAAGCTAACCTTCACTTGGCTGCAAATACTTTCAATAATGATAAACCTAAAGAGACTAAGCCTTCATATGCTATAATCCCTACTTTAGCTAGTCCTCCACCATCTCTTCCAAAGTCATCCATACAATCCCAACATGCTTCCTTGTCCTTAGAAGTTGCTCCATGTCAAGAGGACTCTAAAAATGATGAAGAAAAGAACAATCAAAATGACAATCAAAATAACCTTACTACGCTTGCACTTTCCAAAGATGATACTTCCATTAAGGTTGGTAAAAATGGTGTTGATACTTCCAATGTTAAGCCTATTGAAAAACCAGAGAAAAATTATGCACTTGTGCTATCCAAAGATCCTTGTCAAGATCAAAGTCTTTCATCTTCTTGTTCTACCACTCCATGTTCACTTCCACTTTCTACTCTTCCTAAGTCTTTGCAAGCTTTGAACAATCCTATCAAAGAAAATTCTCTTATTCAAGATGTCCATGATTTTATTGAAGATCCTAATGCTCACTCTAAAGATGCTGATATCCTTGGTTGTCATATAGATGATGATGAACTTATCGATTATCCTTTTGCGTCTTCCACTTCCATCCTTGGACCTCTTCCACCACTACAAAGATCTTCATACCTTCCTTCCATCTTGGGTCCCTATGTCCCTTCACTTTCCCCTCCTAACTCTACTAATTTTCCATCCATATTGGGTCCTTACATACCTCCATCTCCCATCTTTCCTCAAGATCAACATAGATGCATACCCTTGAATCCTTTTCATCCACCCACCCATCTAAACCAGTCATATCCTTCTTCTTCCACAAGTCCCAAGTCTTTTGGAAGTAACTTGAATGTTCAATACAAGAATCTATAAAAAAAGAAGATCACCATGTCTCCTCTAATAGACATGGAGGCATAAAGTCAAAAGAGATATCTAAGAAAAAAATTACAAGACAATTATGGGTTCCAAAATCCATCATTGAAGATATTCTCTCTAGATCATCAAAAGGAAATAAAAAGCCTACGGCTATATGGATTCCAAAGTCTCTCTTGAAAGAGTTTTGTGTTGAGAAAAAAGTGAAATTGACATTCAAGCTTCCAAAGGCTTCCACTACATCTCCTTCCAAAAATATTCTTCCATTCCATGTGCCTAAACCACAACCTCTGCTATCCATTCGCCATATTCCTTCACGTATTCCTTCATTCACGATTCCTCCATTATCTCACCACCCTTCAAGGTATGTGTTGATGTTGAATTTTCCTTCCTTTCCATCTACCCTTTCACAATCCTTCCATGCATTATCCTTATACCTCCTATCCTTTTTCCTCATTTGCCTATTCCTCCTATCTTCCAACCTCATTCGCTTTACATAAAACCTTATCCTCCATTTTTCTCTTCCATCTCCCTTTCCCTATCAGCATCTTTGAGCATATCATTTTGAATCTTTGGCATATCATGGTTTATCCTTTCAAGGAGCATTACATAAAAAGCTTTCCTTCTTCCAAAAAAAAAGAAAGAAATGAAAAATAAAATAAATTGAAAATGTGCCTTGGTGAAAACCTGGAAACAGGCGCCTTGGTGGCAAAAGTAAAGAGAAATAAATTCATCCTATGGTGAAAACCACTCCCTTGTGGCACCTTGGATAAGTACCATGATGAAAACCTGGCACTCAGGCATCATGCGTAGTTCTTCTACATATTTCATCCATTCCATCTTCTCTCTTTGATCTTGACAATGTTGATCTATACACGAATATTTGGCTATTTTGTGAGTTGTCTGATGATGATCTTGCTTTCAATCCCTTCCTATTTAGCCTTCATATTTATTTTCCTTCATTCATTTTCACCTGTCGCTATCCTTTTCCCCTTTGGTCTTGATCTAATAAAAAAAGAAAGAAAGAGTAAAACACAGTGCTATGAAGCCTCTCGACATGTCTACTCCTTTGGATTGCATCCTTTCCTGCTCTTGCATTATGATTTTGTGCTTATCCTATGCTAGCCTTTCATTGCTTGTCCAAATGCGCTTTACATGACAATTTTTCCCCTAGCTTGGGTATTCTTGAGGAGTTTCCCCTTGAGGATTTCTTCCCTTCATTTTCCTTCATTCTCTTATCTTCCATCTCTTCCACCAGCTTGCTAATCCCTCTTGTTCTCCTCCTTGCTAGACATTGGGACTGCACGATATGATCTTGCTTGGGATTTTGCAATAGAAAAAGATGCTATCAAGTATACCAAGTATCAGAACAATTATCAGAATCAGTATCAGAATCAGTATCAGAATCAGTATCTGAACAAGTATCAGAATAAGTATCAGAACCAGTATCAGAACAAGTATCAGCACAAGTATCAGAATTAGTGTCAGAACTAGTATCAGAACGCCTACAGGAGCTACACCTTTCGCTTTAGTTTATGGGTCTGAAGCGGTATTGCCTATTGAGGTTGAAATCCCATCACTCAGAATCAAAATGAATGGACTTGTCACTGATGAAGACTACAGAGTGTCGAGGTTACAAGAACTTGAACTACTAGATGAGCGCAGACAAGCAGCGTATGATCATCTCAGAGTGTATCAAAAGAGAATGTCTAGAGGCTACAACAAGAAAGTCAGACATAGAGAATTTCAGGTTGGCGATCTAGTGTTGAGAGAAAATCCTAAAAATCAATCACATCAAGAACGCAAGGGGAAGTTCGAACCCAACTGGCTGGGTCCCTTTGTAATCACTGCTACTTTTGGCTCTGGTGCCTATCAACTCTCAACAACTGAAGGAGAACAGCTCCGAGAACCAATCAACGTTCTCCATCTAAAGAAATTCTATGCCTAAGGCATTCAGTGCTTGGTAAATGTCTTGAAAAAAATCTTAAAAATCAGAAAAAGTCCTGAAAAAATGAACATCTTGGTGAAAACCTAGCAATAGGCGCCTTGATGATTCACAAAAAAATCAAAAAATATCAAAAGTACAAAAAAAAAAAAAAAAAAAAAAAAAAAGTGCCTTGGTGAAAACCTGGAAATAGGCACCTCGGTAGCAAAAATAGAATCTCTACCAAGATGGTGAAAACCTGGCAAACAGGCGCCACTTGTTCCAAATGCTCCATCTATCAGCACAATCTTGGTCTTTCCCAGCTTTCAGTCTTGCTTTAGTTTGTACATATCTCCCGGTTTGTTTCTGCATATCCTGGTTTCAATAAGTCGGTATGTACACCAATCAGCTCAAGCGTCTGTATCCTATCAATGTTCAAATTTGGGGGCAATCAATGTCATATCCTATGGTCTCCCATGTAGCTTAGACGTGTCATATCCACTCAGAGTCCTTTGAAGCTTCAAGTTGAGTCAGTCAGTCAGTCTCGTCTCCAGAAAGGATTTTGCATCAACAACAATCAAACATCAAAACTCAACTGAAAACAATTTGTGCTTTTCATGCGTTTATCTCCTTGTATGCTTACTGATTCGCATTGAGATTTTTGCATATTGTGTCCCTTCGAGCTCTTCAATGATGTCCTTTACATGATTTAAAGAGTGATGACTGGGGGCATAATCTTTTCTTTGTCTTCTGCTTGTATGTGAAAATCTAACAGCTTTGGAAATTTTGGATTGAAATGGTGTCCGACTGTAAGAGCCTCTATCTCGAATTGGATGGCCATGCGTACCTCGACCATTGATACCCGAAAAATTCAAGGAAGTTTGATCTAACTATTGTCTTTTTGAGTAAGTTCTTTCTCCTACTGTGGAACGCAATCTTGCCTAAGGATGTGAACGATAAAGGGTCACTACGGGTAATTCACATTGGATTTAGAATGATCTCTTGACTGTTTGATGTGTTTGCAACGCAAGGCGTACTCAGGTCATCACAACATTTATGTTTTGATGCTTGTACAAATTGCTATATCAAAATGGACATGATATTCAGGTCATTTTGGCGCTTGTGCCTTGGTGCTTATATCTAATCCGACATTTCGAAAACAAAATCAATATTCATATATCCATGGTTGTTTGACCAGTGGGTGTTGTATTGATTCTTGCGCATACAAATCAATATTCATATGTCTATGGTTTCATGGCTAGTGGGCATTGTATTGATTTATCCGGTTACCTAAAAGTTCAATGATGATAACAAATCGACACATGATCAGTGACTAGGTCCTAGGTCTTAGGTTGCATTTCATTTTGCATGTCTCATTGCATTTTGCATGTTTACATGATCTCACAATGATTAAACGAACTTCAATGCTTAAATGATTCTTCAAATCGCATCTTCAAGTCTAACAAGAGCTGAATCTCACATGAAGGTTCCTCCAATGAAATAGCAAGTAGAATCCTTTTTCGGGATCAAAATTCAAATCTGAGATCATTCATATTATTAACTACTTGCATATTCGACCTTCAATCATCACAGAAATCTAGTATTCAACTTAACTGATTATCTTACATCAAACTATCAAAATTTCAACTTGGTCAACCATGGTCAACTCATGGTCAAACCTAGTCAAACTTGGTCTTTTTAGACCTCCAAATGATGCAGAATGTGTTCTCGAACGTATATAACCACTTCTCAAATCAATTAACATGCTTCTAAACTATCAACACTGACTTTTCTTGTCAGATTTCAATTTTAATCCCGAAGGGGGCATGGTATTGCACATCATTCAAAGTCTGTAAATCAAATTCTATCGATCAAGTCTATCAATATCTTTCATCAGTGATCAAGACAAACAATCACGTCTAGTTACTGATTCATCAAAAGTCCTCATCGCTCGGGGCAAATCTATCATCACTTGGGGCATATCAGATTCAAGATCCATATCAATCTGGTATTCTCTTAATCTTGTAATCTGTATCAATTTTTGCAACCATCGGATCATAGTGTTCTTTCCTTGGTTCTTCGGCAACTGAAGGATTCGGATGTGATACTTGCTAGTTCTGCTAAGACAATCGAGTCTAGAACGGGTCACTCACTTCTTATCAATCCTAAGGTTCAGAATCAGGTATTTTGACACTTTTTCGCAATCATAGGTTCATTTGCTGCTACAATGAACATTATCTTTGGTCATTCAAGACTTATTATCTCCATCTTAATTCAATATCAATCAACTCCTATCTCAATATCTTTCAATCGGTTTCTATCTTGAGATCGGTTTATCTTTTGAATCAGTTTCATATCTTTATCAAACACAGACTATCTTTGAACCACTGCGCTTCGCACAGTAATTCAAAGAGGGGCAAAATGTAATACCCCAAAAATGGGCTATAAGTTCATTAATCTCCTACATCTTCAATTCGAACAAAATCGACATCAAAGTCCTAACCTAAGGCACATCTAAACATCGTCGAATCATAATTGATTATCTTAAATTTTGCATCGGAGAATATTCCTAGTAATATTCCTAATTATCTTAATTATCTTTAATTTTATAATTATTTGGCAATAAATCACATTTATCCTTAAGTTTGATTAATTGAATATTTTCATATTTAATTAATTAGATTTAATATTTGCCACTTAATTGTGTAATTAAATTTAATTATATCTATTATTAATTGTATTATTTAATTTTGACAATAAATCTAATATCATATGAATAATTGATTAAATTCTTATTTAATTAATTAAAGCAAGTTGTCATTATTTAATAATATAGTTTTTAATAAAATTTTGATTAAATAATTGATTAACCCATAAATCAATTGTTTTATTTTTAAAAGCAGTTAAGTTGGAAATAAATCACTTTATTATTAAATTAATTCATAAATAAAACATGCACAATCATAAAAGCAAACAACTATCAATTATCAATTAAAGCTAAACTCTATTTTGAGTTAAAACTTAGCTTTTGCATGTTTTTGTGAGTTAATTATCTTTTATTTAAAAATAACTCAAAAATCAAGTTGAGTTATTTGAGTGATTTATGGCTTTTTCCCATGCACCTCCAAAGCCCTGGATTTCTATAAAACCAAGGCTCAGCTCTTCATAATTCATCTCTCAAATCATCTGATATTTTGCACAATCACGCTGGAGAATTGGAATTGAAGAATCAAAGCTCTTGCGAATCGACATCTTTGTGAGATCAATCTTATTTTTGCATTCATATTACATATCATTGTTAGATTCATAGCATATCAGTTTTCAATAGCATAGATTCATATCATATCAGTTTTTATCATTCTTATTGCATAGAAAATATCAAAAATATAGATTAATTGCATTCAATTTCATATCCATCTTTTGCATTCAAATCCTTCATTTAGGTGTCGTCTAGGTCACTGATCTCGATTACAATCTGAGAACATTAATCTCGCACCTATTAGAAGGCAGTAAATCGCTTGGTTAGATAGCTTTCAATTTTGCACGATTTTGATTATCAATAACCTCTAATGTTTTACTGAGTGTTGTGTTTACAGATCAGGTACAATTTTCACACACACATGTTGCAGTTTGGTATTTATGGAACTTGGATTGTTTTATCTATGTTGCCATCAATGCCAATGGGGGAGATTTTTAGGAATGAATGTTGAATATTTCCTATGGGGGAGTATTCAGAGTCATTATGTAGTAGTTGTGTGTTGCATTCATGACTATGATTGTCATTGATGTCAACATAGTCATCTACTGGAGATTAGCAGAGAAGAAGACAGTGTTTGAATTAGCGCACATAGAGTATTGTAGATCAAGCTATGTGAAGTTGAGGACTTATTCTATATTGTGTCCTAAGATTGTGATCAAGAGTGTGTGCTAGAATTTAATTATTCATGAGAATTATGTTAATTCAGTGGAAGTAGTATTCACACAGTGTTCCTGAGAAGCAGCTTGTTATAACTAGATTATATCTCCTAATTGGGATAGAATCTAGGCATGCGGAGTTATATAATTGATGACTATATTTTGGTGGTGACCTGGATCAGACAGCATGGTTCGAGGTCACACGAGTGAAGATTTATTTTGTTTGGAAGCCAATAGTTTTATGTAATTATGGAATATTATGTAACTGTTGTCACTAAGGATTGTACCCAAATGTGCTAAGTGTAGAACCTAGCAATCCTGTGAAACATGAGACTACTTTCAGGCTATGGGTAACCTATCAGAAAGTAGACCTCTGGATTAGGGGCCAACTTCCCCTTGAATCACCTTGAAACTTAAACTAACTTTTGGAGGAAAAGGGAGAGAGACTGCATGAAATTGAAACTAAAACTAGGCAATTCACCAAACTTGAAAGATCAACAGATTGAAGCAACACTCACAACGATGCCTGAAAACTTTTTGATTCACAACCTGACCCTATTGCCTTGATATTTTTGAAATAAAGAGGTACTTGAATTAAAGAAGGGAAAAACTTCCACAACTTAAATCCCAAATTGTACACAAATTAAGACAATAATAGCATAACACTTCCCTGATCATTCAATTGGACAAACATGCAAAGTAAAGGATAAATAGAATTACGATAACTTTGACATGAATTTCAAATAGAAAAACTCAAAAAATAATAGGGATGAGAAGGAATACTGCTTTATTTTTAGTGAAAGGAGTCAAGTACATCAATCAACTTCTCCAGAGCTACAAGCATTCACCTCCAAGAAAGAGAGAATGAAGAACTAACCTCAATCACATAAGTGAGAGGTATATAAAATGAGGCAAAATAATTAGCATTGAAGCCAGCACAACCTCCTACAAATAGAAAATCCTCAAATAGACCCATGAAGATGCCTTATAAACTCGGATGTCAGATTCCTGAGTTTATAGGGGTAGTGGGAAAAACAAGATGCCCAAAAGAGGTGGTCAAAAGTAACTACCATGTCCCTGCCAAGTCATGTTCTAAAAATAACATTCTAACAATGGTTTATAAAAACACCATTGTTATAAATTACAATGATAAGCAATGACTTAATTTACAATTTTAATCCCCTATTCCATGACTCTATTTGGATTTTAAATACTTATTCCTAAATTAGTAAATAGCTCTCAACCCAATTAAGGGGAAAGTGTATTTAATAGTTTATCATTTTAATAAAACCCCTACTAAAACTACATAGCACCAAAATAAGATCTCGACCCTTAAAAAAGGGGAGAAAAATTTTGATTAATTATTTTGGATGAAACCCCTCTTTGAGAATGAAGGAAACTGTTGGCATTCAATGCTTCCACACTCGGCATCTGGAAAATTGCTATTGTTCAACACTAGAATTGTTACCTCTATTAGGCAATAAGGCTAAATAACAATTTTAGCTGACAATGGAAACCTCTCCTAGTTGTGGGTAGACTATTATTAGAGAGGAATCTCTGGATTCTAGGCCGGTTCCTATAAAATATTGCATATCACTTACTAAGCCTGAAAAACTTGTTGGGAAAAGGGAAAAAGGGAACCTGAAACTTAGAAAAAAAGGTGATACACCAATGAATTAATCAGAAACTTGAAGAGAAAATATAAATTCTAGACCTAACACATAATGATATTCAGATGATTTGGTACATTGTTCAACATATAGGTTAATGTATTTAATTATCAGGGATAAACCACGAATAACTCAACACTTATCAACATACATTTCTCAACTAAGGCTTGGTAAATCAGATTTCTAATTAGGAAGGAACAATGCGACATTCAATTCCAGATTTAAAATCAGAATTGAAACACTTACAAGAGAAGATGAAAAGGAATTGAAAATTTGAACACAAAAATGAGCTGAAGAATCTAGTATATTTCCTCAAAAAATCTCTGCAAAATGGTTACAAAATGGACTCTTGAGCTTTTAGGAACAAAATAGTTCACTATAGGCTCTCTTTCCCACACATGCGACCCTCAAAAAAGTCTATCTCCCTTCCTTAAGAGAGCTCAGAAACCCTAATCTGGGAATGCAAAACCCCTACAAAATTGCTCTAATTTGGCCACAATTCATGCCAAACAATTAGCCTATATGCCACCTAAAAAGAAAATAATCTTCTTCCCCTAAATTTTGTCTAAAAAATAATAAGGAATAATTATTCCCTTTACAAAGTGATGCCAAAATTTAATCTATCTTTTAAATAAAAATGGCTAAAAATTAAGGAATAAATCCTTATTACAATATAAAATGCCAAATTCATTTAAAAGAACATAAATATTAAAAAGAAACTCTAACATTTATCAACATCAAAAACCACAACAAAAATGAACATAACCAATACATAAAATACACTTTTAACCTAGATAAATCTAAGTGCATCAAACACGACATAGTGGGGAGTCAATATGACTTCTACCCACATGCCATATATGATAGCCAAAGCTATACTAAAATGCAAGGTGGCAATTTGTGGTCCTCGAAATCTTTGCTGGCACTCTGTCTGTGGTCGAATTGAATGTCTCTGATAGACATTTCTTGCGGATTCCAAATGCATTATGTTTCATTTTAGGGTATTTTGGCTTTCGTATACAAACTTAGGCATTTTGTTGTTACATTTTGCAAAATACAAGGGTTGAAACCCTAGTCTCTGCATGTTCAATGGTTGTAAACACAATGTTTGATGCTATAAATTATCAATGCAATGAATAACTTGAGGTTGTTGTTGAATTTCGATGCCATAATGAAGTATTTGGAGCTTATTTCTTGCAAGAAACTCGGCATCAATTGCTGCTGGAACTGTAAGTTCTTCCCTTTTGAACCTCTGATGTTACTCTTTGTTAAAAAAATTTTCAAAAAATGTGGCTTCTTTCTACAAAAAATATAGCTCCTTCTCTGCATAAAATGAGTGCTTATATGTCTTTATCACTGTTTGTTCTATATTTGTTGAAAGAAAAGGCACAAAAGAAGGGTCGAAACCCTCTTTTATCTGCATAATATGTGTGCTTTATTGCTGAAAGTGTGACTTCACCTCTGTTGGAAATACACATGCACTGTTGTTCCATATTTGTTGAAAGATAAGGCAAAAAATGTGCCCTCCTTTCGATGCATAATGTGCTCAAGTTTATTTTGGGTAAAGCACAAATAGTTTAGCATAAATACTCATGGTTTTTTAGCAATATTTGTTTCATTTTCTTGCAAAAGAAAATGGGTTTGAACCTCCAGTTGCTTCCTACCTTTGTTTCATTTATGTTTGAATAAAGCACAAAAAATCTGCTCTCCTTTCATGTAACAGTTAACTATTCCTTGCATAAATGGTTCCAGGTTGCAGTTTAGAAAACTCTGTTGATTCTTCTCTCTGCTGGAACATGGACTTCAAACCTGGAAACCTTAACTCCATGTTCTTAATACTTCAGTTGTTGTTTTAAATATGAACATTGACTGTCATTAGAACTTTCAAATGGAATATATTGTTTGTTATACAAAAAGATTCCTGCTGATAACAAGAAGATCGACCCACTTATATGTCTGCCATTTTGTGTTGAACTTGCACAAACATGCATTGTTACCTCAAATATGTATCCACAGTTATGTACTGAAGACTCATTTTGATAGTTGATAAATTTGCACTCTCTATTATTCTGAACTGTACCTTGCAAAAAAATGCCTCTACAAGTGACCGTTTTTACCGTTCTTTTAACAACAAAAATGTCTCATCTGAACATGTTCATACATATTCTCAAAAAGTGTTTACTGTGAACCTATATTCTCTGAATGAAAATAGAATATGATTCACAGCAAACACTATATGATTTATAATATAGACTCACAATTATGTATGAAGATGTGGTGTTATGTAACTGGTACTTCATTTGTTGATTCACAAAAGACATTATACAGTTTTCTTGATGCACTTCCAGATTTGCAAATAGTCTTTGTCCCAAAAAACATACCTCCATCTTTATCTGATTTCAAACTAACTGTTGCAAAAAGATGTGGCACTTGTAATATAAGAAAGGCATTCTGAGCTTGAAATCCTCTTTTGATTGGAGATTGTTGTTGTTGCCATCATTTGTAAATAACAATGAGTTTCAATGAAAGTTTGATGTTGTTACATATACATTGTAGATGCACTGATGTTTTTAAACAAATACTCAACATCATGACAGAGACTACCAATTCTTCCTTTGCACTCTCTATTTCTTTTCACGAGTCCTCATTTGTAAACATTTACTCATTATTGTTCCTTCAGCATAAGCACACCATGTTTGAATTTGAGTTCAAACTTCAAAATTTGATCCACATTCCAACATTATTACTTGACATGTCTCTTGACAAAAGTTTTGAATATGAACTAGCTTTCTGATTTCTCTAATAAGCACTATAAAATGTGATCCATTTAAACATTCAGAAGTTGACATAACCAGCATTTATTGAAACTGTCCTTGTAGCTCTGTACTGTACATTTTTCTTTCATACTAAACTTGGCAATTTATGATATGAAGTACAACAAGATAAATGTTTAGTATTTGTTAATGAAGTTCGAGCACGGGCTCGTCACACTCAAAAATAATAGAATGTTAATGACTGAGGTTTGAACACGGGTTCATGACACCCAGTCATAACATATTGTAAACATTCAAATTATGATGAGATCTTGAAGCACTTGTAAAAATATTCAGCATTAAGTCATTTGAAAGTTTGAAAATGTACTCTGTAATCAACATGAAATCAACATCTCTTTTTGGTGAAATAATTTATTCTTTTGAAGATCAGCAACCTAGAACTTCCTGTAGCAACTTGGCATGGGAAACCAACTTGTTCTGCATCTTGAAAAATGACTAAAAATATTAACTAGTCAGCTGTTATCTGCAAAACAACTTGTTAATTTTCAAGCAATATCAATATGAAACATAATCTGAAAAAGGTTTCTCATTTTGGAAACATACTAAGTCCCTTTCATTCAGATTCATGACTTGATCAAAATGAAAACATACACCATAATAGGCATTAGAAGCAAAAGGTTTCATGTTTCAAAACACGTCCCTTTAACACTTCCTTATAGTGAGTGCTGGTTTACATTTTCTTATTACATTTATTATCTCAGATTGATATGAAAATAGAAATAGATTGCTGATGTATGTAATTTGCTTCTCTTGCATTGCTTAGATCCATTAGGATCTAACCATTATTTTCTTTCCTTTTTCTTTTGCAGCCGCTTAGCCTTAGGACCTGAATGCTGATGGAGACCTGGGAATGACCTAGATGCAGATGAGGACCTGATAGAAACCAGCAAAACCAAGATGCAAACACAAGGCAATGCATGGGACCCCTATTCCATACCTCAGTTCTCTATTTTAATTTGCAATGTACTCTATTTATTGAAAGATGAAATATGAATCAAAGGACATTTGTACTACATTCTTATGAATGCACAATGTAATGATCATTTATGAAATACTAAATTTATAATAGTTTGATCAATACTTATAGTACATTTATGAAAATCTAAAATTGAATGTAATAAGTGAATGCAAATCAACAAAACCTATAAGGTAGTGTTAGATAGACAACTAAAATATGCAATCTTCTCTACTAGTGCCTATTATGTTGTTTGTTTTAATTTTGGGTAACAATTTTGGTGACTTCTAATGGATGTCTGCCTGCTAGACATGACCTGTAGACTTATCTTAGGTCAACAAAACTTGGAAAGCAGAACCATGAATGCAGTTTATTGAAATGAAAATGCATCTACAACTAGACTCAAATGCAACCTAGAACCTAGACTCAAAACAACCTAAGACCTAGTGTTGAAACAACACTTATTGAAAGTGAAAACTGAAACAAACCTATCCCTTAAAGCAAAGCTTGAGGTGTATTCCATTAACTGGAATCTGCAACTCTTCTCCTTCAGTTGTGGACAACTGAAAAGCATTGTTCTCTTTGCAGGCTGTTATGACAAAAGGGCCTGACCAAAAATTATCAAACTTACCATGTTCCCCTAGTCCACTTTTCATAACATCCCACTTAAGAACCAAATCTCCTTCTTTAAAATCTATGAATTTAGCCTTTTTGTCAAAAGATTTCTTAGTTTGAGCTTGCTTAAGCTCCATTATATCCAAGGCTTTTCTTCTTTCTTCTTCCAATTGTAGCAAATCCACATACCTGAGCTATAAAGGATCCTCTTCTTCAAATAATAACATCTGATCAACAAGCTGTAATGCTAGAAATTCTATAGATACTGGCAATCTAGCCTCTTTACCATAAACTAGGACATACGGGGAATTCCCAATTACCTGTTTAGGTTTGATTCTATCCAACCATAAGGCTGCCTTCAATTTAGAATGCCAATCTCTTTTATTTTCCTACAAAATCTTTTTGATAATTCTTGTTAGATTTTTATTTGTAGATTCTACAAGACCATTACCCTGAGGATAATAGTTAGAGGAAGTATTAAGGTAAACCCCATTCTTAACAACCCATTCTGTAATAGATAACCCAATAAAAGCCATAGCATTGTCTGAAATAATAGATTGAGGAACCCCAAACTTGGTAATTATATCTTTGTAAAACTTCAGAATAGTAGGTCCAGTAGCTTCCTTCAATGCAATTGCTTCAATCCATCTCGTGAAATAGTCAATAGCAGTCAAAATCCACTTATGACCTGCACTAGCATTAGGATGAATAGGACCAATGAAGTCCATACCCCACTTGGAAAATGGCTGATCAACTACAATAGGTTTCAATGGCAATGCAGCCAGCTTTTGTTTTCCTGCAAACAATGCCCATTTCTAACATTTTCTAGCCCAAGCATAAGCATCTTTAAATAGATTAGGCCAATAATAACCTTCCCTTAGTATTTTACAAGCTATAGTTTTGGGACTAAAATGACCACCACATGATCCATCATGAAATTCAGATAATATTATGTTCTGATCTAGTGTATCAACACATTTAAGAAACATTCCAGAATAATCTTTCCTATACAAAACACCATCAATAAGGACATATGGGATAGATTGTAACCTGTAGTACCTCCTTTTAGCCTTATTCAGATCAATTGGACATTGTCCAGTTTGAAGAAACCTTGTCATATGAGATAACCAGGTTGTTGTATTAAAGATCAAAATAGTATCAACCTGAGAATTTTCAAATTCATTAGAAATTTCAGCACTTTCCTCTTCATTTGCCAGTTGGGCACAAAGGCCTTTCCCTCTTACTAGCTTTGTAACATGAATCTGAACATCATACTCCATTACTCTAGTTATCCAACCAGCTCATTTTTCATTTACATCCTTATTCAGCAAGAATTCTTTTATACTTGAATGTGCAACCATTAAATGCACTCTATTGCTGGCAGTCAAATGTTTAAATTTTTTCAATGCTTTAATGGCAGCAAGTACATGTTTTTCTACAAATGTGTACCTTTTCTCATAGTCATCCATACCTTTACTAAAAAAAGTAATTGGATGCTCTTGTCCTTCATCATTTTTCTGAACCAGCATAGCTAAAATTGTATCAATAGCACCATAAGCATATAAAACAAAATCTTTAGTGAAATTTGGATTAACAAGAGTAGGAGCTGAAGATAGAGCTTGTTTAATCAATTCAAAAAAAAATTTTCCTCTTCAGTCCAGCTAAAGGGAACATCCTTTTTAAGCATTGAAGTCAATGGTTTTAACAAATTTGCAATATCCAGAATAAACCTTCTCACAAAATTAATTCTCCCAATGAAACTTTGCAAACCTTTCTTGTGTTTAGGCAATGAAAGTTTAAGGATTGTGTGGATTCTCTCAGGGTCTATTGCAGTTCCTTCTTTAGATACTTTATACCCTAAGAATTTTCCCTCATGAATTGCAAATATAGATTTCTTAGGATTTAAGGATATTCCAAATTCCCTACACCTTTGCAAAATTTGTCTTAAATGATCAATATGTTGATCAGCTTCTTTGCTATAAATTGTTATATCATCAAGGTAAACTAAAACAAACTTATACATCAGATTCTTAAAGGCCATATCCATTGCCTTCTAAAAAGTTGCCCCAGCATTGGATAATCCAAAGGGCATCCTCCTATAAGCCATAGTACCCCACTTTGTTGTAAAAGTTGTTTTATACTGGTCTGATTCCGTCACTAAAATCTGGTTATAACCAGAAAACCCATCTAAAAGAGAGAATCTCTCTAATCCTGACACACTGCAAAATCTACTCCATGGAAGGGAGTGGATGTCTGTCTTTCAGAGATGCCCTATTAAGGTCTCTAAAATCTACACAAAGTCTTATCTCACCATTCTTCTTCCTTATTGGAACTAAGTTAGAAACCCAAGATGTGTGCTTAATAGGAAAAACAATACCACCATCTAATAGTTTTCTCAACTCCTTAAGCATTAATGGTTCTAATTTTGGGTTGATAGGCCTTTGCCTCTGCCTAATAGGTTTTGCATTAGGTTCTAATTCTATAGTATGTTGAGTGAGCTGGGGATCAAAGCCCTTAAGATCAGAATAGTCCCAAGCAAAAACATCATTATATTCCCTAAAAAGATCAATGAATAACTTTTTTTCTTTAGGAGAATTGATTTTACCAACCTTCAACCATTTGTCTCTGAAAATTTCTACTTCTTCATAATGATCCTCCTTAACCAACAAGCCAGTTTTGCCTTTTCTGAAATGATCATCTGAATTGAAAGAGGATTCTAAGCTGACTAATCCTTTTGGCAGCTTATTAGACTTCAACTGGATGATCTGGTCTTCCATTTGCTGATTACTTTTGTTGTCTTTAGGAGCTAAAAAATCATTAGTTTCTATTAAAAAACTCAATATATGTTCATCAGTATTGAAAACCTGCCAGTATTCATCATTATCAGGAATAGAAGGCCTGACAATTATCTTAACATGTGACTGATCAGAAATCAGTCCTTTATTCTCTATTATTGCAACATGAGGACCAATTCCAACCAGCCTATCTGCATGTAGATTTTCTCTTCTAGGAATTAAAATTAGATTAAATGCATCAAATTCTTCTAGAATATTAGAAACTCTAGATCTGTACATCTTAAGCAAATCATTTTTTATAGTATTAAGGCCTCTTACCTATTTAACAATAAGTTCACTATCTCCAAAAGCTCTGAGACACTTAATACCTTTTAGCCTTGCCCATTCTAATCCCTAGATTAAACTTTCATACTCAGCTACATTATTGGAACAAGGAAAACTTAACTTGTAGGTAGCATAAAATCTGTCACCATCAAGAGATACTAACATAACTCCTACACCAATCCCATCTTTATTCCTTGAACCATCAAAATATAAATCCCAAAGCTGATTAGACTCAATAGATTCAAATTCATGATCTTTAATCAGATTCTAGCATCATATAATTTCCAAATCTAGCATCATATGAATTATCATTTTGTGCATTCCTGAAAGCCCATTCATCTAAAACAATATCTGGATATGCTTCAGTTTTAGTATTATATGATAAACATTCAAGTATTTCATCCTAATCCATGTTTATATAGTTTGCATTGACTGGACTGGGATTATATGACTCTATGATTTTTTGACAAGGATTCAGACTTGATTGTCACTCTAGTACCATACCTTGTTTTGAAAAATAGATGTGACCAATCTGATGAAAAATATCTATCAATTTTAGTTGTGAAATCCCTAGATAAACATATGGAAAAATAAGTTGGTAGGTCAATCACATAAATATCCTATGGAATTGAAAAATTTGGGCATGAATGAAGGGTCAAACTTGCATTCTTAATGACTCCTAAAGTCTTTACAGTAGTACCATCAAGATGTACTACACCCTTCTCAAGAGGCTCATACTTAAGATTGAAAGAATTAGCCACTTTCTTTGGCATAACTGTACTAGTAGCACCACTATCAACCATGCAATTATGTACTAGCTTATTTCCAATAAGCAGAGTGACATAAAAAGGAGGAGGCTTCTATTTTGGAGTCTTTTTACCTTCCTTCTCTGATGTCTTCTACAAATTTGAAGGTTTATGATCAGCAGATACTACTGGTTTTTCAACATTAACAGCCTTCTTCACCTCTGAATTTGCTGGTTGTTGAACTTTCACAGGCCTGCTTGCTTCTTTTGATAACTTTTCCTAAGCTTTTAAAGGCTCTGAATTGGTCATTACCACATTTGGTGGCTTTTGGATTGTTTGCTAAGAACTACTTGCTAACTTGGATAACTCTTCATTTAAAATTTCAATCTATCCTGGAATAGACAGAGTTTCCCAAGCGGACAAAGTAACATTGGTTTTCTTCATTGTATCAACAATATTGAAAGGAATAGAAAATTGTACCTTATGTGATGATCTAGGTGAACCTTGATCAGCCCCTTTTGGATTTTGATCCTTACCAGCAGCAATTGTTGGATTTTTCAAAATTGAAACTAGTGGAGAAGGAAAATTTCCAGCAGACTGATTTGCTTCAAGAGCTCTCTTTTTTGCTCTAGTATTTTCTACAATTGATGTATCTTCATTAAACCCACAAAACTCTTCCTCTTTCCAATTCAAGAATCTAGTTTCAACACCTTGATCTGGTTGATTCTAAACCTCTTCAACAGATACACTTTGTTGTGAATTTATTGAATTTTGTACCATTAGAGCTTGATTCCATATACCATTAGAACATGTAGACTGGTCATGTGGTTCATTGCATGGAAAACACTAGTCAGTAGCAATGTTATTCTAAGATGGTACAATATCCCTAACAGCATTAAGAGGTGTTGGATTATACTATCTATTTGGTCTCATATTCCAATTCTACCTATTTGCATTAATATTTCCTTGAAATTGCTGCCTATTAGACTAGAAATTGGACTGGTTAGGGTACTATGAAGAAGGGCCAACAAATTGGTTTTGAACAGCAGGATTAACCTGATCTTGACTCCTCTTGAGGGCTACCAAATCATTATCAAAAGATTGTAATAAGCTTTCAATTTTCTTCTGGCTATCCTTAATAGTTTGTAACTCATTTGGATAAGCTATAGGAGCTATTTCTTAAGGCTTATAGGATGGAACAGCAGCTAATGGTGGAAAAACTAATGGCATATTTGATTGAATATGGGGAAAGAAAGGCATAGGAGGCCTAGGAGCTATCTTCCCTACCTGGATAAGACTATTCTCTGCTCTAATAGAAAAATCAAAAGCTTGAGGCAAAGTATTACCTCCCATAGATTGAATCATTACAGAGATATCACTATTGAGACTCTTTAAATAATATAGAAATGCATATTCAGGTGAAGGCCTTACCATAGTAGGGATCCGATTCTAAGTCTTCTGAAACCAAAGGTTGAAATCACTCATCTCCTCTTGTGGTGCTCTTTTGATTGTAGTTAATTGTTCCACAAGAGACAAGTTATCAGATTTGTCCTCAAAAAACTTTGATAGCTTTTCACCTAAAGCATCCCAAGTAGCAATAGAATCTACCAGAAGGGTTCTGAACTAGTCAAGAGCTTTTCCTTTGAGTGATGCTTCCAATAGCTTCAAAGCTACATCTTCTTCAGTAATATGATGGACATTGCATAGGGTTGCAACATCTCTAATATGTTCAATAGCTGTCACTGGTCCTTCTCTAGTAAATGTTGGCAATCCCTTAAGAGCAGCCAATGGAACATTGTTGTGATTTGCAATCCTCAAAGGACTACCTTGATTGAATGTAATGAATGGAAAATTTCTGGCCATTGCTTGTTGTTGACCTTGCTACTAAATAGCCGGTGTAACAAAAGGTTGAGCAGGCTAAACTACGTTCCTTTGATAAGTCTTTAAATGCTGGGGTGTTACTACAGCACCATTTGTAAAAGCTTCAAGAGAAAAATTGTTAATAGATAAATCTTCAAAATTTGGAAATTGAGACCCAGTATGATTAGGAATGTCTAGATGTTCAGGAAGATTGATCTCCTTAATGATAACCTCAAGTTCTTCTGAATTTGCAGCTTGCTGTTGGAAAACAGGATTATCAAATGATGAGAAGTTTGAATTCAAAGAAATACCTCTAGAATCATGCAATGTTCTTCCACCTCTAAATGATCTTCCTCCCCTTCTACTTGATTGTAACTCTTGATAAACAAAACCTTCCTTATTTTCTCTGGTTGGAGTTCTGCTCATTAAAATTGACACTTAGAACTGTAACTAAAAGTTGATACCACCATAGATTTAACAGCTCAGAACTAAGAAGCAGTTCGTAGTCCCACCGGGTGTGCCAAAAACTATTCAGCACTAGAATTGATACCTCTATCAGGAAATAAGGCTAAATAATAATTCCAGCTAACAATGGAAACCTCTCCTAGTTGTGGGTAGACTATGATTAGAGAGGAATCTCTAGATTCTAGGCCGGTTCTTATAAAATACTGGATATCACTTACTAAGCCTAAAAAACTTGTTGGGAAAAGGGAAAAAGGGAACTTGAAACTTAGAAAAAAAAGGTGATACACCAATGAATTAATTAGAAACCTGAAGAGAAAATATAAATTCCAGACCTAACACATAATGATATTTAGATGATTTGGTACACTGTTCAACATATAGGTTAATGTATTTAATTATCAGGGATAAATCACGAATAATTCAACACTTATCAACATACATTTCTCAACTAAGGCTAGGTAAATCAGAGTTCTAATTAGGAAGGAACAATGTGAAATTCACTTCCAGATTTAAAATTAGAATTGAAACACTTACAAGAGAAGATGAAAAGGAATTGAAAATCTAAACACAAAAATGAGCTGAAGGATCTGGTATATTTCCTCAAAAAATCTCTGCAAAATGGTTACAAAATGGACTCTTGAGCTTTTAGGAACAAAATAGTTCACTATAGGCTCTCTTTCCCACACATGCGACCCTCAAAAAAGTCTATCTCCCTTCCTTAAGAGAGCTCAGAAACCCTAATCTAAGAATGCAAAAACCCTACAAAATTTCTCTAATGTGGCCACAATTCATGCCAAACAATTAGCCTATATGCCACCTAAAAAGAAAATAATCTTCTTCCCTAAATTTTGGCTAAAAAATAATAAGGAATAATTATTCCCTTTACAAAGTGATGCCAAAATTTAATCAATCTTTTAAATAAAAAGGGCTAAAAATTAAGGAATAAATCCTTATTACAATATAAAATGCCAAATTCATTTAAAAGAACATAAATATTAAAAAGAAACACTTTTAACTTAGATAAATCTAAGTGCATCAAACATGACATAGTGGGGAGTCAATATGACTTCTACCTACATGCCATATACGATAGCCAAAGCTATACTAAAATGCAAGGTGGCAATTTGTGGTCCTTGAAATCTTTGCTGGCACTCTGTCTGTGGTCGAATTGAATGTCTCTGATAGACATTTCTTGCGGATTGCAAATGCATTATGTTTCATTTTAGGGTATTTTGGCTTTCATATACAAACTTAGGCATTTTGCGGTTACATTTTGCAAAATACAAGGGTTGAAACCCTAGTCTCTGCATGTTCAATGGTTGTAAACACAGTGTTTGATGCTAGAAATTATCAATGCAATGAATAACTTGAGGTTTCTATTGAAGTTCGATGCCATAATAAAGTATTTGGAGCTTATTTCTTGCAAGAAACTCGACATCAATTGCTGCTGGAACTATAAGTTCTTCCCTTTCAAACCTCTGATGTTACGCTTTGTTAACATTTTTTTTGGAAAATGTGGCTTCTTTCTGCAAAAAATATAGCTCCTTCTCTGCATAAAATGAGTGCTTATATGTCTTTATCACTATTTGTTCTATATTTGTTGAAAGAAAAGGCACAAAAGAAGGGTCAAAACCCTCTTTTCTCTACATAATATGTGTGCTTTATTGCTAAAAGTGTGACTTCACCTCTGTTGGAAATACACACACACTGTTGTTCCATATTTGTTGAAAGATAAGGCAAAAAATGTGCCCTCCTTTCAATGCATAATGTGCTGAAGTTTATTTTTGGTAAAGCACAAACAGTTTAGCATAAATACTCATGGTTTTTAGCAATATTTGTTTCATTTTCTTGCAAAAGAAAATGGGTTTGAACCTCCAGTTGCTTCTTGCCTTTGTTTCATTTATGTTTGAATAAAGCACAAAAAATGTTCTCTCCTTTCATGTAACAGTTAACTATTCCTTGCATAAATGGTTCTAGTTTGCAGTTTAGAAAACTCTATTGAATCTTCTCTCTGCTGGAACGTGGACTTCAAACCTAGAAACCTTAACTGCATGTTCTTAATACTTCAGTTGTTGTTTTAAATATGAACATTGACTATCATTAGAACTTTCAAATGGCATCTATGGTTTGTTATACAAAAAGATTCATGCTGATAACAAGAAGATCGACCCACTTATATGTCTACCATTTTGTGTTGAACTTGCACAAACATGCACTGTTACCTCAAATATGTATCCACGGTTATGTACTGAAGACTCATTTTGACAGTTGATAAATTTGCACTCTCTATTATTCTGAACTGTACCTTGCAAAAAACATGCCTCTACAAGTGACCGTTTTTACCATTCTTTTAACAACAAAAATGTTTCATCTGAACATGTTCATACATATTCTCAAAAAGTGTTTACTGTGAACCTATATTCTCTGAATGAAAATAGAATATGATTCATAGCAAACACTATATGATTTATAATATAGACTCACAATTATGTATGAAGATGTGGTGTTCTGTAACTGGTACTTCATTTGTTGATTCACAAAAGACATTATACAGTTTTCATGATGCACTTCCAGATTTGCAAATAGTCTTTGTCCCAAAAAACATACCTCCATCTTTATCTGATTTCAAACTAACTGTTGCAAAAAGATGTGGCACTTGTAATATAAGAAAGGCATTCTAAGTTTGAAATCCTCTTTTGATTGGAGATCGTTGTTGCTCCCATCATTTGTAAATAACAATGAGTTCCAATGAAAGTTTGTTGTTCTTACATATACACTATAGATGCACTGATGTTTTTAAACAAATACTCAACATCATGACAGAGACTACCAATTCTTCCTTTGCACTCTCTATTTCTTTTCATGAGTCCTCATTTGTAAACATTTACTCATTATTGTTCCTTCAGCATAAGCACACCATGTTTGAATTTGAGTTCAAACTTCAAAATTTGATCCACATTCCAGCATTATTACCTGACATGTCTCTTGACAGAAGTTCTGAATATGAACCAGCTCTTTGATTTCTCTTATAAGCACTATAAAATGTGATCCATTTAAACATTCAGAAGTTGACATAACCAGCATTTATTGAAACTGTTCATGTAGCTCTGTACTGTACATTTTTCTTTCATACTGAACTTGGCAATTTATGAGATGAAGTACAACAAGATAAATGTTTAGTATTTGTTAATGAAGTTCGAGCATAGGCTCGTGACACTCAAAAATAATAGAATGTTAATGACTAAGGTTCAAACATAGGTTCGTGACACCCAGTCATAACATACTATAAACATTCAAATTATGATGACATCTTGAAGCACTTGTAAAAATATTCAGCATTAAGTAATTTGAAAGTTTGAAAATGTACTCTATAATCAACATGAAATCAACATCTCTTTTTGGTGAAACAATTTATTCTTTTGAAGATCAACAACCTGGAACTTCCTGTAGCAACTTGGCATGGGAAACCAACTTGTTCTGCATCTTGAAAAATGACTGAAAATATTAACCAGTCAGCTGTTATCTGCAAAACAACTTGTTAATTTTCAAGCAATATCAATATGAAACATAATCTGAAAAAGGTTTCTCAGTTTGGAAACATACTAAGTCTCTTTCATTCAGATTTATGACTTGATCAAAATGAAAACATACACCATAATAGGCATTAGAAGTGAAAGGTTTCATGTTTCAAAACAAGTCCCTTTAACACTTCCTTATAGTGAGTGCTGGTTTATGTTTTCTTATTACATTTATTATCTCAGATTGATATGCAGATAGAAATAGATTGCTGATGTATGTAATTTGCTTCTCTTGCATTGCTTAGATCCATTGGGATCTAACCATTATTTTCTTTCCTTTTTATTTTGCAGACGCTTTCCCTTAAGGACCTGAATGCTGATGGAGACCCGGGAGTGACCTAGATGCAGATGAGGACCTGACAGAAACCAGCAGAACCAAGATACAAACACAAGGCAATGCATGGGACCCCTATTCCATACCTTAGTTCTCTATTTTAATTTGCAATGTACTTTGTTTATTGAAACATGAAATATGAATCAAAGGACATTTGTACTACATTCTTATGAATGCACAATGTAATGATCATTTATGAAATACTGAATTTGTAATAGTTTGATCAATACTTACAGTACATTTATGAAAATCTGAAAATGAATGTAATAAGTGAATGCAAATCAACAAAACCTATAAGGTAGTGTTAGATAGACAACTAAAATATGCAATCTTCTCTACTAGTGCCTATTATGTTGTTTGTTTTAATTCTGGGTAACAGCTATTTTGAACTCGCCCTTGGCCCCCGAGATTTAGAAACTTGCAGTCTTTGAAAAACCTCTGACATAGAAATATGATTGTTGAGATAAGCATCTTGGTCTTCATATGAATTCACTCTGTATTTGATATGATCAATGTGCTTTCCCTGTTTGCATTTTTGAGGGCACCATGTTTTGATTGATCCTGCTGGTGTGTTCACATTTTTGTATTTGTTGTTTAGGTTGGGGTAGAGAACTATCCCTATTGAATGTTTTTTATGCCATCTTTTTCATTACATGCATGTTTTTAATAGCATGTTAACCTAGGGCATCAATGCATCCGAACTCATTGCTTGTTGCCCATTCTTTTACGCATTGAAGAGAGCACTGGCTAGGCATCAATACATTATTTGTTTCTTACCATGTCAGCCCGTGATCCTACTCCTGTTGTGGATCTAACATTATGGGGACCCTTACATTCTTGACAGACCGTTAACCTAGGGTATCGATATATCTATCTCATACCTTTTACTTACTATTTTTTCTCTGGCTTCTATACGGTCCGTGATTCTTGTTGATACTTGCATTTACCCTTTTCCTTGTGGAAGCTCGGGTCTGCACAGCCTTTGAGCTATGGCACCATGTTTATGATGTTTCACTATCTTGACTTATGGCTCACAACCTAGGGATAGGGGCATCCATGCTTTGTGAACTCACTTGCTTGTTGTTGTTCCTTCAAATTATATTGTTATTGCTCTTGCTCGGATAGAATGCGAGCTTTGTTTCCATTTGACCTTTTAATATTCTCTTCTCCTTTCAAAGGGTCAATTTTTCTATGTTCCTTGTATTGGCTACCTATTGTGCCATGTTGCTCACCATTTGGGTGATGCTGCCAGCATTTCCTACTGGTGCGATGTATTTCAAAAAATAGTGAGCAACCTACCATGCAATATACATTTTTTGGATTCATGGTACATGAACTTGGAACAGGGCACCATTGTTTTTATTTGATTTTCTCATTAGAGTTTGAGATTTAGAGGCCTATTGTTGACTATCATTGAAACATTTCTATACATTTGTTATCTTATCCATGAGGCACCATGATCTATCTTAGAGCCTATTGTGATTCTTTGTTACTGTTGCATGTTGATTTATACCATTATTGATGTGTGTTGGATTGTGTATATTCATTTGAAAAATCATGAGCCATTGCATTGCTGGGTTGAATCATTGCTTAACACTTACTATTCCATTGCATTGTTTGATCATTGGTATGTGTTGTTATATAATATGGCATCATCCATTATTGTTCTCATCTTGCTCATTATTTTACATTTGATGTGGGCACTGTGAAGGATCTATGGCATTGTTTTTATGACCAAGATAGGGTACGATCTATGATCTTTTTACTACAATCTTGTTGTTGCTTATTCTATGGTGGTCCCATTTTCATGCCCACTTGCTGACTGCATAGTATTCACTGTTGAGTGATTTTTTGGGCCCGAACTCTTACTATTACCCTTGTTATTAAAATCTTGACACCATGCTTCTGTAAGTTTCAATGGTTTAAACAATGTACTAGGATGTCTTCTTGGTATAATGGCACCATTCTTGACTTATCATAAATGTTTCATAGTTCCATGTTTGATCATTGATGGCATATTGTTTGGTGCCCACTCATATTTCCACATGCACTATCCTTTCACTGTTCCTCATGATGGTATGCCATACTGTTTCACTGATCTACCAACTGTAGCCCCTTAGCTCATAATGCAGATTTAAATATGCCTCATGTCGTGATATACTTTCCTTAGTATGTAGATTGTGTACCTTTATCTGGCATGCTGATGATGCATTCCCTACATTGGTTCTTTTCTTCAAGGGTCTACTCATAAATTGTTATCTTGTTCTCTAGCTACCATGAGATCCCTTCTTTATTAACCACCATCTCCATATATTGCCTTGAGATCTCCTCTTTCTGAGACCTCGTCTCTGCATAGTCTTTCATGAAATAGCTCATTTCCTCTCAAAAATTTTCCAACCAATCATTGGAGTTTGTATCTAAAGTGGGGTAGGACTGATTCTAAGGATATTAATGGTGGCCCTCATAGGGTGGTTCATAGCAATGCTACTAGGATGCTTGATGTTGGGTGGGAGGGTATGGTAGTGCATGCTGGAAATTTGCTTTTGGTGGGGCATCTTGGCTATATTTTGCTGCTTGGCCAGCTTTATATGGCATGAATGTCGGCATGTGGGTAGCTTTCTCATGGTATGGGGGGTGATAGGGAGAATATGTATTATGAATTGACATGCTTACTCATCAAATAAGCTAGTAAAAAGGATTTTTATGAAACTTACCAGCACTAGGACTGCTTAAACCAGTAGATTTTTCTCAGACTCGCCATGCCATTTGAAAAAAACTACCTCTTATAGGCTAACTACACTGAGGATCAAACCAAAATCTCAATGAATGATGGGAAAAAAAAATTTCCCACTGGGCGTGCCAAAAACTGTTGTCACTAAGGATTGCACCCAAATGTGTTAAGTGTAGAACCTAGCAATCTAGTGAAACATGGGACTACTTTTAGGCTATGGGTAACCTATCAGAAATTAGACCTCCAGATTAGGGGTTGGCTTCCCCTTGAATCTCCTTGAAACTTAAACTAACTTTTGGAGGAAAAGGGAGAGAGACTGCATGAAATTGAAACTAAAACTAGGTGATTCACCAAACTTGAAAGATCCATAGATTGAAGCAACACTCACAATGATGCTTGAAAACCTTATGATTGACAACCTTACCCTATTGCCTTGATATTTTCGAAATAAAGAGGTACTTGAATTAAATAAGGGAAAAACTTCCATAACTTAAATCCCAAATTGTACACAGATTAAGACAATAATAGCATAACACTTCCTTGATCATTCAATTGGACAAACATGCAAAGTAAAGGATAAACAAAATCGCAATAACTTCAACATAAATTTCAAATAGAAAAACTCAGAAAATAATAGGGATGAGAAGGAATATTTCTTTATTTTTAGTGAAAGGAGCCAAGTACATCAATCTGCTTCTCCAGAGCAACAAGCATTCACCTCCAAGAAAGAGAGAATGAAGAACTAACCTCAATCACATAAGTGAGAGGTATATAAAATGAGGAAAAAGAATCAGCATTGAAGCCACCTCAACCTCCTAAAAATAGAAAATCCTCAAATAGACCCATGAAGATGCCTCATAAACTCGGATGTTAGATTCCTGAGTTTATAGGGGTAGTGGGAAAAACAAGATGCCCAAAAGAGGTGGTCAAAAGTAACTACCCTGTCCCTACCAAGTCATGTTCTAAAAATAACATTCTGACAATAGTTTATAAAAACACCATTGTTAGAAATTACAATGATAAGCAATCACTTAATTTAAAATTTTAATCCCCTGTGCCATGACTCTATTTGGATTTTAAATACTTATTCCTAAATTAGTAAATAGCTCTCAACTCAATTAAGGGGAAATAGTATTTAATAATTTATCATTTTAATAAAACCCCTACTGAAACTACATAGCACCAAAATAAGATCTCGACCCTAAAAAATGGGGAGAAGCAATTTGATTAATTATTTTGGATGAAACCCCTCTTTGAGAATGAAGAAAACTATTGGCATTCAGTGCTTCCCCACTCAGAATCTGGAAAGTTGCTATCTTGAACTCGGCCTTGGCCCCCTAGATTTAGAAACTTGCAGTCTTCAAAAACCATCTAACATAGCAATATGATTTTTGAGGTAAGCATCTTGGTCTTCATTTGAATTCACTCTATATTTGATATGATCATTGTACTTTCCCTCTCTCCATTTTAGAGGGCACCATGTTTTGATTGATCCTGCTGGTGTGTTCACATTTTTGTATTTACTGTTTAGATTAGGGTCGAGAGCTGTCCCTATTGAACATTTTTTATGCCATCTTGTTCATTGCCTGCATGTTTATTATAGCTCGTTAATCTAGGGCATCAATGCATGTGAACTCATTGCTTGCTGCCGATTCTTTTACACATTGAAGAGGGCACTGGTTGGGCATCAATGCATTGTTTTTTTCTTACCATGCCAACTCGTGAGCCTACTCCTACTATGGATCTAACATTATGGGGACCCTTACTTTCTTGATAGCTTGTTAACCTAGGGTATTGATATATCTATCTCACGTCTTTTACTTACTACTTTTGCTCTAGCTTCTATACGGGTTGTGAGTCTTTTTGATACTTGTGGTTACCCTTTTCCTTGTAGAAGCTCAGGTCTACACAACCCATGAGCTATGGCACCATGTTTATGATATTTCACTATCTTGGCTTATGGCTCACAACCCTGGGACACGGGCATCCATGCTTTATGAACTCACTTACTTATTGTTGTTCCTTCAAATTATATTTTTATTTCTCTTGCTCGGATAGAATGCAAGCTCTGTTTCCATTTGACCTTTTAATATTCTCTTCTCCTTTCAAAGGTTTGATTTTGCTATGTTCCTTTTATTGGCTACCTATCATGCCATTTTGCTCACCATTTGGGTGTTGCTACCACCATTGCCTACTAGTGCAATGCATTTCAACAAAATGTGAGAAACCTGCCATGGCATATACATTTTGTGGATTCATGGCACATGGACTTGGAACAGGGCACCATTATTTTTATTTGTTTTTCTCATTGAAGCCCGAGATTTAGAGGCCTGTTGTTGACTGTCATTGAAACATTGCTCTGCATTTGTTATCTTATCCATGAGGCACCATGAGCTATCTTAGATCCTACCGTGATTCTTTGTTACTGTTGCATGTTGATTTATACCGTTATTGATGCTTTCTAGATTGTGTATGTTCATTTGAAAAATCATGAGCCATTACATTGCTGGGTTGAATCATTGCTTAACACTTAATGTTCCATTGCATTGTTTGATCATTGGTATGTGTTGTTATGTAATATGGCATCATCCATTGTTGATCTTGGCTTCCTCATTGTTTTATATTTGATGAGGGCACTGTGAAGGATCTATGGCATTGTTTTTATGACCAAGACAAGGCATGACCTATGATCTTTTTACTGCAATCTTGTTGCGTCTCTGAGTGGAACTGCTCTATCAATGTTGTGATCAAACCATGATTTGCCCTGATCTCAAGCAATGCTATCAAGTGTTCAAACCCACAGGTGTCCATATACACTCTGAGGGGATCAGGAAGTGAAATACACATCCTTTGGGTGGCTGGATGTGAGACTCTCACATGTATGTCAGGATACCTAACTTGTAAATACAACAAAAACAAAAATGACATCAGTATCATGATCCAAATCACCACCAAATGCATGTAAATTGACAAAATGAACATTTTAAAAGGTGCATTAAATGTCATTAAATCCAGCTAAGCAATCAAAAATTTCAAAAAAATGCATCAAGTACTCTAAAAATGCTCATTATTTTTCATACGACATTTCAAAAAATTAAAAACTGGTGTCAAGTGTCGTACGACACTATACATGAACCCATATGACAATTGCTCAGAAATGACACTATCAAGGTTGTCGTATGACAACTATGGGATGCGAAGAAATATCGTACGAGAGACGAGTGTCTCCCATAAGAAACCCTATGCAAATACATATGACATTCTACCTAAACTTGGATTGTTGTACAGCAATGCACCAAGTTTCGTATGATAACCCATGAATGGAAAATTAAAAAATGTCAAAACATGGCTAAAATTTTACAATCCAATTAAACATGTGCTAAATTAAATGCTAAGAGGTGTTCAGAGCTCCACTTATCGGGTTCACATACTATCGGAGCTATTGAAACTGGCGAGATCACTTGAATCGATGTGAAGACACAAGGACCACCATTTTCACTCTTAGAGGGCTCCACAAGTCTCAAAAGTCAAATGACACGAATGATTTGAAAATGACCCCTTTCGGCCTTATATAGGTTTTGACCTAATTTTTCAAAGTGCTTTGATTGGTGTGAAAACAACACCCCTAGCTAATTTTGATGTCCTAAACCCATTTTTGGGATTAAAATCAAAATCTGACATTGTTTCACTTGTCAAAATTGCGATTTAAAATTTTGGACTCAAGATGGCCAACTACTTGCATAATCGACCTTCATAACATCATAGAAATCTAGAACTAAACCTATTTGATCATTTAACATCAAACTCTCAAAATTTCAACCTAGTTAACCATAGTCAACCCATGGTAAAACCTAGTCAAACTTGGTCAACCAAACCTCTAAACAATGTAGAACACGTCGCTCGACGTGTACAACCACTTCTATGATTGATCACATTGCTACATATCAATTCAAACTAGCTTTCTCACCAAATTTTGATTTTAATCCCAAAGGGTGCATGGTATTACACATCATTAATTAAATTTGTCAATCAAGTCTTCTTTCACAATCCAGACAACAACCAAGTCTAATTGTTGACTTCATCAAAGTCCTCGTCGCTTGGTGCATATCACTTGGGGCATATTAGATTCATTGAAATCCATATAAATCTAGTATTCTTTTAATCTTGTAAATTGTATCATCTCTTCGTAACCATCAGTTCAGATGTGTTATTTCCTTGATTCATTGTAACTTAAGGGTTCAAAGTTGGTATCCTTTTGATTCCTTTGGACAAACAGGTCTAAAGTCTAGATATTCAAATTTCAATTCCTCATAATCATAGGTTTAGAATCAAGTGTTTTATCACTTCTTCGTAATTACATGTTCAAAGTTGCTATTGTTGACATCATCTTTGATTCTTTGGTCAATCAGGACTTGAATCAACATCTTCAAACCTCTCAATCAATTTATGTCTCAGAATCAGTTAATCAAACCAAGATTAGTTTCTCCATCACATAACTGAGTCTAGATCTCATCAAACAAATATATCTTTGAACCACTGTGCTTTGCAGAGTAATTCAAAGAGGGGAAAAATGTAATACCTAAAAATGGGCTTCAGTACAATTAACCTCCTAAATTGACAAATCGATCGAAATCGACCCTAAAGTCCTAACCCAAGGCACATCTGCACATCAAGTAATTGAAACCGTAATCGATTTTATCACAAATCTGCATTGGGAAATATTCCTAAATATTCATAATCTATCCTAATTATCCCTAATTAAATATTATTTGGCGATAAATGATTTTATGTTATTTATCCTAAGTGCAATTGATTGAATATGTTGAATATTTAATCAATTAAACTTAATTTGGACACTTAATCATTTTAATTATATTTAATTAAATTATTCTTAAAATGATATTGTTTACTTGACAATTAAAAAAAAACTCAAAGATAATTGATTAATATTTATTTAATTAATTAAGTTGAATTGTCAAATTAATAATATAATTTTGGATAAAGTTTGATTTAATAATTGATTAACCCATAAATCAATTATTTCTAAATTAAATCAAGTGAGTTGAGAATAAAACTCATGGAAATTAAATAAACTCATAATTACCTATGCAAAAATCAGAAGATCAATTAAACTCAAAATCAACTCTTGAACTATTTTTGTTAAGTTTCTAAACTCAACATGTGATTGTGAGTTAAAAAGCATATTGGAGTGATCTCAACTTCCAATTATAAGTTAAAAAGTTGATTTGCATGATCATCACAAGATAACTATTTCTAATTCCTTGATTACTTGCCAATCAATTTGAGTTAATCGAGTAATTTTTGGCTTTTCTATGAGTTCCCAAATCTGGATTTTCTATATAAACAACCTTTTGTTCTTCACAAATCATGTGCAATTATAAGAACAACTGAGTTATACTTTCAAATTCTTGAGAGATTGTGCATCTATTGAGATCATTTGCTATCATTCAATTCTCTTTTTTGCATTTATAGCTTAGTTTCATTTTCATTGTTATCAAGTTTTAGATCAATTTCATCTAGATTAATCATTCTTATTGCATTGAAAACTTTAAAAACATAGCTTAATCTTGCATTTATTTCAATCATTTTTGCATTTAAATCCTTCGTTTGGGCGTTGCATTGTCACTGATTTTGGTCAAATATGAGAATACCATACTCACATCTTCTAGAAAGCAGTAAATCCCCTGATGGATGATATATTTGTTAATTGTTTATCATTAATCTATAATGTTTTATTGAAGTGTTGTGTCTTTTGAATAGGTATGATTTTCAAACACACAAGTATTTCTAAACATTCTACTATTATCTTTATTAATAAATCTAGGCTTCTTACAATCAATAGCTCTATAACCAAAACCATGTCAATTATGACAATAACCAGAGATAGGTTTGAATTGCTTACTTGTACAATCTCTTTTGATGTGTCCAATTGAATTGCATGTAAAACATCTACCTTTGAATTCATTCCACATTTCCTTAGGTGACTCATCTTGCTTAGGTTGTTTTGGTACATCTTCAGATTGGTTAGACTAAACTTTGTTTTGTTTTTCTTCTTCTTTGTTCTTAAATTGTTGAATTTTTGGATTTGGTTCTTTACATTCTTCAATCTTGTTTGAGAATTTTTCTTGAAAATATCCAAGACCAGTTTTATCATAAGAAGGTTTCTGATAGGAAATTTGTTCATCAATATTTTCACTGCTAGAATATAGTTTCTCAAGATGTTTCTTGGATTGAGTTAGTTCTCATTTCACAATTGTATTGTACTTTTCAAGTTCATCATACTAGAACTTTGTAGTCTCAAATTCAAATGTTACTTTGGTAAGTTTAGAACTTAGATCTGCATTTTCAGACTTCAGATCTGATTCAACTTTTCTGTTATCATCTTTCAAGCTCAACTTTAGATCTACAATCTTTAGTTCATGCTTTAGGATCTCATTTTCCTTTTTTAGTTTTGAAACTTCATCACTATCATTGATATGATTTGTAGGTTCTTTCTTTTATTTAAGATCTTCTATCTTGTCTTTTAATTTCTCAATGTAGTCTTTTTCACTTTCATATTTGTTATTGAGAGTATCTCTTTCTTTAGTAAGAATATCAATCTGCTCAAGAGATTCTTCTAGGTTTTTTTGCAATAGATCTATATCCATAGAGATTTTACTCAAGTTGTTAGGCCTTCTTTGAGTAACTATGCTCTGATACCAATTTTTAGAAATAGGAAATTTTGAGAGGGGGGTGAATCAGTATTTAACAAACTTAAATACTTTTCCCCACTTATGGATATATGTAATTAACTTGTAACTTGCATAAGAAACTAAAATGAATAAATTGAATAACAAACACAACCATAAAATAAAAGAACTCATAACACCATGTTTTTTCTTAAGGAAATCCTAGCCAAGGGAAAATCTTGGTGGGGATGATACCCTCAAATGATCCAACAATCAAAATTATTTGGTTAAAGATATTGACCCTATTAGGAGTCTATTACATCTGTATAGTGTCTTGGTCCTTGTTAGAGGACTTTAGGCCTTATTAGAAGCCTCAACCCTATTAGGAGTTGGTATTACAAAATGTGAATGTATGAAAGATGATTCCACTACCCAAACATGCAATATACAATAATAATCTTTAGTACAAAAGATAGAATAGAAAAACCTTTTATTGCTACTGAATATCTTTAATATTCTGATCTAGCTTGTAGGCTCTTCACAAAAATTGCTATGAGTTCATACTGTTCTGATCATATATCATATTTCTCATAATACATCAAGAAAAATATTTCTTACAACTTTGCATTGGTCTCTTATATCTTCGCATTACATAATACTTTCCTTTATACCAACTATCTCAAATATAGCTTATCAGTTAGCTTCCAAGTTATCAAATCATAACATTAACTCTTGCTTCATTAGGGTTAACATCTAGGATGTCATCCCTACTTAGTTAAGTAATTATTTTGTTAAAAAAAATAATCCCTTAACTCAAAATAATCATTTACTAATCATTTCCCTGTTCTGGTTGGCTCAACACTATTCCTGTAAAACATTAATATCTTGATCCGTACATGTCGTACAATCTTGTGCTCTTGGATGTAGCTTCAACATACCTCATATAATTAATGCTCAAGTTTGCATGCACTAAAAAATACATTTGTGAACTTTCTGCATAAAGTAGTCTCTGTGTACACAAATAAATGTTGTTGTACTTAAACAATTTTCTTAAGTTCTCATCAAAAAATTCCTCCATGGATCATGTTCTCTTAATACTAAATATATGTTTCCAAAATGACAACATCATGATATCCTACTTAGCCAAATCTCCAACAATTCTATTAGTTTGCATTTAGATTACCATCTTGATCATGTATAGCTTAAATCTTGTTATTTCCTAGCTTAAAATCATGTTAAATTACACAATTAAATAGTTAAATCTCTCATTCTAGGTTGTTTAGTCACTAATTTAGATTGAATTCTAAGAGCAATTTGATGATCTAAACATACTCTTCATAGTTAGAGAGCAATGAGACACTTTTCTTGAGTTATTTTCTGTTAGAATGATTTTAGAATAACTAAGAGGGGGGGTGAATTAGTTATCCTCAGGTCCAAATGTACCAAACAAACTTTTAAATGCTTCAACAAACTCATATCTATTCAATAATTCACTCGGTCTTTATAGAATATATCAATAACATAAAACTTGCAATCCATTGTCCAAAAGTAATCAACTTGTAGAATATAAAACTTTCAACAAAATAACACATCAAATAACATTCACACAAGTATGACACTAGTATTTAACATGGAAACCCAATATGGGAAAACCACCAGTAACATGCTACAAAATTTTTACTCTTCTGAAGTGAGCTATATGAGAAGCCAACCCTATTAAAGGTTTACAATGCACACTATTAGGTGTGACCCTTGTTATCATTTTTAGTTACACTAAATTGATAATTTGACTAAGTGTTTTGCATTGAAATTTGAGTTTTAAAAGTTGTTGTTTTAAATCTCAGAATGGTTAAAAATTCAGAGAAACAAAGCATGTGTACAGCTATAGAATTGTGAATATCAAACAGCATGCTACAATACAATATTCAGATTTTTTAAGCTCAACAGTAATGAAAGTAATTGCTTGCATTTTAGAAATGAAAGTACAAATTCAGATTTTCCACACAAGCAGTGGTTGCTATATAAACAAAGAGAAGTACATTTCAAAGGTATAAATGATAAACCACACAACCCATGGTTTTAAGTATTGATGCAAGCATGCATTTTCAGTTTAATGAATCAATTAAAGATCAAATGCAGAGAACAAAGGACAATTACAATATTGGAAATGTAAAGAAGAAGAGGAGGAGACAGGTCAAGCCTCCTTGTCTGGTTGTCTTTTGATGTCCGAGCACGCTGCATCCTTGGTTCCCACATTCTGAAATGTTTCCCATCATCTGGTACATCCTGCAAAGGAGGAAGATAGAAGAGAGTCAGTTCACAAGAACTGAGCAAGGAAGGGAAAATGAACTGTCTAATCATCTACTTGATCACATTTCCAAAAAAGATAGACAGAAAGCAAAGTCATAAAAGCTGCAAGAAGGATCAGAAAATACAGAGATAATATCATGTTTTTCCTAACATCATTTGTTCCATGTGTAGAAACAGGTTTTGAAGACTAAGTAGGTTGTAGAAAGGACGTGCATACACTATGCGCATGAAACTTTCTGACCGAAGCTATGAAGAGGCGAGGACTCGAAGACCGGTGGACTTGAGGAGGCTATCGAGGGGGCATGCATACATTATAGGCATGGGACCTTTCAGCTGAATCATGGAGGTACGATGAACTAGGCTGTCGAAGGGACATGATTCACATCATGAAACCTTTCAACCGACATATCAAGGTTTCAAGAGTTTTAAGAGTTACATTTTATGATGGAACGGAACAGGAAAAGTCAAAAGGAAATTATGAGTTTTATGTTTTAAAGATCACTTGTGGGAGTCACGAGCCCGTGCTCGAACCCCATAAGTGATGATCCAATCTGCTGGCTACAATAAAGAAGTTCAGATTTATCATCAGGTATCAGGAACAGAAGGAACAAAATTACACACCGGCAGTGAGATAAGTATTCAAAATATAATTCAGAATTAAATAAGTATGGTTGTAATTTTTATTCACTGATTGATATCAGTCATTCTCTATTCTATTGTCAACAACTAACCATATGAAATCAGCAGTAAGGAATGACAGTGAGGTTACTGTTGTGATATGCATACATAAGAAGTCTTATTACATTGTTCTTGCATGAATAAAGAAACTGCATGTAAAATATGGAATCATCAGACAAAAATAATGGAAATAAAGTTCAAGGTTTTATGCATATCAAACATGTGATATTTTTAGTTCAACAGGAAGTGCTACTATGCTGGAAATATTAAGGAAAAAATGCAGACAAAATATGCTATGTTATAGTTCAGACAAGAGCTCAAAGTTAATAAAGCAATGACTCATCTATAATATTCAAAATGGAGCATGGCATTAAGGGAGCAGAATTATATATCAATGCTGAACCAACAAGGATGTTGTTGCAGTTCCCAGTTATTCTGAAAAGTCATTACAAGGAAGCTCTCAAAATTTGATTCAATAAGGCATACGATCAACAAAATTAAATTCCCGTGCAAACAGTTTGGGCCATATTTTAGAGCTGAAAATGAACTACAAATGGTAATTTAATCCTCAAATGGCTGTCCAGACCATTTGCCTTGCCTTGGAGGTCATTTTGACAAAGTTTTTGATGGTTTTAGAGTGCTGGCAAGTAGAAAAATGGCCTGGATTTATAAGTCACGACCTGCAATATATTATAAGCCTGTTAGCAGCTGAGTTCTTTTTGTTTGATTTTAAGTGATATTGATAAGACACGATTTGGACAAGTGATCTTATTTAATGCCACATACAGAAAGATCTGCTGAAAATGATTTAAACTTTCAAACATATTCAATTCACTGGTGTAAAGAATAACCTTCACCAGCAAGAACGGTATATGATTATCCATAAAGGCAAAATTCCACAACCGGCGTCAACATTTTTCCTAGGCGAGAGCTGGAACAGAATGATTATCAGATTTGCACAAAGTGAATTTTGAAAAAGGGGCATTGGAAATCTTCAAGCAAATACTCTGAGTATCCAAAAGTATGGAGCCAAATATTGAGCAGCTAAATCATTTTGATAAAATGCTTCAAAGAAATGTCACTTTCAGCTTTTCCAGAATTTGATAACTGTCTGATGTATAAAGAAAATGTGGCAAATGAAAATAGTTAGTGGAATAAGTATGAATGCTACCAGCTTGGGGTTTTAACTCAAAGAAGATTGAAATGAAGCATCAAAATTTCAAGATTAGAACAACAATTCATCATGAAGAAAGTTATAGCCACACGTTGCCGGAAAGAATAAAAAGGAACAAGAAAATTATGAAGTATGGGTGTTCATAATCTCAGAGACCGAGTTCAAACTAAAGTGCAAACCATGGTGAACATACAGAATAGCCTGTGTACAAGTAGCTCAGGAACTAGATAAAGCTACGGTATGCTAGAAGCAAAGTAAGATCAGTATAAAATTGATTCATACTACAACAGCTATCACAGAGAAAGCCTTAAAACCTACGCTATGAATGATGAATTCCAAACATTAAGTAAGCAAAGGAGGAGCCGAGTTTTTATGTTGGTTATGTCAGTTCTTATAATGGGTTTGATCCAAAATATAGTGCTAGCAACAAACATGGTATAAGCATTTGATATCAGCTGAGTTAACTTCAAATATTGCAAAAATAGTATCATACCGTAATGTTTAAAATAGTATTCTCAACAGAAAGAAATGGGTTTCATTTTTATTACAGCATTTCAATGTTAAAGGCCCAGAAGATTACAAAGGAAAATGCCCATATTTTTGTAAAAATAGAATCCTATTTTCAGTTATACTTTCGGCAAGATAGGCCACGACTCCAGCAAAGCAAAAGTCACGTTTATTTCAAGAAGAGAGCAGTAACAAAAATAAAGATCTGAGACTTATCTCTGAAAGTTCCAGCAATATGTTCATGGCTGCCGTTTCTTCCTTCCAACAGAGATAAATGGATAACCAAAGCTTCAGAGGATCGCATATACCAGCAGATGTTCAGAACCCTAGCCGCCTTCTCTCTACAACAAAAAAGATAAAATGCCAAGCCTTCGAAGCCAAATGAGAACATAAACAGTACCTTTGCCATTTTGCATAATTATTTGGAGTCCGCAAGGAGCTGCAGAGCACGGTTTCATCTCATGGTGCCACGATACCACTATCACATGGCTTCGCAGAAAATATGCATTATTCATCTCGACTAGTGCTTATAAAAACACTTGGTCGCATTTTTGTTTAGTTTATGTGTTAAGTTTTTAGTTTTATTTATATTTTTTTCATACTTTTGAGTTTATATTTTAGAATGTATATTATAAGCTTAATATTATTTTGATTAAATAGATTATTTTATTATCTATTTAAATAAAATAATATTATATTCTAATATATATGCTAAAATATAAGTTTAAATTTTATTTTATTTATATTTAATAAAGAATAGATTTATATTATACTGAATATATAAAATAGAACTAGTTTTTAATTCTATTTTATATATTAAGTATAAAGTCTATTATTATTTATTAAATATAAATAGAATAAGTTTGAAAAAAATATAAATTAAACTTTTTATGAGGCATATCAAATAAACAAATATATAACTTAAATAACTTTTTGAGTTCATCATTCAAACAAAGGAGAAGTCTTCCAGTTATTTTCAATTCTGAAGCAGATTGGAGACAGTTTAGAGGCAGTTTGAGTTACCTTGAGGGTCTTTTTAAGTTCAGAATCAGTTAATATCAGTTGGGAGGACTTTTTGAGCAGTTCACTATGGGTTTCTGGCAGTTGAGCTCACCTTTAGATGGCTTTTTCTTTCGTATCCGACCCCCACCTGATTTGCATAATTTTGGGAGATATGGAGCAGTTTTGACATGAGTTGGAGTGACAGTTCAGTCAGACATCAGTTGAGGCATTTTTTCCAGCACTTTGACTTCACTTTCCAGCAGTTTGACTTCCCTTTTTGGAGGCTTTTCTCATGCATACGGATTAGGGTTTCTTGGGTTCTATTTATCATATTTTGATCTCATTATTGAGGACTTCTTTTTGGGCTCACTTGTTTTGCATACTGCAAACTAGAGAGAGAATTGTAAGGCATTTTTGTAACAGAGATTGGTTCCAGCATTGGTTAATAGAGATACCTGTTCCTTCCCATTTTTTTTGAGGTGATTTTGTGAATTTTATTGCTTAAGTGTTGTGTTATCCTTCATTTCAAGTTGCATTCCTCTTCATTTCAGAATCTTGATACACGTGATTACAGGTCTATTGTATGTGTTTTAATTTTTGCATTGATTTGGTGAAGCTCTATTTCCCTACCTTTGCAAAAATATCAGATCCTTACATAGAAACATTTTTTGTAGTTACGTGACTATCTGGGTATTGAGAATCATAACCATTTCTCGAGATCTGTGCTGAATCAATTTAGGTTATAAGTCAGATTTGGTGTATCACCTTCATAGTTTTAGGATTCATTAGAACATTTTCTTTTCCCCTTTCCTTTACCTTATACAATTTGTGCAAGTGATATTCCAAACCTAAGAGGAACCGGCCTAGAACCCAGAGATTCGTTCTCAACCCCATCAGCGAGAATGTTTCCATGTTTCAACAGGATAGCTAGATTCTATATCAAGCTATTGGCGCAATCCTGATTGACAACAACCCTGTTAAAGGATTTAATCACCCTGTTAAGAGTGGCCTGGTTAGAGGGCTTAATAACATTCCATTAGAATGTCACCTTGATTAAAGGGTTTACAAAAATGATTGTTATGTCAACCTTGATTAAAGGATTTTAACCGATACAATGGTTAGAAAGTAATAGTAGGATTTGATCTGAAATATACAACTCACTTTGCAAATACAGATCCAATATGCTCATATGTTGATTTACTAACTGACCTTCATTACCATCTCCATCTTTGATCTACTCGAAAATCCCTTCAAGCAATCACCTCAACTCTATTCAGCTCTTCACAACTCTTCTTAGCTTTCTTCTTAGATTCGTTAGTCAATAACATCAACCTCTTTTCCCACTCTCTCTATGTTCATAACCTCACAATTAGGTCATCCTTATACCTCCTTGATTAGGTAGATTTATCTTTTTCTGCTTAATCTCTTCCATAGATCTTAAGTTTAGGTTAGATTCATTGAATCCTTCCATCATTTTGTTCTCCTTCTTATCCTTCTAGATACTTCTCAAAACTTCTCCTTGAATCCATAAGAAAATAGTTTACCATGCATTAAATGCTCCAAGTCATTCATTTTTAATGTCAACACATTTTACATATCCCAAGAATTCAACTATGTCAGCTGGGATTCTCAATTTCTTCACAAACTACAAATAACTAACACTCGGTCAATACTTTGTTCTTCTACTCAGTCATCATTGAATAACTCTACATTGCTAAAACTATTCTACTCAGTAAACACTATCTTTTCTCAGTTAATTTTATGATACTTGGTAATTACTGATGCTCGGTCAACACTAAAACTTTACTTGCCTTCTACTAGCACTCGATCGACACTAGCATCACTTGGCTTAAACTAAATTTCTTCTCTTCTGCTCGGTTAAGCCTAAACTTCAAATCAACTGACTTCTTCACTTAGTGTTAAAGATAAAAAACACATTACCTTGTCAATGTGCCAACTAATCAAGTACCCATTTTAGTATCTCATAACTCAACCTTTCACTGGGTCCTCTTTTTATCTCTTATTTTCAAATCATCTTCATCAATCAAAAGATATGGTACTCTACTAGATAGAAATTGTCTTACCAATTAAGGTTTGACATCAATGGAAATATAAAAAATTGTTTCATTTGTAGTTTCCAACAATCTCCATCTTTGACATTGATGGAAACACCACATATTCAACCATGAACTCCATATGCATAGTCGCCATACAATCTAAAAAATAGTTTTGTTCAACAGTTTACCAAATCTCTCCCTTATCTTATTCAATCTCTCCCTCTTTGCTTCAGGTCATTTCTTCTAAATTTATTTATGTATCTCTCCCTCAAGTTTACTAAATCTCTCCCTCTTTGACAACAATGCCAAATACATTCATCTTCACCATGTAGATATCTTCATGTCAGTTCTCAGAACTTCTATTACTCTATTTGTCATCTTTCTTATGACTGATCAACATCGTGTGCTTAACCCGTCACAACTTTAGACAAATCCTAAAGTGTGACCTCCTTTACATCAATTTATTAGATATTCTGATTAATACATTTGATGCAATGCTCCTATATGATTCTAGGTAGCCTCAGTTAGGGGAATCACCCCTAATTTACCTCTAGATATTCATGAGCATCCTTAGGTAATGCCTTAGTGAATATATCTACTAACTATTCCTTTGTATTCACATACTCCAATCTCACTTCTTTGTCTTGAACTAGCTCTCTCAAGTAATGTTATTTGATAGCAATATGCTTCATCTTAGTGTGCATTACAAGATTCTTTGATATATTAATAACACTTGTGTCATCATATAAAATAACAACTGGCTTAGTTATTTCTTCCTTCATACCTTTTAACAATTGCTTGATCAACACTAAATTTGAACAATTCATTGTTGCTACTACATATTCAGCTTCTGTTGTAGATTAAGAAATGTAGCTATGTTTCTTGCTTATCCAAGAGATTAATCTCTTTCCTAGAAGGAATGCACCACCACTTGTACTCTTTCTATCATCCACATTTCCTACCCAATTTGCATAAGTGTAAACTTTTAGTTCAAACTTGTCATTCTTCTTATAATACATTTCATAGTCCTCTATTCCTTTTAGATATCTCAATATCCTTTTCACTGCCATCATGTGACTCTCCTTAGAATTTATAGAAAAGCTTACAATAATCCCAACTAATAGGAAAATATTTGGTCTGTTGTGGACAACATATTGTAACTTTCCAATCATAGACCTGTACAAGGTTTGATTCACTTCAACAATATCATCATTCTTTGAAATTTTTTGTCCAGTAGCCATGGGTGTACTTACTAGTCTAGAATCTTCCATACCAAAAAATTTCAGTATCTCCTTGACATACTTAGATTGTGTAATATAGATACCTTTCTTCATTTGATAAACTTGCAAACCAAAAAAAAATTTGATCTCTCCAGACATAGACATCTCAAATTCAGTTTGCATCTCATTTGAAAATGTTTGACATAGGACATCTTGTCCTCCAGATATAATATTATCAACAAAGATATCAGCTAACAATATCCCTTTACCTTTTTCAGTCTTCAAATATAGATTGTTGTTATCATTTGTCCTTAAAAATCTAATCTTTATCAAGTAGTTGTGCAATCTCTCATACCATGCTCTAGGGGCTTATTTCAATCCATACAGTACCTTGTGTAGCTTATAAACCATGTTCTTCTTGCTTGGATCAATAAATCCTTCTGGTTGTTTAATGTATACTTCTTTCTTATAGTATTCCATTCATAAATGAATATTTGACAATCATTTGATACACTTTGAATCCTTTATAAGCTGCATATGCAAGTAGAGTTCTCACTCCTTCTAATCTTGCAACTGGGGAAAATGTATTCCCATAGTCAATGCCTTATTCTTGTGCACATCCCTTGCATACCAATCTAGCTTTGTTCCTAGTGACTTCTCCATGTTCATTTAGCTTATTTATGAACACCCACTTTGTTCCAATAATATTCTTGTCATCTAGCCTCAACACTACTGTCCAGGTTTTGTTCTTTTCTATCTGTTCAATCTCTTCATTCATGGCTTGAATCCAATCTGCATTCTCTAAAGCATCTTTCACTATCTTAGGTTCAAACTCACATAACAAGCATGTTTGATCTTTCAATTTAATTCTTGTTATGACTCCATATTCTTTAGCTCTAATGATTTGTTCTGGTTTGTGATGTCTTCTCACATACTATGCTAAAGTAGGCTTAGATCTCCTTTCTTCTTGTTCTTGATCTTCCAGTTCATCTTGTAGATTCTCTACCTCCTCTCTTGATTTCTCGAAAACACCATCTAGATGCTCAAAATTTTCTTGCTGTGACTCGACAAGTTCATGTTGTTTCTCGACATCTTTACTTTTTGGTCCAGGTTTATTACTTTCCTCTCCTTCTTCTATGTATACAAAATATTTGTAATCTTCAGGTTCTTTCTTGCACTCAGCTTCATTCTTTTCTGCATATTCATCAACTCTAACATTTTCACTTTCCACATGTTTGTTAGGGTTAGAATTTGAACATTTTGTGAGGCCTCATCCTGTACCATCATTCATAGTAGTCTATTTTCACCTTATGACTATCTTGATGATACATTGTTTTGCCATATTAGACTATTTGGACATGACCTTTATATTTTTTATACTATGTGATGACCTACAATTATTGTGGATAATGATTTAGGACTTATTTTCATGCTTTGATTATTAGGTCTTGGTATTTGGTGAATCATTTAATTTAGAATATTATTCTTTAATTTTATGTTTATGCAAGAAAGTCAATGTGAGATGATCAAGGTTGATATGTTAGGTTAATTGATATATCATTGTGTTCTTGGATTAACCTACCTTGAATTTAGGAAATGTATTATTGAAAATTATGTGATTATCTTGTGATAAATTGTGGATGCAATTAGAATTATATGATGTATTTGAGTATGATTATTATGATGTATTTTATATGTATATGTTATTGATATTTCATGAGCTACTGATATTTTATCTAGTGTATAGAAAATGACCATGGATTAAATAAGGGGAAATTAAAGATGGATGCATGTGAAAATCTTGTAAAGCCAAGGCTATCTCCAAAGGAAGAAATAACCTTTTTGTTATGTATAATGTTGTAAAGTAATGTTTGATTGTATTATTTAATTTTGCTTATTTTTATTTTAAATTAATGTCTACTTAACATGCCATGTGTGTAGTGATTTGTTGTAAATTTATATGGTGTCAATTTACATGTGTTGTGAGTTGGCATGGCCAGGTGCATTATTTATTAGTTGTCTTCCACCTTTGAGTCACCTTGTAGAATCCCAAGGTTAGGTATCTTGGTTTTTGAGCCTTGGGAGGGAATCTTATTTCAAATTTTTGTGAGTCAACTCTTAGTGGATTTTTGAGAGGCTAAAAGTAATCCAAAGGGTTAGTTAGGGTTAAAATAAGATAACACCATCGGTGTTCTTTGGGTTGGGGGTCAAATTTTGACCAATAGGATGTTTTTAGACTATTTTTGCCTCTTCTAAAAATGTTTTTTTGAAAGGTGACGAATTTGGGAAGTGTGCCATGTCTTCCTCTCTTTTTAATTTTGAATTTCCCTCTTGTTGGAGAGAGAACCCTTGGATAGTCTTCCCAATCATCTTTGATGTTAGGTAGGGTTTTCCTTTTTAGTGGGATGGAGATGAATTTGGTAGGTTGATTGTCCACTCTCCAATTTTGGAGACTTCTAGTGGACTTAGCAGGTTTTGGTGGACTTAACAAGGAAGAATTGTAGGAAGGGAGCTCTTCTCAAACCCTCATTTCCATAGCTTGAAGTAAGTTTGGTTGCCTTTTCATGGAAGACTCTTTCTTTTACTTGTTGGAAAAATGCAGATTTCTTTAGTGTGTTATTGTAGTGGTTTTGTGAAGCTTTATGCTTGCTTTCATGACTTCTTGTTATGTGTTTATTTGATGGTTTTGTTTTAATGTTTTTGTTTTATTGGGGTGTGCAAGGCCAAACTCACCCTTGGGAGGGAAGAGAGCCTTGATGGGTGAAGGGCTTAAGTTGGGAATAAATTTAGTGTAGAGTCCTTCCTCAAGGAGGAAGGGGATGAGGCATGGATGTATGGGCTTCATGTTTCCATTTTATTGTATACATATTTGGGGGTATAAGGGTTGTAATTTGTGAATGGAAATGGAAGGGTTGGTACTTTTGGTTATGACCTTGTGAAGGCAATGGTTATGGATTTTGGGCTTTTTTGAAGACATGATTCCACTTTTGAATGACTTATCCTACTTGGGTACTTTCTACATTCACCCCTCTTATGGGTCCAAGGTGACCCATTGTGTGAATATTCTTGGGATGGCAATTTTATGTAACTATGTGTTTGCTGGTTTTAATGTATAAGTGTGTTGAAGCATGTATATAACCCTCATCCATCTTTGTCTCCCCAAGCTCAGGGGTGGTCATGTAATGGCCTAGGTTGGGAAGTGAGCCTCCATGGTCTTATGGCTTCTTTTTACATATTTTTAAAAGATTTAGCTTGCTGGTTTTAATGGAGAAAATGAAGATTTTGATATTTTCCTACTCGTAGTTTTGAGTTGGAAAGGGCTAAAATGTCTTGTGTAGAAAATTATACAAAAAGGCCATGTAAATGCCTATTAGCATGAGGTATGCTTGTAAAAATATTGTATTTCAATGTATAATGCTCTCCTACTATTTCTATGTATTTTGAAGCAAGAAAAATGTAAAAATTATACATTCATAAAGCTTGAAAAGAAATGAGTTAGTTGTTGTTTTGTTTACTTCATGAATGAAAAAGTTACATTTTTCCTATGTATGCAAATCCTTCTCCTATGAACTCAAGATTATTTTCTAGCATGTTATGAAAAGAAAAATAAAATATAGTTTTACTTGTCTATTACCTTAGTAGAAAAGTTTTATTCTATGAATGTGTTACATTAAAAAAAAAACATATATATACACCTATGTATATATACTAGGGTATATATACATAGATGTATATAATCTTTAAATAATGCCTCTATATTATTATTTAGAAAGAAATAGATTTCCATATTTATCTATGTTAAAATTCAACCTCAAGGATGTATATACATCCTAGTATATATATACACATGACTATATGTATGAGAATATATATACATATATATGAAAATATATAAATGTATATATTAGTCATATATACATACATATGTATATACAATGTGTATACTTAGTATGGATATTCATGTTTCTTTATCTCCATATCTTTCCTTGTATATATTGATATATATATATATACATACGTATGTGTGTGTGTGTGTGTGTGTATATATACATACATATATGTGTGTGTGTGTGTGTGTATATATATATACATACATATATATATATATACATATATATATGTATGTATATATATATATATATATATATATATACATATATATATATGTATGTATGTATGTATATATATACATATATGTATATATATATATATACACATATATATACATATATGTATGTATGTATATATATGTATATATATATGTACATATATGTATATATATGTATATATATATATACATACATATATGTATATACATACATACATAGATACATACATACATACATAGATATATATATATATATATATATCTATCTATCTATCTATCTATCTATGTATGTATGTATGTATATAAAGATATATATATATTAATATATTAAAAATATTAAGATATATATGTATATATATATATATTTATTTATTTATGATATTTATATACCTATATGTATATATAATATAATATGTAAAATATATTAATATATAATATATTATACATAACATATATTATATTAAAAACCAAACTTTATAATAAAAAAAACAATGAACAAAATTTAAAATTTTTAAAAGAAACTAACCTAAGCTACGTGGGGGGGTCTCGACCCTTTTATGGGACTACAGGAATGTGCCCCCACAGCCCCATTGGGGTGCAGTGGCATAGCCACCGCATCTCCATTGAGGATTTGTGGTCCTGCCCACCGTCACCCTTTGGGTGGTGGTGTGTCGGGCCCCCGCTACCCAATGGGGTGCGGAGGGTTGTAAGCCCCCGCATACCCAATGGGTGCAAAGGAAAACACACCCACCTGCCTGTAGTTAAACATCTGCAATCATACGCATACGATAGATCCCTGCGGGGGTCCAAAAAAAATAACATAAATTTTTAATAGAAAGTTAATAATATATATATATCATCGTTTATTAAATTTCTCAGAATAAAAGATTAACATTCTAAGCAGAATAAAATAAAATGCCAGAATATTATTCTGTGTGTAGACAGAGAAAATGGTAGAATAATATTTTGTGCATTTACAACAGTAAATGTCAGTTTTATTAACATATATCTGCAACATTTCATGGTACCTTTAAGAGTAAAAAAATGTATTTTTATATGACAGTAAAAGATAAGAAAACATTCTTTGTTAAAAAAAAAGGAAAATGACTGATGTGGAATAGAGAATAACTCTGTTAAAACAAAGAACTAAAAATCTGGAAAAAAAAGACTATATTAGAAACTATGGTGAAATAACTAAGCTTAGGTATAGTTTTTATTTCAACCCATTTTGTACCTTGATGTATTTGCTTGAAGATGCCTCGTAGAAATCTTGAAGAAAATTGGTTATTATCTTCCTTTGACGGGTTCTTTGGGATATATATACAAGTATATATGAGTGTATATACACACTTATGTATGTATATACACTCTTGTATACTTGTGTGTATACTTTCTTGACTCTCTCAGCCAAACCTGCAAACACCAAATGGAGAAATTGGGGTTTTGGCCAATTTTTATTTTAGGACCAAACCCTAATTTTAAAATTAGGGTTAGGGTTGGCCTTCGGAGCCAATAGTATTTTAAAATTTTTAATTTTGGATTTACATTTAATTTTGGCTTATCACTTTTAATTACTTATTATTAGTAATTAATAATAGTTGACCTTTCTCTGTCACTTTTTGAAATTTGATTTTAAAAATTATTTTATTTTGTCTTAAGATTTTCAAAGATTCCTTAATATTATTATTTTATTAGCTTTTTAAATAGTTGGTCATTAAATGACTGTTTTGATTTATTTTCAAATTTAACAATGTTGGGATATTATTTAATGGACTTTTTAAAATATTATTATTATTATTATTAGAAATTTGATAATTCCATATTTTTTTTCTATTGCATATAATTTATAAACTGTTTAATACAAAAAATATCAGAGCCGAGAACTTAAAGTATTACAAAACTTCTCAGTACTACTAAACAATACATTCAATTACATTAGAGTCTAAATAAAGTAGGTATGCAAAAGGAAAACAACTAAAAGTTCACGAGGGACTGTCTCCCTCTTCTTCCTCCTCATCATTAGTGTTCGAGGAGACTAAGTTGTATCCAATGACTCTGAAATATCTATCACCTGCGGCCCTCATCTCTTTTTGTTGACTTTCGTACCTCAACTGCTGGATGAACTCCGTAAGGGTGTACTCAAACTCATCCTTTGATTTCATTGTGGTATATCCATGCGCTATCTCTAATTTCTCTATGGTAGTCTTCCCCTCCCTCAGCACCTACAAGAACTTGTTCTCCTTCATCTTTATGATCACCGTGACCTGCATGGAAATATCAGAATAAATGAGTCTCTTGCGAGACTCAGTAAGGTTCATGTTCTTACCTGCAAGCACATCATTATTCTGAGCCTTCCAGATGAACCATAAAATAACAGAAGAAAGCAAAGCCCAAAATGAGTTACACAATTTGTTGTAGTTGATAGTACCAAAGACAATATTCAGTGCATTAAAGTGGGTCTTATAAGCTAGTCCAAAGATATTCTAGATTTCAGAGGCAAATAAACACTCAAAGAAAACATGGGTGACAGATTCAGGTTGTCTACAAATAGAGCAGATATTTGGTTCTCCCCTGGGTTTCTTAAATGGCAGCTTGTGCAGGATTAGTTTCCATAGAAAGCAAGAGATCTTTGGTTCAACAAGTCTGGTCCACAGCATTTTGAAGTATTTCATCAATTTAGAGTCTTGTAATTCCAAGCCCTACTTACAGTTAACATGAGTAAAGATGTCACAATTATTAGTCAGCAATTGGTAAAAGTATTTAGACTTACCAAGGTGGAGGGGGGGTAATGTCAGGCCAGCATAATTGGAACTTACAATAGGGTTCAGTGCAACATCCTTTAATAGGACCCAGGGAGTTAAAGGCTTCTTTGAGGACATAGTAGGTTCTCCAATGGGTATGGGGTATATTGAATTGGGATTCAAACCACTCCCATGAGGGAAGCTTACCCTATTGGATGATATCACCAAATGTTGCAATACCAAGTCCAGTCCACTTCTTTACAGAACAACCCTATAGAAGAGATAGCTTTTTATCTCCATGACTTAGGTTCCACCAAATGGATTTGAGCCTACAAATATTCCTAGTACTCTCAACTGGCCCCTTGTTGATCAGGAAACCCTTAACATACTTCCAAGCCTTCCAAATACTCTTGAAAACATTGGATCCTTGAACAACTATATTAACATCTACAGTGAGAGAATCGGTAAAACTAAGGTTCTGCCAACCTTTAGGCCTACTACAATGTGTCCTCTATAGATTTTTTCTCACCAGTAATTTCCATGGCTCTTCACCCTCCCCTGCCTTAGCTATCCACTTGATAGCCAAGGTTATGCCTTGATATTTGAGGTCTTTGAGGCCTAGACCTCCCCAGGATCTATCCCTTGCATACTAGTCCCATGAAATAACATGAAATATTTTATTCCCTCTGCCATCTGACCATAGAAAATTTCTGATTACCTTTTGGATAGAACTAAACTATTGTTTATTAAAGAGCCACATGGAAGAGAAGTATATTAGATAGGAAGAGAGGATCTTCTGGCATACTTGAAATCTACCGGGGAAGGAAAGGAGGTTACTGTCCCATCTAGTGAGCTTTCTGTCAATCTTCTCAAAGATCCAATTCCACATCTGGTTGAGATTAGGAGAAATGGAGAAAGGGATGCCCAAATATCTAACCATATGATCTGGACCACCCCAAGAAAAATCAAAGATACCCCACCATTCAGGCAGATTCTAATCCCATCCCAACATAACATATTTGGATAGAGAGACTTTGTTGCTGGAGGCATGGCAAAAAAATTCAAGTTTTCTCATCAGGTGTCTCATATTCAGCTCTTCAAGGAGAAACAAGGATGGAGGTTTCATCAACAAACTGGACATTGGAGACATCCTGATTATTGGGGAGAAGGAGACCTTTCACCTTAGGGGAGAGGGAATCATATCTAAGGAGGTTGTGCAAAGAGTCTACTGCAATAACAAATAGGGAGGGAGCCAGAGCGCAACCTTTTCTAATAGACCTAGAGAGGCTGAAGAATTCTGATCTAACTCCATTGATTTCAACTATAGCTATGGCACCATATAGAAGTGTTGAAACAATCTTGCAGAAGAGAGGAGGAAATCCTAGAGCTTCCAACATCATCATGATGAACCTCCACTCAATCCTATCATATGCCTTCTCATAATCTATGAGGAGCATGGCACAGTTTTGATCTGTGACTTTTTCCTAGTTCATGGCCTCCCAACAAGTGATAAGATTATTAAGGATATATCTCCCCTTGACAAATCTTGTTTGGGTGCTATTAATCACTGAGGGGATAAGATTCTCAATTCTTATTGCAAGAGTCTTGGCTAATATCTCGTAGACAACATTTAGCAGCGTAATAGTTCTCCAATTTTTAATTAGAAGCCTATCACCCTATTTGGGAATGAGCTTAATGAGGCCAACATTTAACTTAGGTCCAAGAGTGCCTTCTTCAATATCTTCCTTGTAAACATGAAGAAGTTTAGGCACAATCAAATTTATGTTGGTTTTGTAAAACTCAACCGGTAGCCCATCTGGTCCCGAAGCTTTATCATTAGCCATTCTATTGATGGCTAATTTGATTTCTTCCTCTAAAAGATCCTTGTCTAATAGCTTAGCCTCCTCCTCTCCTATCTTCTTAGGGATGAGGGTTCTAACCTTGTCCCTGGCTTCCTCCATGGAGGGGTTAAAATCTTCAAAAGTGAAGAGGTCCTAGTCGAAGGAGGAGAAGGCTATGAGGATCTCCTGCTGAGAAGATACCATAGAATCCTGAACTCTAATACTAGCAATCTTATCTCTTGCTTCTTTCTTCTTAAGGGTTTGAAAGAAGAATTTGGAGCCTCTATCTCCCAAATTAATCTAATTGATCCTAGCTCTGATCCTAGCTCCTCTAGTCTTGACCAATTGAATCCTTCTGAGGGAATCTCTGCAAGAAATAACATTTTCAAGGATTTCTTCAGAGGAAGAGTTGTCTTGAATTTGTGATTCCACCTCTTGCAGTGATTCTACAAGTTTATATTCCAACATTCTAGAATCTTTAGCCTTTTTAATACCAACAGATTTGAGCATCCCCTGCCAAGATTTAGTGGTTTGATTCCATCTATTAATATCTAAGTCATGTTGTGCAATCTTCTCATTGTACCAAGAATGATCTTGACTACTTCCTAGAAATCCTCATCCCCTAGAAGGGAAGTATTTAGGGAAAAGCCTTGCTTAGGAGGGGCATCAGATATTGGATCCCCAATGAGTTGAATGGAGGAGAAAATGGGGTGGTGGTCGGATAGGGTGAAAGGTAGCACCTTCACACATTTTTTGTCAAGATAGGGTTGACAGCTGAACTGGAGCTTATTAAGGTAAAACCTATCTAATCTAGAATAGATTCTTCTCTCTCCTCTTTGAAAATTAGACCAGGTATATCAGGTGCCTTTTGATTCATTCTTATTCCTTGCTAAGGGGTCAAATAGGTTAAGTTTGTTGACCATTATGCACTAGTAGAGGGGCTCATTGCCTCTCCGCTCAAACCTAAGACCTCCCACCTTATCTTGGGCCCTCTCCACCATGTTGAAGTCTCCTGCTACAATCCAAGGGATGGACTCTAGGCCAGCAATCCACTTCCACAAATCAATTTTGTCGTTGTGATCATTCGAAGCATAGATTGAACATATACCAAAGTCAAAGTTCTTGACCCTCAACCTAAGCCAAATAGTTCTATTGTAGGGTGAGATGCCCCACAACTGTACAGTATTCTTCCAAGAAGGGATAATCAAGATAGAAGTTCCACCCTTACCTCTAGGGTGTTTGGTTGAGAATGTAGTTGCATCTCTCCATATACATTTAAGAGCAATATCAAGTTCAAATCCTACTTCTTTGACCTCTTGTAGCCTAAGGATGTCTAATTCTCTATGAGAGTTATGGAGTCTCTTGACCACATATTTCCTGTTAGAGGCTTCTAGCCCTCTAACAATCTAGGAAGCATAGTTTAGCATCATAGAAAATGATAATCAGTCGATATCCATGGGTTTCCTAAATCCTTTAAAGCATTTAGGCATGTCCACTCTAGGAGTCTTAGATAGTTTAGGATTCCCACTAGTTAAAGGGGATCTTTCCCTCTTCTTCTTCTTGACTAAGGCCAAGTCCAAAGATCCTACCTTTATGGATTGATCCTCCCCTTTAGTCTTTTTGGAGAGATCAACTGCAAAAACAAATGACTCTTCTAAACATCCTTTCCAAAGGGCACTATCTGAGATGGCAATCTCTCCTACCTCAAGCTCAAAGGCATGCCTCTACACATCTCCCAACTATGTTCCCCCTATAGGGAGGGTGGACTCTCCCTCACTCCTCTTCATAGAAAACACATAGATTCATTTATCCAGCGGTGGTGGAAGGGGAGGGGGGGCTGGAATAACAATAATTGAGAAAGCATTCAGCTTATCTTCTTGGGCAGGAGGGAGAGAATTCCCACCCACTCCACCACCTTGAGAGGGGAAAATGGATAATACTTCAGATGAGGAGTGAATGGGAGAGGTAAAATTTATGTCCACCCTACCTGTAGGGGGAGCAGAGGGTGGAGAAAGATTACTTTTCCCTTGAGGAAGGTCGTAAATTTTCCACTTGAGCTGAGGCATATTTTTATTTTTCAGGGCTCTATCCTTGATTTTTTCAACAACCAATTGCAGTGCATTCTTAGTCCTATGTTTATGCTTTGGCTTAGGCTCATTAAGACCAAAGTCCAGTGTTTCATCAATAGGAACAACTTCAAGGGGCTTAGTGATAACATGTTTAGCTTTACGGTTATTTGGGAGGGAGTCAAATTTTCCTTTGAGACTATCCAAAGCAGCTAAGGGCGACTGAGTCTTGGTTCCAAGTAGGGGGGGAATTTGAACAATGGGGGGAGGCTCAAAAGTGGAATTAGGTTTGGAGGAAGAGGAATGAATCACAGGGGCTGCCCTATTTTTAGGGTTTGGAAGGGGGTTGACCTTTTTATTCAATGCATTCCTCTTTAGAATAATAGGGCACTCTTTCTTTTTATGTCCCTCTTTCCTACAAATGAAGCAGCCACCTAATCCACCCATAAAAATTATCAGGCAACAAACAGGTGTGGGATCGATGTCAAATTGTAGGGTCTCGGGGAGGTCAACTCCAGGTTTGACAAAGAGAAGGACACAAACATCTATGTTAGGGATGAGAGTATTCAACTAATCAATTCTAAGAACTTTGCCTATCAGCTCAAGTGCAAGTGAAATTAGCGTCAACAAAAATAGAGGAAGGTTAGCAATAATAATCCACCTTGGGCTAAAAAGGGCTAGGACTTCATCTTCAGAGGCTTCAAGAGACCAAGGAATTTCCCTAAATTCACAGAGGCCAAATCTCTAGAATTGCTTATCTACAATAGCTTATGGGCTTTAGAATCACAGAAAAACAAAATAAACAAACCCTTTTGGAGCATGTGACAATAAGAAAAATGAAAACCTAGTTTCTGTCCCCATGTTTTATGAAACCAATCATTAAGAAAATTCCTAGAGGGAATCTAGGAGCTATCAATTGCAGCAAAGAAAATAGCGCAATCGTTAAGCCTAGCTTTCTCCTATTCAATAACAACATTCATATATGAGTTTGGTTTTTTAACTAACTTGGGAGGAACATGCTCCTTACCTCCATTTCCTTTGGTGGCTGAAAGCCCTTGGGTGGCACTTGCGAGGAAGGTTGCTCCTTCCAGCAGAATGTGTTCATTCTAGATGGCCTGCTTGAAGGATTTTGCCTTGGGAGTGGTTGGTGTCTCTCCTCCATTCTGTCAAGCATCTCCTCCTACAACATCGATGGAAGCCTCTGGAATTGATTGAGGGATCTCCTTAGGGTTTGCAATGAATGCAATGTTTGAAATGAGAGAAACATCCTTCTGTGAAGAGATAAAACCCTTGGATGAAGAGATGGCATTAATGGCTCCTGGTGACGTCGAAGCCATTAATGGTTTCCTGTCGAGGAGCATGTGAGGGGTCTTAGAAAAAAAATTGGTGAGGCGCTGAGTACATCAAGTTGCAGAGCATTTTTCTTTTCTTTTCATAATTCTAGATTTATAAATTAATATTTAATTATTAATGATCTTTATTAACGTTTTATTTTTAGTATTGGGAAATTATTTCTATTATTCTATTTTAGCAATTTTACTATTTCGAATTAATTAGATTATTAGGTGAAAATTAATTTATGTCCTAGGTGGGACCTAGGTAAATTATTTCACCATAGTAATAATGTATTATTTAATATTTATAATTTTAAATGGTTTTTTTTTTTCTATTGCATATAATTTAAAAAATGTTTAGTACAAAACGTAACAAATCAGAGTATGAAATGTGTTACAAAACTTCTTAGTACAACTAAGTACAACATTCAATTTACATTTATATATTAACTAGACTAGATATGCCAAAATAAAGAGCAACTGGAAGGTCAAGAGGGGTTGTCTCCCTCCTCTTCTTCTTCATCATTAGTATCTAGGGAGAGAGAGTTGTATCCCAAGACTCTGAAGTCTTTATCCCATGTGTTCCTCGTGTCTCTATGAAGTTGATCATGTTTCAGCTCCTAGATGAACTCCCTAAGGGTGAACTCGAATTCATCTATATCTTTCATTGTGGTGTATCCATATGCCACTTTTGACTTCTCCATGGTAGCCCTCCCATCTCTAAGTACCTGCAAGAATTTGCTCTCTTTCACTTTCAAGATCACCGTGACCTGCAAGGAAATATCAGAATATATGAGTCTCTTGCGAGACTCTGTAAGGTTCCTATTCTTACCTACAAGTACATCATTATTCTGAGCCTTCTAGATGAACCATAAAACAACAGAGGAAAACAAGGACCAGAAAGAGTTACAAAATTTGTTGCAGTTGATAGTACCAAATACAACATTCAGTGCATTAAAGTGGGTATTGTATGATAGTCCAAAGATATTCTAGACTTTAGAAGCAAATAGACATTCAAAGAACACATGACTGATAGATTCATGTTGTCTACAAAGAAAATAGATATTAGCCTCACCCCCTGGTTTCTTAAAAGGTAGTTTGTGCAGGAATAACTTCCACAAAAAACAAGAGATCTTTGGTTCAATAGATCTGGCCCACATCATATTAAAGTAATGCATCCATTTCGAGTCTTGAAGATTTAGTCCCCACTTATGGTTAACATGAGAGAAAATGTCACCTTTATTGGTCAGCATCTAGTAAAGGTATTTGGTTTTGGCAAGGTGGAGAGGGGTACCATCAGGCCAGCGTAGCTGGAACTTGCAACAGGGCTCAGTGCAATAGTTTTTAATGGGACCTAGGGAGTTAAGGGCTTCTTTGAGGATGGAATAAGTTCTCCAATAAGATTGGGGTAAATTGAAATGTTCTTCCATCCATTCCCAAGATATGACTTTACCCTTCTATAGGATATCAGCAAACATAGCAATACCACGCCCTACCCAGTTCTTTGCTAAGCAGCCCTGTAGAAGAGCAAGTTTCCTATCTCCATGGCTTAAATTCCACCAAATAGATTTGAACCTACAAATAATCCAATTGTCCTCCATAGGCCCTTTGTTGATCAAGAATCCCTTAACATATTTCCAAGCCTTCCAAATACTTTTTAATACATTAGACCCATGAACAACAATATTGGCATCAATAGTAAGAGAGTCAAAAAAGCAAAGGTTCTACCATCCTTTTGGTCTGCTATAGTGAGCCATCAGTAAATTATTCCTACTCAAAACTTTCCATGGTTCCTCCCCCTCCCCTGCTTTAGCTATCCATTTGACAGCCAAGGTAATGCCTTGAGATATGAGGTATTTAAGGCCAAGCCCTCCCCAAGCATTGCCCCTTGAACACCATTCGCATTAGAGTTCATGATATCTTTTATTTCCTCTACCATCTGACAATAAAAAGTCTCTGACAACTTTTTGGATAGAGCTAAACTATAGTTGACTAAAGAGCCACATGGAGGAGAAGTAGATAGGATAGGAGGAGAGGACCTTCTGGCACACTTGAAATCTACCAGGGAAGGATAGAAGGTTACTATCCCATTTAGATAATTTTCTGTTGATTCTTTCAAAAATCCATTCCCACATCTGATTGAGATTAGTAGAGATAGAGAAGGGGATGCCCAAATATTTGACTATATGATCTAGACCACCCCAATAAAATTCAAAATTACCCCACCATTCAGGAGGATTTGGATCCCAGCCCAACATAACAGACTTGGCTACAGAGATCTTACTACCAAATGCTTAGCCAAAGATGTCAAGCTTGTTCATTAGGAATCACATATTAGCCTCTTCAAGGAGAAGGAGGATGGAGGTGTCATCAACAAACTATACATTGGAGACCTCCTGATTATTGGGGAGAAGGACACCTTTCACTTTAGGGGAGAGGGAGTTATCTCTTAGGAGATAGTGCAAAGAGTCTGCTGCAATAACAAATAGGGAGGGGGCCAAAGGGCAGCCCTGTCTAATAGACCTGGAGAGATTGAAGAATTCTAACCTGACACCATTGACCTCAACTACAGCCATCACACCATATAAGAGTGTAGAAACCATACTGCAAAAGTGAGGAGGAAAGCCAAGAGCTTCCAGCATCATCATAATGAACCTCCACTCAATCCTATCATAAGCCTTCTCATAATCAATAAGAAGCATAGCATAGTTTTGATCTATGCTTTTAGCCCAGTTCATAGCCTCCCAACAGGTGATAAGATTTTCAAGTATATATCTCCCTTTGACAAACCCCGTTTGAGTGCTATTAATCACTGTAGGTAGGAGTTTCTCAATTCTTATAGCAAGAACTTTGGCAAGGATCTTGTAGACAACATTTAATAAGGTAATGGGTCTCTAGTTATTGATTAATAGCATATCACCCTCTTTAGGAATGAGTTTTATGAGGCTAGCATTTAACTTGGGACCCAATGTACCTACTTCATTAGCTTCCAAATAGACATGTAGGAGTTTAGGTACAATCCATTTTATGTTGGATTTGTAAAATTCAATCGACAACCCATCTGGTCCCGGAGCCTTATCATTAGCCATTCTATTGATGGCTACTCTGATTTCCTCTTTTGAAAGAACCTTATCCAATAGCCTAGCCTCCTCCTCACTTACCTTCTTAGGGATGAGGGTCGTAATCTTATTTTTGGCCTCTTCCATGGAGGGTTCAGAATCAGCAGAGGTAAAGAGTTCCTGGTAGAAGGAAGAGAAGGCCCTGAGGATCTCCTGCTAAGACAATACCATAGAGTCCTAAACCCTAATGCTCACTATCTTATCTATTGCTTCCTTCTTCTTAAGGGTTTGAAAAAATAATTTGGAGCCTCTATCTCCCAAATTAATCCACTTAATCCCGGCTCTGATTCTAGCTCCCCTAGATCTAACCAATTGAATTCTTCTGAGAGAGTCTCTGCAAGAAATTACATTCTCTAGGTGTTCTTTAGAGGAAGGATTATCTTGAATCTGAGCTTCTACTACTTGCAGAGACTCCACCAGTCTATACTCTAGCATTCTAGAGTCTTTGGCTTTTTTAATACCCATAGTTTTGAGCAACCCCTGCCAGGATTTAGTAGTCTGAATCCATCTATCAATATCAAAATCATGATGTGCAATCTTCTCATTATACCAAGAAATAATCTTGACTGCCACTTGGACTTCCTCATCCCCCAAAAGGGAAGTGTTAAGGGAAAATCCTTGCTTAGGAGAGGGGTCAGAAGTTTGATCCCCAATTATTTGAATGGAAGAGAAGATGGGGTGATGGTCAAAGAGTGTGAAGGGTAAAACTTTCACACAATTATTGTCAGGGTATGGTTGACAACTAAACCACAGTTTATTTAGGTAGATTATGTCCAATCTAGAATAAATTCTCCTTTATCCTCTTTAAAAATTAGACCATTTGTACCAAATACCTTTTGAGTCATTTTTTTCCCTGCTAGAGGGTCAAAAAGGTTAAGTTTATTGATCATTCTACACCAAAAGAGGGGCTCATTGTCTTTCCATTCAAATCTGAGACCCCCCACTTTATCTTGGGCCCTCTCTACCATGTTGAAGTCTCCTGCCAGTATCCATGGGATCAGATCTAACTCAAAAAGCCACTTCCATAACTCAATCTTGCTACCGTGATCATTTGGGGCATAAACAGAACATATTCCAAATTCAAAGTCCTTGATCTTCAATTTAACCGAAACTGCTCTGTTACAGGGAGATATGCCCCATAAAAGAACTAAATTCTTCCAAGAATGGCTAATCAGGATAGAGGTTCCCCCCTTACCTCTTGAGTGTTTAGTTGAGAATGCAATTGCATCTCTCCATATGCATTTAAGAGCAATATCCAGCTCAAATCCTACTACTTTAACTTCTTGAAGAAGCAAAAAGTTTAATTCTCTATGAGAATTTAGGAGTCTCTTAACAACATATTTCCTATCAGGGGCTTCCAGCCCTCTAACATTCCATGAAGCATAATTTAGCAACATAGGGAATACTAAATCAATCAGTATCCATGGGCTTCCTAAATCCTTCAAAGCATTTAGGCATGTCACCCCTGAGGACTTTGGACGGCTTGGGGTTCCCACTGATTAAAGGTGGCCTTCCTCTTTTCTTTTTCTTGATAATGCCCACAAAAGAAGAGCTAGCCTTTAAACATTGCTCCTCTCCTTTACAATCTTTGGAAGGAGCAGCAAACACAAATGTCTCAACTAGACATCCTTTCACATTGGCACAAACTGGGGAATCAATCTCTCCTTCCTCAAGCTCAGACACATGCTTCACACCCTCTCCCACCTCTATTCCCCCTGTAGGTAGGGTGACCTCCTCCTCACTCCTCTTCTCAGCAGACAAAAACTTCCATTTATCAGGTGGTGGTGGAAGGGGAGGGGGGGCTAGAATAACAACAACTAAAAATGAGTTTAGTCTATCTTCTTAGGCCAGAAGGGGAGAATTCTCTCCCTCTCCACCACCTAGAGGGGGGCTAATGGGTAAGTCTACAAATGAGGGGTGAGTAGGAGAGTAACTAGACTTATCCAACCTACCTGAAGGGGGAGTAGAGGGGGGATAGGGATTTCTTAGAGGCCTCTAAGCATGGGGGAGATTATATGTCTTCTAATTGGATTGGGGCACATTCTTATGTTTTAGGGCTCTACCCCGAATTTTATCAATAGCCAGTTGCTAGGCATTTTTAGTTCTATGAGTCTACTTCAGTTTGGTTCCATTAAGGCCAAAATCAACTGTTCCATCACTAGGAACAATATCAAGGGGCTTAGCGAAGTCTAGCTTAGATTTGGGGTTATCTGGGATAGAGTCAAATTTACCTTTGAGGCTGTCCAGGGTAGCAGAGAGAGCGGCAGAATCCTGATTCCAAACTAGAGGGGGGGAAATCTGGATAGTAGGGGGATGCCTAGGAGTAGAAGTAGGTTTGGATGAAGAGGTAGGATTCTTGGGGCCTGCCTTGTTCTTATGTTTAGGAGGGGGGTTAAATTTATTTTTTTTCAGAGCATTTCTCTTCAGAATGATAGGACATTCATTCTTCCTGTGCCCTTCTTTTCTACAAACAAAGCAGCCACCTATTCCACCCAAAAATATTATCAAGCAAAAAATGGGTATAGGGTTGATATCAAATTGTAGGGTCTCAGGGAGGTCGACTCCAAGTTTAACAGAGATGAGGATACGAATGTCAGTGTTCAGGATGAGAGTATTCGACTTGTCTATTCTAAGAACTTTTCCTATCAGCTCAAGTGCAAGTGGGATGAGCGTCAGCAAATACGAAGGAAGGTTACCAATAATAATCCACCTAGGGCTGGAGAAAGAAAGGACTTCATCATGAGAGGCCTCGAGGGACCAGGGAATTGCCCTAAATTCATAGGTGCCAACTCTCCAAAATTATTTTTCTACAATAGATTTTTGGGCTTTGGAGTCACAGAAGAACAAAATAAATAGACCTTTTTGAAGCATACGATAGTAAGAGAAATGAAAACCTAATTTTTGCCCCCACATTTTATGAAACCATTCATTAAGAAAGTTTCTAGAAGGAATCTTAGTACTATCAACTGCAGCAAAAATATCACACAATCTCTAATCCTAGTTCTCTCTTGATTAATAACCACATTCATCTGTGAGCTCGGCCTAACAATTAACTTGGGTAGAATGGGATCCTTACCTCCATTTCCTTCAGTGGCTAGAACCCCTTGGGCAGTGTTTGCAATGAAGGCTGCTCCTTCTGGGAGGGCACGTTCATTCTGGACGGCCTACTTGAAGGATCTTGGCTTGGGAATGGACGGTGCTTCTTCTCCATTCCTCTGGGCTTTCTCTCCTGTAGTGTCAATAGAAATCACTAGAGGTAGTTGAGGAGCGACTTCATGGTTTGCAACGAGGGAATCAAGTGAAATGAGAGACCTATCTTGCTCCACAAGATTAAATCCCTTGGCTGAAGAGCCTACATTAATATCTCCCGGTGACATCGAAGCCATTAATGCCTTCCCTACCGAGGAGTGTGTGAGGGTTCAGGTGAAAAATTCAAGGGCTGAGTACTTCAAGTTGCAGAGCACGTCGACTTCTTATTTTAAGTTTGTAATTAAGGAACAATTTTAAATGGTTTTTCAATCCCACTTTATGATTAAAATAATTGATTAATGAACTGTGGAAACTATATATTTTAATTAAAGGTTATATTAATTTAATTCAAATTATTCAAATATTATTATAGTTTAATCAGGAATAATTTGTTAACCCTAGATATCGCTTAGGGTTATTATCATTATTATATTTTATCTTTTATCTCTTATTTGTTATTCTACATTTTGAACCTAGTTGGTAACTTGGTTTCCGCTAGGAACCATTAGGGTTACGATCTCAATTTAGATGGAATTGCACTTTACTTTGAGTTGAACCCTTTTGGGTATGTTGACCCAATTGTTGACTTTTCAATATTTTCTAGGTTTAAATTTTCTCCTTATGTTACCTTCTTTTATTAATTCTTGTTTTAAACTTGGTTAGGGTTTCTTAGAGACCTAGTTAGGATTTTGTTTTGACTAATATAGTTTGACAAACAAGGGATGTTGGCAAGCCAGTGCATGTCATGATACCTCTTGTGAGTTGGTATGTGTTGGTTTTTGCATTAGTGTTGAGTGTTCCTTAGTGTGTAACCTAAGTTTTTTTATTGTGCTTAAAAAAATTGTTGTGTGTGTTTTGCCCTAATTTTTTGACATGACACATTTGTCACCTTTGCTCTTAGTGGAATATCATAGGAATATGTCTTCATCGCTTTTAACATCAATTTTTTCATTCTTATTGTCCTTTAGTATATAAAATTTGCTTCCAAAAACTTTAAAATATTTCACATTAGGTGCATAACCATGCTATAATTCAAAAGGTGTAGCATTTGTACCTTTCTTGATTCGTACTCAGTTCAAAGTATAAATAGTTGTACTTATAGCTTCTCTCTATTATTTTTATGCAACATTATTCTCTATCATCAGTGTTCTAGCACAATCCATAATTGATCTATTTCTTCTCTCTGCTATACCATTCTATGGAAGTGTCCTTGGTGCATACATTTATCTCTTTATTCCTCTATCACTGTAGAATATGTTGAATTCATGTGATATGAACTCTCCTCCTCTATCAAATCTTAGATATTTCAAGCTTTTACCTATTTCTTTCTCATTTTTTTCCAAATACCACTTAAACAATTGAAAGGCATTAGATTTTTCTTTCAAAAACATCACAATCATCATTCTAGAATATTCATCAACAAATAGAATGAAATATTTATCACCACAGTAACTTTTCACACCAATAGATCCATAAAGGTCAGTATGAACCAATTACAAAATATTATCAGAAGTATATGTCTTTCTCTTAAAACTAGACTTTGTTATTTTTCCCAATTGACATTGTTTACAAATCACATTATCAAGTTTCTTCAATCTTGGTAAACATCTAACTTTATTCATTTTACTAATGTTTACCAAATTAAAGTTGACATGACACAACATCTTATGCCATAACCATACATCATCAAATTGTCCAAACAAACATGTTTCTTCTTATAGGTCTAGATAGAACAAATTACCTCTTGTTTGTTCTCCACTTCCAATTAGTTCACCAGCGACATCAAATATTTTAGCCTTCTTATGATGGAATTCAACTCGGTAACCAATATTGTTCAACTGTGCAACACTCAACAAATTATAGTTAAGACCTTCAACCCAATAAGCATTATCACATTTAATCTCACCAGTCAATCTTATTAATCCTTTTTCTTTCACAGGACATGGTGCATTATTACCATTTACTTAACACTCCTACCTTTGTAATTATTTAAGATTTCAAAATTACTTTTATCACTAGTCATGTGATGTGAGCAGCCACTATCAATAATCCATTTATCACCTAAAGTACTCACATATGAAATAAGTGCAGTTTTCTCATCTTCATCAAAATCATCTTTCATAGCAACATAAACAACTTCTACATCACAGTCATCAGATTCACTAGATTCACTATTAGTTTCTTCTTCAACAATTTAAAAATACTTCTTACCTTTATCCTTGTAGTCCTTATACCTTTTGTGATCTATGTCATTCCTTTTGTCTTTATACTTTCTTTCCCTTCTTTCATCCTTTCCATTCCTATCAAGGCATCTTGCTACAATATGACCAACTTTGTTACATGAAAAATAGATTATAGGAAGTTTACCTTTGAATTTTCCTTCTCCTCTTGGTAGCCTTCTAGCCATAAGTGCCTCAAGATCATCTAGATCATCATCAAAAGTATCACTATCACTATTCTCATATTTTCCTTTTCCTTTCTTAGACTTAGGAAGAACCATTTGAGAGTTGAATGTAGATTCAATATTATGTGTAGAGAAATTATCAAATTTTTACAACTCAAAAGAAGTAGGCCTACCAACAAGACCTTCCAAATTTAGGATGTAACCAGGAGTACATCTTGATTCTTGTATTGTAGAAACTCTAATAGCATAGATAGGAAGTAGGGTTCTCAAAACTTTGCTAATAACAGTTTCATCATCAATGTTTCCATTATCTCCTCTAATAGAATTCACTAACTCTTTAACTCTGCCACAATATTGAAAAATATTTTCACCTTCTTGCATTTTCATTTAATCAAACTTACCTCTCAAACTTTCAGATTTGGCTCTCAGCACATTTGTGTCCCCACCATAGATAGCTGCTAGTGTGTTCCACATTTTCTTTGCATTAGTACATTCCTTGATGTCTTCAAATTTAGGATAACTTAGGGCTGATGCAATCGCTAACATTGTCTGGTTGTGTTCTTTCTTTTCTTTCATCTCCTCATCTATCATAGGTGTATTAATTGGTACATAATCATTTTCCACATAGTATTTCGTTGAATCACCAATTCTAGCTAGGTGCAATTTCATCAAACTCTGCCATGCAAGGAATTTTTCCTTGTTTATCTTTGGTACCTCCTTTTTGTACATCTTGATCATTTGCTTCAAGTAACTTTAAACTTTTTCCTTCCAAGCACCACAATCTCTAATACCAATTGTTATAATGATTTTAGAATAACTGAGAGGGGGGGTGAATCAATTATCCTTGGGTCTAGATGTACCAAACAAACTTTTAAACACTTCAACAAACTCAGATCTATTTAGCAATTCACTCGATCTTTATAGAATATACCAATAACATAAAACTTGCACTCCACTATCCAAAAGTAATCAACTTGTAGAAAATAAAACTTTCAACAACATAACACACCAAATAACATTCATACAAGTATGACACTAGGATTTAACGTGGAAACCCAATATGGAAAAAACCACCAGTAACATGCTACCAAATTTTCCCTCTTCTAAAGTGAGCTTTGTGAGAATCCAACCCTATTAAAGGTTTACAATACACACTATTAGGTGTGACCCTATTAAAAGATTTAATCACCTTGTTAAGAGTGGCCTGGTTAGAGGGCTTAAGAAAATTCCATTAGAATGTCACCTTGATTAAAGGGTTTACAAAAATGATTGTTAGGTCAACCTTGATTAAAGGATTTTTAATTGATACAATGGTTAGAAAGTAATAGTAGGTTCTGATCTGAAATATACATCTCACTTTACAAATACAAATCTGATATGCTCATATGTTGATTTACTAGTTGAAATTCATTACCATCTCCATCTCTGATCTGCTCAAAAATCCCTTCAAGAAATCACCTCAATTTTGTTCATCTCTTCTTAGCCTTTTGCTTAGATTCATGACTTAATAACATCAACCTCTTATCCCACTCTCTCTCTATTCATAAGCTCACAATTAGGTCATCCTTATACCTCCTTGATTAAGTAGATTAATCTTTTTCTACTTAATCTCTTCCGTAGATCTTAGGTTTAGGTTAGATTCATAGAATCCTTCCATCATTTTGTTATCCTTCTTTCCCTTCTAGATACTTCTCAAAAATTCTCCTTGAATCCATAAGAAAATGGTTTACCATTCATGAAATGCTCCAAGTCATTCAATTTTAATGTCAATACATTTTACATATCCCAAGAATTCAACTATGCTGGCTAGGATTCTCAATTTTTTCACAAACTGTAAATTATTGACACTTGGTCAATACTGTGTTCTTCTACTTGGTCATCACTGAATAACTCAGTCATTTCTAGAACTTTTCTACTTAGCAAATAATTTATTTTCTTAGTTAATTCTTTGATACTAGGTAATTAATGATGCTCGGTCAACACTAAAATTTTACTCGGCTTATACTGGCACTCGATCGACACTAGCATCACTCGGCTTAAAATAAATTTCTTCTCTTTTTCTCGGTTAAGCCTAAACTTCAAATCAATTGACTTCTTCACTTAGTGTTAAAGATAAACAACACATTATCTTGTCAATGTGTCAACTAATCAAGTACCCATTGTAGTATCTCATAACTCAATCTTTCCCTGGGTCCTCTTGTTATCCCTTCTTTTCAAATCCTCTTCATCAATCATGATGTGAGACCAAAGCAATGACTTCCCTAGAAGATCAATTGGAGCATACACATTAGTAAGAAAAATAAATTCTTTTGATTCCAAACTTGAGACCATAATATAAAAAGAGGATCTACTATAAATCTACCACACAAGAATAACTTTTCTTGGGTCCCAAAGGCAAGCCAAACTACTGGAGTTATCATAAGCCCCAATACATTGAGACTACTTCTAGACCAAATCTTAGGAGCCAAAATCAACATTCCCTCAACATACATCTTGGTCTCCTAGATGAAAACAATTCCAAAGAATGAGCAAGAATCAAATCCTGAATAGCCTTTTTACTAGAGGTACTATTCATACCCCTTACATTCCATGAAAGAACAATCATTTTTGAGATGGGGAGAAGTGTGAATCAATGGGTTTCACTAATCCAAACTCCACTAAAGTCTCACCAAGTAGTTTTAATTTTTCCTAATCCTTCTTTCTTACCCCCTTAGTAGACTTCTCAAGAGCCCCCTTGTTGAGGCTTTTCTACGATTAAACCCAATAAAGGTGGAACACCTTTTCCTTTTCTAACTTATCAAGGATACTTCTCTAGACTAGTGTTAGAGAAACTTCCACCCATACCATCTAACATTTTGTTAGAACCCTCTATTCCCAGTTCATCTAAATATGAAAGAGTTATATTTGTATTCATTTGAGAAATAAGTCCTTCTGTCATAAGACACTTAGGAAGAATGATATCGTTCTCACCAATTGTTTATCCATATTCATAGGTTCCTTACTTGAAGGTAAACCTATCAAGGCCACATCAAATTAATCTAATTCTTTAAGGGCATCAGATCTACTTCATCAAATTGTCTATCCTTTAAAGTTCTTTTCTAACCTCTACCCTTGCCTTAGGGATTGACTAGAGTAAAACTCTCTTTATCTTCTGTTATAGGATCCTTCTCATTATTGTATTTAGGAGGAGGTCAAGAAAAATATTTAATAGTAAGCCCTACACTGTTAGACTTGGGATACATCTACTGCAAATGTCCATATTCATGACAAAAATTACAGCAAATGAAATAAATTCATAATCTTGTTGTTGGATCCAAGAGGTGGAACCCAACTAAATTTCCATAGAATTTGATGAAGGCTTAACTTAAATAAATCTTAATACAAACAAAAGTATAAGTGTATCATCTTAAAATGGAATCACTTCCATGATAAGAGCATTTATCCCTCTGAGTAAGTGGTTTGGGGTCATGTTAAGCACCTTGATCAGGTCTTTGCATGTATTTGGCTTTTCTCCCCGCTTTCCACTTCTTCCTGGCACTTGATTTCTTCATTCTAGGTGAAATTAGGGTTAGGATCTTAAGGATTCTATTGAATTTCCCTCTTTCATGGATCTATTTTCTAGGTAGGATTTAGAAATTGATCCTCCTAGCCTTCATCATAGTAATCATAGGATTTTATGTTTGTCCCTAACATTCTATCCTATTCTGACATTAGTTTTAGGTTTCTAGGCATCCCCGGGACCTCCTGACTTGGTTCTGAGCCAATCTAGGACTAGGGTCAGATTCAAGGTCAAACCTAACTAGGTCAGGTCCAACCTCAATTTTGACCCCTTTCTCTAAATTTTCAATTTCCAAAATTTATGGGCTTTGAGCCTCCGGGATATTTAGTTTCCCACCTCCCGGTTAATCATTTTGAGTTTTGGGATGGTAAATCCTTTAATTGCATTTAATCTAGGTATATTTTATAAAGGTTAGGACCTAATTGGGATTTAATTCTCCAAGGTGGCCCCTCTAGAGGATTGTACCCTAGTTCACTATAAAAGGAGGCCTTCCTCTCTCATTTTTCATCATCAAGTTTGGCAATCAAGCATCTAGAGCTCTCAAGTGAATTCAAGCATTCATCCATCAAGGAGATCCATTGTTAGCTATTGAAGGATTCAATCTCTTTGGAGCCCCCTTTGATGATCCATCCTTCTCCATTCATTAAAGCCTTCTCATATGCAAAGATAAAATCAAGATTGGTGTTGAAGATCAAATGCCATTGATTGGAGATATCCTACATTCATCCTACATTCATTGAAGCATTCCTACTTGTGGATTTGAGGATTTGAATCCTCTACAAGGACTTCAACATAAGCAAGGTGATTTGTTCCAATTATTTTGTTTATGCATACTATATTCCAATTCAATTTCAAGGTTAATTCCTAAACTGGGGTTTGACCAAGGCAAACCCCCCATACAACAAAAACCCCCAATTTCTTGTAGGTATAGGTGTGGAATTTCAAATCTAAGAGCGAATTTGGATACCATTTTCAACAAAATTTCAAGATTTGTGAATAGAATTCAAATCGAACTTCAAATAAAGAATGTAGTATTTGAACTTTTATGAGGGTCAAACCTAAGCTGAGCCATCTTGAGGAAATATTTCTAGGTTTTCTCTGTCTCAACATTTCTAGTCCAGGTTAGGTTTCAGATTTTCCTAAAAGTACACATAGACATCATAATTCAACATTTTCTAGATCTGCCCTAATTTGAGGTTAGTATTTGTATTTCAATTATTCTATATTTCCAAACATAATATATAATCCTCCTCCATAGGGAAATATTGGATTTACTCTCTCTCTCTTCCATATTTACCAACAAATTGATTCGATTGTGTATTAACCTCTTGGTTGATCAAATCAGATCTCTTCTTTGGGGAATTTGGGTTTGAGAATAGATCTCATATTTCCCCCTTTACATCTGAATAGTGGTGAATCCATTTTACCTCTATTCATTTTGGTGAACCCGACTAGCTTACTCTCTTTCTTTTTTTTTGGTGTTAGATTCCTCTCTATTCTTATTTTGCAATTGGATGCCTTATTGTGCTATCCTTTTTATCTTGTTAGTATTAGATTTTTCCTTTGTGTTAGATCTTGGATGCTAATTAGATTTCATATTCATGATTTATGTGTCTTTATTTTAGTTCATTTGCATTACATTGGTTTATGAGCTTTACTACCACTAGTCCTACTTATAATATTCTGGTTAGAAGAAGTCATAGAATCATGGGTGCCTTTGATCCTGAATCTTCCTCTCCTTTCCTTAGGATCCTGGATGATAACTTGATTCTTTATGATTCTAATCCTCCTATGGAGAAAAACTCTTCTCACTCATCTCATCATGAGGATGATGCTTTAAGAGTTCCTCCTAAACAAGTTCAAAAACTTTCCACTGAACTTGATAAACTGGGTAATCAGCTTCTGCAAGAAAACCATAATCAATATTTCATTCAAGCTATAGAGGCTCTTAAGAAACTTCTCCATGATAGTGATCAAGGTGTTAACCTCTTGTGTGGTATTACTCATCTTGTGCATTCAAATGTTAAACCTTTAGCTCATGAAGCTCAAGATTTAGGGTTGATTCCTCCTATCACTAGTGTTGAACCTCCTTCTCATCCTATACCTAGTATTCCTATCTATACTCCTCCTTTGGTGACTGTGATGGTTCCCTTTGTTCCTATGAGTGTTCCTCCTATGTCCCTTCCTACATCACAACCTTCATATCATAATTTTCCTTTCACTTATTCCAATCCACTTCCAATTGTAGTTCCTAGTGTTCCTCCAGTTGTGTCTTCTATTCCTGCAGCTTCTTACACTTTACCTAGTGTGTCTAATGTTGCTACTCCTCCTATTTCCTCTAATGATTCAACAATCATCATTTTGGCTCAAACTATATCATCCTTACAACAACAACTCGCTTCCTTAACCCAAAACAAGTTTAGTATTCCTACATGTGACATGGGAAGTCCCTTGTCCTGGGATATTATTCATACTCATGTTCCTCAGCAAGGTGAGATGCCTCATCTTGAGAATTATAATGGAAAAGGAGATCCTATTCATCATGTTAAAACATTCCAAATCCTTTGTAGTGATTATGCTCATGACCATAGGATTTTAGCCAAACTATTTGCTAGAACTTTCCATGACAAAGCTTTACAATGGTGTTGTTCTTTGCCTCCTTATTCAATTGATTCCTTTCCACAACTTGCTAATGCCTTTATTCAATAATTTCAAAAGAATATTGGTCTGCAAGTGTCTTTGACTGATTTAATGCATTGTAAACAAAGTGCTAAAGAAAAATTCACTGAATTTATTGGTAGATTTAAGCATTTGCATGCTCAGATTTCCTATCCTATTCCTGATATTGATATTCAATGTATGTTTATTTCAAATTTGCAAAAGGATATTAGAGATAAGATTTTGCGTACTGAATTTACCTCTTTTCAACAACTTTGTGTAATGCTTCATCATTGTCAATTACAAGTGAGTCAATTTAAGAGCAACACTCCAATGGATCCTGTTCCAGTTGATAAGAGTGATGCTGCTCCTAATCTAAACAAATTTCAAAAATTCAACAACTATGTCAAGATAAACAAACAAGTGAATTCAGTTGCTATTGCATCTCATAATGCCACTTCTACATCCACTGCTTTTCGATTAAATCATACGTTTACTCCTCTTTCTAAAACTTTACATGCTATTATGAATAGGTTGTTAGTTGCTAATATGATTACTTTACCTCCTATTTGACCTCTTTTAACTACTACGATTGCATCTAAATCTTTCGATCAAAATGGTTTTTGTCATATCATCATCAGAATGGTCATGATATTGAGAGATGTTATTCTTTAAAACATAAGGTTCAAGAACTAATTGATTCTAAGGCTTTATCTATTGATAATCTAGATAGTAGTGGGAATCAATCTGTCTCTCCTCCTAATCAAAACCTTCAAATCTATACGAACCCTTTGCTTACGCATGATACTAATACTATTGCTCAACCATCTTCTATGGAAATTGTTTATGATTCTAAGATGGATGATCTCAATCATGTTGTTAATCAAGTGGAGCATGTTGATCTATCTATATCTCCACTTCACCCTCAACCTCAAGCTCAACCTCAAGTTCAATTTCAACCTTGACCAAAACCTAAACCTAAAATGAAAACTCAACCAAAACCTTGACAACAATCTAAGAATAAAAGACCTTGGGAACTTTTGATTATCTTTGATGACTCCGAGACTATTAAAGCTCCTAATGGTCCCCTTTACATTGCTACTAGGATTGCTCAGATACTTACTCATGGTTGTCTTATTGATCCTACCTCCTTATTCAATGTTATCACTGAAGAAAATATTTTTATGAAAAGTTTACAATGTGACTTCTATGATACATTAGATGTGTGGATTCAAACTTGCAATCATTTTCTTTATCCATCATTTGGTTCTATTACTATATCGGTTGAACTTTGTGGAAAGATTGTGAACACTACCTTTGTTGTTGTTCCTACTTCTGATCAATTTAAAGTTAAGCTAGGTTTGCCTTGGTTGACTGACATGCATGATGTTGCTTCACCGATCCATAAGTGTCTTAAGTTCTTTCATGATGAAGAAGTGAAGACAATTAATCATAGTTTATATCAATCTTCCAAGCCTAGAGATTGCGTTGCTCTGGATTTCTTTTGGCCTTCATTACCTAATTCATGTCCTCCTCGACCTAATAATATTTTTTGATCATATCAAGCTTATAAACATCATAAAATTCTTGAATTAAGTTCACCTCCTAAGGATCTTAATCGTGGTCTTTTACCTGCACCTTCGATACCTCCTTTAACTATGACCTCTAGTTCTGTTAATCAAGTTCCTTCTACTGAACCTATCAAAGATCCTGTGATTATTTCTCCGATGGCTAATAATCGTATTGATCTTCCTAAAGAACCTGTGAAGGATCCCATGATTGTTCCTCCTAGTTCTCAACCTATTTCAAATAAATCAAAATGTAACAAATCTGCTAATGAATGTCATAAAAAGTGTCGTGCTCATGCTAAAGCTAAAAAATCTCTAACTTCTTCAGATAAACCTATGCATAATATATTAGAAGTTGTTGTTACTAATAATGATGTTCACATGCATGATTATGATGATTCTATTCATATCTTAGATCCTATTTTGATTAATTTGGATGAGGAAGATACTCTCGATGATACTGATGATGTTAATGATGAATATGAAACTATTGACATTGACATTGATTTACCTAATATGCTTTTATCACAATTAACTCTTACACCTAGTGTCAAACATAGTGATTCTCAAGAGGATCCTTGTTTGGAACTGGCTATCATTCCTACTATGTTGGATACAGCCCCTCTTTCGAGTTACCCACTTTCCCTAAATGATATACAACGAGATGGGAAAAGTAGGCAACACGCTTGATTGGCTTTTCCTTCATGGTAGCTTTGTTGTGTGTTTGCTTGTTGTACTGTGTTTCTCCTATAATGTGTTTGCTAAATTTTGTTGGATTCTTTTATATGATCCTTGTTACTCAGTTGGTGCAAGGTGATAAAGGAATCAAAACTATTGTTCAAATTCTTCTATATGTATCTCTATTCTTCTATGCATTGTTCAATGTTATGTTGTAATTGTGCTATTGTTCATAAATGTTTCCTTGTGTAATCTTATTGGATTTGAGATATGGTAGCACTAATTCTTTTTGGTTTCCATGTCATGGTCTGAAAATATTCTCCTTTGTAAATCTTATGTGATCTTTCCTCCTTTGTGATTGTAGTTCTACTTTCTTTGGGGAATGATGTCAATTCATTTGCAATAATATCATATATATATTATCTTATGATCATACTGACCCCACAGTAGGTAGATCCCTTATGTATGTTTCTATGATATTTCCCTTGATTTTTCTTCATCTGGGGGCAACTCAATGTGGAGATGTAATCAGTGGAGTTGTTTATGTTTCTGTTAAAGCCATTGCTCCTATTAAAAGTGTCAGTAATGATTTTAATGTGGGGGCATACACTCTGCTCACCTATTGCACACACACACTTTTCAATACACATATATTTTTCAAGATACTTCTTTTCCCTTTTTGGATTAGTAACTAATCCTTAAAGCACAGCTTTATATTTTAGGATCTCTTGATCCCTCCAGTTTCAAATACATACACATATTTTGATCCCTTAAGGTCAGAGGTGTCCTTAAGACTGGATCTCTTTTATTTTTATTTTTATTCTTATGGAATAGAATATTCCTAAGGATAAATCCCTGATGGGTTGACTAGTGAGTAGCCACATTCACTAGGCAATTCAATTCCATCTTTCTAGTTGCACCATTTTCCTATGTGGTTCACAATGGGACATAGGTTCTCATTGGGTGAGGTAATCACACCTTCTTTATCTCTCTAGAGATGTTTCTCTTATTTTGATCTAGAATTCGATGAAGACTTGAGTCCCTGGGGGCTTAAGCTTTCTCTTTGTCCCTTGGATTACGATAATATTATCTTTTTATTCTGATCTCCTTTACCAAGAGTTTGCATTGAGTCCATACTTTTGCTAAAGTGGGGGCTTAATGTATCATCTTAAAATGGAAGCACTTCCATGATAAGAGCATTTAGCCCTCAAAGTAAGTAGTTTGGGGTCATGTTAAGCACCTTGATTGGGTCTTTTCATGTATTTGGCTTTTCTCCCCGCTTTCCACTTCTTCCTGGCACTTGATTTCTTCATTCTAAGTGAAATTAGGGTTAGGATCTTAAGGATTCTACTGAATTTCCCTCTTCTGTGGCTCTATTTTCTAGGTAGGATTCATAAATTGATCCTCCTAGCCTTCATCATAGTAATCATAGGATTTTATGTTTGTCCCTAACATTCTATCCTGTTCTTACATCAGTTTTAGGTTTCTGGGCATCCCCGGGACCTCCTGACTTGGTTCTGAGCCAATCCAGGACTAGGGTTAGATTTGAGGTTGAACCTGACTAGGTCAGGGTCAAGGTCAAACCTAACTAGGTCAGGTCCAACCTTGATTTTGACCCCTTTCTCTAAATTTTCAATTTCCAGAATTTTTGGGCTTCGGGCCTTCAGGATATTTAGTTTCCCACCTCCGGGTTAATCATTTTGGGTTTCAAGATGGTAAATCTTTTAGTTGCATTTAATTTAGGTATATTTTCTAAAGGTTAGGACCTAATTGGGATTTAATTCTCCAAGGTGGCCCCTCTAGAGGATTGTGCCCTAGTTCATTATAAAAGGAGGCCTTCCTCTCTCATTTTTCATCATCAAGTTTGGCAATCAAGCATCTAAAGCTCTCAAGTGAATTCAAGAATTTGATCAAGTCTTCAAGCATTCAAGTGTTCAAGCATTCATCCATCAAGGAGATCCATTGTTAGCTATTCAAGGATTCAATCTCTTTAGAGCCCCCTTTGATGATCCATCCTTCTCCATTCATTCAAGCCTTCTCATATGCAAAGATAAAATCAAGATTGGTGCTGAAGATCAAATGCCATTGATTGGAGACATCCTACATTCATCCTACATCCATTGAAGCATTCCTACTTGTGGATTTGAGGATTTGAATCCTCTACAAGGACTTCAACATAAGCAAGGTGATTTGTTCCAATTATTTTGTTTATGCATACTATATTCCAATTTAATTTCAAGGTTAATTCCTAAACTGGGGTTTGACCAAGGCAAACCCCCCATACAAAAAAAACCCCCATTTTCTTGCAAGTACAGGTGTGGAATTTTAGATCTAAGAGGGAATTTGGATACCCTTTTTGGTAAACTTCTGAGATCTACGAACAGAATTTGAATCAGACTTCAAATAAAGAATGTAGTATTTGACCTTTTATGAGGGTCAAACCCAAGCTGAGCCATCTTGAGGAAAGATTTCTGGGTTTTCTCTATCTCGGCATTTCCATTCCAGGTCAGGTTTCAAATTTTCTTGAAAGTACACACAGACATCAGAATTCAACATTTTCCAGATCTGCCCTAATTTGAGGTTAGTATTGTTGGAAATATTCAGGAATTAACCGAGTTACTAAGAGGGGAGGGGTGAATCAGTAACTCCAAATTTTCTTCAATTTAACATGTAATTTACTTTTAACCTTTTGCATACAGAAAGCATGAAACTTAAAAGCATTCACAATAATGACACATAGATTTGGTTACCCAGAAACCTTCCAAAAAGAAAGTAAAACTGGGGTGGGGATGAAACCCACAAAGCTTTAATACTGCAGAATAAAGTTGGCCGGTTAAGGCTTACAATTTGATCACTTCTGATGATCTACCCTGTTAGGAGCAATAAGGATTGCTAAATCCACCTTGTTAAAGGATTTACAAAACATACAATGAAGTATGCACTCGGTAAAGAGATTTTACAAAAGACAGTTAAGTCTACCCGGTTAAAGGATTTAGTACTGATTCACCTGTTAGGATGAAAACAGTAGATCTCTTGCTTTGCAACTAGATTGCTGATTGAGATTCGCTGATGTACTGATCACCTTCTGTGATGAATTTGTCTTTGCTGTTCCTTATACTGCTGAAGCCCTTTGTAATTCGCTTATCTCTGCCTTTCTTCCTTTTTCACATATATGCTTCTATCATTCTTCTTGACATTTTTACAACATTGTTTATATACAAGTCTTAAACAAACAATTACAATTACAAAGTCAGCTTGACAAATAAATATAAGTGCTACTAAGTCGGCCCAAGTATGGTTACACAGTTTCTTCAAACTAACTCGGTGACTTTTTGATACTCGGCGTCCACTGCATTACTCGGCATCGTCATGCACTCGGTAGAAGTGAAGGCACGGTTCATACTGATCACTCGGTAGATTTTGAACTCGGTAAATACTGGTGACTCAGTAGACATGATGTTACTCGGTTTACACTGTCTTGCTCGGTTCGTACTAACTTTCTCGGTTTGCACTGTCTGCTCGGTTTGCACTGTCTACTCGGTTTGCACCCAGAATGCAAATAAGTGTTGTCACTAGTGGCAATTCTGCTTAAAGCCAACAATCTCCCCCTTTGGCATTAGTGACAAAAACACTTATTGGCCAAAACTTATATACATGAATCATGCTGAGTTTTATTTTGATTTTTCAAAATTTGTCTTTGTTATAGGGCTTTATACATTGTCTCCCCCTTTCAATGTGCTAACTGTTTCTATACAAATCTTCTTTTATACATATATCTCCCTCTATACATATCTCCCCCTTTTTGACGATAATGCCAAAGGTGTATATACAATTTATTTACAGAGAGAATCCAAAATTTCATAGAAAATCAGAATGTACCTTCATTATTAGTGCCAGGGTTCTGTCCCAACTTTCTTGCAGAATCTTACATGTTTGTATTGCAATTTGAACTTCTGCAGAGAGTTCAATCATGTGATCTACTATAGAGAACTGATTGTCATGAATCAATGTTTTGGAATGTTCAATGTGCTTATACATTGTATTCATGATGGGAAGGATCATGTGTTGGATGTCTAGCAGTGTGGACCGGATCCTTGTGTCTTCTTTTAGTAGATCAGACTGCATGTTTGATAGGTGTGAGATTTTCATGTGATGAGTAGAGCTTGAACTTGGTTCAAGTTGCAGCTTCTATATGCTAATCTTCATATCCTCATCCATTTTATTCATTTTATCCTTAACATCTTTTGTGAACTTGGCAATATTGCACAATCTGGCCAAAAGAGAGGTAGCATTCGAATAAATAGATTCAATGTTTGAAAAAACTGAAGACAATTCTACTTGGTTAATAGCTATGTGCTGAGCAATGTGCTCAAGCACTTTATTGTTGAATCTCTTCTCGGCTCTTTCAACTAACTTTTCTGTCCCAGATGAATCCTCATTGTATTTATCAACTGCTTCTGCTAATTGTAACAAAACATGCTGGGAGGAGTCTACTTTAATGCCTAATGCATCAAACAAAATGTCCTTAGCATCCTTGATGATTTGATATTCCTTGTCTCTCTCCTCTTTAAGCTTCTTTTGTTTTTCTTTCCTTTGGAGGATCTCACCTATATTTTGCATTTGGTCCGCTGATAGATTTGCAAAATCTAATGTAGGAATTTCTATCTCTTCATCTAGGTCTATATCCTCTACTACATTCTTACCCAAAAATTTTATACTCGGTAGAGCCTTAGGCTTATCTGTACTTAATGCCTTGGTAGTAGTGATAGTAGATAAAGTAGGGCTGGCTATAGAGACTGGTATACTTTCTACTAGAGAACTTAAAATATTTACACTTGAAGATTCAAAAATTGGAAAACTTACTGCTGGAAAACTTGATGATGCGGGAGACTGCAACTCGGTAGAAGAAATGATAGTTGCTTCTTTTGTTGCTATGGATGATTGGACAAATGTTGAAGTTGTCACAACCATGCTTGAAGGTGTCTCCGGGCTGGATGTAGAAACTTTTACTGGAGAGGTAGGAAGGGATGCAATGACTTCTGCTGCTATCCTCACAGTATCATCTACCTCAGTGTCTTCTTCTTGTTCATCACTGTCATCTTCAATATCTTTTATTATTACTGTTTCAATACTCGGTTGGTGAAGGTGGTATATGTTCTTCCATGTGGTATTTGCAGCCTTCACAACCGATTCAATATTGTTGATCAAGATCAAACAAGTATTGAACTTTAATGTCATCTTACTTTCATTTTCCTTTAATGCCTTCTTTACTTCATCATTTTTCAAGCTCGGCATCAACTGTCTCAGGGTTTGATCAAATATGTCTATCACAGTTTGCTTTGCATTGCTCCATCTCATTTTTATTGGATTTAATAGAACTGCTGGAACCTGTGGGGCTATTTCTTCAGGAGAGTATTTCCACTGTCCCATCTTTTCAATAACAGCATCTTCTATTTCCTTCTGTTCTGTTTTTGATCTGGTTTCATATTTAAAAGATTTTATGTTACTTACTCCAGATCCTGATCCGTCTCTAAAGAGTTTGAGCTTTTCTTGAAAGTTTAGAGGAGGCCTTTTGAATACTATGTCTTTATCTGCCTTGTCTGCCTTGTCTGCCTTGCCTCTTGCATTTCTCCTTGTAAATACAGCAGTGGGGGGCTTAGGTGCCTTAGTGATGAATACCTTTCCTTTCTTCTTTGCAAGTTCTGGTTCCTCTATTTTCTCATCCTTTTCCTCTTCTTCTTCATCTTTTTCTTCTTTGTCCTCGGTTATCATTTGCATTTTGGCTATCCTCTTCTTTCCTTTGTTTACCGTCTGTGGAAGCTTTATGCTTAGTTCAATTCTCACCTTAGCTTCATCATATGTTCCAAAATATGGAGCTTTGGGATTGACAGGTTGATTAAGAAGAGCTTCAATGATATTCTTGGTTTCATCAATATTTACCTCATAAGGAAGAGGTTTTACATATACAGTCCTCGGTTTAGCTGCTTGAATATATACATTATCACAATCCACCATAAAACAAATGTCATCTTTGTAATCTTCCACCAACTTCTGTGGAATCCAGAATCTGTCATTCATTTTCTCTTTGAAAGACTCAAAATAATTATCCATGATGCTTTCAAAATTTTCACCCATTTCTGAGATGTATTCATTTATTTCATAAAGTGCTGGCACATCTTTTCTCCATACAACTTTTCCTTTAGAAGGGAAGAATTTCTGAGCATAGAAGAATAAACAGACCAATAAGGATCCAAACTTACATGGATTGTTTTTGGAAGTTTGAATGCTTTCCATGTTTTTGTTAAACTGCTTTAACAATAAGTCTGCTAGGTCAAATGTTAAGTTATTCTTGACCACTTTATATGCTAGGTCAATAGCTTCACAGGAGACACTGTTCTGTCGACTAGAATTGTAAATCTTATGGGCAATAATGTGTGTACCAAACTTTAGTTTAGCATCAGTGATGCTGCTAACTTTCATGCCTCTACCGTCCCACTCGGCTAGGGTTTTCTTCTCTAGTTCCGTCTGACCTAGGGTTTTGGTAGTTTTTGCTTTGTTCAACATGGGAAGACCGGTGATTTGATGAATCATCTTCTTTGTGATTTCTATGGGTTGCTCAAGCCAAATCTTGCCATCATGTACACGGCTGAGAATGTATCTAACCCATTTATCTCGAAAGTTTCGAGGTAGATGTGCAATGTGAACTAAACCTTTATCTTCCAGATGTTTGTGCTCGGGTTTCAGAATACCATCCACACATAGTTCCTCACGCACAATATCTAGTTCTAGGTTCCCCATTTCATGAATTGAATAGTTGAAATGATTGCGGATATCGTTAATAAGTAATACCTTAGGAGGAATTTGAGATTGAGCTCCGTTCGGATCTAGGGCTGCTGCAACTGCGGGCACGATCTTGAAATCTGGTGCTTTCCATTCCCCTTGGACTAACATATCAGATCCTTTCTTCACTAAAGTGCTGGATGATGCCATGGTAGCTCACAGAAGATTCCTTTCGCAAAAGTATTGAATTGCTGGGTTGCTTTTGAAATTTTCTGCTCTCAAAGTGCTAAAGGTTCGCGGTGAAGAATGAGTTCGATTACTTGCTTTTTGTTTACAACTCTGTCATTAATGCTCATTACAAATTAGGGTATGAATTCTGACAGACTGTCACCCACTAAGAATTAATTGCTCGGTAAAGACTTCGCAACTCGGTGAACTCGAGAATTCATATTGCTCCGACCTCGCTTGGTAAAGATGGGTACCGACCTTGCTCGGTGAAGACTGATACCGACCTCCCTGTGATCTTACTGCATCTTGTATGTTGATTTAGATCTTTCTTTTAATTCAGTTCTGGAACTGCTTGAGATTGGTCTATGAGAATACAGTTCCAGTGCTTTCTTGGAAATTTAGTTTGAGTCGGTAGAGTCATCCATTCCATTACTTGGACTGGATTGCTCGGTAGATTTAGGAATCCATTTTTGTCTCACCTGTTTCCTGACCTTAGTTGCTTCATTCTTCTTTCCATCTTCAACTTCACTAGCATTCATGCAGTTTCTAGCTATGTGACCGAGTTTAGTGCATTTGAAGCATCTTACGGTAGTATCTCTTTTCCTTAGATGATGTTTTATGCAATTCATGCCAATGTGTCCATATTCTCCACAGTAATGACATCTACACCAGGTGTTGTAGTCCCATCCAAACATTGCTTTCATAATTTATTCTGCTGGATTAAATGTCTTGGATCTGCACTCGGATGCCTTGTGACCTTGTTTGTTGCACTTGTGACAATTACCTCTGAATCTAGGTTTTTCCCTGCATTCATTTGCTTTGTGACCAGGTTGATTGCAGCTGTAACATTTTCCATTGAATTCTGCTTTTTCATTGTTCCAACATTTATTTGAAGTATGTCCTATTTTACCACAATGATTACAAGTAGGTTTTTGATTTCTTTGAGTACCTTGCTTAGAGGATTCGCCTTCTCCTTTGTATCCAAGTCCTGCTTTTCCTTTTTGCCTATGAAGATTTCGCTCATACAGCTGATTCAAGTCTTCTTGACTTTTCAGCATTCCTTCATTGATTTGTTTTTCAGCGTTTAGGTCATCCACCAATCTTAGATTGATTTCCTTTTCAGATCTTAGTTCTTCTCTTGTGCTTTCTATTTCTGATCTTAGATTCAGGATTTCCTCATTTGTATGAGAGATCTGATCAATTAGGTTTTCTAGCTGAAGGGTTTTATTTTGGACTTCAATGTTTCTTCCATCTAATTCATCTTTCAACTTGTTTCTTTGTTCCAAGATCTCACAGAATCTTGTAGAGTGTAGCTCTTGTTCTCTTTTTAATTTTCTCACTTCTTCCTGCAGAGACCCATTCTTTTCTAGGAGTTCTTTGACAGCATTGTTTGCTTCATCTGAGTTATTTGAGGGAAAAAGATCTTCAATCTTTTCTTCAATGTAATTCTGATCATTCATCTAATTTGCAAGTTCCTTCCTTCTTCTTAGGGATTGGGAAAGATGTTCTTTTGCTTCTTTGAGTTTAGCTATGGCCATTTCCAGATCTAGCTTTTCATTTTCAATCACCTTGTTCAGTTTGAATACCTCCATTGTCCTGGATCTTTGCTCAAGCTAGTTAAGCTTTGTCTTGAGAACCAATGCTGCTCTGATACCAATTGTTGGAAATATTCAGGAATTAACCGAGTTACTGAGAGGGGAGGGGTGAATCAGTAACTCCAAATTTTCTTCAATTTAACATGTAATTTACTTTTAACCTTTTGCATACAGAAAGCATGAAACTTAAAAGCATTCACAATAATGACAAATAGATTTGGTTACCCAGAAACCTTCCAAAAAGAAAGTAAAACTGGGGTGGGGATGAAACCCACAAAGCTTTAATACTGCAGAATAAAGTTGGCCAGTTAAGGCTTACAATTTGATCACTTCTGATGATCTGCCCTGTTAGGAGCAATAAGGATTGCTAAATCCACCTTGTTAAAGGATTTACAAAACATACAATGAAGTATGCACTCGGTAAAGAGATTTTACAAAAGACTGTTAAGTCTACCCAGTTAAAGGATTTAGTACTGATTCACCTGTTAGGATGAAAACAGTAGATCTCTTGCTTTGCAACTGGATTGTTGATTGAGATTCGCTGATGTACTGATCACCTTCTGTGATGAATTTGTCTTTGTTGTTCCTTATACTGCTGAAGCCCTTTGTAATTCGCTTATCTCTGCCTTTCTTCCTTTTTCACATATATGCTTCTATCATTCTTCTTGACATTTTTACAACATTGTTTATATACAAGTCTTAAACAAACAATTACAATTACAAAGTCAGCTTGACAAATAAATATAAGTGCTACTAAGTCAGCCCAAGTATGGTTACACGGTTTCTTCAAACTAACTTGGTGACTTTATGATACTCGGCGTCCACCACATTACTCGACATCGTCATGCACTCGGTAGAAGTGAAGGTACGGTTCATACTGATCACTCGGTAGGTTTTGAACTCGGTAAATACTGGTGACTCGGTAGACATGATGTTACTCGGTTTACACTGTCTTGCTCGGTTCGTACTAACTTGCTCGGTTTGCACTGTCTGCTCGGTTTGCACTGTCTGCTCGGTTTGTATTGTCTGCTCGGTTTGCATTGTCTGCTCAGTTTGCACTGTCTGCTCGGTTTGCACTGTCTGCTCGATTTGCACTGTCTGCTCAATTTGCACTGTCTGCTCGGTTTGCACTGTCTGCTCGGTTTGCACTGTCTACTCAGTTTGCACTGTCTGCTCGGTTTGCACCCAGAATGCAAATAAGTGTTGTCACTAGTGGCAATTCTGCTTAATGCCAACAAGTATTTGTATTTCAATTATTCTAGATTTCCAAACATAATATATAATCCTCCTCCATAGGGAAATATTGGATTTACTCTCTCTCTCTCTCTTCCATATTTACCAACAAATTGATTCGATTGTGTATTAACCTCTTGGTTGATCAAATCGGATCTCTTCTTTGGGGAATTTGGGTTTGAGAATAGATCTCATATTTCCCCCTTTACATCTGAATAGTGGTGAATCCACTTTACCTCTATTCAATAAGTAATCACATTTCTCTCTATTTCTATGTTGATCAACCCACTGGTTTTCCAAGCAACAAGGCCATCAAATGGAAAATGTCATGCCTCTAGAATTCTAACAAAAACCACAAAAGTTACACCTACTATGAGACTCTTGATAATAGCTCCTCTGTGAGGTAAACTAAATGCCATGGCTTAATGAGTAATCCTAGTTGATTATAAAAATAAGGACCCCCTTCAAAGGCCTTATTTCTATCAGATATGCATGAAAAAAACCATCACTTCCATTTACCCATTGGGTTCCTAGTATGATGAGGTTGCAATTCCAAAAAGGGAAGAGAAACCCTAATCCCTATGAATTTGTAGATCAAATCATGATTAGAGAGATAATTGACATCCTCCTCCACTATCCCAAGTTGAACCACAAGCACATGCTTGTGTTTTCTCCTTGCCATACATTCATTCACCCTTTGAGGCTAAAACCTCAATTTTGAGAAGAACTTGTCTCAAACCCATTCTTATTCATCACAAGACCATGATTATCAATCCTATTTGGAGAAGACACTCCCCTTCTATAACCTTTGTGAAAGGAACCATTTGCATATTTGCAGCTCCAACATGTAAGACCATGTAAGGTCTTGTAGAGGAGAAACAAATCCCTGTCACCAAACCCTCAAGGAAACATGTTATATAAACAAATCCACAACTAATACACTCCCTACCACAAAAAAAAAAAAAAAAGCTCCATCCCCTAACACCAAAAGAAAAAAAAAACCACCAAATCCCTTGAAAAAAGAAAAGAAACCCCCAAAACCACCCACCAACAAAACACACCCTAGTGGTAAAAAACCCTCTTCATTGTGATGATGTCTTTAATTTTACTAATAAAAGAGGGCCTGGTATTTTTCCTTTTCTTTTTTACTATCTTCACAAGAATAGCAATTCTCATCTCTGAGTAAAAGGATTTTGTGTTGGTGAAATGCAAGTGTGACTATGTGAGGATGATGTTATGTAGAGATTTATAAGTTTGTATATTGAGGTTAGATTTGATCATGTTTTGATGATAGATATGATTGTTGTGCTCAAACAAATCTGCCTAGTGACACAAATCTTATGTGAGAGGATCACACAAACGGTGATATAGCCACACCAACCTCCTTTATTTCCTAATCCTAAATTTTCTATATTTGTGTCTAGCCTAACAATTACGTAGTTGTAGAGATATTCACCAATAATTTAATTTTTAATTATCTATTTTGACATTCTTTGACATTCTAATGTTATTCTACTTTTAAATATCTTTAAAATATTGAATAAGATTATTTTATTTTTTTCATCATTTTATAATATTACAATTAAAGTACTCATCTGAAATTCTTATTCGCTCTTGCCAACTTCACTTACTACCATTTTTTAGTGCTTTCCATTAGGCATAATACTATTGCAATGAGTTTTTTTAACTAGTAAATCAAAATCTTTGTTTCTACCAATTGAAATCGATATTTTAAAATTTTGTTGCAAAATTAATAATTTGTATGGTATATGTGCATAATTTTTTGTTTATAATTCTACAAAATTAATTTACAACTATCCCATTGACTAAAAAATTAGCCTCTTTATACACAGAGTTTGAGGAAGCACTGCCTCTATTACAATTTTCAGGGCAATTTTTAGCGAGGTGCAAACTTAAACAAAACATGTATTACCACATCATAAGTTTTATTGCATACACCCCTCCCATTGTACAAACACAATTTCAATAAATTTATGGACATGTTCGTACCATCGTAAAAAAAAATCTATTGTAAGTTTAAATTAAAAATTATTTTTCATAGATAATGTCCAAGTATTGTACCTATGTTTAAATAATTTATATTTATTATTTTTTTATGGGTAAAAGGTTGTAGCCAAAAGTTTTATTATTATTATTTTTAAAATTTTACAACTCGGTTAAGTGTGGGCACCAAAAAAACTGAGATCAAGAAAACCTCCCCTACCTTATAAGATCATATTCCATTTTTACAATTTAAAGAATAGTGATATTTACATCACTATTACATATACATTCATACATTTGTTGAGTAATTCCAAATTCAAATGAGGATTCAAGTTTAAAATAATTTGTATTTATTTTATACTTATTAACAATTGTGTACTATAATTTATACCTTTGTAGGGTTAGTATCATCAATAATTCAAATAAACACTAAATTACCACAAATAGCAATCTAATTAAGCTAAAAATTGACAATTAAGCACTTTATGGATCTCTAGCTAAGGATGTTAATGATGAAGCTCTCAGCAAGCCTCTATTACTGACATTCCTAGATTGAGAAATGATATGATAAGATAAGCTAAATAGTTCAATTCCAAATTGAAAAGCTAATTAACTCCTATATTACCTTTCAAGCTCAAAATCTTAAGAGGTTAGATGCAATTCTCAGATTTGTGGATGAGTTATGAGTGATTTATGTCTTCCTTTTATAGATTTTGGCAAGGGTAGGGGGCGTGGTTGAGTTGATCAAGGTTAGGTTGGGGTTAAGTCCTTGGTTCCACTCTTTGGAGATAATTTAAATATTGTGTCCTCAAAGCTTGGGACAAGAAGACAAGATGAGTGGACAAGATGTTCTTTCCAATTGAGTGATTGAGATTCATTTTGGCTTGATCCATGTGAACTCTTTCCTTAAATCCTATTGGTTAAGAATTTTTCCTCCCATGTGGTGTTGAGAGAAAATAGGACTTAATTAATTGAATTTAATTAATTTGTTTATCCATGTGTACCCCTTGAATGGGTTGATTTGATTTAAATTGACCTATACAATTAATTAGATTAATTGCACATTGATTTGATTTATCATGATTTGATTGATTTAACTTGAATTTATGGCTTTAATTTTAAATTAAATTGAATTTAAAGCTTGATTTGAATTTTGATTAGCTAAATGCATGTTTCTATTCAATTGCCTTGATTTTGCCTTAGTTTTGCCTTGATTACTCACATGATTAATCCTATCCATTTTCAGGTGATTACAAATGCCCCTCTTTGAGTCGACATGTGAAGCATGTTGATTCAAAGAATGTTTTGATCCAACTGATATAAATTCCTAATTCTATTGATGTAAATTATTGATTCCTTTGATGGTTGATTTTGTCATTCGATGCAAGATGCAGATTCTGATGATAGGATTGATGCAGTTCTAATTGATTTGATGTCCTGATGGTCGATATGATGATAGATTGTTGATACGGTACCTGATTTTATTCAATTCAATGTTTAATGCCCCTTTTGATTAATTAGCGAAAAAATTCTTGATGTTGCTATTGTTCCTGATCATCCGAGTGTATGCCTCCTCAAAAATGAAATGAAATTTGATCGTTGTTTGAAAAAGTTTGACGATTTAGGTTAATTTGCGTTGATTTAGCTCAAGTTATAAATGAATTTTGATTTCATTTCTAATAATGATTTTGCATTTCTGCGATGAGAAATGCCCCTAATTTGGCTGATTTGATGAAAAAATTGGGTTCATAGGCATTTTCTGGTCAAATATACCCTTTTTAGGTCAAAAAGGTCTATATAAAGGGGTAAAAATTCATTTTCACTTTTGACTTTTCACTTCTCACTCTAACTCCTCTGAGCTTTTCACAATGGTGATTCTAATTCATGAGCACAAGTTCAAGCACAGGTGACAGTTTCAGTGGCTAGTGACGTACGGACCTCCAGTAAGTGCCTAATCCTCTTAGTTTTCAATTTCATGCTTTAAATTTCCAAAAAAATTAAATTTTCCATAGGAAAACCTCTTTTTTTGCTTTTTATTTCTGAAATAGCACTTTTAAACATTTTATTAGCTTATTCAAATTTTATAATAGCACTTTTGATTTGTTTGAGCAAGTATGCATCAAACAATGTGTTTGATAAATTTGATTGCGCTTTTAAACTTTTAAATAGCATTTTTGCATTTTAGCGCATTTAAGCAATTAAACAACGCTTTTACCCAAGTAGAAATTTTTTTAAATGCCTTAGTCAATTTTTTGATTTGCTCAATATCGTCGATCAGTTGATTGGCATAGGTAATAAACCTGATTTGGTAGCAAGTTATAGGATGTCAGTTTTAGTCAATTGTGATTTGAATGTTTGATTGTCAATCTTGATTTAGATGATGGATGATGATGAATTTTACGTCCTCTCTGAATAGAATCAGGAAAATTGATTATGGTCTGATATTTTGTAAATGTTTGATTGACTTAGGATAATTCAAAACATAACTGATTTTGAAACTGATGTGATTCAACTTGCTTTTTTTAGACAGTGCTTAAGTCACTGGGTGTTCGTGATTTATACCCGTTGCCTTTTAGTATGATTGATGATCTGAGCGGTGTGGATCCTAGACAGATCGGTCGATGTGGATTGTCTTTCCCTACCTCCATTCTGAGTGAATCGAGGATTGATCATTGTTATGGCTAAGAGGTGGCACTCAGACCATAATATGTTCCATTTACCAATGGGTGAAGATGATGATCACCCCTGAGGATTGTGCATGTGAATTTTGTACCTAGCTGGAGACACAACACTTCATTAAAACATTAGAGGTTAGCAAATCAAGAAATCTGCAATATAAATGAACTAAGCTAACAAGGCGATTTACTACCTTCTAGTAGGTGCAAGTATAGTATTCTTAGATTTAGATCGAGATCAGTGACAAAGCAACACCTAAACAAAAGATTTAAAATGATGAAAGATGTATGAAAATGAATGCAGATTAATCTATATTTTTGTATTTTTTATGCAATATGATGAAAAACTGGTATGAAATTGATCTACATGGATTGAAATATGATATGCAAATTAATCTAATAATGCTATGCTATGAATGCTATGAAAATGGATGAAAAATAAAATAAAAAAATAATAGTAAAATCTCACAATCACCTATTTGCAAGAGTTTGATTCTCCAAGAACGCAAGTACTCGAAAATTGAAGGACCTTTTGTGAAGAGCTGAGCCTTGTTTTTATAGAAATCCAGGGCTTTGAGGATGCATTGAGAAAAGCCATAAATCACTCTTGATAAACTCAGGTTGATTTTTGAGTTAACAAGAAATTAGGAATAGATCAACTCATAAAATCATGCAAAAGCAACTTTTGACTCCAAATAGAGTTCAGATCACTTTTTCAACTCACAATCACATGTTGAGTTTAGAAAGTTAACAAACTAAAATTGATAATTGATTTAAAAGTTGACTGCTTTTCTGATTGTGCATGATTTAATATGAATTAATTTAATAATTAAACTGATTTATTCTCAACTTAACTGATTTTGAATTAAAATAACTGATTTATGGGTTAATCAATTATTAAATCAAACTTTATTCCAAAACTATATCATTAAATATTGACAATTGGATTTAATTAATTAAATAAGAATTTAATCAATTATTCGTAGGATTTTTTATTTATTGTCAAAATTGAATAATATTAATTAGGAATAAATAGAATTAAATATAATTAAATAATTAAGTGGAAAAATTAAATCTAATTAATTAAATATTTAATATATTCAATTAATCAAATTTAGGATAAATATGATTTATCGCCAAATAATATTTAATCAAAGATAATTAGATAAATTAGGAATATTTAGGAAATATTCCCCGATGCAGAATTAAGATAAAATCAATTAGGGTTTTGATAAACTGATGTGCAGATGTGCCTTAGGTTAGGACTTTTTATGTCGATTTGGATCGATTTGTCGATATAGAAGGTTAATAAACCTATAGCCCATTTTTTGGGTATTACATTTTGTCCCTCTTTGAATTACTGTGCAAAGCGTAGTGGTTCAAAGAATAATCAGTTTTTGATGATGATGTGGACTCAGTTACGTGGTGGAAAAACTAATCTTGAGAGATTAACTGATTCTGAGACAGAAACTGATTGAAAGATTTGAAGATGTTTGATTCAGATCTTGATTGACCAAGAATCAAGATGATGTTAACTATATCAACAATGAACTGGTGATTACAAAGAAGTGCCAAAATGCCTGATTTTGAACCTATGATTACGAAGAAGTGATTGTTTTGACTCCAGACCTGATTGTCCAAAGGAATTGAAAGGATGTCAAATATGAACCCTTCAATTATGAAGAACCAAGGAAATAACATAACTGAACCGATGGTTACAAAGAGGTGATACAATTTACAAGATTGATTAGGATACCAAATTGATATGGATCTTGATGAATCTGATATGCCCCAAGTGATGTGCCCCAAGCGACGAGGACTTTTGATGAATCAACAACTAGACGTGGTTGTTATCTTGATCACTGAAAGAAAGATTTGATTGATGTGCAATACCATGCCCCCTTCGGGATGAAAATTGAAATCTGACAAGAAAAGTCAGCATTTAAATAGTTTAGAAGCATGTTAATTGATTTGAGAAGTGGTTACACACGTTTGGAAATGCATTCTGCATCGGTTGGAGGTCCTAAAGACCAAGTTTGACTAGGTTTGACCATGAGTTGACCATGGTTGACCAAGTTGAAATTTTGAAAGTTTGATGTGAGATAATCAGTTAAGTTGAATTATAGATTTCTTTGATGATTAGAAGGTTGATTATGCAAGCAGTCCGCCGTCCTGGGCCTAAAAATTTTAAATCACAATTTTGACAAAGTAAACAATCTCAAATTTTGATTTTGATCTTGAAAATGGGTTTAAAACATCGAAATTAGCCAAGGGTGCAATTTTCATGGAAAATGGAGCACTTTGAAAAATTAGGTCAAAACCTATATAAGGACCAAAAGAGGTCATTTTCAAATCATTATTCACTTTGACTTTTATAAACTTTGTGGAGCCCTCTGAGAGAAGAATGGACAAAATGGAAGTTCCTGTCTCCTCACATCGATTTGATTGCAGTCGGTGATACCAGTGACCTCCATAGTACGAGAACCCGGTAAGTGGACCTCTATGGCTCTCTGTGAATTCAAATTTTCCATGTTTTAAACATTTTTTGAATTTTTTCGTACGTTTTTAGCTTTTTAAATTTTCGTACCATAGAAACTCATACAATAGTCTAGTAGGACTCGTACGACTTTTGAAATTCATTTTTAAGTGTCATACCCATTGAACCTGTAACTCGTATGAGAGGGACTTGTTTGTCGTACGACATTTCATCAGGTCCCTCAAGTGTTGTACGGGAACCTGTAGATTGTCATGTATGCATGAAATGTCATGCGGGAACCCATAGAAACTCGTATGAATTTTGATGCCAGCCTGAAAACTTGTATGGAAAACAATGAATGTTTTTCTCATCCCTGGGTCAAATTTTTGGTTTTTCTGATTTCATAGGCAAATTCCTTAGTATTTAATGCACCTTATGAAGTATTCTATTTCTCATTTTCTCTGCTGATAGCCTAATTTTTTACCAAGTTATTGATAGGGTACCCTATTTATGTGTTGTGTAGGTTCATTATCTAGATGTAAATGTCCGGATCTCACATCCTGTGACCCAGAGACTATGTGTTTCCTTGCTTGATCCTCTCAGAGTGCACTTAGTTGTGTGTGGGTTTGAGTACTTGATATGGTTGCCTGAGATTTGGGTGAACCATGGACTCATTACTACTTTGATTGAGAGATTCCACTTGGAAACCTAGACATTCCACCTGCCTACCGGAGAGATCAATGTGACGTCGGAGGACATGTATAGAATTCTGCGAATACTATTTCATGGCCCTCATCCTGATTATGTCAGTGCAAGGAATGTTGGTCTACATGTCTTTAGGACTATGTTCGGTGATGATGATCAGTTAGCTTGGTCCATCTCTTGGGAGGCTCTTGTACAGAGGTATGGATAGACTCACAGACTAGAGTGCATCATAGCAGGGATGATCAGAGGGATCATCATGTCTGACCATCAGTAGAACATTCTTCTAATGGACTGGGCCCCGATGGTAGCAAGCCTGATGGCTACACCTTCTAAGTTGGGATGGGGATAGTGTATGTTAGCTCACATGTTCTCAGAGATGCATGAGATTATTTACCATGAGGGTAAATCATTTTCTTTGGGTGCATTAGTTCTATAGATCTGGGCTTGGGAGCACATCCCAATATGTCGACTGATATGTGGTGAGGAGAGGCAGTCGTAGGAGCCTCTTATATACAGATATTCTAGTTATGTTACATAGGTCCAAATGGGTTGTAATGAGTACTAGAGGCATGTACTAGATGACATGACCTTTGTCATTTGGAGATTGTACCTACAAGTGGATGCATGGCTAGTTGCACATGCTTAGTTTGGATATTTTTGTCAGATTAGCATGTTGATAGGACTTTCTACTACTAACCTTGAGAGATTTATCATCACACATGTTTGGAGATAGTATGGCATCATACAGGATGCACCTCAGGATTATGCCACCTATGCATGGATGGTCTAAGAGCTGGGCTTAGGATGGACAGCTCATTTATTATATGCTCTTTGCAGTCAAGAGTACAGTGGGTACTTGGCCAGAGACTAGGATTACATGCCATGGGTAGCTGATGCAGGTGTCACATATGCATTTTTTGTCTGGTTGGTTGAGCACCCTATGAGGAGATGTTTTTATCTAACTGAGCTGATTCCAACTATGGAGGAGGTTGCAGATGTGATAGGTGTACCCATGGGCAGAGGCCAGAGGTGACAGGATGTGTAGATACCAGTGGTGCAGCCTACACCACCTAGGCCTAGAGTGGTGATTACTCCATAGAGAGGAGTAGGATAGATGAGACCACCTCACCCTTAGAGTTCTACAGTAGGCCGACTTGTAGTTCTTTAGAGGAGATCTACTAGAGGGGAGAGCAGTACACTAGGCAGCGTGTGTAGTATTGATGATGTCTTAGGAGCACAGCAGGATGTGGGAGGCACTGATGCTGCATAGTTTGATCCTAATTTTGATCTAGGTGCTGAGGTCTAATGCCACAAGGGGCATAGAGAGGAGGCTACAGATCAACCTATGGAGGATGCAGAGGCACCGACAATGGAGGTAGATCCTGGACTGAGATAGACACCTCAGGATATTATTAGGCAACTCATGCTGTAGATTAGGGAATTGAGATTTCAGAGTGCCACACTTGAGGTACAACTGAGAGAGTCTAAGAGATAGAGGCTAGAGTTAGAGGCAGATGTGAGGCAGTTAGAGGGTGAGGTCATTCATCAGACTAGTCGAGCCTCTTACTATGTTTCTGCATATTATGTGACTGTAACTGCTACTCAGAGAGTGCTTAGATATTCTCAGTACATGATTTCTTTTGAGGGAGCTAGAGCACCATGGGCTGACCTGCCACTAGATGCACCTGCCCCACCACCACCAAATGCGGAGGATTAGGCAGATAGCTGATCTGTCATGTTGTTCTGAATTTTTTCATTTTGTCCATATACATTGATCTATTCTAATAGCTCTGAGGAGCACATTCTTTTGTATATTGTGCCATTAGTGCACCTTGACTATTCTAATTTTTGATGATATATATGAGATCAATTTTGGTTGTGACTTCATATGTACTTTTTGTTTTGGTTTATGATGATATATCATGTGATGCAAATGTTTTAAATGCTTTGATTAGTGTAGAATGTATGGAATAGGCAATGCAATGATTTCTTTCAAATGTATGGATTATGCAATGCAATGTGAGATGAATTATGGAAATGTATGATTTTGTTTATGCTTTATGTATGCACATGTATGTATGCAAATGGATGTATGAGATGATTATGATATGTAATGTAAATGTAGTGATACACATGATATATTTTGCAGTTATTGATGAAGACAAGTACTTGGTCATTTGTCAAAAATGATGTTTAACCCAGGATGGTGACTACTTGCTAGTTCATTTTTAGAGGACCTTCATACAAAGCTCGGCCCTTGTGTCATGTTTAGCATAGTTTTGGAGAATCATTAAGCAGATAAATGCAATCACACAAACTGCAAAATGAAATGCAAATGTAGGACCTAGGACTTAGTCACTGATCATGTGTTGGTTGTTTTCATCATTGAATATTTTATTAGGTAACCGAATAAATAAATACAATGCCCACTAGTTAGACAACTATAGACATATGAATATTGATTTTGTTTTCAGAATGTTAGATTAGATATAAGCACCAAGGCACAAAAGCCAGGATGACCTGAATACCATGTCAATTTTGATATAGAAATTTGTATAAGCATTAGAACATAAATGTTGTGATGACCTGAATATGCCTTTTGGACAAACATACCAAGCAGCCAAGAGATCATTCTAAATCCATTGTGAATTACCCGCAGTGACCCTTTATCGTTCACATCCTTGGGTAAGATCGCGTTTCACACTAGAGAAGGAGAAATCACTCAAAAAGATTAAGTTAGATCAAACTTCCTTGAATTTTCTGGGTATCAATGGTTGAGGTACATATGGCCATCCAATACATGATGGAGGAACTTATAGTGGACACCAATTCAATCCAGAATTTTCAAAGTTTGTTAGATTTTCACTCAAAGTATAAAACAAAGAAAAGATTATGCCCCTAGTCATCACTCTCTAAATCCTATGAAGGACATCATCGAAGAGCTCAAGGGAATATAATATGCAAAAATCTCAATACGAATCAGTAAGCATACAAGGAGATAAAAGTAGTGAAGCAAAGATTGTTTTCAGTTTGTTGTTGATGTTTGTTTATGTTTGATTGCAAAATCCTTTCTGGTAAGGAGACAGACACACTGTCTCAGATGTAGCTTCAAAGGACTCTGACTAGATATGACTCATCTGAAGAATACTGAGGACTTTAGGATATGACTTTGTTTTCTCCCAAGTTTGAAACATTGATAGGATACAGACGCTTTGGCTAATTGGTGCACAGACTTACTTTATTGAAAATAGGATGCAAAAGCAAACTGAGAGATATATACAAACTAAAGAAAGACTGAAAGTTGGGAAAGACCAAGATTGCCCTGATAGATGGAGCATTTTGGAACAAGTGGCACCCGTTTGTTGGGTTTTCACCATCTTGGCAAAGATTCTATTTTTGCTACCAAGGTGCCTGTTTCCAGGCTTTCACCAAGGCACTTCTTCTTTTCTTTTGTATTTTTCATCTTTTCAATTTTTTTTATTTTTCCTTTTTTGATTTTTTTGTGAATCATCAAGGCGCCTATTGCTAGGTTTTCAACAAGATGTTCATTTTTTTCAGGACTTTTTATGATTTTTTTCATGACATTTTACCACAGACTAAATGCCTTAGGCATAGAATTTCTTCAAATGGAGAACGTTGATTGGTTCTCAGAGCTGTTCTCCTTCAGTCATTGAGAGTTGATAGGCTCCAAAGCCAAAAGTAGCAGTGATAAAAAAAGGGACCCAGCCAGTTGGGTTCAAACTTCCCCTTACATTCTCGATGTGATTTATTTTTAGGATTTTCTCTCAAGACTAGATCACCAACCTGAAATTCTCTGTGTTTGACTTTCTTGTTGTGGCCTCTAGACATTCTTTTCTGATATACTCTGAGATGATCATATGTTTCTTGTCTGCACTCATCTAGTAGTTCAAGTTCTTGCAACCTAAACACTCTATAGTCATCATTAGTTACTAGACCAAGTATTATGATTCTTAGTGATGGGATTTCAACCTTAATAGGTAGTACCGCTTTAGACCCATAAACTAAAGCAAATGGTGTAGCCCCAGTGGGCATTATGATACTTGTTCTATAGGCCTAGAGAGCTAGATTGATCATGAGATGCTAGTCTCTTCCTATTTTATTAATTGTACAATGCAAGATTTTCAACAGATTCTTGGTGGATGCTTCTGCTTGTCCATTCCCTTGAGGATAGTATATAGATGACCAATGTTGTTTTATCTTGAATTTAGAGCATAATGAATCTAGGTCCTTGTTCTTGAATTGACCACCATTATCTATGACTATTGAATGTGGAATTCCATACTGACATATGATGTAGTTCAGAATGAACATAGAGATTTGTTTTCCAGTTGCTTGAGTCAAAGGGACTGCTTCTACCCATTTTGTAAAATAGTCTGTAGCTATAATGATATGGGTATGTCCATTGGAAGAATGTGGATATATAGCTCCTATAAGATCAAATACCCATTGTTGAAAATGCCATTGTGTAGTAAAGGGAATCAGATCTCTCCCTGGTGCATGAATCAAGTTCCCATGTACTTGACATTTCTGACAGTTCTTAGCATATTTGATAGCCTCTTTTTCCATTTCAGGCCAATAATACCCAACCCTAATAAGTTTTCAAGCTAGTGTTAAACCATTGGAATTTGATCTGCATATACCATCGTGGACTTCCTCTAATGCACATTGAGACTCCTCACATTCTAAAAACCTAAGAAGCGTACCATCTAGACTCCGTTTCTATAGATCATTACCAATGATGACATACTGGGATGTGTTTTTAATAAAGTATCATTTCTCATGGTGGTTAAACATATCAAGAATGATTTGGTATTTAAGGTAGGAGAAAAGGTGTTTGTATATGGAAGAATCATGACCAAAAATAGTGCAAATCATATGGGTTTCGGGGGAATCATATGCAAGAAATGACAATGCTTCCACCAGGAACTTGTAACATAGCTCATGTTCGGGTTGTTGTAGTAGAGATGATAGCATTTCTATAGCATCAGTAGCTTTGTTTTCTATTCTAAGAATCTACTCAAATGTGATAGATATGAAATATTTCTTTAATTCATCTATCATGCATTTGTATGGGACAAGTTTCTCATCTTTTGTCTGGTACACATCATTGACTTGGTGTATGACTAGCTGTGAGTCTCCAAGAATGTGCAACTCTGTTACTTACCACTCAATTTCTATCTTCATGCCATTAAGTAGAGCTTCATATTCAGCTATATTGTATGTGCAAGGAAATTTTATTCTAAATGCTTTAGGTATTGAGTAACCTTGTGGTGTTATGAATAATATGCCTGCTTTGGATCCATTTTGTGTGTAAGATCCATCAAAGAAAAGATGCCAAGTCCTAGAAGATATGTGCATGGTGGATGAATCAAGAAATTCCATCTGCAATGGTGTATCATCAAACATTGGTGTTGCAGCTAATTGATCTGCAATAACTTATCCTTTGATAGCTTTTCTCTCAACATATTCTATGCCAAATTCACGCAATAGCATTACCCATTTAGCTAGTCTACCTGTGAGGGTAGCTTTGCTTAGTAGGTACTTTAGTGGATCAATCTTAGCTATTAGTTGTGTTGTATGAGCTAACATGTAGTGTCTCAGCTTATTTGATGCAAAAATGATAGCTAGGCACACTTTCTCAATCATTGAATAGTTCTTCTCATATGCTACCAATGTTTTGCTGATGTAATAGATAGTTCTCTCTTTCTTGTTTTTATCATGTTGTGCTAGTAATACCCCTAGTGATGTATCTGTGGTGGAGACACATAGAATCAATGGCTTCCCTTGAATAGGAGGCATCAAAATAGGGAGATTCACCAAATATTGCTTGATGTGGTTGAAGTTCTTTTCACATTCCTCATTCCATGCAAAAGTCACACCTTTATGTAATGTCTTTGTGAAAGGTTGTGATATATCTACTAACTGAGATATGAAATGTCTGATTGATTGCACTCTTCTTTGTAAGGTTCTCATCTGACTAATATTTTTGGGAGGTTGCATCTCCATGGTAGCTTTGACATTAGCAAGATCTACTTCAATGCCCTTCTTTGAAACAATGTAGCCTAAGAGCTTTCCAGAAGTGACACTAAAAGAACACTTTTTAGGGTTCAGTATAAGACTAAACTTCTCCATTCTATCTAGTATTTTGCTCAAGTCATTCAAATGTTCTGATCTTATCATAGACTTACCTAAGGTGTCATCAATAGTCTTCCATGGTTTTATGCATCATGTCATGAAAGATAGATGTCATAGCCCATTGATATGTAGCACCAGCGTTCTTAAGGCTAAATGGCATGACATTCCAACAAAAGGTACCCCATGCACATGTAAAAGCCATTTTCTCTTGATCCTCTAGAGCAATTTGGATTTGGTTATATCCAAAGAAACCGTCCATTAAGTAATACATCTCAAAGCTCGCAGTCATTTCCACTATCATATCAATGTTTGGTAGTGAAAATTCATCCTTAGGGAATGCTTTGTTTACATATCTGAAATATGTGCATACTCTTATAGATTTGTCTAGTTTTGATACTGTAACAATATTAGAGATCCACTCTACATAATCTATGACTCAGATAAATCTGACTTTTAGTAACTTTTCTAGCTCAACTTTGACTAGGAGTGCAACATGTGGATGCATCTTTCACAATTTTTGTTTGACAAGTTTGACTCCTGGAGAAATAGAAAGATGATGCATTATCAAATTTGGATCTAACCCTAGCATATCTAAATATGTCCATGTAAAGTTGATCTTATTTTCTTTCAAGAAAGTAGTGAATGCTTGTTTCTCTTCCTTTGATAGGGATTGTGCTCCATGAATCAGCTGTGGTTCCTCTGGTGTACCCAAGTTAATAGACTAAGTTGGTTCTATCAACATTGGAGATCTATCTAGTAAATGACTCAGAAGGACATCAAATATCTCATCCTTAGGCACCTCTGAGAGGTTTTCACCTTCGAATACATCTTTTATTTTTACTATTTTAGGTTCTGAGACTGCCACAAAGTGGTTTTCACCCTCATAACTCTATTTCTTTTTTATTTTGTTTTTCTGACTAAGATATTTGATATCTGACTCTATCATGCTAATGGTAGGTTCACTGATGGAAGTCATCAAGGGTTCCACTGCATTGAGGTATCAAGCAAGAGCATAGTCATTTCGAAAGGTATGGATATCTTGGCTCGGATCGGTAGACATTTGGTCAATAAGCTCTGGATGTTGGATAGTCAATGTAGGGGAGGATTGAGAAATGGTGTTCATGCATATGGTGTTGTCATCATTGGTCCTAACCTAACTCTCAAATTCAAAGGTGATATTGCTACTCAGAATGTCTAGTTCACGAATAGTCTCAACATCATTATTGGATTCCACTTCAGCCATAGGTGGATCAGACTCGTTAAGTTCATCATTTCACTCTAGACTCACATTAGTTTTAGGTGAATATTGGTGAATGACATCAACATATTTTTTAGTGATAAGCTCATCTTCTTCTAGAATGATTCTCCATTCATAGTCATTTGATTCTTCATCTAGGCCTCTGGGAGAGTCAAGAACATGTGTAAAATCAGGACGGATTCCCCAAGCAGGATTACCTTCTGAGTCTTAGTGGAATTCATATTCATGGGAGTCTATCTCAGAATCACTATTGTATCCAAAATATTTAGCTATTGTGATAGGTTCACCTTCTTTTTGTTTAATAGCAGGTTCTTGTGTATCTACCACATTGATATTCTCCTTAGGTTTCTCTTCATCCTTAGGAAGATCTAGTATTTCTTTAGGTAAATGTTCATAAGGAATAAGATCAGTGGTGTCTAAATCATCACTATTTGATTGTTGTGTTTCTTCCTTTCGCTGAATTTTTGTTGATGGTTCAATCTTCTCTAAGACATGTGGAGAATTTTTGCTGAGATGAAAAGGTTTCTTTTGATATCCCAAGCCTGTAGTATCTTTGGTCATCCTTCCACAATGTTCAACTAGTTTAGTGATGCCTTTGCCTCTTGTTCCTAGACATCCTTTTCTAGTGTACCCCATTTTAGACATGAGTTTATGACCTGGTCCATAAGATTTGACAGGGATTTTAGGTGTTTTAGAGTCACATTTTTGAATTGTTTAGGATTGAGACTCATTTTTGTATAACCATGCTAATATAGCTTCTTCTTCATCAGATTCTTGTTTAGACACTTTTTATGTGATAAAACTCCCATTAAATATGACTTGGGATTCTTTAGTTGTAGGTTTTACCTTGTCTAAAGGTTGTCCATAAGATTTTGGGGACAACAGGAGAGATGTGAGACATAGGACTGGTTCCATGGTGTATTCTCCCATGTCTGTGTCTTTGATTTTGACCTCTTTTGCAATGTCCTCCATCTTGGATATTATGAAATATTTGTTTTCTTGGTGAAAGATTCCCTATTATGCGGAACAAGTTTGTCAGCACTTTCCTTCAAGGCATTACAAGATGTAGATATGTCAGTTGGAATTGTTACCTCTACTCCATCATAAGGGAACTTCACACATTGATGGTATGTTGATGGAATAGCTTGTATTTCATGTATCTAAGGCCTCCCTAGAAGAATATTATAAGCTAAAGGAAGATCTAGAACTTGACAGGTGATGTCTTTGATAACTAGTCCTGTTCTGATAGGTAGGACAACTGTTCCCTTGGAAGATCTTTCTTGCTCATCATATGCTTTTATTGTTATCTTCTTTTTAGGATCAATAGCATCTTCTGATAATCCCATTTGTGTGACCAATTTGTAGGAACAAATGTTTAGACCAGCACCTCCATCTATCAACACGTGTTTGAAATGACAGTTTTGGATCAAGACTTCAATGTGCAATGGCTGGTTATGCGAATGACTCAATGAATTTTCATCTTCCTCTGAAAAGGAGATATATCGAGGTGATGTCAGATGACAAACCATAGTCTAGAATCTATCTAGATCAAGATTGTCAGGAACATTGGAACTGAGCAGAGATTTATCCAGAATAGCCCTATGAGCAGGAGATATCCAAAGCAACTCAAACATGGATATTTTTGCATTGGTATGCTAGAGTTGTTGGACAATACTCTAATGTTGCTCTAGTCTCTTTAGGATTTGATGATTTTGAGGCAGCCCTCTATTTAGAAGCAGATGAAAGATTGAAAGGCACCTTAGGGGTGTTTGATGAGCCTGAGTTTTGTCCTTGTAGATGTACTTGAGCTTGTGATCGGGATACTGGATTTCTTGATTGATTATCTCTATGTTTTTTTACAATAGTGACGACATTGCAATGTTCAGATAGGCATGGTTCAACCATGTTAATGACATCATTGTTTCCAGAGTAGGCATAATTGAATTTAGCACCCATGTTAGGTTTAGGAGATGAATCTCCTTGATTATGCTTCAAAAATGGTTCTGTTAATGTCGTCTGATCATTTTTGGTTTTATGTTTGTCAATTACAATTTCTCCTTCATCAATTTTGTCTTGTATGAGATGCTTCAAGAACATGCAGTTATTGGTTTTATGACCTCTATTTCGATGGAAGTCATAGAAATCGGTCTCTTTCCACCATTTTGGTTTAACTTCAAGATCATATGGTTTTATCTCAGGCAACATGATGATTTTGTTTGCCAATAACATTTTCATGGCAGATTCTAAGGACTCACCCAAAGGAGTGAACTCACGCTTTGGTTTTGTAACCCATGGTTTATAGTCATTAGACTTTTTGGTAGATTCAGATGCCTTTTGTTCATAAGCTTTTATGGATTGAGTGCCCATGGTAAGATTGAATGCGGGTGCCTTTTATGGGGTACTGATGTGATCGATAACACCATCTGTCACAACATTCTTATTCTTGTTCCATAATTTTCCTTTTTCTTTGTTGTTGGAACTAGAACCAGATTCATACTTGCTATCATTGTTAATTGATATGTCTCCCTTACAAGAAAGCACATTTTCAATCTTTATGGAATTTTCCACCATTTTTTGAAAAGAAGTTTGCATTTGCAAATGGTATTTGAGTTCAGAAATTAGATTGTTGATGAAGATTTCAAGTTTTCCAGTTTTCGGAATAGATCTAGCATAGAGTGAAAACTTCTTTCTCCATCATTTGAGGAAAGTCAGGAAGGGTTATCCTGTATTTTGTTTCAGATTGTAGATATTGATCATGGTGATTGGATGTTGAATATTGTAGGAGTATTGTTGGTAGAATAGTTTGATTAACTCCTCAAAAGTCTTGATTGTTGGAGGCATTTTAGAGAACCAATGAATGGCTGACCCTCCCAAATGAGATCGAGGGAAAAGATGCATTAGGTAGGTTGGTTCATGCATAAACTCCATGGATTGAGTGCAAAATTCTCTGACATGATCTTGAGGATCAGAGTTTCCATCATACTTATCATATTTTGGTATCTCCACTCTTTTTGGGAATGGTGGCATGTACAAGTTTTTATCAAATGGAAAGGGGCATAGAGCTTCCATAGAAAATTCTTTAGGTTCTTTATATTTTTCCATCTTGTTTAACTTGACTTGCATAACATGCATCTATTTCATCATGGCTATGATGGGATTTTCTTCCTCTTGAGTGATGATATCTTCAAAATTGAAGTTTGGAGGAAGTTTGGCTCCTTGTCGAGCTATTTCTAAGAATTAAGTTTCTTTCTCTTCTTGTAAGAAATGTTTCATCATTTTTTGAAAGTCATCATCATTTCTATAACGCTCAATTTCAGATGGGGTTGGTTTTGGATCTCCGCCATGATTAGACTGATGACCTTGAGAACCTTAGTTTCCTCCTCCTTGAGACATTGTGTTGTTGTGAGGACTACCAAGGATTGTTTAATGTGGAGTTTGTTGACTACCTTTGTGAATTGATACAGGAGGGGTGACGTAACCACCTTTCAAGTAAATATTGTAAAGAGCATCTTCTCTAAATAGATTGGTGTCGTAAGGTTGATGAAATGTTTGAGCAATCACAGAAGATGTTCCTGAAGAGAGTCTATGTTATTCTCTTTATTTTTTGTATCATCTTAAAATGGAAGCACTTCCATGATAAGAGAATTTAGCCCTTTGAGTAAGTGGTCTGAGGTCATGTTAAGCACCTTGATCAGGTCTTTGCATGTATCTGGCTTTTACCCCTGTTATGCTTCCTTCTGCACCCATTTTTCACTTCATATCTACATTTCATAACATTCTGGGACAAGATCTTGAGGTTTTTGACCAAAAGGTCAAAGTCAACCTCTATCCTGACCTAGTCAGGATTGACCTCAATCCTAACCTGGTCAGTTCCAACCTCATCCTTGACCCCCTGGTAAAATTTCAAGATTCCTTAATTTTTGGGTGTCAGGTTTTCAGGGATATTTGTTTCCCACCTCCGGGTCAGCCATTTCGGGTTTCGAGATGGTAAATCCTTTAATTGCATTTAATCTAGGTATATTTTCTAAAGGTTAGGACCTAATTGGATTTAATTCTCCAAGGTGGCCCCTCTAGAGGATTGTGCCCTAGTTCACTATAAAAGGAGGCCTTCCTCTCTCATTTTCACATCACATCCTCAAGTTTTGCAATTTCCTCTATCAAGCTCTCAAGTGCAAGCAAGTGAATTCAAGCATTCAAGCAAGCCTTCAAGCATTCAAGTATTCAAGCATTCATCCATCAAGGAGATCCATTGTTAGCCATTGAAGGATTCAATCTCTTTGGAGCCCCCTTGAAGATCCATCCTTCTACATTCATCCAAGCCTCCTCATATGAAAAGATCAATTCAAAATTGGTGTTGAAGATCAAATGCCATTGATTTGAGACATTCTAAATTCATTCTACATCCATTGAAGCATTCCTACTTGTGGATTTGAGGATTTGAATCCTCTACAAGGACTTCAACATAAGTGAGGTGAAGTGTTTCAATTACTTTGTTTATGCATACTACATTTCAATTCAATTTCAAGGTTAATTCCTAAATTGGGGTTTGACCAAGGCAAACCCCCACACAAAAAAAAAACTCCATTTTTCTTGTAGGTACAGGTGCGGAACTTCAGATTTGAGATCGAATTTGGATACCCTTTTCAGCGAACTTTCAAGATCTACGAACAAATTCAAAATCGACCTTCAAACAAAGAATGGAGCCTTTGACCTTTTATGAGGGTCAAAGACTACCTGCTGGTGGAAAGACAAAAGATTTATGGGTTTTCTTCATCTCGGCATTTCCAGTCCAAAATAGGTTGCAGAATTGCCTGAAAGTACACATAAACATCAAAAATTGGCATTTTCTAGATTTTCCCTAATTTGAGGTTAGTACTTGTATTTCAATTATTTCAAATTCCAAACACTTCAATTCTCCATAGGGAAATTTAGGGTTTTTCTCTCTCTTTTATATTCTCCATAGATTGATTCGATTGTGCATTATCCTTTTGGTTGATCAAATTGGATCTCTCCTTTGGGAATTTGGATTTAGGAGTTGATCTCATATTTCCCCCATACATTTATACATCATACACATTTGCTTAGGTCTGATTCAATTTTACCCCTATTCATTTTGGTGAACCCGACTAACTTACTCTCTTTATTTTTGGTGTTAGATTTCCCTTTGTCTTATTGTGTGTGATCACCTTCACTATTCATTTTGGTGAACCTGACTAGCTTACTCTCTTTCTTTTTGGTGTTAGATTTCCCTTTGTATTATTGTGTGTGTTCACCTTCACTATTCATTTTGGTGAACCCGACTAGCTTACTCTCTTTATTTTTGGTGTTAGATTTCCTTTTATCTTGTTAGTATTAGATTTATCTCTTGTGTTAGATCTTGGATGCTAATTAGATTTCAAAAATACAAAAATATTCATGCTTTATGTGGTTTTAGTTTAGTTCATTTGCATTACATTGGTTTATGAGCTTTACTACTAGTAGTCCTACTTATAACATTCTGGTTAGAAGAAGTTGTAGACTCATGGGTGCCTTTGATCCTGAATCTTCCTCTCCTTTCCTTTGGGTCCCGAATGATAATTTGATTCTTCATGATTCCAATCCTATAATGGAGCAAAACTCTTCTCACTCATCTCATGATGAGGATGACACTTTAAGAGTTCCTCCTGAATAAGTTCAAAAACTTTCAACTGAACTTGATAAAATGGGTAATTGGCTTATTCAAGAGAACCATAATCAAGATTCTATTCAAGATATAGAGGCTCTTAAGAAAGTTCTCCATGATAGTGATCGAGGTGTTAACCTCTTGCGTGGTATTACTCACCTTGTGCATTCAAATGTTAAACCTTTAGCTCAAGAAGCTCAAGATTTAGGGTTGATTCCTCCTATCACTAGTGTTGAACCTCATTCTAATCCTTTACCTATTATTCCTACCTATACTCCTTCTTTGGTGACTGTGACGGTTCCCTCTATTCCTATGAGTGTTCCTCCTGTGTCCCTTCCTACATCACAACCTTTATATCATAATGTTCCTTTTACTTATTCCAATCCACTTCCAACTGTAGTTCCTAGTGTTCCTCTAGTTGTGTCTTCTATTCCTACAACTTCTTACACTTTACCTAGTGTGTCTAATGTTTCTACTCCTCCTATTTCCTCTAATGATTCAACAATCATCAGTTTGGCTCAAACTGTGTCATCTTTACAACAACAACTCACTTCCTTAACTCAAAACAAGTTTAGTATCCCTGCATGTGACATAGGAAGTCCTTTGTCCTTGGATATTATTCATACTCTTGTTCCTCAGGAAGTCGATATGCCTCGTCTTTAGAATTATAACGGAAAAGGAGATCTTTTTCATCATGTTAAAACATTCCAAATCCTTTGTAGTGATTATGCTCATGACCATAGGATTTTAGCCAAACTATTTGCTAGAACTTTCTGTGACAAGGCCTTACAATGGTATTGTTCCTTGCCTCCTTATTCAATTGATTCCTTTCCAAAACTTGCTAATGCCTTTATTCAACAATTTCAAAACAACATTGGCCCACAAGTGTCTTTGACTGATTTGATGCATTGTAAACAAATTGCTAAAGAAAAATTGACTAAATTTATTGGTAGATTTAAGCATTTGTATGCTCAGATTTCCTATCATGTTCCTGATATTGATATTCAACGTATGTTTATTTCAAATTTGCAAAAGGATATTAGAGATAAGATTTTGCTTACTGAATTTACCTCTTTTCAACAACTTTGTGCAGCGCTTCATCATTATCAATTACAAGTGAGTCAATTTGAGAGAAACACTCCAATGGCTCTTGTTCCAGTTGATAAGAGTGATGCTGCTCCTAATCCAAACAAATTTCAAAAATTCATCAACTATGTCAAGATAAACAAACAAACAAATGCAGTTGTTGATCAAGTTGTTGTTGCATGTCACAATGTCACTTATGCATCCACTGCTTTTCTATTAAATCATATGTTTACTCCTCTTTCTGAACCTTTACATGCTATTATGAATAGGTTGTTAGCTGCTAATATGATTACTTTACCTCCTATTCGACCTCTTTTACCTGTTACGATTGCTTCTAAATCTTTTGATCAAAATGTTTTTTTTCAATATCATCATCAGAATGGTCATGATACTGAGAAATGTTATTCTTTAAAAGATAAGGTTCAAGACTTAATTGACTCTAATGCCTTATCTCTTGATAATCTTGATGGTAGTGGGAAAAAATCTATTTCTCCTCCTAATCAAAACCTTCAAATCTATACGAATCCTTTACCTATGCATGATACTAATACAATTTCTCAACCATCTGTTGTGGAAATCATGTATGATTCTAAGATGGATGATCTCAATCATGTTGTTAATCAAGTGGAGCATGTTGGTCAATCTATACCTCAACCTCCACCTCAACCTCAGATTCAATCTCAATTTCAATCTCAAACTTGACAACAACCTAAGAATAAAAGACCTCGAGAACTTTTGATTACCTTTGATGACTCTGAGACTATTAACATTGCTACTAGGATTTCTCAGATACCTACTCGTGGTTGTCTTGTTGATCCTACATCCTTAGTCAATGTTATTACTGAAGAAAATATTTTTATGAAAAGCTTACAATGTGATTCTTATGATACATCAGATGTGTGGATTCAAAATTTTAATGGTTTTCTTTATCCATCATTTGGTTCTATTACTTTATCAGTTGAACTTTGTGGAAAAATTGTGAACACTACCTTTGTTGTTGTTCCTACTTCTGATCAATTTCAAGTTAAGCTAGGTTTTCCTTGGTTAAATGCCATGAATTTTGTTGCTTCACCTATCCATAAGTGTCTTAAGTTCATTCATGATGAAGAAGTGAAGATGATTAATCATAGTTTATATCAACCTTCTAGGCCTAGAGATTGTGTTGCTCTTGATTTCTTTTGGCCTTCATTACCTAATTCATGTCCTTCTCAGCCTAATAATCTTTTCCGTTCATATCAAGCTTATAAACATCATAAGATTCTTGAATTAAGCATTCCTCCCATGGATCTTAATCGTGGTCTTTTGCCTACACCTTCTATACCTCCTTTAACTGTGACTTCTAGTTCTATTAATCAAGTTCCTTCTATTGCTCTTCCTAAAGAACCTATCAAAGATCCTATGATTGTTCCTCCTATTGTTGATAATCCTATTGATCTTCCTAAAGAACCTATGAAGGATCCTATGATTGTTCCTCCTAGTTCTCAACCTATTTCAAATAAATCAAAATGTAATCGATCTGCTAATGAACGTCATAAAAAGCGTCGTGCTCATGCTAAACCTCATAATTCTATTCTTCAAAGATCTCTACCTTCTTCGGATAAACCTATGCATGATGTGTTAGAAGAAGTTGTTACTAATAATGATGTTAGTATGCATGATTATGATGATTCTATTCATATCTTAGATCCTATTTTGATTAATTTGGATGAAGAAGATACTCTTGATGATACTAATGATGTTAATGATGAATATGAGACTATTGACATTGACATTGATTTACCTAATATTCTTTCATCACAATTAACTCTTACACCTAGTGTCAAATATTGTGATTCTCAAGAGGATCCTTGTTTGGAACTAGCTATCGTTCCTATTATGTTGGATAAAGTCCCTCTTGTGAGTTACCCACCTTCCCTAAATGATATACAATGAGATGGGGAGAGTAGACAGCATGCTTGATCAGCTTGTCCTTTGTGGTAGCTTTGTTGTGTTTTTGCCTATTGTACTATGCTTCTCCTGTAATGTGTTTGCTAAATGTTGTTAGATTCTTTTATACAATCCTTGTTACTAAGTTGGTACAAGGTGATAAAGGAATCGAAACTATTGTTCAAATTCTTCTATATGTATCTATATTCTTCTATGCATTTTTTAATGTTATGTTGTAATTGTGCTATTGTTTGTAAATGTTTCCTTGTGTAATCTGCTTGGATTTGAGATATGGTAGCACTAATTCTTTTTGGTCTCCATGTCATGGTTTGAAAAGATTCTCCTTCGTATATCTTATGTGATCTTTCCTCCTTTGTGATAGTAGTTCTACTTTCTTTGGGGAATGATGTCAATTCATTTGCAATAATATCATATGTGTGTGTGTGTGTGTGTGTGTGTATGTGTGTGTGTGTATATATATATATATATATATATATATATATATATATATATATATATATATATATATATATATATATATATATATATATATATATATATATAATCTTATGATCATACTAACCCCATGGTAGGTAGATCCCTTTTGTGTTCTCGGTATGTTTCTGTGATATTTCCCTTGATTTGTCTTCATTTGGGGGCATCTCGATGTGGAAACGTAATCAGTGGAGTTGTTTATGTTTCTGTTAAAGCCATTGCTCCTGTTAAAGTGTCAGCAATGACTTTAATGTGGGGGCATACACTCTGCTCACCTGTTGCACACACACACCTTTTGATACGCACATATTTTTCAAAATACATTTTTCCCTTTTTGGATTAGTAACTAATCCTTAAAGCATGGATTTATATTTTAGGATCTCTTGATCCCTCCAGTTTCAAACATACACATATTTTGATCCCTTAAGGTTGAAGGTGTCCTTAAGACTGGATCTCTTTTATTTTTGGTTTTATTCTTATGGAATAGAATATTCCTAAGGGTGAATTCTTGATGGGTTGACTTGTTAGTAGCCACATTCACTAGGTGGTTCAATTCCATCTTTCTAGTTGCATCGTTTCCTTGTGTGGTTCATAATGGGACATAAGTTCTCATTGGGTGAGGTAATCACACCCTTTCTTTCTCTCTCTAGAGATGTCTCTCTTATTGTGATCTAGAAGTAGATGAAGACTTGAGTCCCTAGGGGCTTAAGGTTTCTCTTTGTCCCTTGGATTACGATAAGATTATCTTTTCATTCTAATCTCCTTTACCAAGAGTTTGCATCGAGTCCATACTCTTGCTAAAGTGGGGGCTTAATGTATCATCTTAAAATAGAAGCACTTCCATGATAAGAGCATTTAGCCCTTTGAGTAAGTGGTCTAGGGTCATGTTAAGCGCCTTGATCAGGTCTTTGCATGTATTTGGCTTTTCCCCCTGTTATGCTTCCTTATGCACCCATTTTTCACTTCATATTTGCATTTCATAACATTTTGGGACAGGATCTTGAGGTTTTTGACCAAAAGGTCAAAGTCAACCTTTTGGGATCAAAGTCGACCTCTATCCTGACCTAGTCAGGATCAACCTAGATCCTAACCTGGTCAGTTCCAACCTCGTCCTTGACCCCTTGGCAAAATTTCAAGATTCCTTGATTTTTGAGTGTCGCATTTTTGGGGATATTTGTTTCCCACCTTCGAGTCGGCCATTTTGGGTTTCGGGATGGTAAATCTTTTAATTGCATTTAATCTAGGTATATTTTCTAAAGGTTAGGACCTAATTGGATTTAATTCTCCAAGGTGGCCCCTCTAGAGGATTGTTCCCTAGTTCACTATAAAAGGAGGCCTTCCTCTCTCATTTTCACATCACACCCTCAAGTTTTGCAATTTCCTCTATCAAGCTCTCAAGTGCAAGCAAGTGAATTCAAGCATTCAAGTGTTCAAGCATTCATCCATCAAGGAGATCCACTATTAGCCATTGAAGGATTCAATCTCTTTGGAGCCCCCTTGAAGATCCATCCTTCTACATTCATCCAAGCCTCCTCATATGCAAAGATCAATTCAAGATTGGTGTTGAAGATCAAATGTCATTGATTTGAGACACCCTACATTCATTCTACATCCATTGAAGCATTCCTACTTGTGGATTTGAGGATTTGAATCCTCTACAAGGACTTCAACATAAGCAAGGTGAATTGTTTATGCACACTAAATTTTAATTCAATTTCAAGGTTAATTCCTAAATTGGGGTTTGACCAAGGCAAACCCCTCATTTTCTTGTAGGTACAGGTGCGGAACTTCAGATCTAAGATTGGATTTGGATACCCTTTTCAGTAAAATTTTGAGATCTGGGAACAAAGTCAGAATCGACCTTCAAACAAAGAATGTAGCCTTTGACCTTTTATGAGGGTCAAAGACTACCTGCCAGCGGAAAGACAAAATATTTTTGGGTTTTCTTCATCTCGGCATTTCTAGTCTGAAACAGGTTGCAGAATTGCCTGAAAGTACACACAAACATCAAAAATTGGCATTTTCTAGATTTTCCCTAATTTGAGGTTAGTACTTGTATTTCAATTATTTCAAATTCCAAATACTTCAATTCTCCATAGGGAAATTTAGGGTTTTTCTCTTTCTCTCATATTCTCCATAGATTGATTTGATTGTGCATTAGCCTTTTGGTTGATCAAATTGGATCTCTCCTTTGGGAATTTGGATTTAGGAGTTGATCTCATATTTCCCCCATACATTTACACATCATACACATTTGAATAGGTGTGATTCAATTTTACCCCTATTCATTTTCTTTGTGAGGAAGCTCTAGTTTCCATCATTAACCTTGGGTGAAGCAAAAGATCAAGATTAAGACAACTGAAGAATGACTTGATTCAAGAAGATCGAATGATTCAACCTTGTCAAGATTAGATTGGTCGATTGATGATTTGGATGTAAATGTAGGATATTATGCCCTAGATGTATGGGTAGACACCTAAAAGATATCAGACATGAGCTCACAACACAGCTATTTTGAGGATTGAATTGGAAGATGATTTTGACAAGGTTTTGACACAAGATGAAATGAGATTCAAATCGATAAATCAAATGGCTAGATCAGACTCAAGAGACCACTTTTGGAAAATTTATTGGATTCTTCTGGTTTTCTGCTTTGTTCCTAACACAATGAATATTTTGACAAAATCTGGAATTTGGCATTAAAAATTGGATTTTTGACAAATTTTGAAGGTTTATAGCAACTTTGATAAACTCTAATATGAGTTTCTCCAGGCTCATACGAGTCTGGGTTAGGTTCTACATGACAATCGGTAGAGCTCGTACGACAATTGACACCAGGATTGATTTTGCTTAGGTTTTTGCTAACAACACTCGTACGACAATGTACAGTCTCCCGTATGACAATCTGGGAGTTCTGGCACGATAGTTGATAAAACCTCGTATGAGCTTTGAACCTTCAGGATGACTTTTGACACCATAAAGGATTTTTGCTTCAGATTTTTGCAAGTTTTCAATTTTTAGTGTTTTCAGTATCAGGTTGTTTGCAAATTTCTCTGTACAGGTTTGAAGATCTTTGTAACAGTTTGTCTCGAGTTTGTATGTTTGAAATAACCAAGTAGATATCAGGTACAAAGATAGCAATTAAGGGAGCAAGCAATCATCTTCAAATAATGAGCAAGGGACAAAGCAATCTTGCACATGAACAAGAATAGTGACTTATTATTCTAATCCTTAAGAATGCTACTTGTGTATGTTCTCAAAATGTTTTTCAATCACGCACATAGTCCTAGAAAATAAAAATTTGGTTGCACTAGGGTTCTTAGTAATGGTTTGACTCTACAACTTTTGTAATCTCAAGAGGGAGAAATCCAATCCAGGTGCACTGGGATTTTGACATAGTCCAAGAATTTAATCAATCAGGAGCTGCTGAGGAGATCTAATAGCCCAACAAGAGACTAGACTGGTGGAGATTTCTTCCACAAGGACATTTATATAGCGGTTGTTGCTATGATGATGAAAATGGCTATTACCGCTTGAGGTTCCATCCACATGGTTGACCCAATAAAGGGAATGTCCACTATGGTTAACCCTCTCTAATAAGGAGACTCACAAAAAGGACCACATGGTGACTTAGTTTAGATTCAAGGATTAGAGTTTCTAATGCTACCCAAAAAGAGAACATAGCATAATCCTCTAGCCTCTTCACTTCACCAAAACATAGCAAACAGATCAATTGACTTGCTAAGATTGAAACCACCTCACCAAGGTTTGTGATGTCAACAACAATATCTACCAAGCTCTCTAAGTGGGACCAAGAGAGAACGTATCGATCAAAGTTGAGGACTAAACCAAGTAAGACTGTGAGATAATAATAGTATCCTCTCTACCTACAAGGGGATCTATCTTCAAGAAGAGCTTTGCATGTAAAACAAGAGAATGAATCCCACTCTCTCAAGAACTCCATAAATAGTGTTCATAGGGCCTAATTACTATGTGTAACAGATATGCAGAAAGCAAATCTATGTTCTTTTTAGAGCCCAAAATTGAATGTGTGGTTTATGAAAGTGAGAAAAACACTCAAGCTAAACACATGAGAGGTTCATTTTATGTCCCAAATTGAAATTTTATCAGATGTAGCAAAATACCTCAGTTCCCACGCAATGCGTTGAGTAGATTTTACCTAATTTTCAATTTTGTTGAGCTTTCCCGCAAGCCAAAACAACAAGTATCAATCAGAAATAGAAAGTATCAATTATTAGGGTTAGCTATCAGTCCAAATCCAAAAATCAAATCTAAAAGACTACCTATAAATCTGATACGATAATTGAAATTCTGATGCCAAAACTCATATGATAGTGTGCTACTTCCCATATGACAATCTAGGCACAAAATGGCAATGGATCAGTATGCACATGATAATTCAACTCCCAAATGACAATACACATACAATTAGTATGACACTCAAGATTTCCATCTATCGTATGACAGTCAAAGGGTTCTAGTATGACAATTTGTCAAGTGTCATACGAAAATTGTATGGATAGAAAATAAAAATCATAGTTTTGAGAGAAATTGCTAGCAAATTGATAGAAAAGAATGGAAACCCATTTCAGGACCCCACGGTGGGCGCTAAAAATGTGCATGTGAATTTTGTACCTAGCTGGAGACACAACACTTCAATAAAACATTAGAGGTTAGCAAATCAAGAAATCTGCAATATAAATGAACTAAGCTAACCAGGCAATTTACTGCCTTCTAGTAGGTGTGAGTATGGTATTCTCATATTCAAACTGAGATCAGTGACAATGCAACACCTAAACGAAGGATTTAAAATGATGAAAGATGTATGCAAATGAATGTAGATTAATCTATATTTTTATATTTTCTATGCAATATGATGAAAAACTGGTATGAAATTGATCTACATGGATTGAAACATGATATGCAAATTAATCTAATAATTCTATGTTATGAATGCTATGAAAATGGATGAAAAACAATGATAAAAAACAATAGAAAAATCTCACAATTGCATGTTCGCAAGAGTTTAATTCTCCAAGAACACAAGTACTCAAAAATTAAAGGACCTTTTGTGAAGAGCTAAGCCTTTTTTTTATAGAAAAATAGGGCTTTGAGGATGCATTGAGAAAAGCCATAAATCACTTTTGATAAACTCGGGTTGATATTTGAGTTAACAAGAAATTAGGAATAGATCAACTCATAAAATCATGCAAAAGCAGCTTTTGACTTCAAATAGAGTTCAGATCACTTTTTCAACTCACAATCACATGTTGAGTTTAGAAAGTTAACAAACTGAAATTGATAATTGATTTAAAGTTGACTGCTTTTCTGATTGTGCATGATTTAATATGAATTAATTTAATAATTAAAGTGATTTATTCTCAACTTAATTGATTTTGAATTAAAATAGCTAATTTATGGGTTAATCAATTATTAAATCAAACTTTATTCCAAAACTATATCATTAAATATTGACAAATGGATTTAATTAATTAAATAAGAATTTAATCAATTATTCGTAGGATTTTTTATTTATTGTCAAAATTGAATAATATTAATTAGGAATAAATAGAATTAAATCTAATTAAATAATTAAGTGGCAAAATTAAATCTAATTAATTAAATATTTAACATATTCAATTAATCAAATTTAGGATAAATATGATTTATCGCTAAATAATATTTAATCAAAGATAATTAGATAAATTAGGAATATTTAAGAAATATTCCCCGGTGCAAAATTAAGATAAAATCAGTTAGGGTTTTGATAAACTGATGTGCAGATGTGCCTTAGGTTAGGACTTTTTATGTCGATTTCGATTGATTTGTTGATGTAGAAGGTTAATGAACCTATAGCCCATTTTTGGGGTTTACAAGGATGTCTACCGACTCTTGCATATTCCAACTCGAGGAGAGTTGGTTTTCTATGATCAGGTGTATGATGGTGCCGCCTATCATCGAGTCTTCCAGGATCCTACCATTGGTGATGATCACATTCAGTGGTCTCAGTTCCATTCTTTCCCAATTTTGCCAGTAGTTTTGGGTGCATTGATTGGAGGATTCCTCATACCATATCGGCAAGGTCATGGATTTGTAGTTGGTTGGGGTCCTATTCTAGAGGACTTGATGGTCTAGCCCCGCCGGTTCGATTGGGGATCCTGTATTCTAGCGTAGCTCTACCACAAGTTGCATATAGTAGTGTATAGACGTTCCTCCACTCTTTCTGCAATAGTTATTCTTCTTCAGCTTTGGACATGGGAGCATCTCCCAGTGAAGAGACCAATTATAGTGCATCACCAAGATTTGGGATGGTCATTTGCTTGGATATATAAGGGTATGGTTGTGCAGGCCCGTATGGGCAAGCTAGATTACTAGCATCATGTTATAGATGATATTGATTAGGTCCTCTAGTGGCCATATCTTGGATGCAAGCCGTGGCCTGAGGATGACTCAAAGCTTCCTTTCATGTTCTCTCCCTAATGGATGATAGGGTAGTCATCTCATATTATTGAGAGATTTTGTTTCCATCGAGTGCTGCGACAGTATGGTCGTACAGGGTATGTCTTAGGGTGTTGCGATGTACACCCAGGTTTAGGTAGAGAGATTGTTATGGGGTCCATGTGTTAATTTTAGGATAGCCTATCAAGAGATTGAGGATATAGGGCATCTCCCCTAGGATATGAGATCTTTGATTATTGATGCTAGGATGACAAATGACTATGTTGACTGGTTCGCTCAGAACCCATATTCGAGGTTTACAGATCCTACAAAGAGGATTACAGGTATTGATGAGGAGTTTGATGACAATAGTGGTAATGATGGTGGGGATGGTGGGGATGGTGGTAAGGGTGGAGGTAGGATATGAGCTCGCCGGGGATGATGGGGTCTGTCGGGCAGTTAGAGTAGGTAGAGTCTTGATGCCAATTATTGTTGCTCCTCTCATTGCTCCTAGAGGTGGCGGTGGTGTTTGGATGAGGGGTCAAGGTGTGGATAGAGTGCTACATCAAGTTTCCAGAGATTGAACAAGTAGATAGGATCATCATAGAGCTAGGTGTCAGCAACATATGGATGTCAAGGAAAAAGGGGGCATTATTAGATCAAGCACAGGGCCAGCCGGCACAAGATCCTCCTTAGGCTCCCAGTTCCACTTCTATGCCATCTTCTTCATCTCATCCATCTTCTTCATCTTTCATTCCATCACTATCTATTCCATCTTCTTCCATGCCTTCTTCTTCTTCCATGCCATCTTCATCCTCCATGCCTCCACCACAGACTATTTCTACATAGGTCCCTAGTTTAGAGGCTGTGAAAGTTGCACCATAGGTTCAAGCTTTACAGTTGAATGTGTTTGAGATTAGACAGGAGGTTAGGCAGCTTAGTGGTATGATGTAGGCATTCATCACCGCTATGAGTCAGCATGGGTTACAGGCTAGTTCAAGTTGTCCTCCTGATACTGGTCCTAGTCTTGATGGTGTTGATCGTGTTGGTGGTTCTAGTGGCGCTAGTGGTGTAGTTGGTTGACTTGAGATGATACTGATATATATTATTTATTCCTTAATGATGTATATGACCTTATATTTAATAACGAGACATTGGACTCTGTTGTATTATTTTGATATGTTGATGTACTTTATACATTGATACTTTTTACCTGTTGATACTTTAATGAACTTTGATTTCCAAATGTTGTACTGATGATATCGTAGACTTGATGATCAGTTTGATTTATGATTACGATTGATGAACTACAACTGACTTGAATACATTGTATAACTTGAATATCTATGATTTAAGATCACTAAGTTGCTGATTAGATATGTAAGATGATTAAATCAATAATATGTTGTCATTGATGTCAACTAGTTTTGACAGTACTTATCTTGTAAGTTACTATACCCAAACATCTATAGAAGAAGAAGAAAAGAGATGAAGAACAGAATATATCTACATGAGGAAGATGGATATGACAGAGAAGGATACGGAATGCATTGGGTAACTTATGGATGAGTCTATGACCTTATGTTATTGACTTGATTATGTTGCATTCATCTATGATGAAGGATAGAGCAAAATGCACAAGGTAGTGTTGTCAGTTAAAGAACCATTTTAGTATACAATGACACAGTGTAGTGTATAGTGATCATAGTACAAACCAAGCTTGTGTTTACCGACACATTCTTTGTTAACCGAGCAGGAGAAAAGAACTAAATGACTAGTTTAGCCGATGGAAGTTGATGAGCTGTAAAGTACCTCGAAATCAAAGATGAAGATAATGTTTGTTATGAATATTGACGGCTAACATAATTCGAAGAAGATCTAATGGATTGAAACAAAATGTGTTATTGACACATCACTCGAGGAAGGTTTAAGCAGCAAAATCAACAAAGGAGATTAAGTGGCAAAATCTGATGGATGGAATTAAAATAGTTTACTCGTCTATTTAAGAGACTAGGATTTCATGATGAAATCATGCTGGAAGAAGGAGACTGCAGAAGATATCATGTGAACAAGCTTCATACATTTATGATCAGACTGGTTAAGCAGAACTGAACTACAGAGATTACCGTGCGTCAGAAAGCTATTACCGAGCGATAGTAAGTTATTGAATATTGATTGAAACATAATTGAAATATTGACCAGAGGATTTGAATGAGCTTAACATAGATCTAATAATTTGCAATTGAAGTTGTGTTGTAATCAGATCAACTACTGTTACATTTTAACCATTGTAAACAGAGAAATCTCTTAACAAAATGGACTAGAAAGTCTTGTAATGTCATTCACAGACTGTACATTTGTTATCCTGTCAACCCCATATTGAATGTTGGTTGGATGATAACGGTTGGTCTAAAATCCTCTAGCAAGGTCACACCTCACAGTGTGTTTGTAACCTTTAATAGGGTTGGGTCTTCACCGACCTCACTTCAGAAGAGTGAACAATTTTTGGGTTGCCAATCCTAGGTGGTTTTTCCCTTCACATGGTTTCCGCGTTAAATCTCTTGTGTTATGTGTTGATCGTGATGATTGTTTGTTATCATACTTTATATGTTCCATATTGGATTTGATCGGTAATCATTACATATTATTAACTGGTAATCGGTAAAAGCATAGACAGAATACTATTTTAGTTTACCGAGCTGCAGAAGTTTTAGTAAATTATTTTTGGATATACATTTTACGGTTGGGACTGTGGATAACTGATTCACCCCCCCTCTCAATTATTCTAACAATTGGTATCAGAGCGTTGGTTGCTTAGAACAGATTTTTAAGGACTTCAGCACAAAGATTTCAAAATGTATAAGAGGGAAGTGCCAAAGCTGAACAAAGATAACTTCACAATATGGCAAAGTCGAATGAAGCTGCATGTATCTAGAATTGGGAATTCTACCCTGACACTAATGGAGAATGACTACATTGCACCACCCACTAGTCCCTTGACCCTTGATCAACTGAGAGATAGTCATGAACATAATGTTACTATGATAGAAATTGTTGCTGCCTATACCGATGCCAAATTTGAAGATATTAAAAATTGCACTACTACTAAAGGTATGTGGGATAAACTTGCTCAAGTTTATAGTGGTGATGTGAATGTCAAAAGAGCCAGAGCTAAAAGCTTAAGGGGAAAATTTGATGATATGAAGATGAAGGAAGGTGAAAATATTGTGCAGTACACAAATAGATTGAAAGAGGTAGTACATGCTATTAGAGCATCTAATGGTGTTATTGATGAAGAGACAGTGGTAAGAAAAGTTCTCAAAACCTTATTGTTGGTTTATGCAATCTGAATATCTGCAATTCATGAAACAAGGTCTACATTTGGTAACAATCTTACTCTTGATAATCTGATTGGTAAGCTTACAACCTTTGAACTAAATAACTTTGACAATAGTGTTGTACTGTCTGTTGAATTTGCTTTTATGTCTTCTCTGAAGATTGGTATGTCTAGTAGCAGAAATAAGAATGATGATAGTGATAGCAATACTAATGATGAGCTTGATGAACTTGAAGCTCTTATGGCTAGAAGGTAAAGGAAGGTATAGAGGTAAATTACCTTTAGCATGCTTTAATTGTAAAGAGGTTGGTCATATTGCTACTAGATGTCCAAGATGATGATAGAAACAAAGACCGATCTGATGAAGGAAGCTATGGGAGGAGAGGCAACAGAAGTTACTAACACTACAACAGAGACAACTGAGACAATAATGACAAAGGTAAGAAGGTGTGCTACATTGCTAAAGAAGATGTCACTGATATCGACACTGATGAAGATGTGGAGGTAGTATTTGTTGTAATGAAGAATGAATCAGAAGAAGATGAGAGGTATGTGGAGACAACACTTATCTCTAAGGTTAATAAGAATGATACATGGATTATAGATAGTGGTTGTACACATCACATGATTGGTGATGAAGAGAAATTTGATCATCTTGAAGAACATAATGGAGGATTTGTTAGAATGGGTAATGATGCACCCTGTATGGTTAGAGGAAAAGGATCCCTAATGATAAATGATAAAATTAGATGTGATAATGCTTATTGGGTAAAATATCTAAACTATAATTTGCTAAGTGTGGCACAACTGAACAATTCAAGCCATCGAGTTGCTTTTGAGAGCAAGAAAGTAAAGATATATGATGGAGGAAGACTTATTAGATCTGGAACATAGTCGAGAGGTAATTTGTTTTATCTTGATAATAATCAGTCTTCTTGTTTAATGATGAAAGATGAAGATGCATGGTTGTGGCATAAGAGGTTATGTCATGTGAATTTTGATAACATGATTAAGATCAATAAAAAGAAAAAGGTTAGAGGTCTGCCTAAATTATTTAAGCCCGATCATGTTATGTGTCATGAATGTCAGAAAGGTAAAATGACAAAATCTAGTTTCAAAAGCAAAGATTATTCAATAAAGAAATTACTTGAGTTAGTGCATATCAACCTATGTGGTCCTATGAGAACTCAAAGTTACTATGGAGACAGATATTTTATTCTTTTTGTTGATGATTATACTATATTAATGACAGTCATGTTATTGAAGGAAAAATCAGAGGCATTTAAGATGTTTGAGTGCTATAAAGAAAAAGTTGAGAAAGAGACTGGTAAAGAATTGAAATTCTTAAGATCTGACCGAGGTGGTGAATTTATTTATGATGAATTTACTAACTTTTGTAATGAGCATGGTATTAAAAGATAGGTCTCTGCACCGAGGACACCACAACAAAATGGAATAGCTGAAAGGAGGAATAGGTCAATCGTTGACTGTGTAAGGACACTGATGTTACAAAAGAATGTTGCTCAGACATATTGGAGGGAAGCTGTCAGCACAACTATTTATGTTCTAAACCGAGTACAACTAAAGAAGGACACTAATAATACACCCTATGAGTTATGGTTTGGTCACAAACCCACTGTAAGTTATTTTAGAATTTTTGGAAGTAAATGCTTTATTTTGAAAGATGAAAGAAATGGGAAGTTTGACTCAAAAGGTGATGAAGGGATATTTCTGGGATATTCCACTAAAAGTAAAGCATATAAGTGTCTTAACAAGGTAACTGATAAAATGATTGAGAGTACTAATGTTTGAGTTGATGAGTTTGATGATAAGAATGTAGAGGAAAGCATAAAATAACTGGAAGACTATGGTAGATTCAGTTACATTGAACAACCAAAGTACCTACCGACATAGCAGACAGTGACAATTGGTTTGCAGGAAAACAATACCGAGGAATGGGAAAAAGAAACCGACGAGCAGGAAGCACCCACTGAGCAAGCAAATGAACCTGCACAAGATGAACAAGAAAGAAGAGATTAGATACTGGTGAAATTTGTCAGAAGACATCATCTCGAGACACAAATAATTGGAAACAGACAAGATGGCATGCAAACAAGGAGCAAAGCAAGACAAGGTACATGTCTAGTTTGTGATTATGAACCGAAGAATGTGAAAGTTGCATTAGAAAATGATGAATGGGTTAATGCAATGAAAGAGGAAATAGAATAGATAAAGAAGAATAAAACTTGGAGTTTAGTACCTAGACCTAAGGACAAGAATGTTATCGGTACTAAGTGGATATTCATAAACAAGCTTAATGAAAATGGAGAGGTAACAAGGAACAAAGCTAGGTTAGTATGCAAGGGATATGCACAGGAGGAAGGAATAGATTATGGTGAAACATTTGCACCTGTTGCTAGATTGGAAGGAGTCAGAATGTTACTTGCATATGCTGCACACAAAAAGTTGAAAGTTTACCAAATGGATGTCAAATCAGCTTTTCTGAATGGGATACTTGAAGAAGAAGTCTACATAGAACAACCTAAAGGGTTCTTTGATCCAGAAAATAAAGATATGGTATGTATATTACATAAAGCTTTATATGGTTTGAAGCAAGCACCGAGAGCCTGGTATGAGAGGCTACATAACTATTTGTTGAGTATTGGATTTGTTAGAACAAGTGAGAATAGTAATCTATACATGAAAGGAAATTTTGATGATACTATCTTTATTGTTGAGATATTTGTGGATGACATAATATTTGGAGGGAAAGATCAAATCTATAGGTCATTTGCTGATGAAATGAAAAGTGAATTTGAAATGTCTATGTTTGGAGAGATTAAGTTCTTTCTAGGCTTACAAGTGATTCAACATAATGATGGTATATTCATCACACAATCTAAATACATAAAAGAAGTATTGAAGACATTTGGCATCGAAGATGCTAAACCTATGGGAACATCGATGGCTACTAGATGTAAACTGACTAAAGAAGATGGAACTATTGAGGTAAATCAGACACTATACCGATCCATGATTGGTAAGTTAATGTATGTAGTTCACAGTAGACCTGATATAGCACATGATGTTGGAATAGTTGCTAGATTTCCTGCAAACCCTAGAGAGTCACACATGGTTGCTACAAAGAGAATCTTAAGATACCTAAAGAAAACTAAAGATTATGGGTTGTGGTATCCTAAGAAAGGCAAGTTTGAACTGAAGGTATACACCGATGTTGATTGGGCTAGAAATGTGGATGATAGAAAGAGTACCACCAAAGGAGCATTCTTCTTTGGTGAAAGACTTGTTACATGGACAAGTAAGAAACAGGCTTGCATTTCTCAGTCTACAGCTGAAGCAGAGTATGTTGCTGCTGCTACTAATTGTTCAAATATTGCATATATCAAGCAAGTGTTAGAAGGAATGAATGAGGTAATCACTAAGCTAGTGATTATATATTATGATAACAATAGTGCTATTAATATTTCAAAAAATCCAGTGATGCACTCTAAAACAAAGCATATATCAATTAAGTATCACTACTTAAGGGAACAAGTACAAGAGAAGAAAGTTAAGCTAGAATTTGTTACATCAAAAGAACAACTTGCTGACATATTGACAAAGCCTCTACTAAAGGATACATATGAATACTTGAGGACTAGACTTGGGGTCTGTCCCCTGTCTACTAGTCACTAAGGTGATCTGGAGGTTACATCAGCCTAATCTTATCAGAAGATCATACATGTTGATGCAACAGAGTTCGCACTTTGGATTTTTCTCTAAGGTTGTGAAAGGTTGAAATACTAGAACAGATTTGCATAACAGTATACCGAGATATAGAGAATGCACTGGACAACAGAGAGTTACATGGCTACTACAGAGTTGTATGTTTGTATTGTTCTTTGGCATTGCTATCAAAGGGAGAGAGATCAATATGAAGAATATGGAGCCAAAGACAAAGGGAGAGAGATACAAAAAAGAGAGCTAAAAAGATCATATTTGCATAACTTAGTTTGCACTTGCAAATGTTTTTATGTAACATAGTGATTAAAAATATTAAGCTAGGGAGAGCTTGTACCGTTACAGCATTTGTTGACAAAGTTGTAGAATACATGTTTGGTATGCGTATGGCATATTTTATATTGCTTGTGTTGTCATCAATGCAAAAGGGAGAGATTGATGAACTACAACTGACTTGAATACATTGTATAACTTGAAGATCTATGATTTAAGATCACTGAGTTACTGATTAGATATGTAAGATGATTAAATCAGTATTATGTTGTCATTGATGTCAACTAGTTTTGATAGTACTTATCTTGTAAGTTACTATACCCAAACATTTGTAGAAGAAGAAGAAAAGAGTTAAGGAATAAAATATATCTACATGAGGAAGATGGATATGACAGATAAGGATAAGGAACACATTGGGTAACTTATGGATGAGTCTATGACCTTATGTTATTGACTTGATTATGTTGCATTCATCTATGATGAAGGATAGAGAAAAATGCACAAGGTAGTGTTGTCGGTTAAAGAACCATTTCAGTATACACCGACGTAGTGTAGAGTATACCGATCATAGTACAAATCAAGCTTGTGTTCACTGACACGTTTCTTTGTTAACCAACTAGGAGAAAAGAACTAAATGACTAGTTTAGCCGATGGAAGTTGATGAGCTGTAAAGTACCTCAAAATTAGAGATGAAGATAATGTTTGTTTAAGATCAATGGCTAACATAATTCAAAGAAGATCTAATGGATTGAAAGAAAATGTGTTACTGACACATCAGCCGAGGAAGGTTTAAGCGACAAAATCAACAAAGGAGATTAAGCGGCAAAATCTGATGGATGGAATTAAAATGGTTTACTTGTCTATTTAAGATATTGGGATGATGAAATCATGCCAGAAGGAGACTGCAAAAGATATCACATGAACAAGCTTCATGCATGTCTGATGAGACTGGTTAAGGAGAACCAAACTGTAGAGATTACCGAGCATCAGAAAGTTATTTCCAAGTGACAGTAAGTTACTGAATATTGATTGAAACAGAATTGAAATATTGATCAAAGGATTTGAATGAGCTTAATATAGATTTGATAATCTGCAATTGAAGTTGTGTTGTAATCAGATCAACTGTTGTTACATTTTAACCATTGTAAATAGAGAAATATCTTAACAAAGTGGACTAGAAAGTCTTGTAATGTCATTCATAGAGTGTACATTTGTTATCCTGTCAACCCCATAGTGAATATTGGTTGGAAGATAATGGTTGGTCTAAAATCCTCTAACAAGGTCACACCTCACAGTGTGTTTGTAACCTTTAACAAGGTTGGGTCTTCATCGACCTCACTTCAGATGGTTTTTCCCTTCACAGGGTTTCCACATTAAATCTCTTGTGTTATGTGTTGATTGTGATGATTGTTTGTTATCATACTTTACATGTTGCATATTAGATTTGATCGGTAATCATTACATGTTATTAATTGGTAATTGGTAAAAGCATAGACAGAATACTATTTTAGTTTATCGAGCTGCAGAAGTTTTAGTAAAAAAATTTTAGTTTATCGAGCTGCAGAAGTTTTAGTAAATTTTTTTTAGTTTATCGAGCTGCAGAAGTTTTAGTAAATTATTTTTGGATATACATTATGTGGTTGGGACTGTGGATAACTGATTCACCCCCCCCTCTCAATTATTCTAACAATGATACCCTTGACTTTGATTCCCAGTTTGATATATTTACTATTATGTGATGTCATCATGTGTTGGATCTCATTTTTCAGGTGTTCTACTATGATATGCATCTCTATATGATTCTATCTCCTATATGCTTTGTTTTATGCTTTTTAGAATGTAATTTTATGGTACGAATGCACATGTCCTATTTATGCTAAAATGGTTGTCTTATGTATGACATAGAATAGATGAATGGATGCAACATGAATTTAATGATGTGTAATGATATATAATGCTTTATGGATGCAAATGATATATAGATGGGTTAGATGGATAATGCAATGTTTTAATGTGATGTAATGTTTTAATGGATATATGGATGTATTTATTTTGATATATGGATGCAATGGATTTTATAATATGAAATGTGATGGTCCTATATGATGTAATATGTAATGATTATGGATACTTAATGGTTAATGATTCTAAATGTTTATATGTGATATAGATGAATGATGTTAATGAATGTCAAGCAATGATATCTAATGAACTTAAATGAATAATGCAATGTGCCCTATTTTTTAAACTAAATGATATGCACCTAATGATGAATTTAAAATGATCTTAATGGATGTAATGAACATTAACTAATAAATGCAATGATAAATGCACTTTATGGATTGATATGAATGATTTAAAGAATGCATCCTAAATGAGATGAACTTTAAAATGAATGCAACTTAATGCAATTAATGAAATGAAGATGATTTAAACTATATGGAATGAACTTAGGTTAAAATGAATGCAACTTAATGCAAGCTAAAATGAATCTAACAAATGGTCATGACCTAATGGAATGCACCTTTGCCTTTGATTATTTTTTATTTCCAACACACTCGATCACATATAGTTGTTTTTTATGCTCTTTTGATTTTTTGATTTGACTACACCCCCTTTTTCCTCTTGCAAATTAAATTTTTAAGCTAAGAAAGGCAACATACATTAAATGCATTTAATCTAGGATGAATGCAACTAACTATCACTATTCAAAAATTTGGAGCTTATAATCGTCATTGAGCAGTTTTTAGAATCCTGATTTAGTACAACCATCACTAGTTCAACTATGATGATATGAATACTTCTTACACCTCTTTCTTTGCTTTCCCATCCTTTGGTATGACTATCACTGATTGAAGTCAATCATGAGAGTACAAATACCAATTTTGTCAAATTCTATTTTGCAAGTGGATTTTGGTATTATGATATTGAAGATCAAAATAGCCAAGGTATCCTTTTGCATCAACAAACAAAAATATCAGTTTCATCCTATGTACAAGTACTTGATGATTCTTTTATGATCACATCCTTAGACAAATAATACATGCTTTAAAACTTTGATTTTAAGATAGTCATTCAAAAATCAACTAAAATATCATGCTTTCATCATAGCTTGTCTAGTTTAAAAACTGTCATCGATTTGCTAGAAAGACATGATTTCATCAATCAAATCAACACTTTAGAAAAAAATTGCAATATTTTTCAAATCCATATTTCAAGTGTAGTTCCATCCATTTCATACTTTGAATCCTGATAAAGATAGGGTCATGTAAGATCTCAGATCAAATTTTGCATTTGGTTTCAATTGGATTATAATGGAGATTTGATTGAGTGCTTCACTTGCATTTTTGATAAATTGATTCGATGATTGATTGAAATTTGCTTTTGATGAATCCTTCCTCCTTTAGAGTAGATTTCCCCCAGTTTGATATGATTTCAATGTTGGACTTAGGACAATTTGCAGATTAGGTGACCAAAATCTTTAGGTACTTGCAAATGCAACTATGGGGTTTTATTATGCAATATATACAAATGTTGGCGAATGCAATATTTACAAGGATGAGTCCTAGGTATGCGACTAACTTGGACTTTCAATGGCACCTGTTTACTAAGTTTTCACTGATTGAATGGATCTTGCTTTCTTTTTCTATTTTTGAAGCTTTTTCTTTTTTTTTTGCTACTAATGCGCCTATTTGCTAGGTTTTCACCAAGGCACTTTTTCTCTCTTTTTTTTGTATTTTATCTTTTTTCAATTTTTTTCATATCATATCATCAAGGTTCCTATTTGCTAGGTTTTTACCAAGACACCACCTTTTTGAGGATCATATATGAATATTTTTTACTTTCTTCATCCTCAATTTTCCAATGGTTTTGATCTTTTCTGCATTTCTGATTTGTTTGCTCTTTTCTACTTTTCAAATATTTTTGGTATTTTCAAGATCTCTTTTGACTATGTACAATAAATATGATTCTTTCCATCTGATTTTCTGATACTCTTTTTCTTTATCCTCTTTTATCTGCTTCATATGTGGAACCTTTTGAGATGAATGCTATTGATAGGTTCTTGTAACTCTTCTCCATCACAATCAGCTAACTTATAGGTGTATGTCCCAAAAGATGAAATGATCACAAAAGGTCCTAACCAGTTTGCTTCCCATTTTCCTTTCTTTTCTCTTTCTGCTTGATTCTTGAGATTCTCTCACAAAACTAGGTCTCCTATTTGGAATGTTCTTGACTTGATGTGCTTGTTATAAGTCCTTGACATTTAGTTTTAATAGACCTTTAAGTGGTCAAATGCTTGTTTTTGTTTCTCATCTAGTAGTTCTAGTTCATGCAACCTAGAAACTCTATAATCTTCCTCACTTATCAAACCATGTAGAGCTACTCTCAAAGATGGAAGTTCTACCTCCAAAGGTAAGACTGCTTCTATTCCAAAGACTAAGGAAAATGGTGTAGCTCTTGTTGGCATTATGATACTTGTCCTATAAGCCAATAAGGTCGGGTTTATTTTTATGTGCCAATCTCTACCTGAATTTTCCACAGTTCTCTTCAATATCTTTAGGATGTTTTTATTTGTGGCTTCTACTTGTCCATTACCTTGAGGATAATAGATTGATGAAGAGTGGTGTATCATGTGGAACTTTGTGCATAACTCCTTTAGGTCCTTGTTTTTTAAGTGCTTTTTATTATCTGTTATGATGGCATGGGGTATGCCATATCTATATATTATGTGGTTTAGGATAAACAAGGATATATGCTTTCCTGTTGCAGTTGATAAGGGTACAACTTTCACCCATTTGGTAAAGTACTATGTTGCAGTGATAATGAATTTATGACCATTTGAGGATGGTGGATAAATCATTCCTATCAAATCTAGACCCCATTGATAAAATGGCCAAGGTCTTGTCATAGGATGAAGCTCTTGTGTGGGCACATGTATCAAGTTTCCATGATATTGACACTTTCTTCAAGTTTTGTGTCATGCCCAAAAATTAATCAACCAAAAACGTAGCAATTTTTATTTTTATTTTTTTTTAGAGTTAAATGTTGAGGAGTGTCGTTCAATGGTTAAGTGAAAGCTAACATCAGTTATGTCAGGTGTTATCTAGGACATTGAATATACGATTAATCCTACTAAGACTATACTCACAAATAGTATATCTACCAAGGTTATGGTTCCCAAATGGGGTTTGGTTAGTGAAAGAATATTCAATCTTGCGATGAGGGTTCGTGGGATAATTTCATCAATGCATGGGTATAATTTGAATGCGACAATGAACCCTACGAAATTAATTAGAGCATAATGTTAACCATAGGTTAAAGAATATTGATGACTATACTACTCTTTACTTTAACTACTTAAAGAACAAATTTCTTTCTTTCACTAGGGCAATGCATTTCATTTGATCCTAATCCTAAGGATTAGTAGTGGTTTAGAATTTTAAATAACCCTGACAATCCATTTATACAAATAATAAAATGAACTACAAGGTTAACTAATTGATTTCTTAATGAACCTAACATACTAACAATACATCCTTTTCCTTATTAACTAATTAATTAAATTATGAATACATGTCCTACTAAAACAATTAATAATTTAAAGAACAAATCATATTAAGTATCAATCACCAATTAAATAAATCCAATTAGTTATTATTGCTAGCCTAATTTAAATGAATAATCAAATGAATAAAATAAAACACTAACTTGGCAAGTTAATATATTAAAGGCTAAATCTAGATACACTATCCATGATTATTAATTAGCCAATAATATTATTAAATAAGAATAAAATCACAAAATACAATAACTTAAACTAACACTAAAGTCCTACTAATCCTCTAAATTACTTACTAGACTTACTAATTAACCTATCCAAGTAACAAATAGATTTAATAGTGAATAAATCTGCAATTCCTTAATATCAAAACTTTTAATTAATATAATCTTGTGTAGGGAAATGTGTTATCAAAATAAGGAAATATAACAAAATAGATAAATTAATACTCACCTTTACAAGTGTCACATCGTCTACTAACCCTACCAACATGACACATCACTCTACTTATCCTAAAAGCTACTATGCCATCAAAACCATCATTACCTACACCTAAGCTAGCTTCCCTTACCTACTAGCCTAATATTCATGCAAAAAGGGGAGCGCATATCAAAGAGGGGACAAGGGACATCACTTGGTAGGTTTGGGCCCACCACCAAACACTTTTCCCCAAGCTCCTAAGGAACTCACGCAAGGTAAGGAAGATGTTTGAAATAAGTTTTGAATTAAATGTGTTGCCAACATGGTAAATGTGCATGGAGATATGCTATGTCAGAACAAGTACCAAGGAAGTGGGAAAGTTTTGTTTGTATTGCTTCCCATTTAATGCCATGTCAGCCCACTAGGACCTGCGTAAGGGAGGGAAGTGACAATGTGGGGCCCACACAATCAAGTGGAAAGGGGGTCTTAGAGAATTCTTTATTAGTTAAAGTTTAATTTGAAATATAATCAACATGGGTTAGTGGGTATTAGCATGGGAAAGAGGTAGTTTAGGTTACAAAACTTAATTAGATGATTATGTTAAGAAGGGAAGGGAATATTCTCTATGGTAAGAGAATATTTTTCTTTCCCATACAAAATCCTAAATAAAATTTCGGGAGAGGTTATTCCAATACATGAGTTTTTTCTTAACTCTCTTGCTTGATAAAGGAGGTCTAAAAGCATAAATTTGATAGCTTAATTAGTGTATTGAATTAAGAGGAATATGAATGTTACATTACAATATAATTTAGTTTGATTGAATATTGTTGTCATGTTTATTTGAAGGGGAGTTAAGATTGGGATATTAGTTTTCAACTAAGGTGATGTGCATATTGCATTAGTAATTTACTCAAGGAAAGCTTGATTATAATTGAACTTGAATATCACAATCAATTATCAAATAGATTGCAAACTTCATACATCTACAAAATAATATATGCTATTGAAACTATTAACTTGCTTACTCTATCAACTTGGAAGTCATTATTTTTGCAATACAAGAATAAATCTACTAATGCAAGAAATAGAATTACAATAGCATGAAAGTATTGATCTATCCTATTCATTATGAAGCTCTTTCTTTCATTTACAAATACATATACTACAAGAATGAAAAGTCTTCTCATTAACAACCAAAACAATACAAATGGAAGGTATTACACAAAGAGACCTCAAAGGAGATGACACAATTGCTCTTTATTACAACTTCACAATGGCCCAAGAAATGGGGATACATTAGAACTTCCAACAAAAGAGATCAATCTTATTACAAGGAGATTCACAAAATAACAATAGGGTTGTCATCACACAACCACCCCAAATGAAGAAACCTCCAAGCTTTCTCCACAAGATCTTGACTCAAAAAAATCTATAAGAAAAACAAAGCATAGAACCATGGGATGCTTACCTCCCATCCTAGGTCTCCAAAAGACCACCCCCGAGCTAGGAGAATCAATAACCAATGGGTGACAATCACACACCCACAAAACATGATTACAATAATAAAACACCCTCCCAAGGCTTGCACAAATAGATTCAATATGAACCCATACAAGGGTGAAGGTGGACTTCCATGTAGGAGAATGTCAATAATACAACTCAAATCACATGCCTCTTCAAGGTTAAAATCATACACATTCTTTCAACCATCTTCTCCTTATCCCTCCCAGACATCAAGATCAAGGAACATTGGCATGCAAGGGCCCATACACCTTGCATTTCTTCCCTCTTCTCTCCATGAGAAGAAACTCTACACTACCATGGAATCCAACTAACCCCTTCACCCAAACATGGCCACTTCTTCCCTATCCAAGGGTGAGTAATGTCATTACAACCCATCACAAAACTCTCATATTCAAGCAAAACAAAACCAAAAGAAACAAGGATTCAACCCAAAATCTCATTCCCAAACATAAACACAATACAATTACATGAACATAAAACAAGAGAGTGAAGAACAAGAAACTCTACTTGCAAAAATAAAATGAAAGTCTTTCATGGCAATGGAGACCAACCTTTCCAAAGTGTTATGGAAAATGAAAGTTGAGAAGAGCCCAATCCCTTTTTTCCTTTCTTTCTCCAAAATCCTAATGTCTCTAAAGATAGAGAGTGGGTGAACACCCACTAACTCTACCAAGGGCCTCTAAAAAGGCCTCTAACTTCTACCCACCTAATAGCATTAATTTCAGAATTGACTCTCATGTCCTTAGGCTTTCCTTGTCCCCTATCTTAAATGCTTGATTGAAAGGGAGTGTGGGGTTGAGTAAGGATCAAGACTTCTTCAAATTTCGAAGCTCATGGTAAATGGGTTATAAAATGGGTTGCCTAGGCCACTAGGGGTTTCTAGTTGTGTTCAAAACCTCCCTAACCCATACCCCTAACACTTAGGCACTTAGATTTTGTTAATTTTGACCCTTAAGACCCTTTTTGGGCCTCTAGAAGTGGTTAGGGAAAAATTGGAATTTAAATAGTCAAATTGATGGGGTATACACGTGTCTCCAACAAGGAAATGAATTTGGTTCCTAAAGGTTAGTTAGGCTTAGGTTTCCATTGCCAGCCTTAGTAGACATGTCATTACATAAACCATAACGAGTGTCAAGTGACACTATAAAATGACATAACACAACATTGACATGCCACTAATTACATAAAGAGACACCTAATACATACATACAATTTTACGGTTATAAATTAAGTCATTATACAACAAGGTTCAAACCTCTTCATTAGGTTCAACCTTGGCTTTACAATTTGCACAATGGTTGGTTATTGATTCTCTGACTAATTCCATGGTTCTCTTACCTGCACACTAAACATTGAGCATCAGTAGTTCAAGGTGATAAAATCACATGAAGTATACATATTAAATTATTTATTTAACAACATAGATCCATATGCAGAATTCTATTCTAATTGCAATTTTTTTAATCCAATAATGCTCAAACATACATCATCCATGAAATAATCAAAACTAGATAGGATCCAACCTTCTCATCAATTCACATTACTAAACATGCATAATAAAAATCATGACATACTCTAATCCACATAATATAATAATAATCATCAAACAAAATGTCTCGAGTCTCTGTCAAAATAATCAAAAAATGTAACAATGTATCTGTTATCCAAAATTAAATCATACAACACAATAGGCACTAGAAGAGAAATTTGCACATTCCAAGTTATCTAATTAACACTGTCTAGTAGGTTTTGTTAGTTTGCATCTACTTACTACATTTGTTGTCAGATTTTATTTTATGTACTCTAAGTATTGATCAGATTATTACAAAATTAGAAAATTCAATATTGATCATTACATTGTGCATCCATAAGAATGTAGTACAAATGTCATTTGATTCATATTTCATGTTTCAATAAACAGAGTACATTGCAAATTTAAATAGAAAACTGAGACATGGAATAGGGGTCCCATGCATTGCCTCGTGTTTTCAAGTTGGTTATGCTGGTCTCTGTCAGGTCCTCTGCATCTAGGTCACTCTCGTATCTCCATCAGCATTCAGGTCCTTAGGGCAAGCATCATCTGAAAAAAGAGAATAACAATGGTTAGATCCTGACGGATCTAAGAAATGCAAGAGAAACAATTACATACATCAGCAATCTATTTCTATCTGCATATTAATCTAAGAACAAATGTAGTAAGAAAATGAAAACCAGCACTCACTACAAAAAAGTGTTAAAGGGATGTGTTTTGGAGCATGAAACCTTTCGCTTTTAGTACCTATTGTGGTGTGTGATTTCATTTTGAACAAGTCAAGAATCTGAATGATAGGGACTTAGTGTACTTCTGAACTGAGAAACCTTTTTTAGAATATGTTTCTTATTGATATTGCGTGTAATTAACAAGTTGTTTTGCAGATTACAGCTGACTAATTCACTTTTCAATCATTTTTGAGATGCAGAACAAGCTGGTTTCCCGTGCTACAAGAAGTTCCAGGTTGCTGATTTCCAGAGGAATCAAGTTGTTTCACCAAAAGGGATGCCGATTTCATCATAAACTAAGTACATTTTTAGAACTTTCAATGATTTAATGCTGAATATTTTCAAGTGCTTCAAGACTGAATCATAAATTTTATGTTTACATTTTGTTATGACTGGGTGTCATGAACCCATGTTCGAACCTCAGTCGTTAACTTTTTGTTGTTGATGAGTGTCACGAGCCCATGCTCAAACTTCATTAACAGAATATAAAAACATTTTCATCTTGCTATACTTTGTATCATAAATTGACTAATTCAGTATCAGAAGGAAAGTGTACATAAATCTGCTACAGGAGCTTCAATAATGCTGGTGTTTATTAATTTTAGAATGCTAAATTGGCCACTTTTTACAGTACTTGTCAAAGAATAATGCTGGAATGATGATCTAATTTTGAAATTTGAATTTAAATTCAAAATGATGTTCTTATACTAAAGAAAGAAATGAGATTCTTTAATATATTTTCTTGACAAGTTGTCCACAACTGAGGGAACAATAACTGGTAATGGTAATAGTTCAAGATTGGTGAGAAAGAACAGACAGTGCATCCATAAGCATCATGTAATCTCATAGATTTCAACAAACCATGAGTGTCAAGTTCAAATTGATAAAATTTATGTGCTAGAAATGAACAAAAGGTTCCAGTTTAAATAGTGAATGCAAAAAATAGCATCAAATCTACATGTGGAGTTTAGCATAAAAAATGGAGACACGTTAGAGAGATCAAAGGCTATTTGTTATGAATTGTAGAGTGCACGTTATCAGGTTTTTGTGCAAGTTCAACATAACAAAAGATGCAAATATATTCAAAAAAGAACCCAGCCACATTTATGAGCATTGAAATAGAAAAAGGGTAGCGCATCTTCGAATCAAAAGGTAACAGAAGACTCCAACAAGATCTAGATTGAACTTCTTATGTTCAGCAAGTTTCATTTTAAAACCCCAAAACAGTGAGGCGATTTTTCAAAAGAGCAATGCTTTAAACACTCTCAAATTTTTAAGTCTCAAGTATAGGGCACGGTTTCCATGCAAAATATTCAAATATTCATTGTAAAAGTTACCAGCAAACTAGAGATTCGAACCTTAGAGTTTCAAAACAGCTAGTTCGATCCACTATGTTAGAGTGACAAATAGTAATCAAGAGAAAGAAGGCATGTATTATGCAGCAGAGAGTGAAAAAGATAGAGACTTACAGTTCCAGCAAAGGGTGAGGCCGAGTTCCTCAAGATTCATGGAGCAGTGATTCCTTATATTTTGCAAAAAATCTTTAACATAACTCAACAGAACTCATAGTTTCATTCATCGACCAGCAGAGACTAGGGTTTGAAACCCTTCAAAGTGCAAAAAATAATGAATAAAATTCCTTATTGTATGATAAGATCAAAATGCCCAAAATAAAATGAAGTTTCATTTGGCATCCACAATGTTAAGACTGACAAAAGGTCAGTTCTACCACAAAACCTTGCCACCTGTCCTCAGTTCTAGCACATTCGTATATGTAAAGGCAAGTGGGTCGAGTTTTACTCCTCACTTTTGCCTATTTCAAAAGTTGCTAAGTTAGTGTGTTAGTAAATTTTGATAGATTTTAATTGTTATTTATTAAGTTTTGATATTTATATTAAAACTTTTGAATAATAATTTGGTGGTATGACAAATATTTTAATTCTTTTTAAAATATTTGTTTTCTTTTATATAATTTGGCTTATAAAATTTTTATAAAGGGATTTATCTCTTTAATTGTAAAGCCAATTATATTAAAAAGAATAGTTAATTTTGGCTTAATTCATGATGTAAAAGGGAATTTTTTTTCCTTGTATATAGCCAAAATTTAGGGGTTGGTAGACTTGTCAGTTTGATGACATGTGGTCTAAATATCTGGCATGATTTATGGCCAAAGATGGAGCATTTTTAGGAGAGATAGGCATTCCTAGATTAGGGTTTTGGAGGCCTTTTTAGGGAAGAAGATTTTCTTTTCTAAGGGTTGCAGATTTTGAAAAGAGGGCATTTTAGTGAACGTATTGTTCCTAGATGTTTCTCAGGCCACTTTTGTAACCATTTTTGCAGAAATTGTGAAGGAAATATACCAGATTACAGGTCATCTTTGTGTTCAGATTATCATTCCTTTCCATCTTCTTTAGTAAGTGTTTATAATTCTGGTTTTGATTTTGGATGTGAATGTTTCACTGTTCCTTCCAGATTGATAAATCTGATTAATCAAACCTTATTTGAGAAACCAATGTTGCTAAGAGTTCAGTAATTTGTGGTTAATCCATGGTTATCAAATTCATTAGTCTATATGATGAAAAGTGTTCCAATCATCTGAATTTCATTGTGAACTAGGTCTGGAGTTGTTTTCTTTTTTTATTTCTGAATCAATTATTGGTGTATCACCTTTATTTCCTAGTTTTTTCAATTCCTTCTACCCTTTTCCCATCAAGTTTTTCAGGTTAGTAAAGTGATAGCCAATATTTTATAGGAGCCAGCCTAGAATCTGGAGATTCCTCTCCAATCATAGTCCACCCACAGCTAGGAGAGGTTTCCATTATCAGTTGGAATTGTTGTTAGCCTCATTGCCTGATAGAGGTAACAATTCTAAACCTGAACAGTATCAAAATGTGAATGATCAAAGAGAAATGCTATGATGGGTTGGGGTGAGGCCTCACATTTTGGCAAAGTGACAAGTGTCTTTCTCCATCATAGGCCAAAAATATCCCATCCTGAGAAGTTTCTTAGCTAGGGTTAAACCATTCGAATATGACCCATAGATCCCCTCATGAATTTCTAGTAAGGCTATATCTAATTCCTCTTTCTCTAGACATCTAAGAAGCATTCCATCTAAACTCTTATGATACAATGTTTCAGATAGTAAGGCATAACAAGCGGCTCGTCAGATAAAGCTTTTTCATTTGGTTCCTAGTTTGGTCTAGGGGTAGGATTTGGTCTTTTAGGTAAATGTAGATGTCTCCATACCAAGGTGATTCATGTCTGGTTAGCAAACAAATGGTATGAGGATGAGTAGGATCAAATGTGGCTTGTTCAAATTCTTCTACCAGGAATTCATATTTGGCGCTTTGATCTGGTATTTGGAGAAGTGATGCCAAAGTTGCCATTGCATCTGTTGCTTTATTCTTCTCTCTTGGTACTTGCTCAAATGTGATAAGAGTGAAGTTTTTCTTGAGATTCTCAACCATATGCTTTTAAGGTATCATCTTGTCATCTTTCATTTGATATTCATCATTAATTTGATTGATAACTAATTGTGAATCTCCATAGACTTGTAGTTCTATCACTTTCCACTATAATGCCATCTTGATTCCAATGACCAATGCTTCATACTCAGCTATGTTATTTGTGCATGGGAATGGAAATTTGTATGATTTTGGAATTTTATATTCTTAAGGAGTAATCAAAAGTATGCATGCTCTTGATCCATGTTGTGTATAGGAACCATCAAAATATAGTTGCCATGTTTTTGCCTCCACATTCACAATTTCAGAATCTGAAAATTCCACTTGTATTGGGTGGTCATCTTGTAATGGTGATTCTGCTAGCTAATCAACTATGACTTGGCCCTTGATAAAAATTTTATCCACATATTCTATGTCAAATTTTCTTAGCACCATGACCCATTTGGCTAGCCTTCCATTCAATGTTATTTTGCTAAGAAGATATTTTAAGGGATCTATCTTTGCAATGAGTTTAATCTTGTGGGATAACATATAGTGGCACAATTTTTGGGAAGCAAACTCTATGACCAAACATGCTCTTTCAATGAAGGTTTAGTTCTAGTCATATTTCACCAAAGTCCTACTTATGTAGTAGATGGCCTTTTCTTTTCCTGATTCATCTTCTTGTGCCAAGAGTGCCCCTAATGAATGCTCGGTCACTGAAATGTATAGAATCAAAGGCTTGCCTCTTATAGGTGGCATCAAAGTGGGATGGTTCATTAGATATTTCTTCAACATGTTGAAGGCTTCTTCACATTTTTCATCCCATTTGAAAATTATGTCCTTGTGAAGAAGTTGGGTAAAGTTATGGAACTTTTCTGCCAATTGAGATATGAACCTTCGTATGGATTGGACCCTACCTTGGAGAGATCTCATTTGACTTATGTTTCTAGGTGCTTCCATTTCCATGATGGCTTTGACTTTAGCTAGATCTACCTCTATCCCTTTTGTTGAAACAATGTACCCTAGCATCTTTCCTAATTGGCCACCAAATGCACACTTTTTTGGATTTAGCCTTACTTTAAATTGTTCCAATCTTTCAAATATTTTCTCTAGGATTGGTAAATGTTCATCTCTTGAATGATATTTTGCAATTATATCATCTATATAATCCTCCATAAACTTGTGCATCATGTCATGGAATATTGTTGTAATGGCTCTTTGATAAGTTGCTCCAGCATTCTTTAGACCAAAGGGCATAACATTCCAACATAATGTCCCCCATACGCATGTAAATGTTGTTTTGTCTTGAACCTTGGGCGCTATCTTTATTTGATTGTAGCCACAAAAACCATCCATAAGAGAGAACATGGAATGTCCTGCTATTAGATCCACTATGGTGTCTATGCTCGGCAATGGAAAATCATCTTTAGGGCATGCAAGATTTAGATCCCTAAAATCTGTGCAAAATTTGATGGAATTGTCTACTTTTGAAACTAGTACAATGTTTGAAATCTATTGGGCATAATCAATGGCTCTTATTAAACCAACTTTTAGCAATTTTTATAACTCCACTTTCACAAGCAAAGCTATATGTGGATGCATCTTTCTCAATTTTTTCTTGACTGGTCTTGCTCCTTCTTTTATGTTCAAGTGATGCATGATTAAATTTGGATCTAATCTCATAATATCATCATAAGACCATGCAAAATTAATTTGCTTTTCCTTGAATTTTTTTATGGATTCTTCTCTTTCCTCGCTAGATAAAGATGTTGCTAAGGGTATGATCTTTGGTTCTGTTTCTGATCCAATATTCACCTTTTCTATTGGTTCGATCAAGATAGGAGACCTTTCCTCATAGTGCTTGGGTAAAGTATCCAAACTCCCTTCCTTAGGCACCTCAATTGGGTTTTCACCTTTGGAATCATTCTTTATTTCTTTTTCTTTTTGATCTAATGTTGCCACAATGTGGTTTTCAACATTAGATTCTTTCCATTTTTTTTTATTTTTTTTTTTATTGAATTAGGAGTTTGGATACCTTTCTTTGCTTCTTCTTCTTGATATTCCATGGTAGAAGAAGGTTCAACCGCATTTAAGTATTGGGACACTAGGTTGTCATTCAAAAATGTTGGGAGTATGGTAGGTTCGATGGAATCCCATTCAATTAATTCTAGATAAATAAGGATCAAAGGATCAATGTTTTGGTTTAATTCAATAGGGTTTAAGGACAAGACTTCATTGGAAGGTTTGAACATTGTATCACTTAAGTCTATAACATGTGCTTCTTCGAGATGATCTAGAGAACTAGGGTCAAAATCCTCCTCACTAGAATCCACTAAGGTTTCTATTGGATAAAAATCTAGTGGATTAAACCTAATGTTGGATTATTCCATAGCAAGTCTCCATGATGGCACATAGGGTTCTCCTACCCATTGATTTATTTCAATTTCTTGAATTGGTACATTATCTAGAACCACTTGGCTTGAGCTTGATGCTTGATTTTGACTTGATTCTACAATTTATTCCTTCCCTTTGCTAGGAGTGTAAGTATGAATGACATCAATACCTTTATCTTGACATGGTTCATTGGACAATGTATCCCATTCCCACTCATTTGAGTCTTCATCACTATGTGACTCTAATTGTAATATTTGATCATAGACTTTAGGATAGTTCTTTTGAGTAATACCCTTGTTCTAGGTAGCCTAATCATGTCTTCTCTTTGCTATCTCTCCACATCATTTCAATGGGTTCAAGAAGTCCTTCATTTCTTGTTCCTAAAGGTCCTTGTCCTTTATATCCCATTTTTTGCATAATTTGAAAGCCTTTCCCATATTGATGTGTGGGGATGCTTATGTTTTATATGCATTTCTCATGGATACTTGATTCTTCATCCTTGTATAACCAATTTAGGATTTCATTGTCTTCTTCCTCCATAAATGATGATGTATTAGCCCTTGCAAAGTGATCATTGTATTTATGAGGCAAATTAGAAGGCTTTCCATATGACCTTGGAGATAAGGGTAGGTCCATCATGGATAAGGAGTATTCACCTACTCCCTTTTGTTTGATTTTACATTATTTCTCAAATTTTTTCATCATGTGGTCCATCTTTTGGTAATGGGCCTCCTTAGTGTAGATTTGAATAGGTTTATCTTTGTCTTCTTTCTTTGGCTCAGAAGTACTCTCCTCACTAACCTTTTCTTTCCCTTTTGCCGATGTAACTAGGTTAGTGGGATTTAGGATGTTTTCAACAACAACTTCTTCTTTTTCTTCTTTTTCTTTTCCATTTAAAGATGGAATATCTTTAGAGCTTTGACCTTGCTCTATCCTTAGGGGTATGGACCCTTCTGCATTATGTGAGACTAGAGAATCATTGATAGGCTTTAAGTTATTACAATATTGGAAGGGGTTTGAGTCCCCGCTTACCATGATTTCCTGCCCTAGATAGGGGAATTTAAGACATTGGTGATAGGTAGAAGGCATGACTTTCATGAATACAAGGTCTTCCTAGTAAGATATTATAAGTCAACTTTAGGTCTAGGACTTGACAAATGGTTTCTTTTTGCATTGGGCCAACTCTAATAGGAAGTACTATGACACCCTTAGAAGCTCTTTCTTTGTCATCGTAGGCTTTTATAGTTATATTTTTCTTTGGGTCAATAGCCTCCTCAGAAAATCCTAAGGCTTTCACCAAGTTTAGGGTACAAATATTTAGGTCGACCTCTCCATCAATAAGGACTCTTTTTACCCTATGCTTATGAATTAGAACCTCTGTATGCAAAGGAAATTTTTGTGGGTGATTTAATGACATGTCATCTTGCTCGAAAAAAGATAGGCAATGAGGTGCAATAAGATGTCCCACCATATTTTGAAATTTATCTGCCTCCAAATTTAGAGGTACATTTGTCTCTACCAAGGCCTTTTCTAGAATTTCCTTGTGAGTTGGTGAGAGTTTGAGAAATTCCAAAATAGAGATTTGAGCCAGGGTTCATTGTAATTGATCCACCAAATTATATTTTTTTGATGATGAAGATGAGGCTTGATTTGTTAGAACAATTCTTGGGGCATTTCCAGGTAGAGTAATTTTTGAAGCTTGCCCCCTAGTTACAATATTAGATGTTTCTTCCCTTGGTTTCTCTTTTACCACAATAACATTTATGGTGCTTTCATCACCACTTAAAGCATTAATTGTGCTATCATAGGTATGAGCAAAATTGACTTTATCATTACTTCTTTTATTAGTTTGATTATTATTTGATGACTCACCCTTTTCATAATTTAAAAAGGGGTTTTTGAAGGCCATATGATCTTCATTGTTTTGAGGCCCTTCAACTTGGATTGTCTCATCATCAATTAGGTCTTGTACCAAATGTTTTAACTTCATGCATTCATTGGTCTTATGACTCTTATTTTGATGATACTCACAATGGTGAGAATCATTCCACCAATTCAGCTTAATTTGGGGTTCATAGGCCTTAACTCGGGTAGAGTAATGATCTTGTTGGCCACCAAAGTCCTTAACACATTTTCCAAGGGCTCACCTAAGAAGGTGAATTTTCTCTTTTGATAAGTGGAAAAGAAGGGTTTAGGCTTGTTGCCATTAGCATTATTGAAGGGATTATTATTAGAATTGTTATTGTTGTTTTTGGAATTGGCATTATTAAAAGGAGCTTTATTCATTTGATTCACACTGTATGTTGAATTCGCTCAACTTGACAAGTTAAGTGGGGTAGTCTTCAAGGTGTGGGCTTCCACAACCCCATCATTCACAAGATTTTTGTTATTATTTTTCAACCATAGCTTAGTTTTGTCATTATGATTGTTTTTTTTCTATTGCATATAATTTATAAACTATTAGGTACAAAATAAAACAGAGCTGAGTTCTAGAGTATTACAAAAATTCTCAGTACTACTGAGAGTTACAAGTGGCTGCTATTACAATACTGTATTAATAAAGTATTATGCTAAAGAAAAAATAAGAGAGGCTCAGAAGGGGCTATCTCCTTCTTCTTCCTCTTCATCATTAGAATCCCGGGAGACTGAATTATAACAAATGACTCTGAAGTCTCTATCACCTGCGGTCCTCATCTCTCTTCTTTGATTTTCATGCTTCAGTTGTTGAATGAACTCAGCAAGGGTGATCTTGAACTCATCTTTTTCTTTCATTTTTGTATATCCATGTGCAATCTCTGACTTCTCTATGGTAGTTTTCCCCTCTCTCAGCACCTGCAAGAACTTATTCTCCTTCATCTTTATGACCACCGTGACCTGCATGGCAATGTCAAAATATATAAGTCTCTTGTGAGACTCAGTAAGGTTCCCGCTCTTACCTACAAGTACATCATTATTCTGAGCCTTCTAGATGAACCATAAAATAATAGAAGAAAGCAAAGACAAAATGTGTTACAAAATTTCTTGCAGTTAATAGTACCAGAGATTATATTCAGAGCATCAAAATGGGCCTTATTGGATAATCCAAACATGTTCCAGATTTCAGAGGCAAATAAACACTCAAAGAAAACATGGGTGACAAACTCAGGTTGTTTACATAGAGAACAGATACTTGGTTCTCCCCCGAGTTTCTTAAATGGCAACTTGTGCATGAATAGTTTCCACAAAAAGTAAGAGATCTTAGGTTCTACTGGTCTGGTCCACAACAGTCTAAATTATTTCATCCACTCTGAGTCCTGGATCTCTAGGCCCCATTTACAATTTACATGGGAAAAGATGTCACAATTATTAGTCAACAGATGATAAAAGTATTTGGACTTACCAAGGTGGAGGGGGGTGTTATCAGGCCAAAACAATTGGAAGTTACAGCAGGATTCAACGCAACACCCTTTTACAAGACCTAGGGAGTCAAAGGCATCTTTGAGGAAAGAGTATGTTCTCCATTGGGTTCTAGGTATACTGAATTGGGATTCAAGCCACTCCCATGGGGGAAGCATACCCTGCTGGATGATATCCCCAAAAGTAGCAACACCTATCCCAATCCACTTCCTTGCTGAACAACCCTGCAGTAGTGCTAGCGGTTTATCTCCATGTCTTAGGTTCCACCATATGGATTTGAGCCTATAGATATTCCCATCATTCTCAACCGGCCCCTTATTTCTTAGGAAACCCTTAACATATTCCCAAGCCTTCCAAATAATTTTGAAAACATTGGATCTGTGAACAACCACATTAGCATCAATAGTGAGGGTGTCAGTAAAGAAAAGTTTTTGCCAACCTTTTGGTCTGCTAAAGTGAGCCAATTGAAGATTTTTCCTCACCAAAACTTTCCAAGGCTCATCTCCCTCCCCTGCTTTAGCTATCCACTTGACTGCCAATGCTATACCTTGTGATCTCAGGTCCTTGAGTCCTAGTCCTCCCGAGGATCTATTTCTTGAACACCATTCCTAGGAAACTGCATGTAACCTCTTATTTCCTTTTCCATCTGCCCAAAGAAAATATCTGATAACCTTCTAAATAGAATTGAACTGGTGCTGACTAAAAAGGCACATAAAAGAGAAGTAGACTAGATAAGAGGAGATTATCTTCTGGCATACCTAGAATCTTCCCGGGAAGGAAAGGAGGTTGATGTCCCATTTGATGAGCTTTTTGTTAATCTTCTCAAAAATCTAGTCCTACATCTAATTGAGATTAGGGGAGATGGAAAAGGGGATTCCCAAATATCTGACCATATGGTCTAGACCTCCCAAGAAAAATTAAAATTGACCGACCATTCAGGAGGATTCTGCTCCCTTACCAACATAACATATTTGGATAATGAGACTTTGCTGCTAGAGGCTTTGCAGAAAAGGTCTAGTTTGTTCATCAAAAATCTCATATTAGCTTCTTCAAGGAGAAGGAGAATGGAAGTGTCATCTACAAACTGGACATTGGAGACATCCTAATTATTGGGGAGAAGGATACCTTTCACCCTAGGGGAGAGGGAATCATCTCTAAAGAGGTAGTGAAGAGAGTCTGTAACAATAACAAATAGGGAGGGAGCTAGGGGGCATCCTTTCCTGATAGATCTGGAGAGGCTAAAGAACTTTGATCTGACTCCATTGACTTCAACTACAGCCATGGCACCATAGAGGAGTTTTGATACCATCCTACAGAAGAAGGGAGGAAACACTAAGGCTTCCAACATCATCATGATAAATCTCCACTCGATCCTATCATACGCCTTCTCATAATCAATGAGGAGCATGGCACAATTTTGTCCTGATACTTTTGCCTAGTTCATAGCCTCCCAACATGTGATAAGATTCTCAAGGATGTATCTCCCCTTGACGAATCATGTTTGGGTGTTATTGATCACTGAGGGGAGGAGATTCTCAATTCTCACTACAAGTGTTTTGGCTAAAATCTTGTATATAACATTTAGAAGAGTAATAGGTCTCTAGTTTTTTATTAGAAGCCTATCACCCTCTTTAGGTATGAGCTTAATGAGGCCAACATTTAATTTTGGGCCATGAGTGTCTGCTTCAATAGCTTCATTGTATACCTGGAGAATTTTAGGCCCAATCCATTTTATGTTGGTCTTGTAGAATTCAATTGGCAACCCATCTAGACCAAGAGATTTATCATTAGCCATCCTATTGATGGAGTTATTGATTTCTTCCATAGAAAGTTCTTTGTTCAAAAAATTGGCCTCATCCTCTCATATCTTCTTAGAGATAAGGATTTTGATCTTGTCCTTGGCTTCCTCCATGGAGGCGTTAGTATCTTCTGAAGTGAACAAATCTTTATAAAAGGAGGAGAAGGCTTTGACAATCTCCTGCTGAGAAGAGACAACAGAGTCATGAACTCTAATACTTGCAATCTTATCTTTTGAAAGAAGAACTTAGAGCCTTTATCCTCCAAATTAATCTTGGCTCTAATCCTAGCCCCTCTGGTCTTGATCATCTGAATCATTCTGAGGGAGTCTCTACAAGTCATAACATTTTCAAGCAGCTCTTGAGAGGAAGGATTGACTTGATTCTGGACTTTTGCCTCTTGTAGAGACTCCACCAGCTTATACTCTAAAAATCTAGAGTCTTTATCCTTCTTAATCCTGACTGTTTTAAGCATATTCTGCCAAGATTTAGTGGTTTGAGTCCATCTATCAATGTCTGAGGCATGATGTGCAATTTTCTCATTATACCAAGCAATGATCTTGACCTCTGCCTAAACATCCTCATCTCCTAAGAGGGAATTATTAAGAGCAAAACCTTGTTTAGGGGGAGCATTAGAGACTTGGTCCCCAATGAGCTAAATGGAAGAAAAAATGGGGTGGTGGTCGGATAGGGTGAAGGGCAGGACCTTCACACAATTGTTGTCAAGAAGATGCTGACAACTGAACTAGAGCTTATTAAGGTAAAACCTATCCAATTTGGAGTATATCCTTCTCTCTCCTCTTTGAAAATTAGACCAAGTATACCAGATACCTTTAGATTCATTTTTGTTACCTGCTAAGAGATCGAATAGGTTAAGCTTGTTAATCAATCTACACCAATAGAGTGGCTCATTACCTTTCCATTCAAACCTAAGTCCACCCAACTTATCTTGGGCCCTCTCCACCATGTTGAAGTCCCTTGCTAAAATCCAAGGGATGGAATCTAAATTAGCTAACCACCTCCACAACTCAATCCTACCACTATGTTCATTTGGAGCATATAGTGAGCAAATCCCAAATTCTATATCTTTGACCCTCAATCTAATCCAAATAGCCCTATTACAAGGTGAAATGCCCAACATTTGGACAATATTCTTCCATGTGGGGCTAATTGGGATAGAGGTCCCACCCTTACCTCTAGGGTGCTTAGTAGAAAATGCAGTTGCATCTTTCCAGATACATTTGAGGGTAATATCAAGTTTAAATCCTATTGCTTTGACCTCTTGAAGCATCAGAATGTCTAATTCTTTATGTGATTTAAGAAGTCTCTTGACCACATATTTCCTGTTAGAGGCTTCCAGCCCTCTAACATTCTAGGATGCACATTTTAATAGCATAGTAAGTGTATATTAGTCAATATCCATGGGTTTCCTAAATCCTTTAAAGCATTTAGGCATATCCACTCTAGGGGTTTTAGAAATTTTAGGATTCCCACTGGTTAGGGGGGGCCTTCCCCTTTTCTTCTTCTTTATGGTTCCTATACCCAATTTTGTAGAGCATGATTTCATGGAGTGATCCTCCCCTTTGCTACCTTTAGAGAGATCAACTACAAAAACAAATGACTCTTCTGAGATACCTTTCTATGGGGCCTTATAAGAGATGTTAATCTCTCCTTCCTCAAGCTCAAAGTCTTGCCTCTGCACAGCTCCCAACTCTGTTCTCCCTATAGGGAGGGTGGACCCCTCCTCAAACCTCTTCTCTATAGACACATATATCCATCTATTAGGTGGGGGTGGAAGGGGAGGGGGTGCTGGGATGACAACAATGGAAAAGGCATTCAACTTATCTTCACTGACAAGAGAGGGGGAACTCCCTCCCATTCCACCACCTTGATAGGAGGCAAGGGACATCTCATCAGGGGTGGAGTGTATAGGAGAGGCCTGAGGGCCATCTACCCTATCTGTAGGGAGAACAGAGGGAGGAGATGTATTAATTAGAGGCCTTTGACCTTGAGGAAGACTGGAGTATATTTTCCACTTGGGCTGAGGATCACTTTTTTTTTTCAAAGCTCTATCTCTGATCTTATCTACAACCAGTTGTTGAGTGTTCTTTGTTCTATGTTTTTGTTTTGATTTAGGACCATTAAGGCCAAAATCAAGGGTTTCAATATTAGGAAAGCCTTCGAGGGGTTTCGAGTTGATAGAATTATCTTTTGGGAGTTTTGGGTGAGAGTTAAATTTACCTTTAAGGCTATCCAGGGTAGCACTGAGAGTAGCTGAGTCTTGGTTCCAGGCAGGGGGGTGAAATGTGAATATTGGGGGGAGGCTCAAGAGTGGCATTGTTCTTGGAAGAAGTAGATTGTAAATCTGGGCCAACCTTGTCCTTAGGGTTCAGAGGAGGAACAACTTTCTTATTCAAAGCATTCATTTTCTTAATAATAGGGCACTCTTTCTTTTTGTGGCCTTCTTTCCTACAAACAAAGCAGCCACCCAAACCACCCAGGAAAATAACTGGGCAACACACAGGCAAGGGGTCAATGTCAAATTGCAGGGTTTTAGGGAGGTCAACCCTAAGTTTAATAGAGAGAAGGACGTGAACATCCATGTTAGGAATGAGAGTATTAGACTGATCTATTCTAAGCACTTTGCCTATTGGCTCAAGCGCAAGCAGAATGAGGTTCAACAAAAATGGGGGAAGGTTTCCAATGATTAGCCACCTTGGGCTAGATAGGGCTAAGACTTCTTCTTAGGAGGCTTCGAGGGACCAAGGAATGGCCCTAAATTTGCAGGGGCCAACTCTCCAAAATTGTTTGCTCACAATAGCTTTATGCACTTTAGGGTCATAGAGAAACAAAATAAAAAGACCCTTTTGAAGCATACAATAGTACGAGAAATGAAAACCTAATTTATGCCCCCATGTTTTATGAAACCAATCATTAAGAAAATTCCTAGAGGGGATCCTGGAAATATCTACTGTAGTAAAGAATATAACATAGTCCTTAAGTCTAGATTTCTCTTGATTGATAACAACATTCATCTATGGATTTGGTTTAATAACTAACTTGGGAGGAACAAGATCCTTACCTCTATCTCCTTCGGCATTAGAAGCCCCCTGGGTTGTACATGCGAGGAAGGCAGCTCCTTCCGGTAGAACACATTCATTTTGGATGGCTTGCTTGAAGGACTCTGCTTTGGGTGCAGTTGGCTACTTTTCTCCATCTTTGAGAGTGTCACCTCCTACAACACCTTTGGAAACTACTAGGCTCACTTGAGAAACCACCTTGGGGTTAGAAGTGTTGACTTTGTGAGAAACATCATTCTCTGTAGGGATATATCCCTTAGGCGTCAAGTCAGCAGTAATGGCTCCTGGTGACATTAAGGCCATTGATGGTAGGCTACTAAGGAACGTGTGAGAGAGCCGAGCGAAAAAATTGGATAAACCCCAGGAGCATCAAGTTGCAGAGCACTTTTTTTCATCAAAACATTTTTTCTCATTATGATTATTGGCTCCTTTATTGTTGGTATAATTAGATATATAATGATTATTATTATTATTGGTATAGGGTTTAATGTCTTTGAACAATTTAATTTCACCCCTTTTGACCAATACATGTTCAATCTTAATCCCATTCTCAATAAGTTTTTCAAATGTAGGGGACATTGAAGTTGGAGCCTATAGTTCATCTCCAAATTTAAATTATTCATAAATATCTCCATCTTCTCCTTTTCTGGGATACTTCATGGATACCTTGCAAAAATAGTCCTCCACCTTTGAAGGAACCCTAAGAAAGATTCACCATCCTTTTGTTTTATATCACATAGTTTTAGCATGGCAATCTCATGTTCAATGTTGTAGGAGTAATGAGTTACAAATTTAGAGGCTAATTCCTCAAAAGTCTTGATCCCTTGCGGAAGTTTTGAGAGCCATTCCATGGCTTGCCCTCCCAAACTTCTTGGAAAAAGTCTCATTAAGTACGTAGTGTAATGCATACATTCAATACTTAAAGCACAAAACTCTCTAAGGTGATCATGTGGGTCTAATTTACCCATGTATTTATCATATTTAGGAAAGATTGTATTGATAGGAAAAGGTGCCATGACTGGGCTCTTGTCGAAAGGGAATGGACACAAGGCCTCAATAGAGAAAGGTTTAGGCTCGACGACCTTTTTCATTAAGTCTATTTGAGTTTGGAACATTTTTAGTTGTTGAGTCATAGCATGCATCAGGTTTTCCTCTTCTTTTCTCTTCTTGAGTTGATCCACATCTTAATCATGTGGGAGCTTTACCCCTACTTGGGCTAGAGTTAGGAAAAAATTCTCCCTATCCCTATGTATTAGTTTGTCCATGACTTCAATAAAATCATTATCTTGAGCCACTCTATTAACCCTTTCTTCAAGCGTTTCTTTAGGATCTTAGTTTGCATTGTTGGTATTATCATAATCATGAAATGAGGAATTTCAATCCATTGATTCAAGTCTTTTTTAAAATAAATTTGGGAGACTATCCCCTTGGTTGTGATTGTTGAAAAGACCTTGATAATCAAATTTAGGGACCTCTTGTGCAATGCAAGTGTCGTCTTCTCTTAAATATAATTTGAGTTTGTGAGAACTGTATCATCTTAAAATGGAAGCACTTCCATGTTAAGAGTTTTTAGCCCTCCGAGTAAGTGGTTTTGGGTCATCTTGAACACCTTGAATTGATCTTAGCTTTGATCTAGCTTTCTCCCCGCTTTCCACTTCTTTTCTACATAATTCTGGCTTCCTGAACTGAAATTCTGAGATTCTTGACTTTTGGGTCAATGACTACATTTTTGGGTCAAGGACTACATTTTTGGGTCAAAGACTACATTTTCGGGTCAATGACTACATTTTTGGGTCAAGGACTACATTTTTGGGTCGAGGACTACATTTTTGGGTCAAAGACTACATTTTTGGGTCAAGGACTGCATTTTTGGGTCAAGGTCAACATTTTTGGGTCAAGGTCGACCTCAACCCTGACCTAGTCAAGGTTGAGCTCATCTTTGACCTTGGGTTCAAATTTCAAGGTCTCGGGATCTCCGGTTGTCGAGTTTCAGAAATAATTGTTTTCCCGCTTTCGGGTCCGCTGTTTTGATCTCTAAAATGGTAAACTCTTAAATTATATTTAATTTAGGTCCATTCCTATAGAGGTGAGGACCTAATTGGGATTTAATTCTCCAAGGTGGCCCATCTAGAGGAGTGTGCCCTAGATCACTATAAAAGGAGGCCTTCCTCTCTCATTTTCTCCATCAAGTTTTGTAATCAAGCACTCGAGCTCTCAAGGTGATCAAGTAAGCATTCCATTCAAGCATTCAAGTCCTCTTCTTCATCCAAGTTCTCCATTGAAGATCAAGGATTCAAGCATTCAAGTCATTGAAGGGATTTGGTTCAAGCATTCAAGATTCATCATTCACACCCTAGATCTAGCCATCATGATGGTGTGATCTTCCTTCAAGATCCTTTGTTCATCTTCAAGATCCATTTCATTCTTCCCTCAAGGTGGATTCCAAGCATACAATCATGGAGGTTTGATTTACATTTATTGTTGTGTTCAAGCTTTCATATCAATATACTTGTTTACATTTCAAATACAATTGCATATCTATTGAATTGCATAGCTTCATTGTTAGATCCTTTTCTACTACTTGCTAGCATTCTCCATTTCAATTTCAATATTAAGGTTGATTCCAAACCAGGGTTTGACCAAGGAAAACCCCTCAAACAAACAAAAAAACCATTTTTCTTGCAGGTATAGGTGTGAAATCTCAGATTTAAGAGCGAATTTGGATACCCTTTTTGGATATCTTTCAGGATCTGCAAACAGAATCAGAATCGGACTTCAAATAATGTGGTCTTTGACCTTTTTAAAGGTCAAAGTCAACCTATGTGAATTTGGAGAAAATATTTCTGGGTTTTGTAGATCTCGCAATTTTGGTTTAAACCTAAGAAAATCAATAGTTTTTGAGATCGTTTGATAGGGTTTTCAGTCAATTCTTTTTCAGAGGTAAGTACCTTTATTTCTTAATTTCAATATTAGTCGTCGACATTTACTTTTTATATCAATACAATTCAAACGTAAGTGTAAAATATTGGTTTTGGGGTCTCTCTTATGTGCAAACCATTGTTCTAGGACCCCATCCATATTTTATCCTCTACAAGAACGTGTAGAAATCTACATCCAACAAGGTTTGATTTCAAATTGATTCCCAAATTTGGTAATTGTTGATTTTTAATGAAGAGATTAAAAAATGTAAGATAAATTTTCAAATGGATCTCTTTCACTTGTTCTATGTATTTTTCAAACACAACAACCACAAGTACACTTGTTCTTTTTAACCCTCTACACAAAAAGTGTTTGAATTTGTAGGATGTTATCATGGGGTTTTGCACAAAAAGACACTTCAAGCAATCTACCTAGCTTAAGATTTGGTTCGTAAACATGGCTCTATAAGGTAGCCTTTGCTAAGTTAACAAGATTTTAATTAATATTCTGTTCAAAAGGGATATTAAACTTTCATCCTCCAATTATAGTAAGAGGCTTCCCACCACCAGTATGTTGGATTTTTGTGCAATCCCGAAGGACTACTCGAGGAAGTTCAAAAATTTAACACCCTTTTGTCACACACCCCATTAAGGATGCATGAATTTCATTTTATAGTGGGTTGGATGATTGTGGAAAAGGTGATTGTATCCCACTTTGGGTTGTTCCTCTCACCGGCCTTGTTAAGTCAAATCTCAGGAGGTGAGCCCAACTATTGATCTAGCATGCTCATTTGAAAGCAATAAAGTGGAATAAAGAAATAGGTTATGGGAGTTTGATTCACCAAAAAAGGTGAAGAGCATATATCCCTATCTACTTCTCAATCCCCAAACACAATTAACAATGTTCAATTACCAACCCACTAACTAATGAGGATCGAGTATTACTACTCTTTTCTACAAACAAAGGGGTTTTTCAAATTTAGTGTTTGATTTACTTAGCCTTTCTTTTAATCAAGGAATTTAACACTTTTGGCATTTTGATTCACTTAAAAAGTAAAGAGCATAGGACTAATGTCAAATTACTTAAACAATAATAGGCTTTAATTACTAGATTGTGAAAATGGCAAAGCCACAATTTAAGTAAAAAAAATGACTAAATTTAGGCTTACCTTCAAACGAAGCTAGCTAAGGCTAGGGGCATTTTTGATAGATTTTTCATTTTTTATGCTTACCTAGTGGCGATCGTTCCTTTCCAATTGCTTCTCCTCCAAAAAATTAGTCAAAAAAACTAGCAAATGTGAAGAAAGCAAAGATAAAGTTGAATCTAAGCCTTAATTACCAAATTTAAGCAAAACTTGATTAAGGTGAATATATCCAATTCAATGATGCAAATTTTGCCTTATATGCTTCTACAATTTTTAAGTAATGATCATATACCTTACTCTCTTGCTGTGGATCTTCCAAAACCAACTTAATGTGAGCAATATTCTCCTCTTTAATCCTCTTTGTCAAGGCTTTTCCCTCACTGTTGAATCTGCTCTCTGGTTTTTTTATTTTTTTATGTCTGGCCATCCTGCAGAGGCAAAGAAAACATTTTCTGACAGTCAGATTTTGAAATTTTAAATTTAATCAAAAGTGCTACTAAATCTATTGAAAGCACTATTTCAATTCTTAAAAGCACAGCAGATCGAATTAAATGCACTATTAAAATAATCAAAAGCGCAGAAACAAAATTTCAAAGCGCTATTTTAATTTGCAAAGGCGCCAGAAAAAGTGCAAATGTGCTGAAGAATGTTGAGAAAGCGTTGGCTAGTCAGGGCAAAAGCACTAAACGAAGATTAGACAAAAGTCAGAAGGAATCAAACACACTAAAATCCTATGTAAAGGCACAAGAATTTATCGTCAAAGCATTGTTTCAGAGCTCAAAAGCACTAGAAAACCTATCAAAAGTGATGCTTAAAGGATCACATGCGCTATTTCACCTGCAAAACAGAGAGTTTAAACAAGCAAAAATATAATAACATGAAATTTTCCAAATTTTATGAAGGATTGAGGCCTACTGCCCCACGGTGGGTGCCATTTTGTGTACTAGAATTTGTACCTTCATAGGGTTAGTATCATCAATAATTCAAATAAATACTAAATTATCACAAATAGCAATCTAATTAAGCTAAAAATTGACAATTAAGCACTATATGGATCTCTAGCTAAGGATGCTAATGATGAAGCTCTCAGCAAGCCTCCATTAGTGACATTCCTAGAATGAGAAATGATATGATAAGCTAAGATAAATAGTTCAATTCCAAATTAAAAAGCTAATTAACTCTTATATTGCCTCTCTAGCTCAAAATCTCAAGAGGTTAGATGCAATTCTCAGATTTGTGGATGAGTTATGAGTGATTTGTGCCTTGCTTTTATAGATTTTGGCAAGGGTAGAGGGTGTAGTTGAGTTGATCAAGGTTAGGTTGGGGTTAAGTCCTTGGTTCCACCCTTTGGAGACAAGAAGATAAGATGAGTGGACAAGATGTTTTTTTCCAATTGAGTGATTGAGATTCATTTTGGCTTGATCCATGTGAGTTCTTTCCTTAAATCCTATTGGTTGAGGCTTTTTCCTCCCATGTGGTGTTGAGAGAAAATAAGACTTAATTAATTGAATTTAATTAATTTGTTTAGCCATGTGTACCCCTTGAATGGGTTGATTTGATTTAAATTGAACTATACAATTAATTAGATTAATTGCACATTGATTTGATTTATCATGATTTGATCGATTTAACTTGAATTTATGACTTTGATTTTTAATTAAATTGAATTTAAAGCTTGATTTGAATTTTGATTGGCTAAATGTTTGTTTCGATTCAATTGCCTTGATTTTGCCTTAGTTTTGCCTTGATTACTCACATGATTAATCATATCCATTTTCAAGTGATTACAACAATATAATAATATTATATATAACAATTATATCTATTTGAATTGATTACAATATTGTATTATTTTAATATTGTATTCTTTTATAGATTTGTAAAATTGTAATATTTTATCATTCAATCAATAAAAAAATTATAATATTTTAATTTTAAAAAATATATAATTTAATAATATATTACAATATAAATGCATATTTTTAGATATAGATTATTTATTAATTACATGTATATTAAATTAAATAATAAAATTTATTAAAAATATTATAATTATATGTTATATTTAGATTATAATTATAAATTAAGTTTTATATATTAATATATTTAACTTTTTTATTGATATATTTTATATTAATTGATTTGTAAATCAATGATAAAAATTAATATTAATATATTTTTAAATTATTATTTTTAATTTAATTAATTTTATATTTTGTATTTAATAAATAATTTTAATTATAATTGATTATTTTAATTTTGTATTAAAGTGAAATAGAAAATATTCATACAATTATTTTATTTTGGTCGGTAATAAGTTGTATTTTATTAATATATAAAAGCAATTACATAATTGGGTAAGCATACAAAATTGCTTCCAAAGAGTCCTTACAATCCAGCAGCCATCTAAAAAGGCCCATCTTCATCCAAAAAAACAAAAGAAAGGGCCAAACAAAAAACAACCCACAGGCCTTTGAATGTAACCTTTAAACAACTGCTACAGCAGGGCCACCCTGAGCATAACTTCCGCAGGAAACGAACATCCAGATGAAACCCCCCATAAAAACTAAAGAAACATCTATCGCCCCACCATATCCGGACCATATTCGAAGGGAGACCAAAATTCGCTAACTCCCAAAGTATAAACAACAAAAAAAATGCAGCACATACACCATATTAACTTGCCTTTACAACTCCCGCTCCACACTTGCACCAAAGAGAATGATGTTTCTTTGGGAAGGAGGTCGGCACCTGCACACCCCACTTGTCATCCATAAAATTTTAAATGCCCTTTTTCAGACATTCCCATCCAGCTCTCCTTGCTACCAAATAACTGACCCTATCCACCCTTTTCGGCCATTGGACAAAGGGAACAATGCCAACCTCCGCCCCTTCCTCTTTATCAGAGAAGCATTCACTGTAATCAAATGCCCACTCGGGATGGGCCCATTCAAGCAATGAATCCATCCCCACAATCAAATCCTCTTCAAACATTTCCTTCATAACCCAAGCTACACAATTTTCATGTTCGCCTAATTCCAGACCCCAGGCCATAATCATGGTTGCAATGTCCACTTGTAACTTCCACTTTCGATCACCATTATGGAACAGAGGCCCTAGCATCTACTGGAAAGCTTGGACAACCTCCTTTGAGGAGCATTTTAACAACAACTTCACCCTATGATCATCCACCGGGCCGAAAATCCCTTTTTGTTGCTGCTTAGTGTGGAAAGTGAAAGTTAGCTCCATTAGAGCAGCATGGATCTTCAAAGAAAAGGTAAAGAGCAAACCAACACAAACACAAAAGAGACACCACCAAAGGGGAAAACCATCAAGTATGCTTTAAAAGCTCATCTCCTCTGGACATCAAATTCTTTCAAAAGCATGCCAAACATCAATGCTTCATCAATCTGTGACCACTGTCATTTCCAAACATAATTCACTTTCGTGTGTTCCTGTAGTTAGATGCAACTTGCTCAAGAAATGATGAAAAAGGCAGCACCTCATATATCGTAGCAATCTGACATAAGCCTTTATGACATCATCACAACATGACCACTTACTTCTTCGATCCATGATGTGAATTAAAATCATCAACCATAAGGTCCCCAACATCTACAAAATCCACTGCCTGCTTTGAAAGTATGTCCGCTTCCAAATTACCCTCCCTTTTTATATGGGTGACCTTATAGTTGTCCAATGTCGATAACAACTCTCTAATCAACATAATCTCATTCTCTAAATGCCAAGCATTTATGGACAAATTAGAAATTGCTTGCACTACTAGCAAATAATCCCCTTCCAAATGTAATCTACTAAAGCCATACTATTTTGCAAGTCTAACCGCTAGAAGTGCTGCTTTGCATTCAGCCATGTTGTTAGTGCCATCCTCACATCTTTTCAAAGTAGTTAGAATAGTGTTACCATCACTATTTCAAAAATCACCCTGGTACCACTCCTGCCAAGGTTGTTCTTTGCTAACCCATCAAAGTTTGCCTTCATCCAGCCATCCTCCGGTGGGCTCCAAGTAATTTTATCCTTCACCACCAAACTTTTCCTAGTAACTAGAGCACCTATAGGGAGGGAAAATCTAATTCATGGCCATTGTAATTAGATAGCCCTATCCTCTTTTGTGTAAGGGATCTTCATAAATTGTCTCCTAGTAGCTGACATGCTTACCATCTCCTCAATTGCATGTTGCAATCTCATTGTGAACCTTTGTATAGATTCCTTTTCATCTCTGAAAATCCACCTATTACATTCTGTCCATAGCTCCCATACAACCAAGAATGGAGTGATTGACCAAATACCTAATAAGGTTGATTTCCTAACTACTCGGGGCCATCCACCAAAAACCTGTTGTATAGTGTTTTCCCTTGGGCCTTGCTAGTTCAATTTTTGCTGCACAAAATTCCAACACTGTTCAACAAACCCACATTGAATCAGCAAATGATATGTTGATTCCTCCTTACATTCACAGAGGGCACACCTAGTAGGTCCTTTCAAACCTAATCTTTTCCTTCTTTCTACAGTCAGGATCCTTCCTTTACATGTCAACCATGCAAACATACCTACTTTAGGTAATAAATACTTTTTCCAACAAAGATCTTGTGAAGAGAACTGGGTGGCATCATTTACATCCATCAATCCCAACTTAACAGAGTAGTCTCCTGAATGAGACCCACACCACTTGATCCTATCACACTGTCCAGTAATAGTGATCAATCTTCTATGCAAAATACCCATCATAAGCTCCTTCTATTGCATATAAAGATCTTCATTATCTATCAATTTCCACCTCCAAATCTACCCTTCAACACTATTTGCAAGTTCCAGATAGTCCCTAACTTTTGACCTCCATTTGGATTCAAAGTACACCTTCAGCTGGGAGAAATACTGAACATCCTTCAAAGCTGGGAGACCATTCCAAGAGTAATCCCAAAACTAGGCCTCACTACCATTACAGATCTACCACGATATGTGATCACAAATCACAGGTCTACAAGATAACAAAAAGTTCCATATGGCCGACCCACGAGGGGGGTCTCTAATAGTGAAGATCCATTTACTATTTGGTGAGTCCAAATACTTAGCTTGGAGTATTCTGACCCAATAACACGAAGGATTACTGTACATACTCCAAACCATTTTGGCCCCTAAGGCTTTATTCATAATTTGCCAATTCCTAATACCTGCCCCACCGCAAGCTTTGGGTTTACATATCTTTTCCCATGAAACCAAGGGAATCTTATCCTCCTCCTTTGAGCCACACCAAAAAAACTTCCTCATCTTAGCTTCCACCACCTTAAGGATTTTTTTGGCGATATCCATTTACATCATAGAACAAATGAGGATAGCAGAGATCACTGTTTGAAGCATCGAGATCCTACCAGCAGAGGAAAGCCACTTCCCTTTCCACCCATCCATCTGCTTTAGACATTTTTTGACTAAATCCTTCCAAAGCTCAGACTTATTACTACCTATGAAGAGAGGGATACCATGATATTTTCTGGGGAAAAGTCCTATTTTCATGCCTAAGATTTTGTCGATCTTCACTTGTTCCTTCAGGGGAGTATTGAAGAAAAAAATCTCAGACTTTCTCCAATTAATAAGTTGTCCAGAGATTTTCCCATACAACTCCAAAGTGTCCCTCATTACTTTGGCTTCCTAAATAGAAGCATCCCCACCCAAGAAAGTATCATCCACAAACTAAAGATGAGAGAGGGCCTCAACTCCTTCTGTAATAAGGATGGCTTTCTAGACACCTTCCAGCTACTTTTTGGAAATCATCCTGTTGAGAACTTCTGCCATAATAATAAAAAGAAAGGGAGATATAGGATCCCCTTGTCAAATCCCTTTCTCCTATTCAAAAAAATCTTGAGGGCTTCCATTGACCAAAAAAGAGAACCTAGGAGTAGTTATACAACTACAAACCCAATTAATCCAACCTTCATCAAACCAAAATCTGCTCAAAATGACCAATAAAAAAATCCTATCCACTTCATCATAGGCTTGCTTAATATCTAACTTAACCATCATTTTCTTGCTTTTCACAGCACGAATGGAGTGAATTGCATCATGGGCAATCACCACTCCCTCAAAAATAGAGCACCCAAGGGAAAAACCACTTTGAGCCGCAAAGATCATAGTGTTGAGAACATGTTTGAGCCTGTTGGCCATCACTTTGGAGATGACCTTGTAGACAATATTACATAAAGCAATTAGCCTGAAGTCCTCGAAGGAAGATTGTGTATCCCTTTTCAGGACAAGAGCAATAAAAGTATTATTGAGATCTTTAAGAATAAATCCACCTTGCCTAGATTCCTCCATGACCTCCCAAAGATCCTTGACAATAAGATTCCAAAACTTCTGAAAGAAAATGGTCAGGAAACCATCAGGGCCTAGGGCCTTATCCCTTCCTAAACCAAAAAGAGCAGCTTTAACTTCCTCCAAAGACATAGGTTTAGTAAGGTCCCTATTCTGCGCATCTGAAACCAAACCAGGGATGACACCAAGAACTTCCTCATATAAAGGATCATGATCCCCTGACACATTTTTATTTTTAGAAAAGAAAGCAATAGTTGCAACATTGATCTCCTCTATGTCCCTGAGCACAACCCCATGATCATTCTAAATACTAAAATTTTTATTGTGAGCTCTGTGTTGTTTTAGGGAATTATGGAAGAACTTAGTGTTTTGATCACCCTCCTTCAACCACGTCTCTCTAGATTTTTGCCTCTAGTAAATCTCCTCTTTTTTCAACCAACCTTCCAATTGAGATAGTAGACATTACTCCTCCTCAAAATCAACCTCCGACATGCCATTCTCAATAATATTTAAGCTTAGGGCTTTGACTTTGTCTTCTACTTTAAGTTTTTCAACAAAAATATCTTTAAAGTGCAGTCTATTCCAAACTTTTAACTACTCTTTAATAAATTGAAGTTTCTTGACAAATAAAAAAGCTTTGTTACCTGACCTTTTCAGAGCTTGAGACCACCAACCTTTAATTAGGTCATAGAAGCCATGGACAGTAAACCACATCGATTCAAATTTGAAGGGAGACCTATCCGGGGAGTCCTCATGTTGAATTCTTAAGGCAATTGGGAAGTGATCTGAACCTTGAAAAGGGAGAATTTCAGCATCACAGGTCCATGAAACAGGAGCCCAGTTACCACCCACAAAAAGTGATCAAGCTTTCAACAATGTTTAGGAAGCTAGCCCGCCTGTTAGTCCAAGTAAAATCACCTTTTTCAAAAGGGATCTCCACAAGGCCATAGGAAGTCACAAAGGCACAAAAGTCCCTTTGGCTAACACTACACCACCCCTTACCACCTTTCTTATCCTCAGGGGAGAGAATTGCATTAAAATCTCCACCCAGCACAACAACATCATCATCCAAGTTCTCTAGGACCCTCAATAATGAGTTCCATACCAATATTTTATGAGAGCTGCTATTGGGTCCATAAATATTGAAAACATAAATATGATAGTTGAGGTGTTTCACAAACACTCTTAGCCCCTGCCAAAATTGATCAGTTTGTAACACAATCACATCCAAAGAGCTCGGATTCCACAAAATGCCAAGACCACTCGATGCCCCTTGAGCATAGACAAGTTCACAATTCCATCTACTAAACCTACATTTGAAAAAGTCACCAGCATCATCTTTAATCTTTATTTCTTGTCACAACACAAGATTAGGTTTCATTTGATCAATACATCTTTTGATCAAACGAAGCTTGTCAGGGGCATTGCAACCCCTGACATTCCACGATAAGGTTTTCATGGCTCCCGCCTTTTCCCGATCTCAATAGTTTGGTTTGGTCAACAACATTTCTAGCAATTTCCAACCTCATCCTAATAGATTCCACCCCCCTTCGCTATTTTTCCCCTATTCTTGGCTTTTTAAGGGACGAAGTAGTCTGTCCAATCCCCCTCTGTTCAAAAGAGCCAACCTTATCAAATAGGCCAAGGTCGTCCAGATCATTCCCTACATCCAAGCCATCAAACTCAGAGTCCCAATCCTTGGAAGCACCATCACAATCCTTTTCTTCCTCAAAGGAATTACTCAAATTCCTTATAGGGGAGATTTTGATATCCTTAAAAACATCCTCTTGCTTATCCTATTCCACCTTTACATCTGAGACCTTCTCCAAAATAGAGACAGAAACCCTGCCAAGATTCTCAAAAGTGTCTGGAATAAAGAGAGGGCCACATACATCGACCGCCTCAGTGGGTTGCACAGGAGGAAGCAAATCCTCCTAACAAGTAGAAGCAACTAACTTTGGGGGAGGGGGACACCTATCCGGTTCAGGAGCCACTGAGCATTGAGAGAAGGGTGTCTCCTTCACCACTTGTGTTGAGGGATAGTGAGATGCCTCCCCGAAGGACTTAAAGGCTTCTTTAAAAGAGGAATCAATGACACTTTTCAAATCCCAACTGCAATGCAAAGAAGTGAAAGAACTTCTAGAGATAAATTGATCTACGAGGTCTGACTTAATCATTTCCTACTCAAGAGACCTTCTTTCAAGTTCATCTAGCAATGAGTCATTCTACTTCCCTTTATCTTTCCTTATAGATCTATCTATATCAGAAGAAGAAGCAAGATCCTTACCCTGCCACCTTATGATCTTCTAAACCCAAACACCGCAATCTGTTCCCAGGGAAACCGTGTTTGGGATGGGGTTGTTTGCCTACAAACTAATCAAAATCCAGGGGTGGATCGAGGCGTCTTTTTCACAAATCACTTCCTCATATTTAATAAAAGTTATGATGCTACTACCTATTTGTCTGAGTGTGTCTTCTCCCCGGTATTCCAATGGCAGGTTGTGTAAACTGAGCCAGACCAGATACTCTTTTAAACTTTCCTTTTGAGGGTCAAAGTTTGCTTCCCACTCCTTCAAGTAGATCCCCTACCCTTCAATGAGGTAGGGGCTATTTTTTAGGATCCATTCTTTATCCCCCTTCGATGGACACAAACCCATATAGAAACCATTAGAAAGGGTTTTCAGTTTGCAACCTTCCCCCCAAACATCCTTGCACCAGAGCCTAATAGTGTAGACAGACGGCCACATACCTAGCCATTTAAAGAAAAAGGCTCTCTCTTATAGGGTTGAGGACGCTTCTTGCCAGTGAGAGTCTGAAACTCTGATAGTGGTGCAGATCTCATACCTTATATTATCAGGAGGCGTCATCGTAGGAACTATAGAAGTCGTCGCAACCTTTGACGGATTGGGTTGCTTCAGTTTGTAAAACTTCCCTGCAATCTGCCTGGAATCAAAGTTTTTACCAATATGCACATAGTTCGGGTTTTGCCAATGTCTGGGTGCCATTTTCTCCCCTCTCCTTCCATTCCAGCCTGAGTTTTGTATCCCTCTATTTCTTGAGACATCTGCCCTAGGACGCCTAAAAGAGGAGTTGGTTTGAAACCCTTGCTAATAACGCCTATTGAACATCCACGAAACTCCTTGTTGCGATCTGTAAGAAAGGCCCCCATGTTGTTTAAAATACCATTGATCCTTGTAACCATGTCTCCCATCTCGAGAAGTTGCAGGTAATCGTTGGAGCCGAGGCTCCTCTCGCCTACGCTCCTCACGCTTGCACTCCATTATCTTCTTCTGTGATATTTTATATTCATACAATTATTATTATTTATAATAAAATGTAAATAAAATTTCTATTTGAGTCAATTTTACAATTTTTTCCCTAATTTATTCTTGGAATATTTGCAAGATATTATTTTTTAAAATGCTATATGATATGATTTTGCATAAGCTATTCTTAAATATTTGAAGGATATTATTTTTTAAATGCTAAATAGTATGATTTTACATAAATTATCAAATTATGTAAAAATATTAAATTAAATAAAAATAAGAAAATATCTTAAAATATTCAATAAAGAAAAATAAATAATTTATATATTTAGGATAACAATTAAATTTCTATTCTTAAAATTTCAACTAGTATTATAATTAAAATTACCAATATAATTCTAAATTATAATATTTTAATTATAAAAAAACATTACTTCTAATAATTATAAAAAATTAATATAATTAATTAAAATATTATTTTTAAATTTTTAATCTACTTTTAAATTCTTCTCACAATTAATTTATGGATCATGTATAGAGCAAATTCATTCATTACAATAGATACTTCCCACTACAATAAAATTTAATATCTAAAATTATTCTCTCGTTCTTAAATTAATATTGCATAAATAATTTATTAACTAATCAAAAAATTTATTTCTAAATTATAAATTTTTATGATTAAATAATTTAACGAATTAAAACAATTAATCTTATTCTTTATAATTATTACTTCTATTACAATATAATATTAAGTACTAATATTATGAACAAGTACATTTTCTTTTCTTTTGAACACAATTTCATTGATATTAAAAATAATAAAAAAATATAAATATCTTTTGGAACTACTAATTAACAGCGGGAATTGGACCGAAATTGGCGGTGACGCTTCCCAAATCTCACGAATCTGTTGTTTGGTTCCAGTATTTGCAATTCGGGTTATGTGGGGAAAAACCTAGTTTAGGCCCTAAAACGAGCAGCACCATCTTCCCAGTGAGGAGGTGGAATTTGTTTTCAAAACCCGATTTTCATAATTTCGCAACCAAATTTAATAATTGGTCGGGTCTGTCATCTTCCCTCTTTGATTTTCGGGTTTTGTTTCGCCATTTTTGAGGGTTTTGTTTTCGCTGTTTTCGAAGGGTTGTTTCATCATTTTCATCTACTTTGGCTCTTTGCAGATGTAAAAAGTCTCTGCATTGTTCGACTGCATTGTTTGTTTGGTTTGGCTCTCTATAGATGTGAGTGGGGGATACTGTGGAAAAAGAAGGGTTTCAAAATCTGCATTGTTCGACTGCTCTTCTCGGTACGCTTTTTCTCGGCTTTCATCCTATTTTCATTCTAGTTTGTCAATTCTGGTTTGTTTAAAACTTTGTTCAATTTCTATTTGGTTGATGGTAATAAAAAACTTAAATCATATGTAATTCTAATATACCCACATATGCCAAGATGGTTGGCTTCAAATGACACTATACTGAAATTTTTACAGCTTTGTGTGATTAGGGCAATTTCTAACCACTATTATCCATTGCATTTTTATTACTTATTCCGTGCCTTGCAAGATTGGGCTGAAGCATGAAGATTGTAGTGGCTATCAACATACCCACCAACACGAACAACAAGCGTTGCTCTTTTAGTAAATAGTTTACGGGTCTAGAAATGGATTTGGGCTTCTGGGGCTTGGGGTAATACGGATCTGCATTTGAAGGGCTCCGACCTTCTTCATCCCTACGATGATTCAACTTTTTAGCAGGGTTATTTGTTCATATTGAGGAGTTTTTATTGTTTTGTGCGGGAATAGGCTAGAACTGAGGTGCCTTTTTTTGTTTGTGACAATGCCAAACTTTGTTACAACTTTGTGTGATTAGGGCAATTTCTATTTGGTTTGATGGTAATAAAACGCTGCTTGAGAATACCAAATCCGGTCTTGTTCATTTAGCTCCTTACCTCTTTATTGTTATAGCTTTGTGTGATTAGGGAAATTTCTATTTGGTTTGATGGTAATAAAATGCTGCTTGAGAATACCAAATCTGGTCTTGTTCATTTAGCTCCTGACCTCTTTATTGTTACAACTTTCTATGATTAGGGCAATTTCTATTTGGTTTGATGGTAATAAAACGCTGCTTGAGAATACCAAATCCAGTCTTGTTCATTTAGCTCCTGACCTCTTTATTGTTACAACTTTGTATGATTAGGGCAATTTCTATTTGGTTTGATGGTAATAAAATGCCGCTTGATTCAGTACCTAGTAAGCCTGATTCAAATGACATAAAAACCATTTAAAGTGTCACTGTAATCCAGTACCTAGTAAGCCTGATTCAAATGACATAAAAAACACAAGTTCTAGCATTATGCTACATAGCACAAAGAAAGGCCTTTCTAGTAAGCCTATACTAAACGATAGCACATTGCGGAGACTGTTTAAAAGGGTACACATTGCTAATAAGGAAAAATAAGCTCCATGAAACTACTATTCCAGCTCAAAGTTTTGAAACTATGTTGTTATGTTGTGTCTCAAAATCGAAAACAGGGGAACAAGATTTAGTGCCAAAACATCATTAACCAAATCCACTAGTGAACTCACAATGAAGAACACAGTGGAAGACCAAACCGTATAGTGGAGGAAAAATAGTAAATCATATATTTGGAACTTGAAAATACCCACTGATTGGGGAAAATTCATTTGGAGAACTACTCGGTCTACATCTAAAAGTGTAGAACTCTTTTTGCAAATAGTAAAATAGAGTTGAAGTAATAACTACTTATGCTTGTGAAGGAAGCAGTATTGACTGCTTGATGATGCTTTGATTAAAGAGGTGTTGACTGATACCACAGTCTGCTATAAACTAATCTATGGGTACCTAGAAAATAAGGAGTGTGCTTGGAAGTTTTTTTTGTAATTCCATTTAGGAAATTGATGTTTAAAAAAACCATCTTGTGCCTGAAAGTAATCAGTTATTGGCAGATTTAGTGGACACCATTGTTTTAAGACATTGTCAGATTGTTGTGACTGGGCTTAACCCTTTTGGATTTAATAGCTATCTTAATCAAATTTTCTTAATTAAATATTCTAGATAATCCTTTTCATGTAGCATTCATAACCAGACAAGAAGACTGAACTACAAACATGAAACAAATTTAAACCAATACAAACAGGGCTCTTTTTGTTTCTCCAACCCATACTTGTTCAGATTTGAGGATACAAAATTGGAAAAGCCACAATATTTATAAACCAATTAAGGAAAGTAAACATTTTTGTGCTTTATGTGATGGATGAATGCATATCTTTGTGATTATGTCCACATTTCCTTCCTCATATCGTTTTGTTTGTCCACATTTTAGGCCATTGATGGATCCTATTAAGAATATTGACATTCTACGACAGGTAGTTGTGGAGACCACATATTCTCATCTTCTCACAGCTCTTATTGCTTGTGTTGCCGTAGCCATAGTAGTGGTGGCCCAAGAAGGCAATGCAGAAATGGGTAAACGAAAAAGAAAAAGAAATTATTTTTTTAGAATGGTTATTCATTCCAATGATGTGGATTGTCATGATCAGATTTGCATGAGTAGGGGAACCTTCTCTCATCTAGCTACTATCCTAAGGCTGAAAGGAACCTTGACAAATATGATACACTTGACGTTGGAAGAACAACTTGTGATGTTCCTCCACACCGTTGGCCACAATTTGAGGAACCACAAGATTGCCCACAACTTTGGGCACTTAGGAGAGACAATCAGCTAATACTTCCACAAGGTGTTGAGGGCTATCTTAGGACTCCACAAGGATTACTTTCTACCACCTAGTCCAAACACTCCTCCTGAAATTAGTGGGAACGAATGTTTTGATCCATTCTTCAAGGTAATTGTTGTGTTGTTACAAATTTCTTGTATGGATTTTTATCCTTATCATATTATTGGTTGACCATAGAATTGATGATTGTATCATATCATATAGGATTGTGTTGGAGCTATTGATGGAACCCATATACCAGTCACTGTCGATGTCGACATGCAAGGTAAATATCATGATAGAAAAGGCAACCTGTCGCAAAATGTTATGGGTGTGTGTTCCTTTGATCATAAGTTTCAGTACTACCTTGCTGGTTGGGAAGGGTCTGCTGTGGATAGTCATGTTCTAGCTTAAGCTCTATCAAGAACAGATCCTCTTGTTGTTCCCCCTGGTAAGCCAAATCATAGTTTAATATACTCAAGGGTACAATCAATGTTTCACATTTTAATAATATACTTTATTTATGTAGGAAAATATTTTCTAGTGGATGTTGGATATCCCAATGCACCTAGATTTCTTGCTCCTTATCGGTGTACATGCTACCACCTGAAGGAGTGTTCAAGAGAGAATCCAATAAACTCTCAAGAAGAGTTGTTCAAACATCGACACTCCTCTCTTAGAAACTTAGTAGAGCATACATTTGGTATTCTCAAGCAGCGTTTTCCAATCTTGAGGCATGCCACGACTTATCCTATCATGACACAAGCCCATATTGTATTAGCATGTTGCATACTACACAACTACATTATGTTAGAGGTCAACATTCCATCAGAAATTGTCACCGAAGAGGAAGATGATCATGTTGGGGTAGATGTACCAATGCTGGAGACATATGGGTTGTCTTAGCATGATAGAGACTAGTGGGCACAATTTCGAGATGATATAGCAAGTAGAATGTGGGAAGAGTATAGATCCCGAGAATAGTTGTTCTTGTATGACTCAAGACTACATGATGGTTTCCTCTTTCTTCTCTTTTTATCTGCAAGTATTGGACTTGTATGGCTCAATGTGTTTTATTTGAGTAAACTGATGTATGAAGATACTTTGACATACATGATGGTTTCCTTTTTCTTCTCTTTTTATCTACAAGTATTGGACTTGTATGGCTCAATGTGTTTTATTTGAGTAAACTGATGTATGAAGATACTTTGATATACATGATGGTTTCCTTTTTCTTCTCTTTCTATCTGCAAGTATTGGACTTGTATGGCTCAATGTGTTTTATTTGAGTAAATTGATGTATGAAGATACTTTGATATACATGATGGTTTCCTTTTTCTTCTCTTTCTATTTGCAAGTATTGGACTTGTATGGGTCAATGTGTTTTATTTGAGTAAATTGATGTATGAAGATACTTTGATACCATTAACAATAATTTGTATACACAACATGGCATTCACAGAATTATTGGTGAACATGGATGATATTGGTAACACGAGCTAGATATCTCCTTCCTTGAAGAAGATAATGTGGACAAAGGAAATGGAACACAAGTTTCTAGACTTGCTCCTCGAGCAAGTACAACTAGGCAAAAAATGTGACGAAGGCTTCAAAAAAGAAGCGTGGTTTGCAATTGAGAGGCGGTTCAATGCTAATATGAACCTCCATCTATCCAAGGACAACTTCAAAAATAAGTTGAAAACTTGGAAGCTTGCCTATAGAATGATGAAAGAGCTCAGGAATACAAGTGGTTTTGCATGGAACGATGCAACTCAGTGCATGGATGCTGAGGATAGCGTGTGGGAGGAGCTTCTGAAGGTAGGGTGATCTCTCTACTATTTTGATGGAAATAATATTGCCTTCTTTTAAAGTTAATAATGAAAGACAAAGAACCTAATCCATTTATTTATGCCAACATGCAGAGAAGAGAGTTAAAAAATGCCAAAGTGTATAAGAGGCAGCCCTTTGTGTTTCAATGAATTGGTTGCAATTGTGGGTAAAGACATTGCTGAAGGTAATGCAGCTACCACGACCCTTGAGACTGAAGAAGGGAACCCTTTGGAAGAGCCATTCGCTGTGAATGATGAAGAGGACCTTAGTTTCAATATACATCTTGATAGTGTTGTTGATTTGGATGAAGACCCTTATAATTCCAATCAGTCCACTGCAACGACAAGTACTAGAGGGACTCCTATATCATCAGTCAGAAAGGTGGAAAAGAGGAGGAAGGCAAGTATGGCCACTTCCTTGGAATCCATGTGTGAAACAATGAAGAAAATAAAAGAGGACATGAGCAATGTTCACCTTGTCCAAATTGATGAATCTGCTCATGACAATGCTTTGATGAATGCATATAACACTCTCAAATCCATCCCCGAATTGAGTCAAGGTGTATTCCTGAGGGTATACAAAACCTTTGTGAGTCAATGTGAAAGAGCCAAATGGTTCTTATTGATGACTGAGGATGAGAGAGTGGACTGGATTGTAGCCACATATGGTGATTTATAGTTATATTTAAAAGGACATTTAATTTTGTACTGTTGTGTGATTTTAAATGTGTTGGAAGCCTATAAAAGGCTATAAAAATGACATTATGCTATACTCAATGTTCTTCTGATTTGACATTACTATGGTAACACTTCATCTCATTGTTCATCAATGAAAGCATAGAGTTCTATATGCATAAAATGTGCCATTCATTTATCATATAGACTGTTGTTCCTTTTTGCTCAAACATAAAATATAATCATATGCCACATGGACATCTATTTGTGAGAATAAGTTAAATACTTTCTAAACTTAGAGGCAATATTGGATATGGTGTAATCATGATCTTTCTTCCAATGCATATGCTTGCTTCATCATGATCTTCTAGATAGTTTAGATCTTGTCAAGATTCCCACTACCCATTGCCAATAGCAACTTATGCTTTCAAGCCTTTTTTCAGTGATCTTTGTTTTGCAGTAGATTGATGGGCATGAATTTCTTTATTCATATGAGTGTAGGTAGTAGACTGTGGGACAATGTCACTCATACTACTCTCTCTTAAATACAGTTGTTATTATAGTAGTTTTTGTTGGAATTTTTTTATAAAAATTTACAATTGAGTTTGAACTGTTTCAAAACATTTTTGAATTATTCCCATGTTATTCATTCATGATTGATTGATGTATTCATGTTGCCTCCAGAATAAACATCCAAACCCTTAATGGCTACTATTGTCTATCCTGTTAGGGTTTGCACAATTGATAAAAAAATGTAGACAAGATAAAATAGACTATCGTTTGCTTTTATGATTAATTTTATTGACCATCACTGCCTTAAACTTGTTAAAATTGATAATACCTCTTCCTGCTTGTCGATGCTCTATTCCATAACCACTTCACCCGAGCAGAGATATCACAAATCTATTTTTTGAATAGCTAGGGAATATTTCCTATATTAGTTTTTAGGAAAACAAAAAACTACCACTATTTATTAGGAACTCTCTATTCATTTTGAGTCTCAATTCTTGTTCAATGACTACAGATTGGATGTCCTTTCTAATCTTGCCATCAGACCTGTCATGGAAATAACAACAGAGGGTGGTATCATCTCGGATTGAAAAAGCACTAAAGTTGACCTTGCCAATTCTACATTACTTCAATTAGGCCCTGTTTGTTTGTGGGAATTGGACTGGAATTATTCATATGAGTGTAGGCAGTAGACTGTGGGACAATGTCACTCATACTACTCTCTCTTGCATGTCGTTTTGTTATGGAAATACCTACAATCTAGTATTTATGGAAGTTATACTTGCTCTATGTGTTAGATATGTTTATAGATGTTCTCTCAATTCTGTTCATGTCTTTGTTGTCGTATATAAATGTTAAAACAGTTCATAGTTTGGCTCCTTGTATTGATTCCTTCACAGACATGAAGCCAAAACAATAAATGAAATATAGACTGAATGTCACAGCTCAAAGGAACTTCATGGATCTCTAAAATACAATACATATTTACAGATTTGAAGAACTTTACATTTATCTCTAAAATACAATACTATCTATTTCTCACAAATAGATAGTATTTAACCTATTCTCACAAATAGATGTGGCATGTGGCAAATGGATTACTCGATAAATTGCCCTAATCACACAAAGCTGTAAAAATTTCAATATAATGTCATTTGAAGCCTTACTTCTAGGACAAAGGATCTTAACAAAGTTTTAAACAAATCGGTGGCTGTATAACAGTATACACTTGGAAATTTGATGAACCATCTTGGCATATGTGGGTATATTAGAATTATAGATGATTTAAGTTATTTATTACCATCAACCAAATAGAAATTGCCCTAATCACACAAAGTTGTTAAAATTTCAGTATAATGTCATTTGAAGCCTTACTTCTAGGACAAAGGATCTTAACAAAGTTTTAAACAAATCAGTGGCTGTATAACAGTATACACTTGGAACTTTGATGAACCATCTTGGCATATGTGGGTATATTAGAATTACAGATGATTTAAGTTTTTTATTACCATCAACCAAATAGAAATTGCCCTAATCACACAAAGTTGTAAAAATTTTAGTATAATGTCATTTGAAGCCTTACTTCCAGGACAAAGGATCTTAACAAAGTTTTAAACAAATCAGTGGCTGTATAACAGTATACATTGGTTATAGTATTTAGAACATCAATCACAAAGTATCGTTTACAGATGAATAAAAAAGAAACGATACTTTGTGATTGATGTTAATAGCCACTGGCATACAGTCCAATCAGTGGAGAAACTTAACATCTTGAACATGAAATGCATCTTGAACATGCAATGCATGTTCAAGATGTTGTTAAGTTTATCCACTGATTGGACTATATGCCAGTGGCTGTATAACAGTATACACTAGTTATAGTATACATTGGTATATCTCCATTACAAAATATAGTTTTCAGCACTCTTATGAGAAATGGAAGTCAAAGATATTTATGTTGGAACACAAGTTGAATCCATCTTTCCTTTTACCATGCATTTTTTTTGTGATTCGTGAAGTAAAATTTACATAAAAAATGTATAATCAATTGTAAAAACTTGCTCTCTCAATGGCCATGCAAAGATGTTTCAGAACTTCTCTTGGGATCATGTGTCAACCCAATCAAGTTATTTCTTTCATTTTTCCCTCTTTGTTTTGGTATACACTGGTATACATTAGCCACTAGTAAGTACCCACTGGTATACTTATTGTGTTGATTTGTTGGATCCATGCCAAGATTATTTTGTGTTGCTAGTGATTAAGTTGGCTTTCACAGAGTGTGCTTGTCTTCCTCTCCATTTTGGTTTTTCTCTCCACTTCAAGGTAGGAAACCTTGTTTCTCTCTTTTCCTTTGAATTTTGAGTGCTTTCAGAGGTCCATCAATGACATATTGGTGCATATTGGTTTAATGTTTTGGTATTGCAAGATCTTGTTGAATTAATGGACAAACAAACATGCCCTCCCTTGACCATTCTTTTCATTAATGTGCTTTTATAGACATATTAGCTTGCATTTGTTAGTGTTGTTGCTTTTAGCATATTTAAGTGGAATACACGAAGGAGTATCACATGATGAATGCTTCATTTAATGCATTGTTAAGGTGTAGTCTCATAACTATCCATTTCTAGTTCTTTAGACATGATTTTATAAATGTGTTTTGGTAGACGACTGTATTGTTCATGATTCTGTATGTATATACCCTAACCATCTTGTTATTATTGTTGCATTACGAGATTAAGTTAAATAATTCTACTTTGTTCAATGCTCTATTTCATTTTCAATTTCTTTTCATTTTTCATTCCTTTTTTAAAACCACGTGATAGGTACAAAAATAGAAATGGATAGTTTTGAGACTACACATATGATAATAAAGTGAGACTACACATATGCTGACATTAAATATGTTTGAAATAGCTTCTGGATTTGATTTTGTAGATATTTTTGGCATCAACATTTATGATCACACTCTGTGATCCCTCATCAGGATGGAAGAGAGAAAAATGATTGAAAATAAAAGTCCATCATTTTGGTCTGTTGCAATCATTTTGGTCTCTTTCATCCTGAGATGACAGAGTGTGATCCATAACTATCTACACAATCGAATCCAGAAGCTATTTGAAACATTGATGCCAAATATATCCACATATGATGCTAAAAAATGAGCTATCTGATGATTGTTTACTGTTCATGTTTGTAAACGGTCAATATTTATGATGGTACTCCTTCGCGTATTCCATTTAAAAATAAACAAGTTTTAGTTTTTCTAGCATGTTTACTTTGTAGATGCATGATTAACCATCTAACAATACGGAAAGTAATGGGAATAATGAGCGGGATATGAGATGGTTGCTCATCGAATGTGGGGCATAAGGGCGTAGAGTGTGGATTTCCTTGCATTTTCTTATTTAACGGTGTGTTTTCACACCACCATTTACTTCATGGATATTGTTCTTCCCCAAAACTTCTATTTGATGCTATAGTTGTGTCATTATATTTTTTCTATAAATTTGTAATATCAACATAAATGAAACTTTTTCAATTTGTACTCATAGAATATAGTCATGTTGTTATATATGAATGAACAAAAATAGTATGATTGAAATTTTTTTTGCTTGATACAGTGCTGATGGCTATGGTAAATGTCCCTATGTGTGATTGTGGTGATGGATCGCGCTGCGTGTTAAAGATGTCACACACGCAGGATAATCCAGATCGTCAATTTTGGAGTTGCAAAAATAAGAAAAAGGTTGTTAATTGCACAATATTTAAATGTTTACAAAGAATAAATATTAGTCATTATAGTGAGATTAACTTAGATTTGTATTGTAGGATGGCGGTGGATGTCAGTATTTTCGGTGGGCCAATGACACCCCGTTGTTGTCTACGTCATCTGCACGTTCTCCACATATACCTGTTGTGGATGACGAGTGCAAGTTTTGCAAAACGCTCGAAAAAGCTTTTGCAAAAGCGGAGGCTATGTATAAAGCCGAAGTCATGTTTTTACGATGTTTAATTTGTGCAACAATTGTACTATTTAGTTCAGCCATTTGTTGGATCATTATGCAGAAATAGATATATATGTGGGCTAGATGACTTATTTATATTTTGATGTGATATCGAGCAATGCTATAATTACTTTCTTGTTATAATATTGTTTATGTTATTGTATAAAATTATTAAAAAAAGTTAAGTTTACTCTTCACAATATTGGAAAAAAATATTAAATTTTGTTTATGATTTTTTATATAAAAATATAAATTAATAAAAAAAAATTATAAATAAAAAATGGACAACAAAAATAAAATATTAAATTAAAACATTATATAATAATTATAAAAACTTAAATTTTCTTCTCAAAATATAATTCCAATTGAAAATGTAGAACAGAAACATAGAAACTGGATAATGTAATTCCAATTCCAATTTGAAATTGCAAACCAAACACATAAATAAGAATTTGTCACTTCCAATTCCAATTTCGAAAATGACAACCAAACGCAAAATATGGATGGTCTCAGCCATCTTCTGGGTGAACCAAACGGTCCAAACTATATTCCGAATACACAAAACCAGAATTTCAAACCCTGATTTTGAGATAATCAGGTTTTGTCTCAAATTCCAATTCCGGGGCCTAAATCAAATCAAACAAAACCAGGGAAAAGGCAATAAATTTACAAGGGAAAAACGTTCGGTTATATCTCAATTGGCTCCGCGGAGAAGAAGACTTTTTCTGTTTTTTGACATGGAACCATGAGGTTGTCGGTAGTTGTTTTGCACGGCTCTATTGGTTTTCTTTCCCTCACCAGAAGTATTGAAAGGCAGGATTTGCGTCAAAAGGGTTTCTGGGCCGCACTTGTTTCTATTTCGCTTTGAAGAGAAGGGCAAACATGTCCAATAGGTATGTTCTGCCTTTTAAATGTTGGAAATTGCTTTCCATCTTTAATTCTTATCATCAACCATCTGTCTTCTTGGCGTGGAGAAATCTAAATGGTAAAACCATGTTGAAATTTCTGCATCGTTGTTGTAGCCTCATTCACTCGGTTAATTTGATTAAACGCGAGTTTGTCGTTTTTGCTTTAGACTATTAATCCACAATGGGTTTGTAGAAAGAACTATTTATGGATGAATGTTCCCAGCCTATGGTTCAGAATATTGAGATTATAAATGGGAGTGTGGGGGAAATGTCACAAACCATGCAACATCCTTTGCACAACATTGGCATCAGATGATCTGTATTTCTTCTCACTTCCCTTCACGTGGCGCTGATTTTTTGGTCTGAATATGAATTTTCTTCAAAAAGAAAAAAAATAAAAACAAACGCTGGAGATTTTAATGAAGATCCTCTTATAACATTATGCGGAGCTCACATGCGCAATGCTAATTTCTTCAGATTGGATTGTGACTTCCTAGCATAATGTGAAACGATAATAGCGGATGGACAAGAAAGAAAAGAAATATCTGGCGTAAAGCTGAAAGTAGTACGAATGCTAAAGATTGGCATTCCTCGATTTGATGGATCAGGAAAAATTGAGACATGGGCAAGGATTCATAAGCTTTATATTTATTTTAACATAAATTCAATGACTAATTTATAAAACATACAATTTGTATAGGTTGGCTGACTACAATTGGTCGGTGGCATGACATAACTTAGATCCATTTTCTCTCTTTAATGTGCATGATAAAAGCGATGATCACTATATGGAGTCGGTGAATTTACATCAAAAGATGCAAGACTTATTGTATATAGTGTGAAATTTTTAGAGACGTTTGCATGTTGGTTTGGGGATTTTAACTTGTAGATGAGCTTTCGTGTTTGACAATGCTTTGAATGATGAATTAAAGTGATCCGTGAGGACTCTTGACCTATTGCACTTGGATGGAACTGTTGCAGATCATATGGAAAATTGCTCTAAAGTTAAATAATTCAAGCAAGTGAACTTGGACCTCATTGGAAACTATTCTATTACAACTTGAGTGGGCTTGATGGTGAAGGCATGTATTTGTGCTTGGTGATGACTCAAAAACAACCTTTACCTTTTTAGCTTTGAACCTCCCCCAAAGATTGTTGCAGAGAGGGCACGTAGTGCTGGAACGAGTGCTGGTTAAGCAGTTTGAGAAGATTTTGAGGAAGTTGAGCCGATATATTCTCATGAAAGGAAAAGTGGCTTCTGGGGTACATATATGTAGCTGAAGGATGAATTCAGCTTGTCATGATGATGGGTGAATTAGGTAGCAGCGGTGTTTGACAAGATTAAAAGATGCATACTCTCTAGAGGAGGCATCACAAGGAGGGCCAATTGATCTGTTTATTGTATCTTTGGTGCTTTTAGAGGGATAGTATGACACCCTACTTTAAGATTGGAAGGATGGTCTAAAGGAAGATGTGTTCTAGTTGTTAGTGCCTTTATCTTTTTGCAAGATATGAAGTGCCTTTGATCAGCATTTTGATTGTGACACCCAAAAACATACCTGCAATTTCTTCCTAAGTAGCCTGCTTTGGAGGATATATCTGGAAACTGGTTATTCGTCATGAAAAATGGCTTCGTAGACACATTAATGTGAGATGTGTGAGTGTCCGTGCACATTTTCTAGTCCCCAAATGCAAATCTGACGTGTCTTCAAAATACTAAGTAGGAGGGTTGAGAAAAGGTTTGTTGTTTGCACATTGTTTGATCTGTTGGAGTAGCCCTCTTCAGAGATCAACAATTCAAAATCAGATGATTTTCATGCCAAACCAATTGGTGCCTGCAATTGTCCACATATTAATGTGTTCCTTTGTCCATTTTCAAGGCTGCAACCCTTTGTTTCATATTTCTTTACCAAGTCCAAAGAAAATGCAGTTTATTGAAATCTGCAATCTGCATGCTATTTGTTGCCTTGATTTTTTAAGGGGCCAAATTTTTCAAGATTTTAAGTCTTTTGCCTTTTTGTGCGTGAAAATATATTAAAATCCTAACATTCACGCTTTCCTAGCCCCAAACACTAGCTTTCATGTGTTTGGAGTCTCAAACCTTAACTTTCCACATTCTTTAACTCCAAACACTAACTTTTATGTGTTTTTAACCTCAAAGCCCAACTTTTGCAAGAATTTTTCCAAATCATTAACTTTTGCACTTTTCAAACCCCAAACTCAAACTCTTATGTCTTTTTGGCCAAAATCTTAACTTTCATGTCTTTTTAGTCAAAACCTTGACTTTTGCATATTTTTAACTCCGAACCTTAACTTTTGCAATAATGGTTTCAAATTCTTAACTATTTTGGTTCTGGAATCTGTATTTCAAGTAACCTATAACTACCCCTTAGTAATTCTAATAGAAGACATAGGTTCGGGCATAAAATGGATTGGTTGAAAAGGTTTACAAACTTAAAAGAAAGTGCAATTTGGTGATATAAAGTTGAACTCTGTGAACTTCACCGACTTCCTCATTACCTGTGCAAAGATTGGAATTGTGAAACAAGACATGGAAACCATCACAGCACCAAGGGTAAACGGTTTTATCAGATGTTGAAATTGCAACTGCTCATATCGACATGTATGTGTTATGTGGAATCACAGACAAAGCAAATTGAGTGTTTGGTAGAAGCCCACAAAGAGTTCTCGTCTCTTTGAATATAAAATGTTTGTAAAATGAGCACACAAGGGAATATCGCGTTTGGAAAAATTGAATTAGCATGAAAACTATTCAACAGAATATTGCAAAGCTATATATATCGTCTCATAAGATGCAATTATTGCAAGAAACTTGTTAGTGCGTGCAAAATGTGAAATTATAAACAACACTGCCTGCATCATCTCTCTCATACACAGACATAGCATTTGAATTGTTTAACAAAATCCCTCAAAATAATGTGTTCTCGTGGATAGGTATGAAATTGGAATGATAAATATGCACATAAATTGTTTGATAGAATGTTTGATGCTTTTGAGATGTGAAATTACATGCATAACACCACTTGCTGTTCAGCCAAATGTTTCAAAGAAAGTGGTCTCACAACATGTGCAATGATCACAATACCTTCACAAAAATAGGATTGTTTGAAAAGGCTTTAGAAATTTGCAATCATACACAATAGCAGTGAATTTTTGTACCGAATGCTTCATAGAGGCGTTGACACATGAAATGCAATGATTACAAGATTTGTTGAAATGGCAATGGATTTGTTGAAATGTCTTTAGAAACTTTCAAGCTAATTCAACCAGTTGTGTAGAGCCAGATTGCACAACCTTAGCTGCATCCTCCCTGCCCATGCCATTGGAAGCCTTCAAAATTGTGTATGGACATCCTTCAAAGCATAAAGAAGCCGATTTTTGTCAGATGTTGTAGTCGCAAATCACTCTCATAGACATGCATGCAGGATGTAATGACAATACAAGCAGCGCTGGAACTCTTTGACATAATACCTCAAAAAGGATGTCTCCCATCGAACCATCCTCCAATCATGTGCCAAAATTAGGAGCTTTGATCAACGTATTAATATTCATAAGGCACACAAAGTCTTGCAGATATATTGGATCTAAGGTCATCAGATGATGCACAGATCATGTCCACAAGCTACAATGTGTTGATGCAGGTGACAATGAAGTTATGGCGGAGGATGAAGAAGAAATATTTGTTAGCCACCGTAATGAGAAGTTAACAATCGCATTTGGCTTGTTAAACATTGCCTGTATTCTTGTGAAGATTACTAGTGATGCTAAATGAAATAATCTGAAAAACAGACTTGTGCTGTAATATATAATTCCCAAACAGTAATAGAGGAACATCCACCAAAGCATGATGGAGGTTGATTTGGTCAAACATTACGGCTTGAAATGCTCTGATAGACATGTATGGAAAATGTGGAAGCTTTCGAACATGTCATAGACAACTCTCAAAACATTAAGAATAGAGAGGCTTCTGTCAGAAATTATAGTTGGGAATGCTTTGGTAATGATGTATGTAACATGAAACAATTGAATTGGATGACCAAATGCCATAAAGTGATGTCATCTCAAGGAATGTATTAAAATGATTGCAAGAAAGTATAGTAAGAAGAAGGAGGTGCATGTGCTGCTCATATGATTCGTGAAGATGCACTCGGAGATGCTTAAGCTATATTTGCAATGCATGTTACACCTGAAATATCAACGGAGACTAATTCTTGAAGCCCAGGGTCAGTTTTGGCCCGTTCATGTGTTTTTAAAGCTGTTATAACAGGAAGAGGTGGGTATGCTGCTATACCACATAAGACTGCAGATCCTATTGTAGCTGCATCACTTACAATTTTTAGTTAACAACAAATTATTTCTAGAGAGACCGATTCCCTTGACAGTCAAGTATTTTTATTGAGTTTTGTTGAATCTGAAAATGGGTACAATATAATTCCAGACAAGGTGTGGTTTGGAGGCACACTGAGAAGCTTCAGCTCTCAAGGACTTGCTCAACTAAGGAAAAGAATCAAAGAAATGATAGATATGTAGGTCGCCATAAGTGAATGTACAACATCCATTGACTTTTAAGAAGAATGCCTTGAGTATCCCCGTACTGTAAATGATGAAAAGATGCACAATCACATTCAAAACATTGGGAAAACTTTGATTGGGTCACACAATGTGAAACTTGCAGAGAAGACAATGGGAGCTTTCTTATAAGGTCGCATCATAAATGAGGACTAGACGGTTGACAGATACAAGAAGCAAACATAAAGGCACAAGTACGGTGCAAGGAGATCCCCCAAATATTGTCTTCCTATAGTATGCCATGATCACAACATAACCACATAAAGCTGTTGACGAAGAAAAATGAATGCATTGACATATTCTTACAAAAAAAGGAATTTGGGGTAAGGTTTCAAAATGATTCCATTTGATATAAGGAATTGATAAACAATAAAGGGATGGATCTGCTATATGTATACCAGATTCAATGGATCCCAAAGTATTTTTTCCCCAAAATCCATTATCCTTTCTTGCCAGTGAAATGAATATAGCATTCAACTTGGCCAAGGATTTTAGAAGGAAAGATCCGGACCTATATGGTAAAGGAATCAAAATCAATGGTTGCATTATATGCACTGTGAAAGAGTCCTATGAGTCAGCTCAATGTTTTCTATTGACAATTATCATTGATGATCAAGAGAAGTGGGTTATTAAGTAGATATTTGAATATCTTTGTGAAATCATTAATAATGAGTCCCTCAAGGGTTTTAAGGTTCTTTGCAAGATTAGGATTATTGTCCTTCAAGATATGCTGGAAATTGCAACTTGGGATCCTATTGCAGTAGGCTGAAGAAGGAAAACAAAAAGGACCTCCAACACATGCAGTGCAATTTATTTGGAGCCATGGACATCAAGATGGAGAAGAAGTACAACTGGTTGGAGATTTTAGAGAAAAATGAAGACATGTTGCTCATTCTGACTAAATTGATGATGTCCTCATTCTGTCAACAAGTGTTTCTAGGTATTCTTGTTGTAAAAAATGACTTATGCACTTATTGTAACTAAAGTTAGGATTTTGACTTTTATTTTGTAAAAGTTAGAGTTGGTTGCAAAAAGCATGGATAACTTCCATACTTTAACTTAGTTACTAACCCTAAAGTTAGTTATCAAAGGAGCCTATAAATACAAGGCAATTTGTAATGAAAAGGGAGGACTTTTTGCAGAGGGGAGACCATAGAGAAATTTTTAAAGATACTTCTGGTTTTACACCATGTACAAAGGAGTTTTTGATTTAGTATATTCTCAAAAAGATAATGAAGAATGCATTTGGTCATATGTCTTGAATGTATTCATGAGTTGTTATTATCAATTTTTCGTATGTCAAGTTTCTAATCTCTTTATGTAGTGGTGAAATCCAATTGTTCTTCTAACCTATGTAGTTGATGGGACAAAACACATTCATTTCTTGGTATCTTGATGTGAGTGTGCTAGAATAACCTATCTTTTCATATGTCAAGGTTTGTTATCCTTATTTTGCTATCTTTTCAATTGTGCTCAACCCCTTTGTAATCGTCATCCTTATGAATCTCAATTAGTATTTGTATGTCTACTGCTGGGGTTTGTGTTATACATTTCCTTTAGTTTTGTCTTTTTTCCTTTTGTACTTCCAGGTGAAAAGTACACAAAAACCTCAAATACCCATATCATACGAGGGAGCTGCCCCTCTCAAATGCAGAGGAAGATCACACTGTCGAAGTGATCTATTTAACTGTTGTGGGCAATTTGTCACTCTACCATTGGGCACTTTGTCAAGAAATCCAAAGTGACAAATCTGTTTACCAACACTATTAAGTTTGTTAGAGTGACCTTTCATCTTGATTACTATTTTGCTACCAATTGATTGTCATGTCGAGTGGGTTGGTTCTTGTGAATCTCTTGATGTTAATATACTCCCTTGCTCAATTGCAAAACTCTGGGATTTTACTTAGTATTTTTTCAGAGCCAAAACCAAATAGGGTTTGTGGAGATTTGTTGACTGCATGTTCATGACAGCTTGAGAAAGGTCAACTTTGGCAATCAATGTCTCGCACAAAAAATGGGATTGGACAAATGTGCTTTGCACATGTTCTCTTTGTACCTAAACGAACTAATCCACCCTGTGGCAGCTTCCTAGAGCATGATTTGGTATTTTTTCACAGTATGAAGTTGGCAAGGTTCAGAGGGGTTCAGACATATGCAATTTTTTGAACAGCTAAGTGACCTACTTTGAGCATTAAAATTCAGCATCTTGGGTGACGCTATGCAAATCCACTTGGCAATCTAATTCTCATAACAACATCCAACATGTCTGTCATTTTCCGAGGCTCAGGGAGAGTTTGATCAATTTTTAAGGTGTTTCAGGAAGCTGCCAGGCTTGTCTTAGCCATTATGTATAGGTATCATAAATTGACTTTTAGCTGATAGCCCATTTTGTCTTTTGGCTTCAAATGCATGCAATTGCTATTGTAGAGCAGTTTTGGGTGAAGTGGCACTAGAATGTTTTTTTAAAAGTCGGGTCCACAAGGGGACCCAACATGTGTCAAAAAAAAGATTAAAATCATTTTCCCTCTAAATTTGATTTTAGATTTCAATTATTTTGATAATTAGTCAACAAGAAAGCACTGACATTATAGTCCGTTTCTGGAAATCAATTTAAATATTGTCTACGATTTGGGGGAAAAATGAATAAAATATTAAATCTTTTTTTAGAGGTGATTTAAATATATGTTTTGCAATGGGCAATAATATTGTTTTAAAAGGCATTTGGAGATAATACGACATGCAAAGAGATTTGAGATTTTTTTGGGTCCCTATTTTCTTTTGTCACGTGACATGAGGTTTTCATCAGTGGATTGTGAGAACTAAAAATAGCCCCCATTGATACTTTTTTGTTTCAACGATAGATGTAAATGTGCTGCCAAGTCGACAAGACAACTTTATCTTTGTGTCAGTGAAAGCATGAAAAGGCCCCAACGATGTTGAGAAAATCCGATGATGAGGGTTGAAATGCATTGACCAAGCTAGAAGGATGAAATTGAGGTGAAGTTTACAAAGGCCATTGTTGAATTGTTGGTGTTAAAAATGGGTTTTAGAGTAATATTTAAGAATCACCCCTTTTTAAAAAGATATAAAATTTTGGCGAATCTTTCATTTTCTTGAAAAAAAAATAAATTTTTATTGGCGAATCTCTCAAATTGTTTGAAAAAAAAAGTATTTTTATTGGCAATTATTTTTAAATAACAATTTTTTAAAAAAAATATTGGTGAATCTCAAACAATAAAAATAAATAAATTGATCACCATGGTGAATACTTCCATTTAAAAAAATAGAAATCTTATAGAAAATTATTAGGCTTAATGTGGAAATATTTGATGGGTTTAAAGAATAGACTCTATAATAATTACTTGCTACCATTTATTTAAAATATAATCTAATAACCTCATTGGCTCGTGTGAGACAAATGTATTGATATTTTTAAATACTAATGGGGCCCAAAATTTCTTCAAGACCATTGATTTATATTGAGATCAACAATCCAAAAGAAATTTTAGCTCCCAGAAGCATTACAAACCAAATAGTAACATTTTTATCGCATAGAATATAATGAGGGTCACTAGATTACACTTTAAGTTAGAAATGGAAACTAAAAGCTGGTGATAGATCCCTACAATAACTAATAATCATGATATATTATTAGAGAATTAATGTAAATTTATACAATAACTTATAATTCTGGCGAATCAAATCTAATCATGTATCAAATATTGTGGCGAATTTTCAAGTTCAAGTTTTTTATAAAATAAATTATTTTGCGATTTAGATATTTCTAAATCAATTTTTTTTAAAAATGTGGTGATTTCGGTTGCCTTAAATCTGGAATTATTAGCCAAATTTGGATTCTCAAATTTCCAAAATTAGCCAATTGGCGAGTATTAGCGACTAAAAATTACTATGATGGGTTTCAATGATGTAAGACAACTCCAACGATATGCTTTTAGTGCATTATTTGCACAATAGAGGCTTTGGCAGTAAGAGTTTTTAGCTCAGATGTGATACCATTGATTTGGTCAAAAGAAATGAATTTCAGTGATGTATCTCGGTGCCGTGATAAGTTACCAATGGTGAAAGTGTGGAGTTCCCTTTGCATCGAATGTATTCGGAAACAACAGTAGCGATGTGTGTGGATATTAGAAAGGGGTGTGTTTGGGGAAAGTGGCAGATTTAAGATGAATGTGGGCTGGCCCTAATGCAGCGATTTCTGCATATCCTTTCTTCCTTTGTTGGCTGTGCTATTGCTAGGAGACGACACCTATATTAATACTTGTTCCTCTATAATGACTTTGTCGAAGGAAGAGGGAGCTTGCAACAATGTTGTCTTTGGGATCAGTTTGTAGCAGTGATGGTGTATTTTGAGGGCGCCATTTGTGGGAACACATTGAATGTTGATTCTGAACCATTCCCAGGTGAGTGTGTTCATATAGTGACCATAAAGATGGCTCTGAGTAAGTATCCACATAAGCAAGCATTACTATCTGTGCTGTACCATTTTATATGTGGTTGTGCAATGACTGTGAAAGATGGTCATGGAAAATATTGCGCATAACAATATGATGACTTCATGTCCCTAGGCAGGGAATAGAGAGATTGCATGCTCTATTTAATGATGATTTTTTTTCTTCAAACTCTGTAGGTGGACACGAGCAGAGGATACAATGGGTTTGAGGGAATAGTGAAGGCTACTGTTAAGGCCCACACAACAAATTAGCGCCCGTACCTATATTGCATATATGTGGTATGCGTTTTGAGTAGATTAATGGTCCCATTGCCATGGGGCTGCGACTCTTCAATGACCATAAGGTTGACTCTGACTTCATGTCCCTAGGCAGGGAATAGAGAGATTGCGTGCTCTATTTAATGATGATTTTTTTCTTCAAACTCTGTAGGTGGACACGAGCATAGGATACAATGGGTTTGAGGGAACAGTGAAGGCTACTGTTAAGGCCCACACAACAAATTAGCGCCCATACCTATATTGCATATATGTGGTATGCGTTTTGAGTAGATTAGTGGTCCCATTGCCATGGGGCTGCGACTCTTCAATGACCATAAGGTTGACTCTTTGTAATGTCCCCAACTAGGACTTCACTTAATTTACCCTAAATTTCCCAATTAGGGTTTGTCTTGCATTGGGGAATGGCAAATTTGTAACATTCCCCTCTTGGAGGCAACTAAATTTCTTGCTAAATAATGAATCTGTCCCCACCCCTCTTTGCTGACCCCAATGGAGGATGGTGGAATTACTGTGCTAGGGTGCTTGAAACAGTCTACAAGCGGGCTCCCTCAAGGTTCTTACCCATCTTGGGAACTACCTGTCATGCAATCAAAATTACTGTGCCTCTCCCTACACAAACCCACTACCCTAGGCATTAGAAAGAGAGATTAAGAGCAAAATTCATTCATACGTTAAACATTAAGTGTCAACTGAGTTCCTTAACTATTTAAGCATTATCAGATTGCTGATTATTATTATGCAAGATTACTTGGCGACTAAGTATAGATCAGGTTCCTTGATTATGATTGATGATACCTCACAATATATATGTATTATATTTCTTTCCCTTAATGGTTCATGATATATAAAGTGATATCCTCTTCATCATCCCAATTGGCAATATATTTGAAAATGGAGTTGATCCTCATTTTATACCAAGTCTTATGAGTGAAGGAGTATGGTCTCTTTATTGCATCCATATTGAGGAACCCCTTCATCTCACAACTTGGATTGAACTACTAATCCATTTTGGACATTATCGAAGACTTAATCTTTCCTTGATCATGATGAACATTTCCTTCTTATCATTAATGATGGTGATAGTAATTGTGATGGCAAATTTCCTGGAAGCATTCCTTACATCCCTTATGACTCATCCCGATTTAATAATTTATATTTGATAATGATATTTTTGATTCTTTCCTTAGTTGACGCTATAGTGAATAATGATTATCTACTGCTAATTAGTTTCAATTACTCTCTTTAGGAATCTATTGATATTTGTTCATGCCTTGCCTATATAATTGTATTCGATTAAATGTCTTGATTGATCAATATCCTTGTATCATATGGGATTAGTGATAATATTACTTAAGTTTCTCTAAGCAACTATAATTGGCCGTTTCAAGAGTATTGATGTAATGAACATATGTCTTATCATTGTCTTTGATATTACACAGTGGCAATGTCTATTCTTCAAACACTAATGTGGACAGTATTGACGCCAGTGGTTCCCATTTTTTATGGATAAGAGAATGATATTATTGAGATGTTCGCATCATGTGGTCTCCAATTCTATTTGCCTTATCCTCGTTCTTTATGCGTGCTCGCTGTATTAGCCTAGTTGCAAGACGTGTACTAACATCATTGCCTTTCTCAACTAAGATGACATGTCATTTTTTTTTTTCAAAAATCTTGTGCATCATTGTATTTGGAGATATGAAACTTTCATTAATTTTAGTTATACTATATTCAAATCTCTTGATATTTATTCTCTCTATTTTGTGTTGCTCATTGTGGGTCTTTATTGAATGCAGTCACCGATATTTTACTAGTTTGACTTAACTTGATATCTTCTAATTGATGTCTCTTCCTTTCATTGTCCTTGTCGTTAGCCTACGGTCTTTATAGATATTCCTCTGTAATGTCCCTAGGGTAGTTTCTCTATGTTTTCTTTATTCTTTGTTATTAACACTCTTAATAAATTGACTATTTGTATGGATTTTCACAAATGACTATATATAAATATCTACTATATCAATGGCTTGTAAAAGAATGAAGAAATCAATTATTGAGACTGCCAACTATCTTTATAATAATGAGTATCAAATTTACTATAAACTCTGAAACTCTATCTCAACAAGAATTCTAATATAATTTCCGATCTAAGTGATAGTATTGATGGATCAATTGTCTGTGATGTTGATATTATAAAGTAGATTAGAGTATATAAATTGGTATGCAAATAAATATTGTTCTTAGATTGATATCAATCTGATCCACGATAAACCTTTCTTTGGTCATTGATACTGTCTTAACTTTATACATATGTGCCAGTCTTATCTGAACTTAACAATCTTCCTTGTAATGTTTATGCTTAGGACACTCACTAATGAGACAGTTGTTAACGTGCTAACTATCAGAAGTAGAGGACCTGATCCTTCCAATAGTCTGATTGCCTTTTCTGAAATTATCTTCTAAAGTCTTAGTGCCTTCTCTGATTAATGTCTTAGAGTCTTCCAATCATGAATCCAGAAAAATAATATCCGATCCTTCCGTGAAGTGAGGTTGAGTGCCTCCTTATATCTTTCATATGGATGTTGAGTTATACTCAAAAGGCATCTCTCGTGCCATTTCATAATTATCTTTCTATTTTAATCGTATGGTTTCATGTTAATTAGTCATTGCTAACTTTTAACTAATATTAAACATTGTACCTACAATACTTGTTGTCTTGAGAGTCGACCACCACTAGCTATTGACTTGTCCTAAATGAATTGCACCCTTTTGTCATAATCATTCCTTGCTAATACTTGTTCATTTGGTAACATACTTTGTATCTTCAATGCTATTGGACCTCGACGCTTGGTGTCTTATAATGAATTCCTCCAGTTCCTCCTTCCATAAACATATGTTTCACCCCCTGTGCGTGGAGGATTGTTACCAGACAATAAAGATATGCTCTTATATACATTTGTCGTTTTGATAGTAATATCCTTGATTCAATAGTTCTCAATGTCCTCATACAAAACCGCTAGAATATTTTTGGATTGTGTATGTGATTGTAAATGAATATCTGTATGCGTATCTAGGTTGCCACCTTTAGAATCAGTACAATCGTGATTTGTTTATATTATTATATTTTGATACATATATATTTAGTATATATATATTTCATGTATTTCATATTTGAGATGAATATTTATAATATTTATTTTGTAAATACTTGTATGGTATTAAAATGTTACGTTATATTATTTATTTTTTATTTATCATTATTATTAATTTTAACACATTAATTTTATTATTTTTATTTATTTAATAACATTTTGTATTTAATTATTATTAAAATCCTATTTGTAACGGGGACATGATAGTCTGTCTTTCCTCAAATTGTTTGTTCTCAAGCGATTATACGTTTTCAACATTCATCAAGAATGTCTTTTCTTAGAGATATGTAGTCTCTTCCTTGTAGTAGGGTCTTAGCGGTTCTACCTTAATCACAGTGCAGTAGGGTGTCCAAATAGCGATTCCCCCTTAACTGCCACTGCAATAGGGTGCCCTTATTAATTCTCCCTTAACTATTTTTAGAATAGGGTGCCCTTAGCGGTTCTCCCTTAATCGCAGCATAGTAGGGTGCCCTTGTAGCGGTTCTCCCTTAATTGTCATTGCAATAGGGTGCCCTTAGTGGTTCTCCCTTATCTATCTCTACAATAGGGTGCCCTTAACGGTTCTTCCTTAATCACAATGCAGTAGGGTGCCCTTTTGGCAGTTCTCCCTTAACTACCACTCTAATAGGGTGCCTTTAGTAGTTCTTCCTTATGTAATCCTGCAATAGAGTGCCCTTAGCGGTTCTCCCTTAATCATAGTGCAGTAGGGTGCCCTTATAGCGGTTCTCCCTTAACTGCTAGTGCAATAGGGCACCCTAATTGCAGCCTTGGGATGGTGCTAGCAATAGGGCGCCCTTAGTAGTTCTCCCTTAATCACAGTGTAGTAGGGTTCCCTTATAGCGGTTCTCCCTTAACTGTTGTTGCGATAGGGTGCCCTTCGCGATTCTCCCTTAACTGCTATTGCAATAGGGTGCCCTTAACGATTCTCCCTTAATTGCAGCCTTTCCCCCCTTGATTAAATCATATCTTAATTGTTTAATAATAATCAAAATTACATTGTAGAGTACATAAATAGGTTAATTATTTCTACACTACCAATTAAAACAAATTTCCAAATTGTTGTCACAACTAGGGTTGAACCTCCTCGAAGCTATATTGGTTTTCTACTCCATTCTTTGACTAGATGATGTTGAGATCCCCTTTATCATATCTTATTTTCTTATGCGACGTGCCTTCTTTTTATTCATTGAGTTCCGCTTCTAATCTATGGACTTGACTCCTTTTCCTGCACTTATGCCCTGGTTCCCATGGTTCTTTGCATTTGAAACATAACTTCTTCCTTCTTAGGTCTTCTCGTTATTTTTGGACATTCTCGTCTTGGCATACATATCCGTGTTCTAAGCTCTCATCACAATGGAAGCATTTTCGTTTTGGGAATTCCTTCTTATGCTTTTCATCCTTACCATGGAATTGTTTGGTATGGTTGCTTGAGGGTCTATTACTTGTTGACGAAACTTCTAGCCTCAAAATTGTTTCAATGGCATCTTCAAGAGACGTGGGTTTGAGGGCACTTACTATTCCCTTAAGTGAATCTCTTAACCCTTCCACAAATAGGTAGGTAAGTCTGTCATCATCTAGCCCTAAAACTCAGATAGAGAGTTTTTGGAATTCAGCAATATAACCTTCGATTGTTCCTTGTTGCTTGATTTGAGTCAGCATTTTAAAGCCTTCTTGGGGGTGCTTTCTATCGAACCTTGTAATAAGTTTTTGTGAAAACTCTGCATAGGATGTGCAATTTTGATGACCTTGGGTGTGCATCCCATGGTACCACCATTCATGTGCCAATCCTTCTAAATGGAGGATTGCATATTGAAGTGCATCCTCTTCCGTCATTGGACTAAGGGTGAGATAAGTGTTCAATTTTTGCAGCCAAGCATGAGCTGCAACCTTCTCCAATCCATCGAAAACTGAAAGTGTTACTTTATTCACTTTATGTTTTAAATTCTTATTTCGGTGTAACCTTGCCCTTCTTGACGTCTCATGCTTTTGGCCTTCACAAAATTCTCTAAATGTTATGAGTTATGTAATCTTGCACAAGGCTTGCGTAGGCTCTAGCATTGTCTACAGTACTATTTGTAGGCTGATCTAATCCTTCTTCCTCCCTAGGTATATCTTCCCTAGGTAGGAAAGGTGCCTTGGGTACCTTAGATGTTGAGATGATTCATCATTATTCTCTGAATGGTTGGAACTTATGTCTCTCCCATTTGAAGAATTATTTTTAAGGTTACTAATTAAATTCCCCATATTCTTGCAAAGCCTGGAGGAGTGCTTGGTTCGATTTTTCCATTTGGCAGATAAGCGTTTGATTAGTTTGTTCCATGAAAACTCTCATTTCATTGGCTAATTGTTCATTCATCTTGGCTTTGCTCCCTTTTCTTCGATAGGTTTGCGTTAACTATTCCCACAAGATGGCAGGATTATGCTCTGATACCACTGTAATGTCCCTTGGGCAATACCTCTATGTTTGCCTTATTCTTTATTATTAACACTCTTAATAAATTGACTATTTATTATATGGTTTTTCACAAATGACTATATACAAATATCTACTATATCAATGGCTTGTAAAAGAATGAAGAAATCAATTAGTGAGATTGCCAACTATCTTTATAATAATAAGGATCAAATTTACTATAAACTTTGAAACTCTATCTCAAGAATATTTCTGATATAATTTGCAATCTGAGAAATAGTATTGATGGATCAATTGTCTTTGATGTTGATATTATAGAGTAGATTAGAGTATATAAATTGGTATGTAAATAAATATTGTTCTTAGTTTGATATCGACCTGATCCACTATAAGCCTTTGTTTGGTTGGTGATCCCGTCTTAACTTTATACCTATGTGCTTGTCTTATCTGAACTTAACAATCTTCCTTGTAATGTTTATGCTTAGGACACTCACCAATGAGACAGTTGTTAACGTGCTAACTATAAGAAATAGAGGACTGATCCTTCCAATAGTGTGATCGCCTTTCTGAAATTATCTTCTGAAGTCTTAGTGCCTTCTCTGATTAATGTCTTAAAGTCTTCCAATCATGAATCCAGAAAAATAATATCCAATCCTTCCGTGAAGTGAGGTTGAGTGCCTTCTTATATCTTTCATATGAATAATGAGCTATACTCAAAAGGCATGTCTCATGCCATTTCATAATTATCTTTCTACTTTAATTGTGTTGTTTCATGTTAATTAGTGATTGCTAACTTTTAACTAATATTAAACGCTGTACCTACAATGCTTGCTGCCTTGAGAGTCAACCACCACTAGATACTGACTTGTCGTAAATGAATCGCACCCTTTCGTCATAATCATTCCTTGCTAATACTTCTTCATTTGGTAACATGCTTTGTATCTTCAACGCTATTGGACCTCAATGCTTGGTGTCTTATAATGAATTCCTCCTGTTCCTCCTTCCATAAATATAGGTTTCAGTCCCTGTGATTGCTAACTTTTAACTAATATTAAATGCTGTACCTACAATACTCGCTGCCTTGATAGTCGACCACCACTAGATATTGACTCGTCATAAATGAATCACACCCTTTTGTCATAATCATTCCTTGCTAATACTTGTTCATTTGGTAACATGCTTTGTATCTTCAACGCTATTGCACCTCTATGCTTGGTTTCTTATAATGAATTCCTTTGGTTCCTCCTTCCATAAACATATGTTTCACTCCCTGTGCGTGGATGATTGTTACTAGACAATAAAGATATGCTCTTATATACTTTTGTCATTCCAATAGTAATATCCTTGATTCAATAGTTCTCAATTTCTTCATAGTTCATACAAAACTACTATAATATTTTTGGATTGTGTATGTAATTGTAAATGAATAATATCTGTATGCATATCTAGGTTGCCATCTTTAGAATCGATACAATCATTATTTGTTTATATCATAGATCAAAATATCGTAGACTTATCGGCGATAAGTGAACTTATCGCTTCTGGCTCGCAATAAATTGCGTCAAGTTATCGCAAAAACTTATCGTTGCCAACTTATCGCAGAGAAAAGTGGCGACAAATTTGCAATTTATCGCAACAATTTGAAAACTTATCGCTTGCGCGCCCAAAAATAGACTGTGGTGGCCCAAAAAAGTGCAAAATTGGTCTTTTTACCGATCTGTGCTGGATCCGCATAGGGTCCTGCTGATGTCAATTTCCAATTTTCTAGTTCAGGGGCGAGAGGATTTATACAAATATAACATTTAAGTATAAGTTTCTTATACTTTAAGTTATATTTGTATAAATACTTTCAGGATGTTTGAGATAAGATGTAGATTCTAGATTTTGGGGGTTTTGAAAAATTCCAGACTTAGCCAAATTTCAGGATTCAGCAAGCCTTCAACAGGGTTACCTCCCACAATCCATCATGACTTTCTAACTGAAGCTGGCAAAAGGATTCTCAAAGGGTTTTAACTCATTTTATCACAAATCACTTGGTTTCGACCCCATCTCTATGACAGACTTAGCTAGCTCTCGCCCAAATCCTAGACAGACATGACTTCCCAACATGCCAAAATCACTCAAACCTCATCTGCCGAACCTAGGGACTTGAACACAACCCCCAACAAAGACTACCTAAGACCTAGTTATGAAGACTTTGACATTTGGCATTGGTCAATGATCAAGCATCATAAATTCAAACTATGAAATGATTTCGTTTTGCAATTATGTATATTTCTCTTATTCTTTTGTATATTTCTCTACGGCTAGACCCCTTCGCATTCCACCAATTTTTAATAGAGCTGCTAGGAGGGGGAAGAGGAAGATGTAGACTATTTTGATATTGTACTTGACACTTGTATTTGCTTTTAGTTTTACAAAGACAATTTGCTTTTTTTAGTTTGGTTCAGAGTTTAGACTATCCAACTATGGCTATGAGCCATCAACATTCCACACGAGGATGTGATTTTGTATCCTATTTGCATTTATATATATCTAGATCAGCTTATTTGGTTTGTTTACTCATTTATTGACTCATTTGATGCATCTCCTTATTGAATTTTGCAAAAAAAAATGCATTTCTAATTAAATTTAAGCAATTTTTTAAGTTCTCGATATTTTCCCGAGAAGTTCCCGACTTATCTCTGATATTTGTTGATAACTTTTTTTTTGCCCTCGGCGATAAGTTGCCGATAACGATATTTTGAACTATGGTTTATATTATTATATTTTAATACATATATATATATATATACATATATATATATATATATATATATATACATATATATATATATATATATATATATATATATATATATATATATATATATATATATATATATATATATTTCATATTTGAGATGAATACACACCAAATAATTATATAAATAATATTTATATCGTACATTTTAGTATTTATTATTTATTTTGTAAATAATTATATGGTATCAAAATATTACATCATATTATTTATTTATTTAACTATTTTTTATATTTTAATATTATTGTTTATTTATTTAACTATTTTTTATATTTTAATATTATTGTTTATTTATTTAACATTATTATTAATTTTAATACTTTAATTTTACTATCATTATTTATTTAATAACATTTTATATTTAATTATTATTAAAATCTTATTTGAAACGGGGACATGACATCCTCTACATTATGATGGCCAATATTAAATACCATATTCGATTAATCTATTCTTTTGCAATTTTGTCTCTCCTAGAGACTTCACAAAATTGAGATCATTTATTATCATTTATTTATTTATTCATTTTAATTTTATATTTATTATTTATTTTTAAATCTTATTTTTTAGAGAGGAAACTACATTCCACCTTTCCCCAAAATTGCTTGTCCTCGAGCAATGTCGGTTTTTATACAAGTCTTTCAATGTGGGTCACTTTGATTGTGCAACTCTAATATTAATATATGTCTCCTCCCTTATTTTGAATGTGAATTATGACTTGATAGTAGAAGCTTAGCAATGCTAACTAAAGACAAGCTTTCACTCATCTTTTAGAGAAAAGGATCTAGGCCGACTTATAATGGTGCCAATTTAATTTGCAAAAATTAACGCTTGCCAAATAGCATACCTTAAATTCATATCTTTTGGTTCACTCATAGTTTTCTCTTATTCTAGATTAACCAAAATAGAACCACATATGAAACATACACTTGAAAATACAAAGTGTATCGCGAATGTATGAATACACAAAGCATATCAAAGTATACACTTTAACACTAGTATTGTTAGATTCCTACTTATGGATTAAGATGATTTATTGATTCATCTTTACCTTGCAAGATGGCAAGATCAAAGCTCTGATACCATTTGTAATGTCCCCAACTAGGACTTTACTTAATTTACCCTAAATTTCCGAACTAGGGTTTGTCTTGCACTTGGGAATGACAAATTTGTAACATTCCCCACTAGGAGGAAACTAAGTTTCTTGCTAAATAATGAATCTCTCCCCACCCCTCTTTGCTGACCCCAAAATGGAGGATGGTGGAATTACCGTGCTAGGGCGTGTGAAACAATCTATAAGTGGGCTCTGTCAAGGTTCTTGCCCTCTTGGGACCTACCTGTCATGTGGCCAAAATAACTCCGTGTCTCCCTACACAAACCCCCTACCCTACCTAGCAGAGAGATTAAGAACAAAATTCATTCATATATTAAACATTAAGTGTCAATTGAGTTCTTTAACTATTTAAGCATCATTAGATTGCTGATTATTATTATGCAAGATTACTTGGCGACTAAGTACTATAGATCGGGTTCCTTGATTATGATTGATGAGACCTCACGCTATATGTATTACGTTTCTTTCCCTTAATGATTCATGATATATAAAATGATATCCTCTTGATCATCCCGATTAATGATATCTTTCAAAATGGAGTTGATCCTCATTTTATACCAAGTCTTAAGAGTGAAGGAGTATTGGCTCTTAGTTGCATCCATATTGAGGAACCCCTTCATCATACCACTTGGATTGAACTACTAATCCGTTTTAGACATGATTAAAGACTTAATCTTTCCTTGATCATGATGAACATTTCTTTCTTATCATTAATGATGGTGATAGTAATTGTGATGAAAAATTTCTTGGAAGCATTCCTAACGTCCTTGACTCATCCCGATTTAATAATTTATATTTGATGATGATATTCTCTATTCTTTGCTTAGTCGACGCCATAGTCAATAATGATCAACTGCTAATTAGTTTCAATTAGTCTCTTTAGGAATCTATCAATATTTGTTCATGCCTTGCCTATATAATCGTATTCGATTATATGTCTTGATTGATCGATATCCTTGTATCATATGGGATCGGTGATAATGTTATTTAAGTTGCTCTCAACAACTATAATTACCCATATCATTAGTATTGATGTAATGAACATATGCCTTATCTTTGTATTTGATATTACATGGTGGCAGTGTCTTCTTCAAATGCCAATGTGGACAGTATTGATGCCAGTGGATCCCATTGTTTTGTGGATAAGAGAATGATATTATTGAGATGTTTGCAGCATGTGGTTCCAATTTTATTTGCCTTATCCTTGTTCTTTATGCATGCTCGCTGTATAAGCCTGGTTGCAAGAGGTGTACTAACATTGGTGCCTTTCTCAACTAAGATGACACGTCAGTTTGTTTTCAAATATCTTGTGCATCATTGTATTTGGAGGTATGGACCTTTTATTAATCTCAGTTATCTTATATTCGAATCTCCTAATATTTAAGATCTCTATATTGTTTTGCTCATTGTGTTTGTTTTGAATGCCGTCATTGTTTTTTTACTAGTCTGACTCAGCTTGATATCTTCTAAATGATGCCTCTTCTTTTCATCGTCCTTGTTGTTAGTCTATGTTCTTTATAGATATTCCTCAACATTATGATGGCTAATATCAAATGCCATATTTGATTGATCTATTATTTATTTATTATTTTGTATTGAGATCATATATTATTATTTATTTATTTATTCATTTTAATTTTATTGTTACTATTTATTTTTAAATCTTATTTTAGAGAGGGGACATTATAATCCTCCCCCAAAATTTCTCGTCCTTAAGGAATGCTGATTTTTATACAAGTCTTTCAATGTGGGTCACTTCTTTGCTCAACTATAATATTATCATATATGTCTCCTTCCTTATTTTGAATGTGTATTATGACTTGATAGTAGAAGCTTAGCAAAGCTAACTAAGACAAGTTTTCACTTGTCTTTTAGAGAAAAGGATCTAGGCCTACTTATAACAGTGCCAATTTAATTTGCAAAAACTAAAGTTTGCTTGATAGCATACCTTAAATTCATAAATTTTGGTTCACTCGTAGTTATTCTCTTATTTGAGATCAACCAAAGTAGAATCACCTATGAAACATACATTTGAAAACGCGAAGTGTATATTGAGTGTATGAATACACAAAGCATATCAAAGTATATAGTTAACACTAGTATTGTTAGATTCTTAGTTATGGACTAAGATGATTTATTGATTGATCTTTACCCTATAAGATTGTAGGATCAAAGCTTTGATATCATTTGTAATGTCGCCAACTAGCACTTTACTTAATTTACCCTAAGTGTCCCAAATAGGTTTGTCTTGCGCTTGGGAATGGCAAATTTGTAACATTCCCCACTAGGAGGCAACTATGTTTCTTGCTAAATAATGAATTTGTCCCCACCCCTCTTTGCTTACACCAATGGAGGATGGTGGAATTACTGTGCTAGGGTGTGTGAAACTATCTACAAGCAGGCTCCGTCAAGGTTCTTACCCATGTTGGGACCTGCCTGTCATGTGACTGAAATTACTCCACCTCTCCCTACACAACCCCCCTATACCTTGCCTAGGCATTAGTGAGAGAGATCAAGAACAAAATTCTTTCATACATTAAACATTAAGTGTCAACTGAGTTCCTTAACTATTTAAGCATCATTAGATTGTTGATTATTATAATGCAAAATTACTTGGTGACTAAGTATAGATCGGGCTCCTTGATTATGATTAATGAGACCTCACAATATATATGTATTATGTTTCTTACCCTTAATAATTCATGATATATAAAGTGATCCTCTTGATCATCCCAATCAACGATATCTTTCAAAGTGGAGTTGATCTTCATTTTATCTCAAGAGTGAAGGAGTATTGTCTCTTCATTGCATCCATAATGAGGAACCCCTTCATCGCACCACTTGGATTGAACTACTTATCCTGTTTAGACATGATTAAAAACTTATTCTTTCCTTGATCATGATGAGCATTTCCTTCTTATCATTAACGATGGTGATTGTAATTTCGACAACAGATTTCCTGAAAGCATTCCTTATGTTTTTGATGGCTAATCCCGATTTTTTTTTTAAAGAGGAGTAAAGGCTTTGACCCGGAGTTATGAACCAGTGAGGCCACAAATGGGGGACCTCATCACCAATGGGGTTTAAACCTTGATGGAAAGAACAACAACACAACAATTTAACCATCACAACATGCCAACATTGGCTACTAATCCGGATTTAATAATTTATATCTGATAATGATATTTTCGATTCTTTCCTAATTCAACACCATAGTCAAAATAATTATCAACTACTAATTAGTTTTGATTAGTGTCTTTAGGAATCTATTGATATCATTTCATGCCTTGCCTATATAATTGTATTCGATTATACGTCTTTATTGATTGATATCCTTGTATCATATGGTATCGGTGATAATGTTATTTAAGTCTCTCTCTCTCAACAAGTATAATTGGCCCTATCAATAGTATTGATGTAATGAACATGTCTTATCTTTGTCTTTGATATTACACGATGGTAGTGTCTATTCTTCAAATGCCAACGTGGATGGTATTAACGCCGTTGGTTCCCATTTTTCTATGTATTAGAGAATGATATTATTGAGATGTTTGCAACATGTGGTCTCTGATTCTATTTGTCTTATCCTTGTTCTTTATACGTGCTTGTTGTATAAGCCTAGTTGCAAGACATGTACTAACATAGTTGCCTTTCTCAACTAAGATGACATGTCATTAGTTTGTTTTCAATTTTTTTTTTTGCATCATTGTATTTGGAGATATGGAACTTTCATTAATCTTAGTTATGTTATATTTAAATCTTTTGATATATAATATCTCTATTTTGTGTTGCTCATTGTGGGTCTGTGTTGAATGCCATCACTAATGTTTTACTAGTCTGACTCAACTTGATATCTTCTAATTGAGGTTCCTTCCTTTATTTGTCCTTGTCGTTAGTCTACGGCTTTATAGATCTCCCTCAACATTATGATGGCCAATATGAAATACCATATTCAATTGATCTATTCTTCTGCAATTTTGTCTCTCCTAGAGACTTCACAAAATTGAGATCATTTATTATTATTTAATTATTTTTTATTTTAATTTTAAATTGAGATCGACTGCTGCCATTTGCACGGCCCACTATCCACCACATGGCAGCGCTCGATTTGTTTGTATGTCTACTTACGCACCACCTCAACATCCTTGTTTAACAGTTGGTGCTACCACATGTCACAACACCGTGATCTTGCGTAGTTTCTCTCTCCTTGTTAGCTCGATCACGAGATCATGGGCACTCGCCACATGTCTCCAAACTTGTGCCAAGTGGCACAATCTGGTTAGCCCTTGATCGGCCACGTCACCGCCTCGACACTCCTGTATTGTGCCACGTCAATACGTGCTAGTCGCCTCTTGCCATGTGATACCTTTTCGTGATCCCGTGTTGATGTCACCCCTGTGCCTACTAGGATGGTGGGATCACAAAAACTCGCCAACTGTCCTCCTTGGGCCCGTCATCCACTTCAACCTCATGCCCCATGTGTCGGTCCTTCGCAATCTCGCCATCCGACTCAACCTCTGCCACCTGGATTGCGGGATCACGGGATAACATCATGTGTCATCCCTGACACACCACTCTGCTTTGTTGTGCGTGCCACGTGGAGCTTCCTGATTTGCCCCTGGATTGCGAACTCATTTTGCCACATCATCTGAATCACTGCCACGTCGGCCCAAACAGTCAAAAACTTGCTAAGTCACCTCCAAGTCGTCTCAGCAAGTCGGGTTACCCCGCGTGCATGTATTCCTCCTTGCCAAAAGGCGGTATGCCTTATTGGCAACTTACCATTCGAGCGCAACAATATAAAAATACCTTTGAATGCCCCCACCTATTGAATGTGGGATTAAAACCCTAATTGCCCTCTTATTAGAAAACCGCGGCTTGCACATTTTTGGGCGTTTGCAAATGTCAAAGCCTTGCAAAAATGACCAACGCCGCCCTTCTGCCATTTGAAACATCGCCACATTTTATTGATTTCACTTACTTGAAATCCCAAAACAAAGAACGCCCACCCCCCCCCTCCCCTCTTGTTCGTCTCCAGCTGCGCTTTCATGGAAGTTTGAAAACCAAAACAGGGCACTCATTAAGTGCACAAAAGACACCTTCATACAAATTATCAATGGTAATCTCAGGAAATTGAGAGTACCAACAGTGGCTCCGTCTGGGGATGTATGCCTCTTGTAGATCTCTGGGTACAACAGACCACGCAATTTCCACTGAGCTTATTCTTCTACAAACAAAAATCAGACTTATCTTCCATTTGGCGGCGGCGGCGCCCCGGGCCACCAAAAAGGAAACACCAAAACCTCCCTTTATCAAAAGTCTGATTCTCATCCACATATGTGACCAGCAAATTGAAAACACTATTACATATCCGCTGTCCACATACATAAGTATCCATGGGATGAAAAGTACTTCTATATTTGCAACTGCCCATGTTCTTCCAATCACACCCTGCATCATAATCATACTTAAACAAGTATGCATCATTGTTTACTTCACTACTAGGTGCAAAGGAAATACAACATTCATCAAGTAATACATCCACATATAATATACAATGATTATCATGCATTACCACATAGTCATATGGCGGACAAGAAGTTGAAATCTCTGATTTGTCTTCGTGCATACTTTCAACTTCACAAGTTGGTACAACCATTAAGACACTTGATTCCTCCACAAATTCTTCATACAATGGATTAGAAACCAAATGCTAACCTCTTTCATAAAATTTTTGGCATAGGACCTGCTGATCTATATCATCATCTTCAACAAATAGTGCATTAAACTCTTTATTAAAACTACAGTCTACATCAATGCCACTATCCTCTTCAAAAGAAGAAAAAATAGAATGTGAACAAGAACAATGCTCAACATTATAATCCTCATGACATGAAGGCTCACTGTCATGATCCTCACTTTCTTCTTTGGCAAAGTCACTACATGAGGGTGATTAATGTGAGAATGAATCAATGTCATCAACACTTCGCACACTTGCATCATCATTATTTGATGCATAGCCTTCTCAGGACAACTGATTAACATCACATATAGCCTCCAAAATGGAACAACAAATAGTCCATCACATTTTGTGAAATCTGAAAACATTTCTATTTCTGCTTCAACAATGTTACATAATTCTTCACTAGCCTCTTCATTACTAACATGAGGAATAACCACTGTTAGCAAACAATCTCTTCTCTCACATCATCCTTTGAATCAAAATTAAATACATGGTTAATATGATCAGCAGGGACATAGAGATTCCGACATTTATTTTCACTTCTTAATTCACACACATCTCCATTTAATTGTTTATGACAATGAACACCAGCAGATAGAAAGCCCCTTGGGATTCCATATTTCATGTTATTTTCAATATCCATTGCTGTCATAAAAGCCTGATGCAAGGTTTTGGGCTCTTTGTCTCTTAACAAGAAACTCATCTTTTCATCAAAGACCCTCAAATAAACAACTAGACACACCGCAACATTAGGCCTGAAACATCTTGGGATATCACCCGATGTCTTTGCAAATCTGATATTAAAAGAAGGGACCAGCTCATCTTCTTCTTTTTGAATCTCCATGAACCTCCTTATTACTGAATGAGGATCAATCCTTTCACCAAACTGTTCCATGAAAGCTGAACTTAACTCTTCCCATGATGAAATAGAACACATTGGCAAAAAATAAAACCAATCCCTGACATCTCCTTTCAAGGTATGAACAAAGAGCTTCATGAAAACATCCTCCTCACCAATCTCAAAGTCACCCATCAGATCTTGTAAGTGCTTACTTGCTGATTTTGATCCTTTCCCATTAAACTTTGGTAAGTATTTCCTAACCTTGATAGGACCAACATTTGGGAAACCTTTAATACCATCAAAACATAATGACATATATCTTTCCATAGGGAAAACACTACAAAGACCTGATATGGGCTGCCTACTATGTGAAATCATACTTGGATTTTCACATTTACACTTAAACCATACCCATCCATACAATTTTCAGATCTAAAACTTGTAGTAGAAAACCTATTTCCCTATCATGAAATAGAACTTAACATACTTCACCACTTGAATGCATAAGCTAAACATCTCAAAAGTATGTAAACTCTCACTACCATTCCTCACTTAGTGCTGAAAACACCTAATAAGGAAAATTTCTTTACGACATGATTTTCATGTAAAACACTTGCTCATGAAAATCAAAATACCTGGAAATGTTGAAGTGGCTGCAAATCAGCTAGTTGGCTAGAAAACTAGCTTGCTTAACACCTTCACTAAATTCTTTTAGTAGAGTCGCCACCTCTTGGAAAATGACAAATATTTGGAACAGCTGAAACTTATTTTCCACTCACACCCTCTTAAAAACCAGCAACAACGTAACAACACCTCCACATCCAACAACATGACATCATATGTATTCCTTCCTTGACTAGGTACTTCATTATAAGAGCTCAAATCTGCTTTCTCTCTACTGCAAGTCCTTCACTTCTTTACTACAACAATGCAATTGGTGCAAATGGAGATCTCGAAGTCGCCACTCATAACAAAGTGAGATAATATGAAAAATCTTAAAACATGGATAGATCTAGACAAGCTTACATTGAAAGATGAAAAAAAAAATCCCATGCAACATTTATGAGAATTGACTCACTTGACAAGGAGCTGAAAATCTTCATGGTAGACACTGGACTCTAAAACAGTAACATGGCCTGGGACTAATTTAGCAAAACAAGGAGCAAGCTCATTGTAAATTCTGCTACAAATAACAAGTTATAACCTATTTCCCTAGTAAAGTCGCCATTTTGTTGGTTTTTGAAAAAGGTTTACACTACAAAATAGCAACTAAGTTGATTTTGCAATTTCCTATGGAGAAGCCAACTCCAATAAACAGAAATGTCAGAGACTAGGACCAACTGGCAAGGATCTAGTAAACCCTTCTGCACTTTAGGCTTTGCAATACCAAGGCGGGTAGACCTTTAATGTCCTCAAAACACAACATTAAACTCACAACTAACATTAATATTAAGTAGATACATCTCACAAAGAGCTCAACAACAATTTAAGGAGATGCTAAATAATGGCTAATCATTCATTGATCTACAACTTAAAGTGGAGCATGAGATAAGAACAACACAACAACAAACATACAGGAAAGTAAAGATATTCTGATTTAATCAACAATATTTTTGCAGCAAGAGCAACTTGGATATTGAGCAACAACACACATGTAAAACCCACAACAGTTCAGTGCCTCATTCCATTGGGCATTGGAGTCATCAGAAATACAACCTCATACATCAAAATTTCATCAATATAATATGATCTAAGAGCATTGCCTTACTACATTCTTCAACAACAATCTAAACCAACCTACTAATCAAAATCCCTCCACAAGCCCAACAAATCTGCAACTTCTATCAAGCATTTAATTGACCCATTAGACCAGAGCATTAAAGAAAACCAAATATCTCACAATAAGTCATTGAATGAGAATAATTCTTTGTTTTATTTCATTCAAAACTTGACTGATTTGCACAATGGAGAGATCTGAAACAGCATTATATTTCATCAAAACTCAATGCTATCTTTGTCATATAACATCAATATAACTACAAACTCAAAACACCTGCAAAAGACTTGACATAGATTCATAAAATTTGTGGTCTATGGAAGATTTACAATGCTGCTCAAACCCAACAAAACTTTGCTATTGGAACCACTAAAATTGGAACAACTCCAAAAATTTGGAACTCCTAACACATGGCCTTGAATCCCTTTATAGAACAAGGGAGCAAACAAGCTTCCGGCCAGAAAACACCTGTCGTTAGCTCACTGGACTGCATGACACAGAAAATCAAAAACCTCACCAAAAAAGACAAAAAGCTTTGTCTCTATTGAAACACTCCTTGTGCTCCCATCTTGCTGTCAACTGAAAATTCTGATCTGCTCAACAAATTAGTTTTATGGGAATACTTGTAGAAAGGGCATGCCACTCTCAAACCCACTTTGGTATGCACCAAATGAATCAGAAAGAAACCAAAGTGTCTCCTTCAGGAGTAACAAACACCAAAGCCATGTCAATGTTGACCCCTTGGTAGGTACAACACAAGAGAAGCGAAGGCGCAAGGACCTTAGAGAACCTCCTCCAAAGACATCCTGGGATTTTGAAACCTGCTCAGAAAGAGAAACCCAAGATCTCGAGGTCTCCTCGTCCTCTTCTTTAGCCAAACAACCCATGTATTGAAACCAAAAGGAGTAAAAGAAGTGTTACCCTTGTGGATTTTGAGTTTGCAAAATAATTTAGCTTTTAATGTCCCTTTGACTGCCAACCTCCTTTTTAATGTCCCTTTGGCTGTTGCATGTATCACCTCTTGCAACTAATCCCAAAATTCCTCTTGCATCCGTATCCAAAGATACTCCTTATCCTCAACAATATCCATTTTCAGCCTACACTTGCAAAAGTGATCCATGGAAAAGTTATATATAACATTCAAATCTGAGTACACTTTGATCGCGAATGTACTTGATAATAACCCTTGGATGTTTATAAAGTTGTTTGCGTGCGGAAGTAAACCAACAGAGAAGCATCAAAACCTACTATTATTCTTTTGAAAACACGAACATTTGAATTTTCAAATTGCAAAAGATTTTTTTGATCTATGTGCATATCTTAACAAATAATCCATTTACAGGCGTCCCTTCACAACCTTATCTATTTTCTGCCAACCTGTTGTGAATGACGTAGTCAAAATAGCAAAAGAACCAACACTTCAGATTTCTGTCGTTATCCTTGAGATGAAAACTAGTCATTAATGTTGTCGATGTACATTTGCCCATCTTGTGACTAACACAATCAGATATGCGAAACCACCAAAATGCCCTTTGCCAACATTTCATGTTATATTTACTAATTGTCGCGCCCTAGCGACCATTGTCATCTCGACCCCCAACATTCACTGGCGATAGACAATAACCGCCGAAACCTAGCGAATAACCGCTAACTGCATCACTAATCACCATAAATCCGCGTGAGCTATTGACCGATGCCATTTGCAGGTCCCACTACCCACCACATGGCGGCCCCCGATTTGTTTGTATGTCCACCTACGCACCACCTTAGCATCCTTGTCTAACAGTTGGTCCTACCACATGTCACAATGCTGTGATCCTGCGTAGTTTCTCTCTCCTTGTCAGCCCGATCGCGGGATCACGAGCACTCGCCACGTGTATTGAAACTTGTGCCAAGTGACACATTCTGGTACACCCTTGATCTGCCACGTCATCGCCTTGACACTCTTGTATTGTGCCACATCATTGCGTGCTAGTCGCCTCTTGACACGTGTCTCCTTTTCGTGATCTCACGCTGACGTCACCCTTGTGCCTACTAGGATGTTGGGACCATGAAAATTTGCCAACTGTCCTTTCTGGGCCCGGCATCCACTTCAACCACCTGCACCATGTGTTGGCCTTTCGCAATCCCGCCATCTGACTCAGCCTCTGCCACCTAGATTGCGATATCATGGGATAATGCCATGTGTCATCCTTAACCCACCACTCTGCTTCGTTGTACGTGCCACGTGGAGCTTCTTGATTTGCCTCTAGATCGCAAACTCGTCTCGCCACATCATCTGAATCACTGCTATGTCGGCCCAATCAGTCAAAAACTTGCTAAGTCACCTCCAAGTTGTCTCGCCAAGTCGGGTTACCCCGCATGTGTGTATTCCTCCTTGCCAAAAGGCGCTATGCCTTATTAGCAACTTACCATTCGAGTGTGGCAATATAAAAATACCTTTGAATGCCCCCGCCTATTGAATGATGTTTGATAAAAACCCTAAATGTCTTCTTGTTAGAAATCTGCGGCCTACACATTTCTAGGTGTCTGCAAACGTCAAAGCTCTAAAAAACGACCAACGCTGCCCCTCTGCCATTTGAAACGTCGCCACATTTTACTGATTTCACCAGCTTGAAATCCCAAAACAAAGAACCCCCTTGCTTGTGCGCCTCCAGTTGCACTTTCATGGAAGTTTGAAAACCAAAACAAGGCACTAACTAAGTGCACAAAAGACACCTTCATAAAAATTAACAACTGTAATCTCAGGAAATTGAGAGTACCAACAACAAGCATTTAATGGCAAGGACAATGGCTCTACACTCCTTAGCTTGAGTGTAATTCTTTTTGTACTCTAGAAGAGTGCAATTGATGAAATATATGACCATTTCCCTACCTTCATCACCCTCTTGGGCTAGTATACATGTTATACAAACATGTCACCCTTAAGTATAGAATCCAAGGGTGGTCTTGCTTCAGTGTCTTAGGAGGGGAGACAAGGAACTTCTTAATAAAATCAAAAGCCCTTTGATGATGTTGAGTCCTAATATCATTTTCTTCAACAACTTGTTGATTGGATGGACGTCATAGGCAAGATCAAGGATAAAATGACGAGTGACACTCAACTTATTGAGGAAAGAGTGAATCCCATTCTCATTGGTTGAGGGATTGCATCTATGATGGCTTTAATCTTTGTTAGGCTGACAACAATCCCCTTATATAAGAAACTGTTAGAAATAAGCTACACCTGGACCATCAATGTGCTGGCCAAGAGGGGCCAGTAGCTCAGTTGGCTGAGCACTCCAGCAACAAATGGATAGTACTAGGTTAGAGTCCTAGCTGGTCCAAATGAGCTGTAGCTCAAGATGTGGTATTGGAGCCAAGCTAGGAGTTGCAAGCACCTGTAGTGTGGCTTAGGGGGGCTGTTGGAAATAAACCACACAGACCAACAATGGGCTGACCCCTCTGCCAGCAGCTCAGTTGGTAGAGCACTCCAGCAACAAATGGATGGTCCTAGGTTCAAGTCCTAGCTGGATACCACTTTTGTGTGTGAAAGTACTTAGATTCTTGGTGGTCACAAGATTCTTTCCATTTTCCTTACCTCTCTTCGATGATGCTTTCCTTTCTCTTTCCAAAAGGCAAAACTAATTTCTTGCATCCATCTCATTCAACCAACAAAGTAGTAAGTCTAATAATCATAATATCAAAGCCTAACATAAAACATTTACTAACATCAGAATAATAATAATTTCACCTTTATATTATTTAAAAACAATATTTAATTGATATTTCTTTGCCCTCACATAATAAAGCAGAACTATCTTTATATAAATGTTCTTAAAACATACTTTCGACATCATAACTGAGAACAGATGTAAAAATATAACATAGTCCCCATAGTCCAAGACGGGATGTCACTTTTAGCGATGCAGTACTTTGTGAATAACAAAGAGCTAAGTACCTCTCATGACTTGAAGCAAACAAAATATCCCATTGGTTTGAATTTGTGGATGTAGAAAGTAAGCTTGAAGATAATCTCAAGTTGTAGAGGTTGGTTCGTAAACTTAGCTCGGATGATGCATCGAGAAACAATCCATTTGCGGATAATCATGTGTTGCAATGTAGATTAAGTGTCTAGATCTCTTAGTATGTCCCCAATTTATGGACCCCAAACGAGCTACTTAAACTTTAGTCTTTTTTGGCAGATGCCCAAAACCTTAGTCTTTTTTGGCAGATGCCCAAAAATGTAAAAACTGTCTAAAGTCTTGTGTCCTCTATATTGCCTTGGCCCTACTTTGCCCATCATTTATATTTGGTCAGAGATTTCCTTCAGCAGCCCCCCTTAGTCAATTTGTGCTTAGTTTTGTGCTTTACCTCCCTTCATATCCTTAACTTGAGTGCAAATTTTAAAAACATTTAAGTGTAAGGTTTTTGGATCAATTTTTACACTTGGGTGGTGTTTCAAGATTTTCCTTCCCATTACGCCTTTCCTCAAAGTCCCTAGGTCCCTTGATTCTCCTGATCTCAAGCTTTCCCTTCCCAACATGCCTTTCCTCGAAGTCTTTAAATCCCACAATTGCCCAAATTTTGAGATTTTGAGCTTTCCCTTTTTGACATGCTTTTCCTCAAAGTTCCCAAGCCCCGATATTTCCTTGATTGTGAGATTTCAGTCTTTCCCTTTTTGACATGCCTTATTCAAACTCCCGAGTCCCTTGATTTCCCTGATTTTAGGATCTCGCTTCTTGGCATGCCTTTCTTCAAAGTCCCCAAGTTTCCCAATTTATTTGATTTTGGGATTTTAAGCTTTCCCTTCTTAGCATGCCTTTCTTCAAAGCCTCCAAGCTCCTAGATTTTCTTGATTTTGAGGTTTTGGGCTTTTCCTTCTCAACATGCCTTTCCTCAAACTCTCCGAGACCCCTAATTTTCTTGGTTTCAAGATCTTGGCCTTTTCCTATTTAAGCAGCACCTTTCCTTAAAGTCCCCAAGCCTCTTAATTTTGGACTTTTGGACCTTTTTTTCCAGACCCCACATCCTTTATGCAGTGCTTTTTGTTGACCTCCATTGTATAAGCATAGAGCTTCACCTGTCTCCTTGCACAACTCAAGAAGACATTAATGGTCCTATATTGACGCGACAAGACAAGGGAATAATTTCAAACACATCTCAACACCTTTAGGCCCCTTGATGACATGATTTGTTACAAATATATATGGTTGCATGCAAGGTCCATGGTTGCATGTACACAACCATGTGAAGTGATGCTATAAGGCATGGGTGGCCTGGACATTTGTAGATGAGCCATGTTCACCCCCCACCCCCCAGAAGAGAAAAAAACACTTGAGGATGTTGTAATGAATTATATAGGTAGTTGTCATTTGCGTAAGGGTTGGTTCATGTTGTAAACTAAAAAAGAAGAGTTGCAGATTGTTGTTTTGATTCCCTATAACAGGCCAGGGCATTTTGAATGTATTTCATGCAATGCGTATTTTGAAATCCTTGAGAAACAAATTTGGCATGTATGGTATCTATTTGAGTATCTCTGCGAGCATTATTTTTTTGTTTTGAAACATATAGTTTGTTGTCCTTACTAGATAAAGGCACCTATCTACTTCATACGATCACATTTAAAACAACTAAGTATAAAACTTTCAACAAAGATTGTGTTAAAAGCTCTACCAACAATTGTGTTGTGCTTCTTACATCCATGTGTGTATGTATGCCTAGAGGTAAATAGCATTTTGGATTAATAAGGAAATATCTCTGGGCTTCTTAATTGGTTTTGTATCTTCTAAATAGAGGTGTGAAATCCTTGTATTGACAGACCAACATATAGCTGTTTAGTGACAGTCAAGTTGGAGTTTCTTATGCAATGCACATGGTTTGTGGCAAGGCCTGTTCTCATATCATTTCTGTTTAATTTTCTTAGAGAAGGGACCATCCCCCTTGGCTGAGCAAAGCTTAAAGTACGAGTTACCTATCCTTATCAATTGGTTGATTGTTGTCCATCTCTAATCATAAGTTGTAAGTTGTTTGTCTTGAGTTTGACAACTTTCACACTTAGAATAACTTAGCTTTAGGGATTTGGGAACCCACAACGTTGAACACCAACATAATGGAGCTGGTGCTAAGGAGGGACTCTTTTGAAGGTTTCCAACGTTCAATTTTCTGTTCTACTGATCTAATGAGCACTTGGTAAGCTTATGGATAATTGCAAATAATTTTCCCCCTTTACAAGTGCCGAGTCAATGAAATTGAACCCAGTCAAAGATCACAGTGAGGAATTAAAGATGGAGAGGGGGAAGGCACACAAGCAATCCCTAAGAACATGTAGGTATGTGTCAATGGAAGGAGGAAAGTGGCATGTTGCTTGGAAAGCTAAGAATACTGGTATGTCTGCTAGACCTCCTTAAAGAAATGATTTTGGTACTTCTGGGTATTATCGATTTGAAAGACCAATACTAGTATATTTCAGATGATTCAGCAAGTGTGATTAGGATTGGTAGGAGAACTCCTAGATATGATTATAATGGATAAAAAATAAAATGCTTGTGGGTGGAAGAAATAGAGAACTTTTGTGATGCACATGTTCAAAATTTGGATTAGCTGATCCTAGTGTAAAGCTACATGAATTAGTTTACATCATAATTCCCCTACATCTTCACATAGGTTTGAGCATGAACATGATACAATATTCCATGATGCAAATGCAGCCACTCAGTTAGAGTATGAGTATATAGAGAGAAATTGAACAAAGATTAGATTCGCTCAATCACTTTAGGCAGAGGCAACAAGATCTTAAAGCACAAATAGATTTGCAGCAAGCTTAACTTGCTCAACATGTTCAACAAGAAGCCTGAATTGCCCAATAGCAAAAACAGAATTATGGTTGTAATATTCTTAATCGACCAGTGCCAAATTAGCAACACAATTTGGAGCTCAATAATCTCCATATGTAAGAGTTCCATTTTGAAGATAAGTTTAGACATTTTCACTAGCAAGATAACCCTTGATGTGGAAAGGTGTAACTATAGACAGCTAGATTTCTATGTGATCCCTAACTACCCTGACCAAATATGAAAGAAATTGGGGGAAAATCACCTAATTTTAATGTAATAATACTACCATTAGAGAAGAGCACCTTAGGCATTTAAGAATGAAATTGAGGATGATGATGTTTTGATGAAATTGTTTGTGTGATTCCTAGAGGAGATCATAAAAGAATGATACAACAGCCTTTCAGATAGTATAATGATGAGTTTATGAGAGTATTAAGGTTACAATATAGAATAAGTTTATGGGATAGGTTATTGTTAAGGTTTTAGGATCATTAATAGCACTATCTCATTGTATATGTTTTCCAAATGCATCAATCTCTTGTATATATTGAGAATGAGCCAAGAAGAGACATGTCCCTTCATGGGACATGTCTTTTCATTATTATGTAATTAATATAATGATAATTATGATTATACATACATACATACATACATACATACATATAATATCTCTTGAGTATTATATTAATTTCTCTAATATTTACATAATAATAATATTTATATATATATATATATATTTAAGTATATATATTATATATACATCTCATATATACTAAATATATATATACATATCTTCACTAGTATTGACTCATAGTGTTTATCAGATATTTGATTGAAGCTACAAAACATCAACACTCCCTCTTACCCAGGAAGATTAAACACATGATTAGGATAAGAAGATATCATTTATCGTGATACCAGAGATATGGTCTGACTAGGAATATCAAGTCGCATGATTTTCACCATAACTCATAGATTCATAAGAATATCATCTCATGATATTGGGAGTATTTGTCATAGAATATGAAGTCGCAAGATATTCTCCAAATACTCAGAGTAATGGCCTACCAACATGAAGTCACATGATGTCCACCAAGTACTCAAAAGTTTACAAAGATATCATCTCATGATACCGGGAGCGTTGGCTTGCAGAATATCAAGTCGCATGATATTCACCAAGTGCTCAGAGTAATGGCCTACCAACATCAAGTCACATGATGTCCACCAAGTACTCAATATAATTATAGAGATATCATCTCATGATATCAGGAGCATTGGCCTGCAGAATATCAAGTCACATGATATTCACCAAGTGCTCAGAGTAATGGCCTACTGACATCAAGTCAAATGATGTCCACCAAGTACTCAATAAAATTATAGAGATATCATCTCATGATATCAGGAGCATTGGCCTGTAGAATATCAAGTCACATGATATTCACCAAGTGCTCAGAGTAATGGCCTACTGACATCAAATCACATGATGTCCACCAAGTACTCAACAAATGTTCATAGGTAATGTGCACTTACCATAAGAACATTCACATCATCCATTATGATCTATTTCAGCCATCACAAGATGTCTATCACAATAGAAGATGCCATCTATTATGATCTGTTTTAGCCATCACAAGATGTCTATCACAATAGAAGATGCCATCTATCATGATTTGTTTCAGCCATCACAAGATGTCTATCACAATAGAAGATCAAGTTATTGTAAGATCGTCACATTCCAATAACTTTTGCAAATACAAGTGATAATCATTTGTAAGTCGTCACTTCCTCATGATTTACACAGGGGGCAGGCCCATTAAAAACATTCACGATTCCTTAGTATAATAATCGATTATATCAAGTTTACCTCAGAAGTGTTTCACCTTCAATAGTGAACTCCCTCTCAATCAATATGATCAAGATTGTCACAAGTTGACTGAACCATTTGCTCCCTCTAAAGCTCAAGTTTATCAACTTCTTGACTTCTTTTGAAATGTCAGACTCCCTTTGCATCTAGTCTCAATCATCAATTCGTTTGAAAGCATTGAGTTCTTTCTCCCTTGAATGCAATTATCTTGTGCTTCTGTCTTGAAGGTATGTCAGAGAGAGATTACAAATAGCTCGCTAAACTATCTCGACCGGAAATACCAATGATAGAAGCATACAAGATTTCACTAACCAATAGTATAACATGAATTACAAACTTAAAAATTATGTGCATTAATAAAACATGGAATATTGATCTTTTATAAATTTCAAGTATTTCATCCTGTAAGGTGAGCCCATATAGAAAATATCATGCAAATTCACAAAACGATGTCGCCGTTCTTGAACATTACCATAATTCTTCACATGACCTGTCTTGAATATCCAAAAGGTTCTATACACTATGACAACCTTCAATATGATTGGATCTCCCTTCAAGCGGTTAGGCTTTTAAAGAAGGAACTTCACTCTTTTACAGATTTTTGCATAGACTCGTACACAGTCGGTCATAACTTTTGAACCTGACCTTTTTTCTCCAATCGCTCCGGTGAGGTTGTTCTAAATTTGTTTATCACCAACATATCCAAAATTTAGCAAAATCCAATGGTGCATTTGGGAGATACGGTCTTCGTACCGAGACTGTATTTTCTGAGACAATCACATATTCACTATCAACAAACTACTCTCTTACATTTGCAACTTGGCTTTGATACCATGTTAAGGTTTTAGGGTCATTGCAAATGTAATAGCACTATCTCATTCTATATGTTTTCCAAATGCATCAATCTCTTGTATATATTGAGAATGAGCCAAGAAGAGTTCATGGGACATGTCTATTCATTATTATGTAATTAATATAATGATAATTATGATTATATATATATATATAATTATTAATATCTCTTGAGTATTATATTAATTTCTCTAATATTTACATAATAATAATAATAATAATAATAATAATAATATATATATTTAAGTATATATATACATCTCATATATACTAAATATATATATACATATCTTCACTAGTATTGACTCATAGTGTTTATCTGACTGAAGCTACAAAACATCAACAGTTATCCATCCATGAGTTGACAGCTATTAAAAATGGAGTGAATGAGACTGTTGTAGATTTTAGTAGTAGGTTTATTATGACAATGAGGAAGGTGCCACCTGATTTGAGAGCTTATAAGTCAATGTGTTTAGTTCTCTGCTGTGAAAATTTCATAACCAGACAGTTACTTCAAGAAAACCTCTCATAGTTGATGATAAGCTTGACAAGCCTATGGGTGCCATGAGAGATTTATCCTATTGGGTTGCAAGAAAGGAGAAGGGGCTTCTTTGTCACAATGCTACTACCATTATAACAAAGGACAAAGGTTGCTTGATAAGCTTTTTAATACTTATTGGTCTTGAGTAGAACAATAAATAAATGATTTCTAGGCAAGGGAATTCAAAACACCAAGACAACAATCCCCTGACCCTTTAACGAAAGATCATGTGAATGCCCAAGAAGATTCACCCTGGTGTGAGACATGTTATTTACCCCATTAGTGAATGAAGAGTGCTATTGTAGTTGCATTCTTAAGAAATAGAATTCCCTAATGAAGATGGTAATTCTGAATATTATGAAGACAATGACATATGTTAGTTTGATGCATATGAATGTAATCATAAGATTGATAAAACTAAAAGTGCATCTCATTGTGTGTTGATGAATTCTTTCAATATGATCATGACAACATTTAAGTTTCAGTTGTCCTGCCCCCTCATAGAGGCTCAGGTTGCAGTAATTTGGGATCATGTAGCCTAGCAAAGGCAACACCAAAAAGAGCTATGGATTATTGATAGTGATTCTTCCAAAAGGTGCCTGTCCTACCAAATAAAATTGAAGGAAGGATCAATTGGTTGAAGGGCAGCATTAAGGGATGCTTCACTTGGAGGAGTTGTATCCTTTGTGAAAGATTGTTGTGGAGTTGACTCTTCATCCCTTCATCGGGGTTATAAATAGGGCGGATCTATTCATTGAGAAGACATCAGATGATCAAGTTTGACTTGAGTATAATTCAGAGAAAGTACAGCAATCTATAATTTAGGAAAGTGATTGGTATGCAATATGATTGTATTTACTATTTATCTGTCTATAAATCTGTTAGGAAGCTTTAAGTTTATTTAATCAATTAAATTGCAACCAGAGGAGTCATGACTGTGATTAGTTAAAGTTATCCCTGTTTTATTCTTGTTTCAATTAAAATTTAGTTTTGATACTATGTTCTACGTGTAACAGGAGTTTATGCAAGTATTTTATGCACGGTGCATGCCTCAAAGGTGAGCACTGTGAATTCTCACATGATTGGAAGGATCAGTCAAACAATGTAAGTCCTGAAAATCATTAACAAAAGGAAAAGGCATTATGATAAATTTAAAAATCTATCTAGATTCTTTGTTGCGTCCTTGTGTATTGCATTGCTTTGTGAAATTAATGATTGTATCTCTTTGGTGATCAATGCTTGCAGGTGTGCACCTTCTACCAGCGAGGAGTGTGCTCTTATGGAAGTCGATGCAGATATGATCATGTTAAGGTTTTACGTCCTCAAAGCATTCTTTCTTTGTCACCAAGTTCTCCCATAGGATCTGAAGTAGAGCTGAATCGACCTACTATACATAGTGGTTTGACATTGACTCAGAATATTCCAGGCTCTGAAGTAGAGCTGAATCGACCTACTATACATAGTGGTTTGACATTGACTCAGAATATTCCAGTTGCCTGGAGCACAGGAGATCTTTCGGCTCTGAGTAAACCTTATTTTCCTCCCGTTGGACATGTTGGGACACCTGGTTTACAGGATGAGTCTTCAACTTCAGGAATTGAATTTGCAACAAAATCTTTAGATGGTGATGACCAGCCAATATGTTCATTTGCTGCTGCTGGGAAATGCCCTCGTGGTGACAACTGCCCTCACCTTCATGGAGATCTATGTGCTACCTGTGGTAAGCACTGCTTACATCCATACAGAACAGTAGAGAGAGAGGAACATGTCAAACAATGCCAGCGTAATCAGAAGCGTTTAGAAGCATTACGACACAGTCAAGAGATTGAATGTAGTGTATGCTTGGATCGGGTGCTAACAAAATCAACACCTGCTGAGCGTAAATTTGGCATTCTGTCAGAGTGTGACCATCCCTTCTGTATTTCCTGCATACGCAGCTGGCGAGGAAATACTCCAATCCCTGGCATGGATGTGAACTCTGTACTACGAGCTTGTCCTATTTGTCGAAAGCTCTCTCATTTCGTCACTCCAAGTGTGATTTGGTACTCTAACCAAGAGGAGAAACAAGAGATTATTAATAACTACAAAAATAAGCTCCGGTAATGTGTATTTCTTTTTTAGTTGAAGGATGATTTAAAGTACTTAAGAATGGTGGGTCATATTAAGTTTTATTATCTAAATGTCATTGTGGATGCTATTGAACATTTAGAAGGCGGTGATTTCAAACTTGTTCTCTCTGCAAGTATTTTTCTGCCATGGATTGTATCTGCTTGAGATTGTGCTGGAAAAAAATTAGATATATTAATATAGATTGCAATCAACTTTATTGCATTCTGTACTTTTCTGTAAAATCTTATTGCAGTCATTTTGTTGGTCTCATCATTCCATTCTCTTAAAATTTCCAACCCTTTCTATATAGGGTTGGAAAAAAATTCTTATTCTGAACTATACATGTTTTCAGCATGTGTGCAAAAAGTTGATGATCTCCCATCATTAGTTGAGATTTTATTATTTCCTGACACTGTTCTACTTTCAGTTCCATTGATTGCAGGCACTTTGACTTTGGAAATGGAACATGCCCTTTTGGAACCAGTTGTTTTTATAAGGTATGCCTGTTTGATTGCTACAAAATTTCAACTTACAAACTTCTCTTGCCTGTCATCCCTACTCTTAGCCTTACATCCTTTTCTCCCCCACCCAGCACAAATTTTATACAAAAGAAGAAAAACTCTGACACTAACACAAACAAGAAGTCCAAAAAAACACATTGAACACAGAACACAAGCATAGTAAACAGACGCACAGGAGGCATTGACATGCCCAAAATACACAGCAAATGAATAGAGAGAAAATTACACTCACTATTTAGGAATCGGGAAACCATATGTAGTCTTCCTTTTTAGTAAATTATCACATATAATACTAGCTTGAAGATGTGGTTATAGATCTGACAGCTGGCATATGCTTTTTAATTTTTTTTTTTGATGTCTTGTTATTCTGAAATCTGTGTAGTGCTTTAGAATTTTATTCTTTATTAAATTTATCTTCTACATAGGTCATGTATTTACCTATATAAATCTGTTTGTGATTATTTCATACATTTAATTGTGGGGTTTCAGCATGCACACAAGGATGGCAGACTAGAAGAGGTAAAGCTTCGGCATCTAGGCACTGCTGATGGAAGTACAGTGATTGCAAAAAATGTTAGGTATGTATATGAATTCACAAATAAGTGAATTAAAATTGGGTATACTTGTATCCCAAATTTTCAACACTGTTGTTGCATATCAGAAGACTTGTCTTAAGTTTGAACTAATTTCTGATACAAATCTATTTTGTTTTTCACATCAGGCTCTCTGAATTTCTAGGAGAACTAAATATGTGAGCACCTGGCGAAGTTTCGAAATGTAATAGCAGAGTTTCTGCCTTCAGCTTTACCATAAGTGTAAGTTTTTCATCTGTAATTTTTCGTGAGGCCTTTGACTGAATGATAAAAATACTGCAATCATTTTATATAGGTTCCAAATGCTTTTTCCACTGTTTCCAATACAAAATAATTGACACATATTGTGCAGGTAATTTATTTCAAATCATGCACACCTCTGAATATCAGTTCGTAGCTTGTTCTAATTTAGCACTTTGGCTGCAACAAATGTTTTGATGACTTTTACATACTAACTGGCGGCATTGCAATATATTAAGAAATATATTTTCTTTTAAATCTGCTATTCAAAATTTGGCGTTCAGTGCATATTGACAGCAATAATTTGTTTTAGCTAGCTATTCTTGTATGTAATAAATGACACTTGTTTTGAGCTATTTTCTTCAATAATGTCATTGGTAGAGGCAACAACCATGCCTTTGTTTATTGAGGATAGCTAGATACTCAATACAATCTCATTTTGCTGGTAGAAGAGTGGGTTTCTCCTTTATAACCCAGTTTTATAGGCATAAATGGCAGCTTCTCTTCTTGAGGAGCAACTGCTAAAAAGTAAAAATGATCACTCCACAATGTGGCATCTTTATCCTGATTCAGGTAGTGCATGGAAATAAAATGACTTTGTTTGTAACTTTTTTATTTGGCATGTTTGTTATATTTAGCCGATATGCTATTTTATAGGGAGAATGCTCCACAGGGTTTCACATGTCTCACGCCGGGTTTTTTTAGCCACCGGTTTTTCACTGATCAGTCTTGTTGATGTGAATTTTGTTCCACTACAACATGCAGAATCAAATACTCAATGTTTTGAGACTGATATTAAGTTCACTTCTTATGCTAAGCTTGCAACGTAAGGTCATGAAATGACTTCAATGTTCTTTTAATTGTGGATACTCGCTTAGTGAAATAATGCGATTTGCTGGTTATCACAAAGGGACTTACATTATTCATTCCATGGATATCTACTTGATTTTAACTTTCAAACACTTCCTGACAAATAACTTTCAACCAAACAACTACAAGGAAATAAAAGCTATCTAACTCTAAGAATGTAGGATAATGTTGATGATAGGGTGAGCCTCTAACCAATCCTTGCTTCGCCAAACCAACTAGGCATAGGAGGGTGCTATCTATTATGGATGCGGGAATGATTTTCACACTGACAATGCTCATCCAAATACCCTATGAAGGCACAATCTAAATGAACATCTCCAATAGAAGTTAAACACTTGCAATTTAGGCCCAAACTAACTTTACACCTTTACTTACAATCTGCAAGTAACAAAAGGTATGGACACTAGCTTCACCATTAATCATCATTCAACGATATTTTCCATCCAATCTACTTCTACTTCTACTTAACATGAAATGAAATCCTAATCTAAGTGAGAGATGTAAAGAACCATGCAATACTCCAACAATGAATAAATAACGATATTGGTAGTACTTTGGCAACGATTCTCCAACATAACTCCTTTACAAACGATGCGAGCAAGCTTTTATATAGGGCTCTCAATTACAATGATTGGCCAAGATTAATATGAAATAAAGGGCCAAGATTAATCCACATAAGCCCCAATTAGGGTTTCTATAACCATAGCTACAAATATTAAATCCCCACCCAATTATAATTAGGCACCACCATGTGGGCCAATTAGAAAATTACATTGCCTTCTTGGACCAGTGAGAAAATTTAAATGCATAACAACCGGATAAGGTGCAATGACAAGTGGACCAATGAGAAGAGAGCACTTGAAGAAGAAGCCACCAACTAATAGACCAATGAGAAAATTCAAATGCTTCCAATAGCCAATAAAAAAAAGGCCATGTGGGCCTATGCCACTTGGTGCCAAATGGGCCAATCAAAGCAAAACATTTATTAATCAACCAATGAGCAAATTTAGGACCATGTGGGCCTATACCACCTCATCACCTTGGGAATTGTGTCCCTCATCCTCAAGCTCCTCAATGAACCCGGACACAATCTCATTAATCATTTCCATGGGGACACTTGGCATGTTCTCATTGGTTGAGGATAGGGCTACCACCTCATCATACTCATCTAGAAACTTGATAAATACCCCTTATTTGCTAATGAGATATCATTGTTAAGCCTTCAATTGTGATGACTCATCTTTTCAATTGCTTCATCTTCTTGAACTTTCCTCACCCCTTGCTCTAGAGTCTCTCTCTTGTCTTAATTTTCTAAGTTGTTCCAATTAATGGATTTCAACTTAGCCTTCCCTCCAATGCCAAATCTCTATTGGTGTGGTGATGGAGGGTATGCATACCACCAACGCCTTGATCTTCTAAGTTTCCTTCTTGGACGTGCTGATCTTTTTTTTCCATGTCTTAATATCTTGAAGCTTTTCTCTATAGTGTTCTTTGATCATGAACCAAATCTCATCCTTGACTTCGTATCATCTTCTTTTCAACACCTTGGAACCATTTGTGATCTTCTTGGTCTTGATGTCTTTTGATCTCAACCTTGTACTCGCTGCTCAGATCCATTGTGGAAACATCTTGCTTGCTCTCGAACCCTCCAGCTCTTAGCCACCTCTTGTCTTGTCTTGAGGCCTGCAACATCAACACTAAGTCAAATCTCAGATTTTATCACGTGAAACAAGGACTAAATCTAAAATATCTACTCGCTGCTTCACAAAATCAGACCACTATGATTTGTATCAGACCTGAAAATTAATCACTTTAAGCTATCACATCTTATGAAAAAAGTAAGGATTTGATTAAATCTGTCTTAGGTACCACAGACCCCCTATCACATCATTTTTAGCAATATTTTACCACAAAGGGGGGGACTGAAAACACCAAAATCAAACCCCGCCACAGAGCTAAATAGCTCTGAAAATGATGATCAATGCTGCAAATGATGAAGCTTGAGGTGCTGGGCTGGGTCTAGACACTTTCAGTTGACAATCCTGCAAACAAAATGATTGAGAAAAGCCTTACAATCTGCCCCCAATTGTTTGAACCCTCTCGGTTGTACCTGCAATTGCAATCACTATGGAAATAATCTTTAGATTGTAGCAGCTTGCATTGTTTATATAGAGGATTGTTTGGGTATGAGGCAGCTGTTAATACAACTGGGTTTTAAATGCTTGCAATCCTTCATTAAATGAATGCTACCTCGAGTTTTGAATTCACAGCCATAGCATTTAATTCATTTCTTTTTGAAATTTAAATTAAAATCTTGCATTGGATCGACCCTCCTTGTAATTGGTAATGGACATTAAATGCAAAGCCTTCACATGTTAAGTTCGATGCAATATTAAAATAACAAGGGCTTGCATAGAGTTTTGCACCCTAGATCTGTATTTAGTTGATCCTGATATCTCCTTATTACATTGAGTTTTTCACCTTGCACTCAGCATTTAAAATTTATATGGGATCCAACTTGAGTTTTGTGCCTGATTTTTAGCATTTAAATTTCAAATTGTGATCTCACCTCGAGTTGTGTGCAATATTTGGTTGTTAAGGTCGGATTTGCCCTGGGCACCTTGATTTAGAGGCCTTATGAGGCCACATGTTACATTATATGGGGCCCAAATCAGGTCTGATCCAATCCCCAACCCATATGCTATCTTCCAAGGTTGTTTTGTTTAGAAATTTGGGCCCAATGTCATAAAAAAAGGCCACACGTTTTCTCATTAGGGCCTGCTCTTCGAGTTTAGAGCCCACGTTTTTTAAATTTCAATATCAGTTATCTCAGATCTAGGTCTTACGAATCCAATTTTAGCCCACGCGTTTCATAAATGGGCTGGACCTAATCAAATTTAAATTCAATCTGCATGTATTTAAGGCCAGATCTGAAGTTATAAGGCCACACGCTTCCTCATTTTAAAGCTGCCCTATTTGACACTAAGGGCGAGTGGCTGCAATTTGGGCCATTTTAATCAATTTTTTGGGTCCACATGCCATGCTATTTAAGACCAATCCTGCTGAAGCCACACGCTACACTTAGACTATGTTGGAATTCCTTTTAAAACCTTGATTTGATCTTTATTTGGGCCTAAATGAGGCCACACGTTTTGTATATAGACATTAATTTAAAGCCTCAATGCCACACGCCTCAAATAGGGCCACACTACATACAATGAGGTAAGTTTAAACCAATTGCATTCAGATTTAGGTCTGCTCTAGTGCAATTAAAGGCAGATCTGAGTTGTATTTAGGTCCTGGCTGCAAAGTTTGAAGTCACATGCCATAAGGTAGGGCCATCTCAAGCTTATCAAATTCGAATCTAGGCCTGAGCAGATTTCTAAGGCCTACACATTTTATCACAAGTCTTCAATTAGTAAGTTTTAGGCCTTCCCAAGCCCATACGCTAGCCATGGGATCCAATTTTAAGCTCAATTCTCATTAAATTGTGGCCTGGTCTAATTAGACCAGGCCCACATGTTACACCCAAGGGCCGTTTATATTGCATTAAGTGTTGCTCACGAGCTAAGGTTACATTTTTCAGCTATAGGGCCTTATTACCTAGAGTTTTGAGCCAGTTAGAACTGAATTTTGGGCTCTTCTTGCTAGGATTGAACTCATGTCTCATCCTCTTCCTCTTTTATTAATCTTAAGATGAGGGGGTGCTTCCTCCCTCTTTAAATTGAGATGAGAAGGGGCTTCATCTCCCTTACTTGAGATGGGAAGAGGTTTTGTCCCCCCTTGGCTTGGGACGAAGAGGAGTCTCATCTCCCTTTCATACTTAAATATAGCTCAAAATTCTCTTTTAAATTTCTGGCTTCCAGACTTAGCCGATTTTCCAAATTTTCTCCATTTTGACAATTATCCAATTTTTCTCAATTTCTTCCAAATTTTGACACGTAGACAAATATTGCCATTTTTGCTCAATTTCCCGTTTTGACACTCTAAGGAGTTGTTTCCAAACCCTCTCTACTACCTAGAGCAACCAGCAAAAAGTGGGGGTCCCCATTTGCAATGGGGCGATGGTGTGAAAACCTCACAAAAAGTCTCGCGCTATATTTAGCCGACAGTAGGAAAAAACACCACCACCTTCCTCAAACAAATCTGATTGCGATAAGATTGTTTGCAAAGGGATCTAAAGTAATCTCTTGCCACCCCAAAAATTCTATAAATTGTTTAACACATTTCTCCTCGACAATTCTCCATGTGCCTTTCTCAATCTTTCTTCTTCTTTCTAACTTTCTATTGCCCATTTTTGTAAGTTGCAGATCGCCAGGCTGAGCCAGATCATTTGTGGGATTCTCAAGGATTTTAGGAAAGCCCATTTGGTATTATATTGCACCCAACTAAAAACACTCAAACTGTAGACTTCAGGGCAAAGAGAGAATAGATAAACTCAGCCTAAAATCAGCAGGCACAAAATGTCTAAATCTAGGCTTTATTTCATACACATCACTGTAATGATAGAAATTGCACACCCTGCATTGCAGAGAGTCTTCTGTATAGTGATGTCAACATTAATAAAAATATAAAAGTAAAACGACTGCCAATGAGATTCGAAAAAGAGAATTTTAAAGTTTTGGTTAAATTGTTAGGGTGTGTAAGCTGCAATGTCTTTGAGGCATTTTGTCAAACAGATGACATGCCTTGTCTATGCACCCATATTTTGCATACATGTCTACCAAAGCATATCCCACTACGATATCTAACAAAAAGTCCCCTTCCCTTACGCTTTGATGGATGCCCATACCTTATTCCAAAGCTCCCATTTTGGCATGGGTAGGAAAGGATGCTGGCAAAGGTTGACGAATTTGGTTTTACACATGCCGAATGCATTTTCTTGAAAGTTTCGGGAGCTTTTTCGTCCAGTCCATTTTTGTGAATATCCTGCAATCATGGCATTCCATGAAACCATAGTTCTTTGAAGCATTTTGTCAAACAGTTCACTGGCCTTGTCTGTGCTTTCACAATTTCCATACATGTCTAGCAGGGCAGTTGCAACATCTGACAAAATTCCTCTCTGCTTTATGTTTTGATAGATGTTAATACCCTGTTCCCAAGCTCCCAAACTGGCTATACATCTACCAATTGCATTTGATTGAAATTTTTTAAAACATCTTCAAGAAATCGACTTTGTGCACATCCTACAATCATTGCAGTCCATTAGACCACATTTCTTTGAGGTATTTTATCAAACACTTCACGTGCTTTTTTGATGCTTCCACATTTTGCATACATGTCTACCAGGGTAGTTCCAACTGCAACATATGACAAAATTTCTCAATCATTTATGCTTTGATGGATATTCATACCCTGTTCTAGAATTCCCATTTCGTCGCAGGGGGGGAGGATGCTAGCAAAGGTTGTGGAATTTGGCTTTACACCAGCCAATTGCATTTGCTTAAATGTTTCTAAAGCCTTTTCAACAAATTATTTTGTACAAATCCTGGAATCATTGCTTTCATTACTTGCAGATTTGCTAAGAACAGGAATAAAATTTCAATGAAAGAGGTTTAAATTTACAGAGAGATTTGGAAGCCCAAGAACGAGCACCGTACTAGTGAGAAAAACAGAGGATTTGAATACACTGATTTTACATGTAATAAAAGATGGAATAAATTAATAATCCATTATGATTTTTACATATTTATAACCTGGATCAAGCTGCCTGTAGAAACCCTTTCCAAGGGTATAGTTGCTACCAAGGATAGTGGCATCTGAGTGCATTTCAAAATCCAAGTTTCTACCAGCTCTTTATCTATTCTGGAAATTTAACACATCTAGACAAAAATCAAACATAAATGCAAAGAACATGGTAAAGACCACAAGTACAAGCACTAGTACTATATCAATTGACCATTCCCACCTTTTTGGGATTTTCTACATCAGTACGGAGAAAATTAAACCATTTTTCATTGCTTAATGGTAATGTTGTAAATGCGAATATACTACCACTAGCTGCACGCATGACACAAGGACAATTAACATGTAGTGCATGTAAAACGTGGCACGCGTGCACCTGAATTCAGATTAATACTTGACATCCATCCGCATTTCATTCTCATTATTTTTGTACAGTTTCTAAAACATGTAGGGTTTGTTAGTTTTTATTTGTTTATTATTCATTCCTTTTTTTCACACATGTTAAGAAAGTACAAGATCTGTAAAGCTAAAAATATTTATATTATGTAGTGTTTTTCAGATATTGCTTTATTTCATAATATTTTTTAATATAAATAACAATATTTAATCAAAAATAGTGTCAGAATGTCTATAAAAGAATCGACTACTAAATTTAGCATTTGCAATCCCGATTCTGGGAAATTCAACATCATATGAATCCAAAAATTGTGAAGAAAAACACATGAACAGTATGCATTTGATTCTCTTTTGATTCTTCTTCAAAGTTTGCAGTTTTTAAAAACTTGTAATGTATTAGAATACTATTATTCTAATATATTAATGAATAATAGAAATAATATACTATATTAGAATTAATATTTATATATTAAATTTTAATTTGTTACTTTTATATACTATGCATATACATATAGATACATATATGCAAAAATATATTATTAAATTATCTTATAAAATCATTATATATATTATTAAATTATCTTATTATATATACACAAATATAAAGAATTTTATTTTGTGTGGAGATATATATATTCCTTGGATTTGCGGAAACGAGCAGTTAATAATTTTCTCGGAACCACTCTTTTCCGATTCATGACTTTAAGGAAATCTTACCTAAGGAATGGATAGGGGTAGACCAAGTTTTTTAATTTTATCTTGACACTACCAATGGAATTTTCCTGGTCCTTTTTCACGATTGTGATGACAAAGATGTGGTCTTTCGGAACAAATCTTGGGTGTGTCAAGGGTTTAGTTTATGCATGAACGTGTGGAACCCAAACTTCAGCCCTGAACTCTTTGATTCCAGATTCATTTCCTTTTGTATCCAAATGAAAGCTCTCCCTTTGGAGTATCGGGAAGGATCATAGAGGCCATTGCCAAAACCCTCGACATTTTCCTCAAACATGACCCTGCTCAATTCCGAGCTCCTTCCTCTCTCGTCAGAGTTTGTTTACTGCTAGATACTTCCGAACCTCTACACTAGGTGCTTCAAATAGTTTCTAAGAATGGTATTTGGAAACAACAGATAATTCTTGAAAATCATCACAACACCTGCTCAAGCTGTCACTCCCTGGATCACGCCTCACAGAACTGTCATGTTACAAATATCACAAATCTTAATCCTAAGGACCTTCAGGATTGACATAGCGAGAAACAAATCTCTCCCCCAAACCAGGTTGCTCAGACATCAACACCCTACATTTCAAACAATTTGGAGATTGCAAGTCTTCAATAATACATTCAGGCCAACAGTCTCAGAGAAACTCGTACAAGCAACAAGCTACCAAGACTAATCATGAGCATTATTGTCACTCATTTGATGTATTCTAAAATCCCTCTGGATATCAGGATCAAGCTGTGGGTAGGCAACTGGGTCTCCCCAAATTTTTTTTTGATGATTTTGGACCCCATTGCAGTTGTGGACAAAGCAATTTCCTCACCTGTTGACACATCTACGCCTAACAAAGATACAATTGTAGTGGAGAAACTCAAGACGCCCTTGAGGGATACGGTGGTGGTTGAATAGACCTTAAGGAAAGATGACTTGGCCTCTTGTGTCTTACACCGTTCTTTACCTCCTCCCCCCCAAGAGCTAACCCCGTCTGACCCCCCAACCCTTACTTGCGAGGAGGTCTTGGAGGTTACCCAGGAAGGATCATCCTTTCTTCATGTAGCACAACCCAATTTGAAAATGATGACAAAGGACATGTTACACTCAATTGATTCTGACCTTATCGATCAGATTGTGGAAGAAGGGTTGGGCTTCTGTTTTTAGTCAACCCCTCCCCTGCCCTTGTAACTCCCTCAAGAAGCTGAGATTGTAGATGATCATTGTGTAGTAGACTTTTTTCAGGAGGACATAAACTTACCAGGGGAAGAAGATCTTGATATTTTCTCCCAAAATTTATCTCTTGCTCAAACGCCTCTCTCACACAATGCTTTAAAGAAATCTCCGAAGAAAAGAGGAAGGAAACTAAAAGCTCAGAAAACTAAGGAAGAGATCAAAGCAGGCATTCAATCCACTCTGGACAAAAGCATGTCTATCTCAAAAGACCGAGGGCCTGTTGCTCTCCCTGAGTACAATTAAGCTGATATTATGGAATGTCAGGGGCATCAATGCCCTTGACAAGCGTACTCGAATCAAACAACAAATTGATTCTTCGAGTTCTGACATCTTCATCCTATAAGAAACTAAAATATGTAAATATTAAAGACAAGCAGAGAAATAGAAAATAAACATCAAGACAAAGAACACGAATTTATAGTGGTTCGGCAATTGCCTACATCCACTCTCAAGAAGGGAATCAATCTATTAATGTAATCCACAATACAGTTACAATCCAATACATGACTACACACAGTCATTTATAGAAAGCTCTTCGAATACGAAGAGATGGGAGAAAACAAATGGTCATGTGACCGTTGGGCTTCATGTCCCAACAATCTCCCTCGTGAAGTCCAACCGGCACAGCCATGCAGTGTGGCATCCCTACTTCCTATTCCAAAACTTAGAGAGCGACGAGACCTTGAGAAGATCTTACCATTGCCAGACTTTGTTCCAGCACACTCCGAACGAGTCTTCTCCAAGCCAGATCAGAGTCAAAAATATCTTCTCCTCCTTTGGCTTTACTAGACACTAATTTGCTCATCACTCTATGATGAAAAATACTACTTGCTGCAGATTCAAAGTACATTCCTTTGTCCACAGGAGTTACAGAAGACGTCTCTTCTTCAACTATCAGCAACGACTTGCCAAAGATCCCTCTGCCAAGATCAAAGATCGAAAACCATTCAGTTAACTGTTTAATACTCTTGTTTTGCACATCATAGCAATGGATATGTGCATCATTTGGAATAGTGTATAGGATCCATGAATTAGGGGGAGAATATACTAGAGATCTCACGGGCATATAGTGACCCTCCAAATTGTACAAAAATTTGCCACGTGCGACATTAAACAAAGCTATTGTTCCATCCATTGTGCAGCATACAAGTCTTCTGCCTTCAAGGCTCCGTGCAACAGCTAGAAAAAACTTGTCTGATGACTTTCCATTGGCATCCTCTCCGCTGGGAATTGTAAGAAAAACATCTTTATGCCAAGTAGCAGTATCCCATAGCTTCATAGAAGCATTGCCTCCTCCAGCAATAGCATTTTCTTGTCCTTCGTGGAATTGCCTGTACCCATGAGGCGCTGGTTCTTGAGACTGCCGATCAATAACAATACTTGTCATAATTAGATTACTACTGCCCTTTTGCCTATCAACGAGCATAGACAAACTTCCAAATGCCTGCATACCATTTTGACTCCCCCTCATCAAATACACTCTATGTATATTATTAACTGGATTCTGGCATCCAAACTCTCTAATTTTCGGTTCCTCTCCCCTTTCCCTGTCATGATCCCTACGCTTCTTGGACGTCAGATTCTCATCCTCCATCATGGCGATGTGGTTGTCCTGGTCAACCCTATTCTCCAACCTCTTGGGCATATTAAACCCCCTGCTGATAGGAGACGACGATGGGAAATGGTATATCATTGCAGACTGGCACAAATTGTGGTCGAGGTGCTACTCCATGTCACTACCGCTAGAGGACTCGCAATCATCATCTGCCCCTTCCCCTTCCTCCACAACGAACTTCGCGTGCTCTGTAGAGTAATGCACAACAAAATTCTCATCGCTCACAGACTTCTGTTCTCTAGGGGCATGTGTAAAGCAATCGGACATGTCATTGTCAAACCAACACACATCATCTAGAACCCTATCGATTCCTCTTCTTCTATCACAATTTTTGAAATTCTCAGGAGAAATTTCGTCAATCTGTTCAAATTCAAGACAGCTCACATCTCGTTCCACAAACGTCTAACTTGGACTGTTTGAAGGTGTGGGAGAGGATCCACATCGAAAACCATACCCAACAAAAGTTTGTGCAGCACTTGCAATCAATGCATTCCACTCTGCTTCTACTTCTGCAATCCTCGTCACTAAATCATTGCTCTCTTCATTTTGTAATCCAATTTCCTTTGAGATCTGATCTTTAGCCATTCCGAAGTCTTCTGGATCTTGCGTAGCTTTGAACCAAGGGCTCTCTTCGGCCTCCTTGAGCTCTGAAATCACTGTGCTCCTGCAATCTTCCGTCGCCAGGCATCCTGACTCCTCTTGTGGATTCCTTCCACTAAAGAAAGGCTTTCCAATCAATAGGGCATGCATTTTTGTGAGAAAAGTGTCCTCCGTCACGAGCTTCCCACCACTTTCCTCTTCTTGAAATATGATCTCTTCAGAAAAATCCCATTCTTTATCAAAGATATCTTTTTCAATATTCTTTATGCGACACAAAACCATCAACTTCCAGCCCATACAAATCAGTTTGTCTGTGAGTACGAGATTCTCTTCTTTCAACTTCATAAATTGTTCTTTTTCAAAATCCTCGAGTTATGGTCCCATCTCCCTCAAATTCATCCTCACTTTCTTCAACATCCTCTTCTTCAGCCATCTCCAAATTTTCAAGAAATTCTTCAATGACAAAATCTGCATCATCATCTTCTTCGTCCATCTCTGCTCAAGCCAAGCTGGCTCTAATACAAATTGTAAGTATTAAAGACAAGCAGAGAAATAGAAAATAAACATCAAGACAAAGAACACAAATTTCTAGTGGTTCGGCAATTGCCTACATCCACTCTCAAGCAGGGAATCAATCTATTAATGTAATCCACAATACAGTTACAATCCAATACATGACTGCACACAGTCATTTATAGAAAGCTCTTCGAATACGAAGAGATGGGAGAAAACAAATGGTCATGTGACCGTTGGGCTTCATGTCCCAACAAAATATCACAAGACAAATTCAACATCACAATCAAGAACTGGTCAAATTAGGGCAGCTTTCATATGCAGGCATTGGGTGCTTCAGGTGGATTGGTTACTTATTGGAATCCTAGAACTACCAAGATGGAACTCTTGGTTGCTGGCAACAATTGGCAGGCTTTATCAGTTCAGAATTTTGATTTAGAATTCATAATCGTCAATACCTATGACCCAATTGCCACTCATGAGAAGAAATGGGATACACTTGGCTACCTTCATACAAAATCATGCAGGAGAGAAAATAATTTTAGGGGGCGACTTCAATGCCATTACCTTATCAAATGAGAAAAAAGGAGGCATTTGCCCACCTCAGAGAACCATAGATGATTTCAAAGCCTTCATCTTGCCAAGCAACGAACTTTTTATCTGGACAAACAAAAGGAAGGACTATCTCTAGATAGCAGAGAGACTTAACAAATTTTTGGTATCCAGCACATGGTTCTTTGATAAGGCAGCCTTACATTCAAACATTCTCCCCCTCATCTCATCGGATCATTATGCAATCTCCTTGGATATTGCCACTGTCACCCCACACAAGCATAAATCCTCCAAATTTGAAAGGACGTGGTTCAAACATCCCCACTTCCTTCCCCTTCTTTGGCAATCGTGGACCTCTGCTCCCTATTGCAAGGTCACTAAAATGTTTAAATTTTCTCAGAAACTGAGACATGTTAAATTATAGATTAAGGAGTGGAACGTTCAAACATTCAAAAACATTTTCACTCAAAAAAAAGAGGTGACAGATGAGCTTACCACCATCCATGAGCACATCATCCAACACGGCTTGGAACATGACACCTTCACCAAGTAAAAGCAGTTACAATTACATTGGGAAGAGTTGTGCAAAAGGGAGGAAATATATTGGAGGCAAAAATCTCAAGAGTTATCGTTAAGCGAGTGGATAAAAACACAAAGTATTTCCACGCTTCAGCTAAGCTTAAATGCATGGCTCAAACTATTTTTTCCATTCATGCTACAAGTACGGGTAACCTCATCTCCTATGCACAAAAAATCCAAGATGAAGGGGTTGAATATTTTAAAAGCTTGCTGGACCTCCTCCTAACGAGGGCCTCCCTTACAGGGCAGTACAATACCTTTTGGCTGCCATCCCACAATGTATTACTCAACAAGAAAATGATCTACACCTTCAACCATTTCGCTAGGCTGAAGTTCAGAAAGTTGTCTTTTCCTTACCTCTAGACAAAGCACCAGGTCCCGATGGATTCATAACACTCCTTTCAGAAATGCTGGGAGTTAATTAAATTTGATTTGATAGGAGCCCTGGAAGAAGCTAGGAAGAGTGGCACCATGCTAAAGAGCTTTAACACCACAAACATTGCACTCATTCCGAAATTGAAAAATCCAAGCACTTTTGCCGACTTTCACCCTATCTCACTATGCAACACTATTTACAAGCTCTTCACCAAAGCCATTTACGTGAGGTTGCAATAATTAATATCCAAAATTATCTCCCCTGAACAAGGGTGCTTTGTTCCTTGCAGAGATACAATGGATGGGGCATTAGTTGCCCATGATGCCCTCTATTCCATTCAGTCCTCCCACCTCTCTGCATTCATTATCAAATTGGATATGTCAAAAGCGTATGGCAGAGTCAACTAGGACTTCCTCATGAAAGTGTTCCAAAGATTTGGTTTCTTGTCCAAATGGTGTAAGCGGATTTTGTCTTGCATCTCAGGTGCAAGCTTTTCAATCCTCATTAATGGTTCCCCTTTAGGTTACTTTCAGACTACTTAGGTAGTGAGACAAGGGGATCCTTTGTCCCCTTTCCTCTTCATCATCATGGCTAAATCTCTCTGCAGGCTCATCAAACACAAACACACACTTTCACTATGGCATGGTATTCACATTCCTCATACTGATTTATCCATCACACACACCCTTTTTGTTGATGATACTCTGCTCTATGGGCAAGCATCCATTCTCGAAGCCAAGCAACTCAAACATACTTTACTTACATACACCTCAGCCTATGGACAAGAAATAAATGATCTTAAATCCAAGGTCTTTATCTTCAATACAAAAGCCTCCATTAGAAGGATAGTTTAGTCTCTAGGTTTCCAACTTGGTGAGCTCCCTAGTACTTATCTTGGAATCCCCTTCTTTATGGGCTCAAACAAAACAAGCTATTGGAACTTTGTCATAGACAAAATTAAGGCAAAAGTGGTAGCTTGGAAAGCAAGATGGCTATCCCTAGCAGGTAGACTCCTCATAAAAATTGTCCTTGCAGTAATACCAAATTACTACATTGCTTTCCTTAAAGCCCCCAAGTTTGTCATTAGCTAGATTGAGAAGATCATCATGGACTTCTTATGGAAAGGAAACTTATCAGATACTAAAAAGATTCCTTTGATCTCACTTGAGAATATGACTTCACATAAAAATGCTAGTGGGGTTGGACTGTATGATTTATCCAAGCGTAACCTCGCCTTTGGAGGCAAATTGATTTGGAGAATGTTCTCTCAACTGACATCAACTTAGTGCTGAATAATGCAGGCCAAGTATTTAGATTCTCCAAATCCTACTAGGATTCTTACAATGGTGGATCCTCCCAATGACTCAAGATTGTGGAATTTTATGTTGGAAGCAAGACATGTGTTTACCAATTTTGTGACTTGGAATGTGCATAACGAAGACAAAGTTGACTTCTGGCATGACTCCTGGAACGGTCATCCCCCTCTTAGCACTCTAGACCATCTCCATTCTGCCATTCCTATTCTAATTCAACTCTTTGGATCCAAGCTTGTTGACTATATAAGTCATATCCAACTGGGATCAAATCAAGTCATATGGAAGAACTTTCAAGATACTCCAATTGATCAGGGACAAGTTGACAACTTGCATCATCTCCTCTCGGTCAGGACAATTTTCCTCTCTAACAAACCAAATCTAGTCATTTGGGCGCTAGTTAAGAATGGTTCATATTTAGTAAAGCAAGGATACTGAGCTATTTTTCACATGGAAAATCAACAAAGAAGACCACCCATACTCCTTTTGTTGGAACAATATGGTGATGCCAAAGGCGGGCAATTTTGCTTGGCTGGCATTACGCAATAGAGTCTTGACAAGTGATAGACTCGAAAAAATTCACTTGCTCATCATTTCAATTGTGTCATATGCAATCAAGAGCTAGAGACGGTGGATCACTTATTTGTCCAATGCCCTTTTGCACTTCAATGTTGGCTCTTTTGAAACTTACTTACAACTCAACTCTTCCAAACACACTTTGGGATACATTTAAATCATGGCCAGTTATTTACAATACATCATTTTTTGCTTGCATTTGGAAAATTATTCCAGCTACCTTAATCTGGTCCATATGGTGGGAGAGAAACAAACACATCTTCAGGCAATCCCCTTCGCCTATAGAACAGGTCCAAGCCAAAATTGAACAATCAGTCATTGAACTAGTCAATTCATATGTCCAAAAGTTAAAAAAATGCTCCTCTCAGTTCACATCTTGGGACGACAGAGTTATGAAACTTTGGGTTGACATCAAATTACCCTTCAAAGGTAGCCTCTTGCTTCCTTTTAAGCCAAAGGTGGATAGGTCCCAAATTAAATGACATCCACTCGATCATGAATACGCCAAGGTCAATTTTGATGGAGCTTCCAGAGGTAATCCAGGTATTGCAGGTGTTGGTATTTGTATTTGTAACTACTTAGGAGAAGTTGATGCAATCAAATCTGTAGCGTTACCCATGGCAACAAATAACATCACTGAAGCTCAAGCGTTACTTCACGGCCTAACTACTGCTAAGAATCTTGGGATATCTAAAGTGCATGTGGAGGGTGACTCCCTAATTCTTATTAATGCTTGCAAAGAAAGAACATGCTTTAGTTGGAAGCTCAATTACATTTTGCAACATGCATGACTAATTCTTGACAGCTTTGAGAGTTATTGTCTATCTCACTCATACAGGGAAGGGAATTAGGTTGTTGACCATCTGGCTAATATGGGTTGTGATAAGATCGAAATCGCTCTACTCTCCTCGTGCTTTTTCTTATCCTCGTTTCCTTCTTTGCAAACACTTATCTACGAGGAAAAATGTTTTTCCCCATCTTGTAATTAGACTCCTTTGCTTCAAGTTGGGCCTTTCCTTTTTAGCCTTAATTTGGTGTTCTCACCCCTCATCTCTAGTTCTAGGCTTGGACAATTTTTAGCTTTCCCACTTGCCTTTTTGGCTTGGCTTTTCTATTGAAAGGTTGTCCCATATATCATGATTCCAACATGAGGTAATGGGTTGTTGCCACTTTATTTCATGAATTCCATGGTGTTCATATTGACACCAAATGTGCGACCTCTAGCCCAATAGGCATCCATCTTAAGGTGGTTCTCTTTTCCAACATTTAGATTTCCCAATATCCAAGATTTTCACATGTCCGAGCAAGTAGGCTTGTGCCACCATGATGCTCTCCAAACGCCCACGTCTACTTCCCCTCTTGAATGACACATGCCACATTAATTTTGGGGGGGAATTTGGGTCTTTTCATTGCTGAAGCTTAGCAAGTTGTGAATTTGCATTTATTCCATATCACCCCAAATTGGCTTCCACACAAATTGGACAGTTCAAGCATGTCACTTTTGCATTAAAATGGGCTCTAATTCACTCTTTTTCATTGTCATTTCTTTTGAGCTACCCCTCATCTAAAGGTGTTGTGACGAGCCATTTTGAATCACAATTCTACAACGGTGGTAGTGGATGAATTCCAAGTGTGTAAACTCTGTGAGATGTGTTCCAAAATGCATATGGAGTACTCGCCTCACAATTTTAGGGTCCTCATCCCAATTGCCAACTGAGAAAGGCCCTTCACATGACAAATGGATGATGACGACCTGAGACTCATCTTCCAAGATCAATGGGCACAATATTTGAAATACGCCAAACACCTTCTTGGAGAAGAAATATTTGATCTTGAAGCTCGCAGAGTGATCTATCCATATCAGATTTTGTCCATTTTTCTTTCAAATGCCATGGATTTACTTCAATCCCACGTGTTAGGTCCTCAAACAACGTTTACACTACAAGTAGTAACCAAGTTCATCATTCAATTATCTATGAAGAAGCCAACTCCAATGATCAATAATCTCTTGGACTTGGACCAACTGACAAAGATATCTCAAACCCTTCTACACTTTGGGCTCTGCAAGACCTGAGAGGGTGATCCCTTAATGTATTTACAATCTCTGCACCAAACTTGCAAATACCATCAAAATAAAACAAATAATCTCATATGAAGGCTCAACAGAGAAGGAGAATGCTGTGAAATGGCTGATTCCCAGTGATGCTCTACCACTTGGAGCATGAGATGACAACATACAACATACATAAAAAGAAAATTGTGTGATTTAACAATTTTGTAGCAAGATTTCAATGAATTGGAACATCAAAAGACAAGTAAAACCACTACAACTATGATTAGTGCCTTACTCCATTGGGCTTCGATTTCACAAGGCATGAAATTGAAATATGACAGAACTTGGACTAATAGCACGAGATCTAAGATAATATTGCATTACAATATATCTTATCAGCAACCCTAATCTATACTAATCAAAATTCCTGCACAATATCTATATATCTGTAACTCTACTCAAGCATTTTAATTGATTCATGAGATCAAAGCATGAATACAATTTACATGCATCATAATAATGCACTGAATGAAATAAAACCCTTGATTCCATTCACTCAAAATAAAACAGACTTGTACAATGGGGAGAAATATATTTGAATTGTATTTCTAATCAACATGCTATTCTTTGTCATATAACAATTTTACAATTCATTTACTCAAAACCTGCAAGAACTTAACACAAGCCCTTTAAAACTGCTCTGTAAATATTTTATAACTTGCTCATAGTTCACCTAGATACTTGGGACCAACACTCTATATGCAGAGTTTTTGGAATGAAACTCTTTCTATTGGCCTTGAATTTCCCTTTTATAGAAACAAGGGAGCAAACAAGCTACATGCCAGAGAAGACACATGTCCATTGGACTACATAATTTTTATTACAAAAGACTTCCTGCATAAGACAAAAATGCCTTTTCTCCTTTTGCAAAATATTCTTTGTACTTGCCCACTTTGCAATTTGTTGAAGAAGATTTCATCTAGGCCCATGGCTATTGAAAACTCATCCTTCAAAAGATAACCGCTGCAGAATATGTCAAAATTGAATACCAAACTGTCTCATCAAAAAGTTAGAAGGCTAACTGTTTGCCTCTTCAATCTCCATTCAAGTACATCTTAATCCATTCAACATATTCCTCATCTGATGACCAATTGAAACCCATAACCTCATTAGCCTTTTCTCTGTAAGGGTTGTACTTGATAGCTACTTGGTTAGCCTCTTCAAAAGTTCAAATAATGTGCCAGTGCTTATGGTCTTGTCCATGCCACTCTCCAACATGTTTGTGTTTAGATCCTCACAGATTAAATCAACATGAGAAATGATGATTTGTTCTGCGTGTTCTTTCCATAACTGCAATGAATTCACATTTCCATCTTTATCTATTATCCATGGCAGAAGTGTATCATGCATTCCATTAAAACTATTTATCAACTCTCTGATCCTTCTCTCAATGTTCTCAGGCAACATCTGAAACTCTTGAATAGACTTAACCAACAAATGGGTTGGTTGAAGTTCCTGTGGATTATTGGCATGAAACTTGGAGGCAACATACATCATTTTCAAATCATTTGCTCTCTGCACCCACTTAACAAAGAATGGTGCAATTATCTCTCTATATCTATCAAAACTCTTGACAACCTTAAATAATAAAGAAAAGAATGAATGGACACTGACCAACCCAGTGTCTACCTTCTCATTTAGATGAGTCAACATTGACCTGACTATCACTTTCTGTTTCTAGGAAGACCTTTTCTCTGTATCCACCAGGTTTCTCTCTAGTTCCTTTATGTTTTCTAACATTTGTCCTTTAGTTGGATCAAAAGAGCAAGTAGGCTCTTCAACAATTGGTTCTCCTGCAGAACTAGGAGGAGTAATCTCCATGGGAGACTGTGAGGTTGCTTCAATAGGTGTGGCAAAAGGTGATCCTAATGTAAGAGGGACAAATGTAGTTGCAGTGACAAGAGGGGGTGCTTCTACCAGTCTCTGTTCCAAGAGTTGCAACTTTGACTTTAATTCAACATACATTTTATGCATCTTGTTATACTCCCCAAAAACACACTCAAACTTAGCTTTGCACTCCAGTTTCTCTGCTTCTTGCCTTTTAGTAGTTTCCTTATTTAACTTGGCTACGTCTAAAGTCAAGTTGGCTGCCTCAACTCTTGAAGTCTTTGAGGCTCTCTTGATTATGAGACTTCCCCTAAAATTTGGGTTGATGTCTCTTACATTTGGTTTTATGCCCCCTTGAGGTAATGACCAAATTGTCAATGTGGCATAGTGCTGACTTCATGCTAATACTTTTAGAGCCACTCTAGTCTCCTCCTCTAAGCTATATAATTGTTTATTTTACTTACCGTATTAAAGGCATCAACATCAACAATATCCCATCCAGGAAGGATTAGGATCCCTACATGATTTACAATCTTCTTCCCTTCCTTAGGGGTGATAGCATTGAACTCCTCCATCATTTCTTTCTTTATCTCATCCTCACTTTCTTGTTCAATTTTTTCAGGTTGCTGAGCCTTCCTATCCTCACATCTCATTTTGTATTCATCAATTTTAACTCTCTAAACCAATTGTAGGAATGCTTGGCTTTTAACAAAGGTTTCATCTTCAAGAAACTCATCACACACCTTCTTCCTTGCATCCCCAAAAGTTCTTCCTTGAATATCAAGAGAGGTAAAATCCCAATCCAATGATCTTGGTGTAGGAGGGATGCCAACATGTAGCTCCTTATTAGTAACAATAATAATATCCTCCTCCTCTTCCTCCTCTACACATTGTTCTTCAAACTATTCAACATCTTGCTCCTTTGTTTGTTCCTTTCCCTTCTGCTTTGGAGGTGAAGGGGGTAGAGGAGATGGTGAAGGGCTTCTCCTTGATTCATCATCCAAATTAATGATCTTGATTCCTTTTAATGGCTTAGGATGAGATTTTGGGGGGTGTTCATATTTCATTTTTTTCTTGCCTTTTCTCCTCTCTTCATCACTGTCACTGTCACTGACATATTCACCTCTTACCCTATGGTAGTGGAGGTGCTACAATTGCATGCTTGGTTCTTGTTTGTGGTGCTTGAGTTTCTTTCTATAGAGTCACCTCACTTATTTTCTTGCCTTCCAATCTAGCCCTCTTCTCCTTTAGAGCAAGCATAATCTCCTGAAAATGATTGACCAAAGTATCTTTACAGAGAACAACTTGAAAGTTTATAGAGGATCATAATTTGGATCCATCTTTAGAACAATGTTCCAGAGCTTTCCATATGCAACCCATTTTTCATTTCTATTTTCTTGTGCATCTTCATCAAATTCATTCTTCATAAGATCCTTAGGGAAATTGAATTGATGGGGTAGAGAGGATCCTTTTATTCTAGCTCTAAACATATTGAAAAATTCTTCTGGGTCAGTGTGTCTTGCAGTACTAACCCCCAAATGGTAAGGTGTAAACACTTTGTCAAAATGGATCCATCCTCCCTTTGTGATCACAAAATCTAATAATTTTAGTAGAGAATAAAGGGAGTCCTTTGATACATCGCATTCAACAATGTCAAAGTATAGTATATATATGATTTTCTAGAAAAAAGGATCTATACTTAAGACATGCGCACTATTAATGTTTCATTGTTTTTGGCTGCACTTAGCTTTATCTACTTCTAGTTTGAGACCCTTCTAAATCTTCATTCTTTGCTTCTTCTTCTCTTTGTGACCCTCTTCATCCAACCATACTTCAACCATATTTTATGACTCAGACTCACTGAAGCATTCCATATCGGTTTCTCCAACATCATCAGTATGCCAATAATCATAAAACCAGTTATTCATTATTGTTGTTCTAATGTGAATAAATAGCATTAGGAAATCTAAATTACGCTTAATAATAGGACCTCTTTCATTGAAAGCTTTAGGATCTTCAACTACCACAATTGGAGTAGAGGGGGCAAGTCTACCATTGATTGAGGGCGTATTATAGTACCGAGGCCTTGTGATGGTTTTGTCCCCTTTAATATTTTGGAAAATTTTGTCGAGATTTCCTAGATACCTTTGCTTGAAAGTTATGTAGCATAATATTCTAATCTCCTGTCTCTCGTTTTCCACAAATTTGGCTATTGCAACAAACATAGATGTGATATCAGTATTTACTCTGTACCTATCATCATTTGATAGAAATTCCCGTCCCAAAACTCGATAAATAACTCTTAGAATGAGGGAATGTGTATTGAGTAAGACTGACTTAAGACGCTTGATTGTTATCTCCCCCTCAAATTCTATTTGGCTCCTATTACATATTATTTTGATTGGGGTTGCCATGGTTGTAGAGGTTTATATAGCATCTGAGATTAAGGCATTCTAGCTTCCAAAGAGCTCTTCATTAATCAGGAGGTCATTTGAGTTGCTATGACTCTTTGTATTTGTATCAATCTTGTAAAGGTAGCTGACTTAAATATACATGTTGTAGTCTAAACTTGATAAATAAAATGGTCTTCTAAACTTCCTATACACCATATTTTAACTTGAATTTATCTGAATACTATGCAATACTGAGTACTATGTTTAAATAAATTTGGCGCCTAACAATGTTTACCATATATGAGAAGACCATTCATCTGTTTAGAAAATAATAAATACTCATAACCTAACCATTTATGAAAACATAACATAACTGCATTCATATATAGTGTTTGGGGTTAAAAAGGTATTTACATGTTACAAAGCATCCTTTACTTCCCTGTAATCAAGTCTTTATCCATAGTATTATGAGTCTTATTTAACCTACTCTGAACTGTTAATTGAGCCATTCTACCTATAGATTTACTGACTACCCACAAACATTAGGCTGGACAAAAGAAACCCAAAAAGGTACCCAAGAGTCTTAGTTTATTTGCGGATCTAGTCAATCCTTCCGGAACATCTGATAGCTCCACACTCCGTCTTTCTTACTCATAAGGACAATAGCTTCATCTTCTGGCACTGCATTTTTGTAATGTCGAGAGCATTTATTTACTTCAAGGGCCATTATATGAAACTTTTCCACTTCTTCATTATCCATTTCTTCTGGAATGTCATAACCTTCTTCCCTCCAGTAGTTTAAAATCCAGTCCTTCTCCAGTTCTTCTTTCAGGAGTTCTCTATATAGAAAATCCAAATTCCTAGACATTTCAGGCCATAACATGTCGAAACGTATTTCATCTTTGAATGTCATCATAGGTATACGCTGAGAATTAGGGATATCCTTGAGGTTCTCTATCCCAGTCTTCATTGTGATCTCTGGATATGGTATCATCAGTTGATTGTCTACACTATATACCATTTTTCCCAGTCCTCCTAATAAACCTTCTTTGAAGATAATCTTCACTATTTTAATGATATCTTCTTTCTTGCGACCAGAAAAGGTAGAGAGGGTAATAAAATATCCCACTATACTCCCATTTGTTCTGTAAGTGAACTCATTGTTAAAATGGTGATCTCCCATCCCCTTTTCCAGTTCCCTTCTTGCATATTCAGAGAGTGGGTTGAGCATTATATTCCACCTTTCTGGTTTTATCACTCCCCTAAATGCCATCATTCGATAGTCATTTAGAGAAAAAGTGAAAAGCCTAGATTCCATTCTCTGAAATGTGTTTTGCAAGCTCCTTGTAGGGTTCTTGGTTCAAATTTTTGAGCTATGCTAGGTCTCTGTAGTTGTCTATATAAATGTGTATTTGCAGTAATCACTAATGAATGCGCTTACATATTACTCTCAATGATTTTTTGGGATTGCATACGTAATGGTCATTATTATACCAGACTTCTATTTTAAAGTGTTGATTGCAAGGCTACACAATTTATTTTATACAATTAATGATTACTTTCTCATGATATGATGGGTATCATCAATCCTATTTAATTGCATAGATGAAGGTATAAAGTTATTATAGTTTCGATAAGCACTACTTTTTAAATCCTGTTAAAATCAAAACGAGGATTTTAATGTTAGGATAATAATTCCTAAATCAAAGCATGATTGTATACTATTATAGAAAGATTTTTTGGATAATAATAGTAAGATCGTGCCAAAGCAGAGTTTAGGTAGGGGATATCAGAGAGTAGGAGGGGCCTAGTCTTTTAAATAATTACTTATTGTCTATTCCAAACATTAATCTAAATCCTAAAAATTTGATAGAGTATATAATTTAATATGTATTAATAGGGTATAATTTTGTGATTGAATGTACAAGGGTTAGAGTGTTTGTTTAGTGAAAAACTAAGTATTTGGATATATTCATATAAGTCTTTAATACTATGTTTCCTCTTCATAATATAAGGAGTAACCCCATCAACACCCATATTTGCAAGACAATCTACTTCCTTGTTGCCTTCTTTGTATATGTGCTTAGCTTCGTATTGAGGAATATCATTAAGAATTTCTAATATTTCTTCCAATTTAGAATTTAGCTTCCAGTTGGGTGTTTTCTTTGATCTAATGGCGTTAATCATAATTTGAGAATCACCTTCGATCTTGAGTTTAGAAATTCCCATTGCCTTGCAAAGCTTGATTCCTTCAAGGATTGCCATACATTCTTTCATATTATTTGAAGTTGGTTTGATAGATTTTGCACATTTTACTAAGGTTTTTCCATTCCAGTCATGGATTATGCATCCTAATCTAGCAATGCCCGGATTTCCTCTTGAGGCACCATCAAAATTTAATTTATGTCGGCCATATTTAGGAGGTTTTCATTTACATAAACTTCTATCTAATTTGCTACTACTACCACCTTTACCATATAGAGGCGAAATGATAAGTTTTGGCCAAATTCTCCTGATTTTATTATCCCATGTTGAAAAGGAATTTTTGTGATTAATAAGATTACAAAGTCTGTTGTTGATAATCTCCACTACTGAAGTTTTTATCTTATTCGTTAGGGTTCTAACATCTAATTTTTGGTTGGTTAAAATTCTTCTATTGCGTTCTTTCCATAACTCCCAGATCAATATAGATGGGGAGATAGTCCATATATCCTTATATAGACTATACTTATACAATATAGGCCATGCTTTTAGAAATTCCACTATGTCCATAGGCATAGAAGAGCTCCAGTTAAGGCATTTCCTTAACCAATTCTAGCATTCTTGCGCGAATGGGCAGCTTATGAATATGTGATTAACATTTTCTTCATGTTTTTCACACAGGGGACATCTAGATGGTCCTTCAAATCCTAGCTTCTTAAATTTGTCTGCAGTTAGAATTTTCTTTTGTAGGGCTGCCCATAAAAACATGCATGCCTTTGGTAGGCATGCTTTGCTCCAACATAGGTTCATGGGAATATCTAGAGAATCCATATTTTGTTCTTTGACAATAGATTGATAACCATTTTTAACTTTATATTTTCCATCATTTGATCCAGTCCATATTAATCTATCTTCCATGTTTTTGAGAGAGACACATCTTTCATTAAGAATATCTATTAGTTTTTGTCTTTCTAACTGATCTATCTGAATATTGTTCAATGCTTTCCATGATGAACCATCTTTCGAAGATATGTAACCCTTAACCCTGTCACCCCATAATCTCTTTAATATATCTATGGTGATATGGGATATACCTAATTTATTCATAGGGGTATAACCTCCCCATGAGTCCTCCCAAAAAGGGCCTCCTCTCCCTTTCCTATATCCCAAGTAAGACTTTTATTGATAATGTCTTTATGATCTATAACAAAGTTCCAAATGCGGGACCCTTTGACATGATTTCAGGATCTAAATAATATATTTACTGGGTTTGCATTGGGAATATACTTGCTTAGAAGGATTAAGGCCCACTTGTTTTTTTGGTTCTTGTAATAATCTCCATATTAATTTTGCTCCAAGAGCTTTATTTTTCCATTGCAAATTTTTAATTCCTAGACCCCCAAGAGATGTAGGTTTACAAATATTATCTCACTTAATTAGAGCTAACTTTTTTCTTTCTGAAGATCCTTTCCAATAAAAGTCCCTCAGATGCTTATCTAAATCTGACTTAATGTTGCCAAGAAGAGGTAGAACAAACATTGATAATTAGGGATTGCCGAGAGGACAAATCTAATCATAGTTGTCCTACCAGCCTTAGTAAGCCATTTTCCTTTCTACCTTTCCTTTTTATTTTGTATCTTGGTTATTATTTGTTTCCACAATTTTGAGGTATGTGCACCTTTGTCTATGGGAATTCCTAAATATTTACAAGGGAAGTTACCAATATATACCCTAGAATGTTGCAAATTTGCCTAGCTTTAGAGAGTGGGGTATTAATGAAGAAGACTTCAGATTTGTTGGGATTTACTCTTTGTCCAGAAGTCTTCATATATACTGCCAAAATCTCTTTAAAGGCTTTGGCCTCTTGTTTACTGCTAGCACTCGGGAAGATGGTGTCATCAACAAATTGCTGATGAGTTATATTAGGAATATTATTGGTGACCTTAACTCCTAAGATCTTTCCTTCTAAATGCGCCTTAGTTATAGATCTACCTAGTGCCTCCGCCATGATAACATAGAGGAAAGGGGATAAGGGATCTCCATGTCTAATGCCTCGAGATATATCAAAGAAACCTTCAGGTGTTCCATTTATAAGAAGGGGAATTCTAGGAGTAGATATACAATTAAAAATAAGATTTATCCATTATTTGGAGAAACCAAATGCTTCCATACATTGTCATAAGAACCTCCAATTTATAAAATTATATATTAATATTAATTTTTACATTACATTTATATTAAATTGAAATAAATAATGCAATCAATAGCACTATCTCTAATTACATTTATATTAAATTTAATTAAAATTTGTATTGATTTAAATAAGATATTGTTTATATTAAATTTGATATTAATGATTAGTATCATCAACATTAATATTCTTAAAAAATTGTATGTAATGATGTCAAAAAGATTAATATCACCATACATTTAAATTCAATTATGAAGAGTTAATTTATTGTATACTTAAAAATTATAATTAATTTAAATTAATAATAATTCTTGTTTAAGTTTCTAAATATTATGTATTTTTTATTAATAATATTTTTTCTCAAATTTAGTATTTTAAGAATACAAATTATATATTTCTAATTTTAAATCTTTCTTAAATAATAATGTGACTATGTTTTTAATATTTTATACATCTTAAAATAACTTAATTACATATTATATAAAAATTTCAATAACATTTTTAGACTTTAATAGCATTGCCTATATATGTATATTTTTAGAAGTTAAATGATATCATTAGTTAAAAAATTATCATCAATGTTTCCAATCATACTATATGATATATGGTGGGAATAAAGCAGTAAATAGAAAGAAAAAAAGATTTACACAATATATTTATTAAAACCATATTTTATAATATAAAATTTATTAAAATAATACAAATTTTAAAAATCTAAACATATAAATATTATTAAAAAACTTTGATACTATTAATATATTATATTATTTTTTAACTAATATAACTTTTAATAATACTAAAAAAATAAATAATTCGAGAAAATAAAAATAAATTACTTTTCTGAAAAAAATAATAAATATTCCTTCATAAAATCGGCACTAAGTATAAAATATTTAATATTAAAAAATTCTATTAAAGCGTCTTCAACTCTCTCATATTTGTTTGCATGCATATAGCCATTGGAAAGCAACGTCTAAATCGAAAACTAAAACGTATATCTTACCAAGGGAGACAATTAGTTTTTTTTCAAACTTTTTCAAACTTCCTTTTTATATTTTATGTTTTAGTTTACGATTTAGCCAATACCCTATTGGAAGGGCATCTATCCATATCGAATGATATGGATGGATAGTTGTTGCCTCCCCCTCACAAGTTAGTATAGTATCCTAGATGACCATTTGAAGTGACTATGTTGCACATATTGCCTAATCATAAAGTAGTCCTTGAAAAAGCTTTTCAAGAGTATCTATCCCAAACAACACATATATAAATGAGTTTTAGGCCATGGTAGGACATTGCATTAGTTCACATTTACCAAACACAATTTTCCTACCTATAAATTCAAATGAGTTTTGGTAGATGGTGGAGTAGGTCTTGATATATGTACCTTATAATTAGTTGAGGCATTGGGATTTTCAAAGATTTGTGTGGATGCTACCAAAAGAGTAATCATTTTGACCTATAACAATGCAAGGCATCCTTCAAAGGGCATAATCATACTCCTCATAAAACTACAGATACACGTCATGCAAGTCATCCCATTCACTTGCCACTAGAGAGATTACCATCTATGGTGATGTTAGAAATAGTCCCAAGAGATAACTGAGAGGGGGGGGGGGGGGGGGGGGGTGGTGAATTAGTTATCTACTAGATTCTTTTCTTTATCCAATTAAGTACAGAAGAACATTAAGCATAAACACAATATAAGAACACTTAAGACAACACCTCAATTTTGGTTACGGGGAAACCCAAATAGGTAAAAACTTTGATGAGAATTGACACCCACTAAGAACTGCACTAGAGTATTATGATCCCTGTTAGAAGATCTTACAACCCTGTTAGGAGTTGATCTTTACAATGCAATAAGTACAAGGACCTGGTCAAGGGTAGGACCCTGTTAGGAGTCTTTTACAATTAACCCTATTAGGGGTGAGGACACACTGTTCGGGAGCACACTGCTCAAAGGGGTGAAGGCTACAACCTTTTGTTTAATAGATACACACTATATCTGGATCTTGGTGAACTGTGCATAGACCTTCTATCTTGATCAGTTCCAATGAATAGCATATACTCTCTACTCTGTCACATAGACCTTCTGCTGATGGCTCAATACTTCAGGCCTTCTGCTATGTTCTTATCTTTCAACTCTCTGCCATGCTTAGCAATCACAAATGACTGCCTATAAATATCTTTCCTCTAAATGATATAATCAAGTCGGCCTATTAGAGCCATCTTGCAATCATATTAGAGAAATACTACAATAATCCAATAACATCTCAGTCGGCTCTACTAAGCACGCAACACAAATTAGGACTTCCCAACTCAATATGATTAGACGCGTCGCTTCACACTGTCAACTTCACCAAATTAACTGATACTTTCTTCTCATGCTTAATTACATCATGCGCTCTTAACAAAACATTCTTAACTCTTCTCCAAGCACTTATCTAAGAACACATATCAAACTGATAGGCGTAACTACAAGAACAATAAAATCAATGTCGGCTCTACCAGATAAACTCAAGAAATTGTGACTGTCGACTGGAGACTTCATAACTTAACGTGTACTACATATCTGACTCTGCATCCATGAACATAGTAACATACATATGTCTACAATATAAATATAAACACACAAGGCTCCATTACAACCATACTGTAAATCACATACATAAATCTTCCTGGGACTTGTCAGGAACACTCATTGATACAGACTACTGTATTACTGTCTTTACTCAGAATCAACCTCTGCATCTATGATATCATGTTGATAACATATCTAGGGAACATATACTCACATCTCTCTCCATCATGCTTCCACGCATGCTGCTTACCATATGTTGTCATCAACGACAAACATACAGTCAACACTCTGGCTTGCTGGCAAATCTCCAACACTCTCCCCCTTTGGCATTGATGGAAACATATGGAATGAAAAAAACCACCAATCCAAATATACAATCATGTTATAATATTCTCCATTTCCTCAACAAAACTCCCCCAAGAATGAATCCTCCATCTCTTACTATTTTGTTTATGCTTGCTAAATACTCACTCCCCCTTGCTGCAATTATTTTATAACATTCTCCATTTCCTCATCAAAACTTCCTTAAGGATGAACTGCAGCATTATTTACTATTTTTCATGACTATATACTCCCCCTTTGACATCAATGGCAAAGGGCGCCAACAATTAAGCATCGATACTACTCTTGAAGTAGAGAAGTCAACCTCTTGAAGTAGAGTAGTCAACCTTTCATCAGTCACTAAGGACTGATGCACTCCTGCAATCTCTAATCAGATTCAGGGAAGGCGATTACTCCCAGCTTCTCCCTGAGATACTCAAATGTATCCTTAGGTAAAGGCTTTGTGAATATATTTGCTAGCTGATCTTTTGTGCTCACGTAGTCCAATTTTACTTCTTTTTTTTGCTACTTTCTCTCTTAGGAAGTGATATTTTATCTCAATGTGTTTTTTCTTTGCATGCGTCACAGGGTTCTTTGACATATTAATAGTGCTAGTGTTATCACAATGAATAACAATAGGATAATAAATTCGAATACCAAAATCCTTTTTCATCTGCTTGATCCACACAATTGTAGAACAATTCAATGTTGCTGCTACCTGCTTTGCTTCTGCTATTGACTGAGAGATACAATTCTGCTCCTTTCTTGTCCAAGTGACAATTCTATCACTAAGAAATATTGCTCCTCCTGAGGTACTCTTTCTATCATCCATGCATCTAGCCCAATCCGCATATCTATATATGTGAAATTCTACATTTTCTGAATTAGGATACCATAAACCATAGTCTATAGTTCCTCTCAAATATTTGAATATCCTCTTTACTACCATGAGATGACTTTGCTTAGGTTCTGATGCAAATCTTCCAACAATACCAACTGCATTGGAAATGTCTGGTCTAGTTTGAGTAAGATATATAAGTTTACCAATCATATACTTATATAAGGTTATGTCTACTACTGGTGAATCATCTTCTTTTGAAAGCTTGCATCCTGTTATCATAGGGGTACTAACTGGCTTGCAATCATCCATCTTTAATTTATTTAAGATCTCTTTCACATAATTAGTCTAATTTATGAATATGCTTTTGTCTATTTGTTGCACATTCAATCCCAAAAAGTACTTGATAGGTCCAATCATGCTCATTTCAAATTCGTTCTGCATCTCCTTGGCAAATTCTGCACTAAGCTTGTCATTGCCACCAAAGATAATGTCATCAACAAATATAGCAACTAACAATAGTCCATCAGATGTTTCTCTTATGAATAAATTAAAATATGTTGCTCCTTTCTTGAATCCAATATTTGTCAAGTATCCATCAAGTCTTTCATACCATGCTCTAGGGGCTTGCTTAAGTCCATCGAGGGCTTTCTTCAATCTGCATACCATATCCGGTTTGTCTGATAAGGTGAATCCTTCAAGCTGCTCTATGTATACTTCTTCCTTCAACTCTCCATTTAGGAATTCTGACTTAACATCCATCCGGTATACCTTAAAGTCTTTGAAGGTAGCATAGGCTAGAAACAACTTTATGGCTTCCAATCTGCTTACAGGGGAAAATGTATCTAAATAATCAATTCCTTCTCTTTGCGCATATCCTTTACACACTAGTATTTCTTTGTTTCTTACCACTGTTCCATCTTCATTCATCTTATTTCTGAATAACCACTTGGTTCCAATCTCATTCTTATCACTAGGCCTAAGGACCAATTCCCATGTATCATTCTTAATTATCTGATCTAGCTCTTCTTTCATTTCTTCATGCCAATCTGAATCATTACATGGATCTTCAACACTTAAGGGTTCAATCTGTGATAGTAAACATACATCTTCATTTTATGTGGAACTCTTTGCTTTTGATGTTGTCATGAATTTACTGTTCTAATCTCCAATGATGTCTTCCTTTGATTGATATCTAGATGTGAATTTAGGAACATTAGGTGTGACTCTCTCATCTGTCTTTTGTGTTACTTCTTCACTTGTTTTAGGGTCATTGAATAGAACATCTATGATGTCAAACATTTCATCAACAATTGTCTCTCTAGAGGTAGGTCTAGATTCTTCTTCAATCATAGGTGCATAATCATGATATCTTTCTTGAACCATAAACTTCTCATCAATCTTAACATGATCAGTTTCAATGATTTTCTTCAATCTTAAATTGAAACATCAATAAGATTTTCTTTTAGTAGAGTAACCAAGAAAAATACCTTCATCACTTCTTGCATCAAACTTGCCAATTTCTTCATCTCTCTTGATGTAGCACTTGCTTCCAAAGATTATGAAGTATTTGATTGTAGGTACATTCCCAAACCATAGCTCATAAGGTGTCTTGTCTGCACCTAGTCTTAATTGAATTCTATTGATTGTGTAGGCTGTAGTATTGACTGCATCTCTCTAGTAGGTGTGTGCCACCTTTCCTTCAATCATGATAGTGCACACTGTGTCAAGAATGATCCTATTCCTCATTTCTGCTATTCCATTTTGCTGAGGGGTTCTAGATGCACTTAACTGTCTCTTTATCCCATGTTCTTTGTAGTATTCATAAAATCTGTCAAAGGTGAATTCTCATCCTCTATCTGATCTCATACATTTAATCTTCAATCCAGACTCATTTTCAACTTTGGCTTTGAATATTTTGAACTTCTCAAATGCTTCTAATTTGTCTTTTAAGAATGCAACCCACATCATTCTAGAATAATCATCAACAAACAAAATAAACCACCTTTCATGATAATATGATCTTGTTTGAGTTGGTTCACATAAGTCTGTATGTATTAGATCCAACTTGTTCTCTGCTAAATTGTTCTTGCTTCTAAATGAATTCCTTACATGCTTACCCATCACACATTCCCTGCATATTGTATCAACTGGTTTTGCAATTCTAGGAAGGTCTCTTACTGCCTTTACATTGCTTATCTTAACTATGTTGTCAAAATTGATGTGACATAGTCTCTTGTGCCATAACCAACTGTCATCTATTTTAGCAACAAAACAACTTGCTTTAGGATTAAGCTGAAAAACATTACCTTTAGTCTTTGAACTTGATGCAATCATCTCTCCTTCTTTGTTATTAATAATGCACTTGTTGCCTTTGAATTCCAAATGATATCCTTTTTCAAGAAACCATCCAACACTTAGTAGATTATGCTACAATCCATCAACATAAAGAACATCATTAGTGTTGTTCTTTCCATCCAAGGTGATAGCTCCTCTACCTATGATAGGTTTAGGAGTGTTGTCTCCAAATCTAACCATGCCTCCTTTGTATCTATCCAAATGTACAAATCTATCCTTGTCTCCTATCATATGATGTGAGCAACTGATGGCAATGATCCAATCTGTCCTGATGTCAGCTTGTGAAATCTGTGCTAACTCTTGTTCTTCCTTTTCATCTTCAAGGTCCATTTCATCAAACATTTTCTCCATGTCTTCAAGAGAAATGAATCCAATTTCATCCTCTGTTGAATCTTCATATGACAGTCCATCACTAGCATAGTAACATTCTTTTGTATACTTGGGCTTGTAGTTAGTTTTGAACTTCTTGACTCTTGTAGGACACTTAGAAGAAAAGTGACCAATCTTATTACATGAAAAGAATTTGAATGGTAATTGACCTTCATATTTCCCTTTTCCTTTCCTTTCTTTCTTAGCAATCAAAGAAATGAAATCATCTAGTTCTTTTTCTTCTTCATCATCATCAAAATTACTAGAAGTGTTCAAAGATTTCCTACCATAGACTGAAGCTTTGAATGTTGTTTCACTTTTAGGCTCTATCTTCAATCTTGATATCTCAAAGGCTGAAAGCTTTCTGATTAAGGTCTCTCTTTTAAAATCTTTTGTGGACTACATAGTTTCATCTAGGATGCATATCTTGTTGTCATATTCTGATGTCAAGGTAGTCATCAATTTATCCATTATGTCTTCTTCCAAAATTTCTCCACCATTGTTTCTAATTCTTGCAACTGCTTCATTAATCCTTTGATTGTAGGATCTGACATTCTCATGAGGTAACATCTCTAATGTATTGTATCTTTTCTTGCATGTCTTTCTGCATGCATTCTTGGCTTAAATATGTCCTTCAAACATGTCTTCTAGATACTTCCATATCTTATAGGCTTTGTCCATTTTCTTGATCTCTAAAAATTCACTATCAGATAGGGCACTGATAAGGGCTTCTTTGGCAATAGCATTTAAGTGAACATCTCCTTTTGCTTCAAAGTTGCATCATCTTTTGCAAGATCTTCTAGAGAGGGAATTTGGACTTCTTTGGTAGCTACTTCAAAAATCTCAAAGGCAATGCACTGCAAAAGTGTCATCATCTTGTTCTTCCAGTCAAGGTAATTCTCTCCATCAAACTTAGGACTTTATTTTCTAAAGAATGTCATCTGATCAACTTGAAGCTGTTAAAATTTCTCTCCAAGACACTTTGCTCTGATACCAATTGTTAGGAATAGTCCCAAGAGATAACTAAGAGGGGGGGTGAATTAGTTATCTACCAGATTATTTTCTTTATCCAATTAAGTGCAGAAGAACATTAAGCATAAACACAATATAAGAACACTTAACACAACACCACAATTTTGGTTATGGGGAAACCCAAATAGGTAAAAACCTCGGTGGGAATTGACACCCACTAAGAACTGCACTAGATTATTATGATCCCTGTTAGAAGATCTTACAACCCTATTAAGAGTTGATCTTTACAATGCAATAAGTACAATGACCTGGTCAAGGGTTAGACCCTGTTAGGAGTGTTTTACAATTAACCCTATTAGGGGTGAGGACACATTGTTCGGGAGCACACTGCTTAAAGGGGTGAAGGCTGCAACCTTCTGTTTAACAGATACACATAGTATCTGGATCTTGGTGAATTGCGCGTAGAATTGCTATCTTGATTAGTTCCAACGAATATCATATAATCTCTACTTTGTCTTATAGACCTTCTGTTGACGACTCAATACTTCGCACCTTCTGCTCAGCTCTTATCTTTCAACTCTCTGCCATCTTAGCAATCACAAATGATTGCCTATAAATATCTTTCCTCTAAATGATATAATCAAGTCATCCTGTTAGAACCATCTTGAAATCATATTAGAGAAACAATACAACTCTCCAATAACATCTCAGTCAGCTCTACTAAGCATGCAACACAAATTAGGACTACCCAACTCAATATGAGTAGACATGTCGCTTCACACTGTCGGCTCCACCAAATTAACTGATATTTTCTTCTCATGCTAAATTACGTCATGCGCTCTTAATAAAAGATTCTTAACTCTTATCCAAGCACTTATTCAAGTACGCATATCAAATTGATAGGTACAACTACAACAACAATAAAATCAATGTCGGCTCTACCAGATAAACTCAGGAAACTGTGACTGTCGACAGGAGACTTCATAACTCAACCTGTACTACATATCTGACTCTGCATCCATGAACATAGTAACATACATATGTCTACAACATAAATAAAAAAGTGCAAGGATCCATTAAAACCATATTGTAAATCACATACAAAACTCTTCTTGGGACCTGTTAGGATCACTCATTGATACAAACTACTGTATTACTGTCTTTACTCAGAATCAACCTCTGCATTTATGATATCATGCTGATAACATATCTAGGGAACATATACTCACAACTCTCTCTATCAGGTTTCCATGCATGCTTCTTACCATATGTTGTCATCAATGACAAACATACAGTCAACACTTTGGCTTGCTAGAAAATTTCCAATAGGTGATCGAGTGTAAGATCCCCTTCAAGAATCTTGCCCAAATTTACACTTATAACACTATTTTTTTTGGTCAATTAGTTGTAATGGAAACCCCTATTTGTTTTTAACTAATTTTTTGCATTTCCATTCAATTTATCAACGGATTCAAATACAAACATATTGAAAAATAGTTGGCAAATGTATTTTTGGTATTTAGACAAAGCCATTTGCCCAAATATTTATCAACACATTAGGCATTTAAACACCATAGACCAATAAAATATTATTTTATTTCTAGAACACGATATTCTTCAAAATAAAAATTTTAGAATAATAATATACAGAATGCTACTGTAACAATTCAACCTTACTAATTTCGCACAAGTGTGGACTCTCATGAATCCACTCCAAGAAGAACTAGGTTTCCATCTAGCTCTTCACAAACTCCTAAAGGTTTTCCTCTCCATAAAGCCCAACCAATGCTAAAGCATCAGACAATTTCATCAACTTTAATAAAACATCTGAACATGTTCAGAATAATCCTTTCCTTGTACTTTTATATTATTATCTAGAAAACTCTTGGCTTTTCCATTGCTTGACCTTTGGTATTCTTTTTTACTTTTAAATAATAAAGTGGCTTATCTTTATTAAATAATTATCTATTGACATAAAGTCAGTTTGAATGCTTAAATAAATAATTAAATTTAGTCGTCACTAAATTTAATATAATTTGGTAACTTAAAATTTAATTATTTAATTGATTTCTAATGTCCCAAAAAGGAGACATTACAGTCATCCCTTCCTAGAGATTGTTTTCCCTCAAGCAATCTGCACATGCATGCTGAAACCAAATACGAGAATCCCACATCAACCTCCAAAACACTACTCCACCAAACCACTGCACTACTCTTATGTAAACAACCAAATCATCAAGATCCCACTAAAGTAATGCACCAATCATCATGCACTCACAACTGTCAAATATGATGAGATAGAATTATCTCAAGGGGCTATCAATATTGAATAAATTTCCAACTAAAAATGATCTCCCACAGAAGTGAAAAACACCCATCATAGGCATATGAAAAGATATATTAGTTGATCTTAAGTTGTTGGTGTAAACTAGAATAACATTCATCCTACTAAGAATAACACTAGTAATGATGTAACTAATATATCTAATGGTAGGGTAAGGTGAAATATCAACACTATACCAACCTCTAATAAGGAGTAAATGAATCCCAAGATTGCCTTCAGAGATATAATCACAAGATATTGTCCCAAGTTTACATAAAGGTAGAGAATTGGTATTACAAATCTGAAAATCAGAACATCTATCACGCCAATCAAATATATCCTTCCTCCTTGTAGGATTAAGTAAGTTATCATCATCAATCTTAATCATCTTTCCTCCTAGGAAAGGATGAGTACCCACAACTCCCTGCAATTCCTCATTCCCATGTAATACGTCCAACTCCTTGCGGAATGGATGCTACCATATGATGAAGCAAGTAAACATGATTGTTGTTGCAAAAATATAAAGGTCATCATACCCTTGTGTCATGTTATCATCCCTCTCAATTTTACCCATGTCATCATTATTAAAGATTCCATGTCCAACACTTGCACTTTGAGAGCCTACATTTGTAGACTCTTCTCCATTCGTCCTCCATGTGTAAGGGTTGTAAAGTCATGAGAATGAGAAGGTACATGAATTCTATCCAAATCAAACTTTTAAGATTATCTTCTATTCTTTCTTTGGAGTCAACAAACACCACCAATTCTTTGTTTTCCTTATTTTCCTCCCAAGCCTTTAGAGGTGGAAGTAGCTCAAATAAATCTTCATAAATAGATGTCATAGAGCTATAAGATATTTCCTTGTGAGGCTCTTCAATATATTCTTCATCTTGTTCAACTCCTACATCATTTTCCTTGTCATCTTGTTCTATATAAGTAGCTATTATAAAAGACTGATTTTCTTCAAAATCATCACGATCAATATATGGAGGATCTATATCATTTTCCAATCCAAAGAGTGGATTTCCATGAACCATGTCAACACTTAACTAAAACAAGGGTTTATCAATAAACCTCAAGAATTTACCTTTCCCATCAGCATAACTGTGGATTACTTTGTTTCCCTCATCTTCTCTTTACATGTTGTTGTGAAATCATCCTAAAGACAATTTGAATTTCTATTATTTCTCTCATGTTTATCATCCTCAATTTAAGTACTAATCTTGGAAGACTCTACCACATTATTATTTTCACTTGAAAGGGGCGCTTCCTCATGATGAGGCATGAATTCAGAGTTGTGGAAAAAATCTAAAACTATTTTTTCTACATCAACACTATTATTAGTACCTTTCTTCGTCTATCTGGTAGGAAGAAATTGGGATTGTGGTACAGTCATAAATAGGTCCATTACAAGAGAGATCTATGTCACATATAGGGTCCATAACACCTGGATTTTAAATGCAACATTCTTGATTACTCTGCTTTGGAGATATATGTGATCAAAGCCCTTTTGTATTGGAGTTGATGAAGAATATAACCCACAGCTCCCAAGAACACCTGCATGCAAACACCTATCATAGAAAGAGAGAGAAGAAGCAAGAAGGTATGGATGCCTGAATGCATTGATCCACGAGAGAGGATACATCATTCTTGATGTGCAAAAACAAAAGTTGCAATTCAATAATGAATAATCTCAATAATCTGTTACAAAGTTCTAAAAACAAAGGAGATCAATCCTTACAAAAGGAGATCAAAACCCTAAAAAGGTAAAACCTAGGTTGCACAATAATGATTAATAAAAAAATTAATTATTTTATGCCTAAAGAAAGAAAGAGTGTCTATATGGTAAATGATCCATATCACCAGAATGCATAAGTACCCAGCCACTGCATCTGCCTAGTACATAGAATTAAATACTAAATACATAGCTCATACTATCGAACCAAGGAAGTAGTAGAACCACCAATAGAAACCCCCCCATAATGTTGACAAGGGAGTAATGACAGGTACACTGAAAAGATCATCCAATATTAATTGCATGATGAAGATGAATCTAAAACATCGAAGGTGCAGAGAGAGTACAGACATAAATAAAGATGCCTAAGGCTAATGTTGGTGGAGGAATTCTCACATGACAAAAGTAGATGGCAAACAAAGGCAAACATAAAACCCCCTTGGCACTTTATAATGGAGTGCGAGTACAAAGAGCACGAACATGTGCAAGAGCCCATACATGTAATAGAATGACACTTTATCTCAGTGCATGTGCATAAAAGAATGCTATAAAATTGAAGTATACATTGCTCAAAGAAGAGAAAAGGCTGCTGAAACAAAATAACAGCCTAAGATGAGTCATCCCTCAAACGGAAGAGATCCCAGGACCTAAAACATCCAAGATATCCACCAGATTGCAAAAATGCAAAAATCTGAATAACATGTACCTGGAGCAGAATCTGAAAAAAAGACTCACAACACTAGAAAGCTCTTAGAACAAGCTTTCCAATAATATCTCATTTTCCCAAAATGGAGTCTGGATGCGCAAGATAGAGCTCCCAGAGTGCAAAACTGAACATTTGGCTTTGACAGTAAAAAAGACCATCAAAAAGGAAAAATCAGAATTTCAAACCTCCAGATCTGGATAGAGCTCAGAACCAGTTTTCCGATGATGTCTCATTTGTCCAATTCGGACACCTTTGCATTTTGGGGCTTTTTTTTTGGCGGCGACGATGATTTGGCTATCAAATTTAAGCTAGGCGGATGCATTCTCACCCCTTGGTCATATGGAGACCAGGGGCCCAGTCTTTTAGCCCCAAGGTCCTATTATGCTGTGATGGCAATTTGGCTATCAATTTTAGCCCCATGAAGTGCTGACATCAGCACATCTAGACACCATATTTGGGCCCTTCGGAGCACTCGATGATTTTTTGCTCATAACTTGTGCATACGGTGTCAAAATTGGGCAAATGAGATATCATTGGAAAGCCAGTTCCAAGCTCTATCCAAATCTGGAGGTTTGAGTTTCTGATTTTTCCTTTTTGATGGTCATTTTTACTGTCAAAGCTAGATGTTCAGGTTTGCACTCCGAGAGCTCTATCTTGCACATCCGGACTCCGTTTCATGGAAAATGAGATATCATTGGAAATCTTGTTCTAAGAGATTTCCAGTGTCGTGAGTATTTTTCTAGATTCTTCTCCAGGTACATTTTATTCATATTTTTTCATTTTTGCAATCTGGTGGATATCTTGGATGTTTCAGGTCCTGGGATCTCTTCTCTTTGAGGGATGACTCATCTTATGCTATTATTTTGTTTCAATAGCCTTCACTCTTCTTTGAGCAGTGTATACTTCACTTTTGTAGCATTCTTTTATGCACACACACTGATATAAAGTTCCATTCTATTACATGTATGAGATCTTGCACACGTTTGTGCTCTTTTTACTCGCACTCCATTATAAAGTGCCAGGGGGGTTTGATGTTTTCCTTTGTTTTCCATTTGCTTTTGTCATGTGAGCATTCCTCCACCAACATTAGCTTGAGGTATCTTTATTTGTGTTTGTACTCTCTCTGCACCTTTGATATTTTAGATTCATCTTCATCATGTAGTTCATATTGGATGATCTTTTCAGTGTACCTATCATTACTCCCTTGTCATCATTATGGGGGGTTTCTAGTATTGGTTCTACTACTTCCTTGGTTCGATAGTGTGAGCTATGTATTCTATATTTTATTCTATGTACTAGATGGATGCAGTGGCTGGGTACCTATGCATTCCAGTGAGATGGATCATTTACCATATGGACACTCTTTCTTTCCTATTTTTTGGATGCACTCTTCTAGATTTGATTGATCAGCTCTTCAGACTTTTGGTGTTTTTATGCCATCTGCATTTTTGAGTTCAGGTGTTTTCCTTTATTTGCCTCCTGATTTGAGTAGTGTCATTTGAGAGTACTCGTGCAGATTATAGTATTCTATATCTTTGACTTTAGTTATTTGCCTTTGTTTGCCTCCTGATTCGAGTAGTGTCATTTGAGGGAACTCATGTAGATTACAGTCTTCTCTACCTGGTCATATTTTAGTGGAGGATCTTTAGATCATCAGTTACTTCTTGATAGAGTTTGCAGCTTCTTGCTTCAATGATGTTGTACATGTTCACCTTTGTTCCTATTTTCTAGAACATTCCTAGTTTTGGAGGCTTCTTCAGTCCTTCAAACTAGTCTTTGTCTCTTTTTGGAGTAGAGTTTTTCCCATGTGGTTTTCTCTATTTCTCCACTTTAGAGAGACTCTCTTTTGTACTTGGGTACCTGATTAGGCCTTTTTTTGTCGGGACCCATTTGCTTTCAGTAGTTCTTTCTAGGTTTTTAGCTTCTCCCAAAGTTCATCTTAAGGGGGGGTGTTAGAGTAATAAAGTGTTTATTGATTAATTAAATCATGTTTGATTTAATTACTAAGTCACTTATTATCTCTTTCTACTTAAGCTAAACTTTAGGCATATAATAATTAATTGCTTTATTAATTATTATTGTACAACCTAGGTTTTACCTTTTTAAAGTTTTAATCTCCTTTTATAAGGATTGATCTCCTTTGTTTTAACAAACTTTGTAACAAATTATTGAGATTATTCATTATTGAATTGTAATTTTTATTTTTGCACATCAGGAATGATTTCTCCTCTCTTGTGGATCAATGCGTTCAGGCCTCCATAGCTTCTTGTTTGTTCTCTCTCTCTTTCTGTGATAGGTGTTTTCATGCAGGTGTTCTTGGGAGCTATGGGTTGTTTTTCATCAACTTCAATAATTTGTTCACTACATTCAAAATTTTATGAGTTTCCATTATTTGTATGAACGCAATCTAACTCAACTATTCTTAAACTATGGTTTGATTCCTTGACAAGATGAGGTGGAGGTGATAACACAATGCTAGAGTCAATTAGAGGGAAACCAAAAGAATTCATACCTCTGTGTGGTTGATCTATCATAGCTAGTTCTATAATCTCAATGATATTATCTTTTTCAATCTTCATGTGTTCTTCCTCTGAAATCACACAAGTGCACACAACATCATTACTACTCCATAAGAAGCATTAAGGAACTCATCATGCACAACCTCAACAAGCCCACCAGTGGTACTTGTATGCATGTCAGAGTAATCATCATCAACATTCTCAAACTCCTCTTCCTTCCTTGATGTATTCTCTATCAAGCATTATTTTGAAATTTTTCTCACCTGTAGGCTGATTAGTGATTGCCAAAAACTCATCAATTCAATATTTGTAAACTCCTCGTGCAAGTAGATCATGAGCTATCTTATGGTATTGTTTCTTTGCCAAAAAAAATTTGTGATGTAGCCTTGGATAAAAATTCATGTAATCAATGAAAAGTAGAGCTCTCTTAATATGTGTAGGAAGCATTTCATATTCCTCAAACAGATTAAATACTTCTCCCCTTTTATCTTTCTACCAATTTTTTGTTGATTATTGTTGTGCTTGAGCAAAATCCTTTATGATCTTTTTCATAATGATCTAACTTGTCTACAAATATGAACCACTAATTTTACCCAACAGGATGGCAGGTTCAATGCTCTAATACCACTATAAGATTCCCTTCAATACTCTTGCCTAAATTCTCACTTATAACTCTTTGTGGTTTTTGCCAATCAGTTGTAATAGAAACCCTTAAATGTTTTCAACTAAATTTTTGCATTGTCATTCAATTTCTCAATGGATTCAAATACAGACATATTGGCAAATAGTTGGAAAATATATTTTTGATATCACCTCCAATACAAAAATACATACAAATATAATCAAGTTTGTGCAATGAAAGAGCTTATCTATATAACCAACTAAAACTGAGCATTTATATTTCACAACATAAATAATTTAGAAAATCCTCAAATAGAATTTTAATTCCAATCCTAACCTATAGATATGTTGTAGACATAAACCAATACCTCTCAGACAAGAACTTATACTTGTGCAAAGGTGTGATAGGCTCGGATTAATTCTCCCGCACCTAGAACGTACACAACATAGAGTTAAAGGCAATATCAACAACTTGGTGGATATATTTCTCTTCTTCTATGCTATAGGTATCTGTATCAACAAAAACCAACACCAAGCAAATGAAATGAATGATCTGATGCTCTTGCATACTGCCACTAATGATACCATTGGGTTCTCGCACCAAGAAGTAATAATCAGCTCTAGTTTGATGTTTTCCATCACATGTGACTGAGGAATGGCCTAATTGAAAATCAATCCAACTTTGCATATAATGTGTCCATCTCTGAAATCTAGAAGTCGCGCTAGGAATATGATGATGCTTCAATAGTTCCGATAGTAAAACAAGAAATCTCATGACAAGGAATATGAAATCATGAAATAGACTTAATAATATTAATCAACCTCCTTAACCAAGCTCGTTTCTAGGGTATTTCATGGCAACTTGATATTTAATTCGGCTCTTATATTCCTCATTGCATATATAAAAGAAGTTATGGGAGCTTCAATTAATAATTTAATCCATACCAAATGTTCAATGAAATACTTATCTTGATCAATAATCTTATAAACCTGCTTACACCAAAGCTTGGTAATACATCCAATAGAGAGTCAGGCCCCACAAAACAAGATTAAAACCTTTTTATATGAACTTTAAATTAATATAGTCAATTCATCTTCAAGTCAAGGCACCGCATTACAATATTATTCATTTCCTCACATATTAAAATGAACCAATATTTATAATCTTCACACATCCAAACATTCAAAGATATTGAGGCTAATATTTCCAAATCACCAATATGACAAATGCTCTCAATATTATAAAATTTTAATCTCTACAATGTGCCACAAATCCATTAAATCTTCAAAAATATTGGCAATGAATATGTTGGCATTAACCGGTAATGATGCAACCCATAAATGGAAAAGTGGTATTGTCATTGATGTCTTTAGCTAACATTGTTCAAATAGGGAACATGCGACAATAATATTAAACAGTTGCAATTAACAATATAAACTGTTTAGGAAACAAGTGACACATATTGAGCAGAAATACACTTATTGCTTAGAGTAGTGACCTGTGTAGTGAAGTACTATGATCGGTGAAGTCACTAAATAGAGTAGTGATCGGTAAGTATATGATCGGAACCGAACCGGTATAAAATAAGACATGTACATTGCCTAAGGGTGTAAATTGGTCATCTCTAATCGGTGAGATTTCATTGAGACCGTTGAACCGGTGAAAGTCGCAATTGACAAACACTTAAGTGCCTCTTCCACCAAGATTTGTTGCACAAATCATGGAGGACTTTGTGTTATGAAAATATCAGTGCAAGGAATAGTTGAAGGTTTAAATGCTAAAATTTAAGGCATTAAAACATGGTGGAATCTCATGTAAGGAAAGTATGAGACACACATCTGATGTTTCCTTTACAAAATAGAAAAAAGTGTATAACATACATCTAATGTTTCCTCTCAGAATTGAGACTCAACTAAATGATGGATCCAAAGGAGATCTTCACGATGGTTGCAACATGCAAAAAGAGGGAAGGGCAGGAAGTCTATTTATTCTTCAACCAGTGAAGAATATCATTTGCCTTCATTCTGCTAAAGAGAAAGAGTGAACCTATACGCTGAGAAAGCTACGATAAGGGAAAAGGAAAAGAAAAGGTGAAGAAAAGAAGAAGAGAAGAGTGTTCAAGGAAGCACAACAACCTGAAGAGAGCATACATGTGGTGCCTAGTGATGACTCTCACTAGATGAAACATCGATCTTATCAGGCTCAATAAATCCATCTCAAAAAGATCAAACCCTCTATTTCTCTCTAACAATTTCAATAGCAAAAATCTCAGTATTTGGGTGGACATTAACAGGTCCCTTGTATTAAATCCCTTAACTGGGTGAAATAGAGTAGATACTCTAAAGTCCTCTAACAAGGTAGGCTTTAACAGGCCTTATTTCATAAATTCTTTAACCGGGTCACATCTAACAATGTGTTTGTAATCCTTTAACAGGGAAGGATCTTAACAGGACACACTTCAAAAGAGTGCAAAATTTGTGAGTTCTACTCACACTGTATTTTTCTCCCGCTTTGGGTTTCCACATGATACATCTGGTGTTTTCTACTGCTTTGATGTTGTGATAGTTATTTCTTTTATAGGATCCGTTCTGCATGCAGTTATAGTTAGATTATGTATCATCTTAAAATAGACGCACTTCCATGTTAAGAATGTTTAGCCCTCTGAGTAAGTGGTCTAGGGTCATGTCAAGCACCTTGAATAGGTCTTTGCATGGATTTGGATTTTTCCCCCTGTTCTTCTTCTCCCTCCACCTGTTTCTAGCCTTTTTCTGGCACGTGGTCCTGAGAACCTAAGATTTGATACCTCAGGGTCAAGGTTGACCTCCTAGGTCAAGGTTGACCTCAACCCTGACCTAGGGCAGAGTCGACCTTGACTCTGACATAGGGCAGATTTGACCTCGACCCTAACCCTGGGTCTAAATTTCAAGTTCTGGAGGTTTCAGGATATCGGGCTTCGGAAAGTTTCATTTTCTCGCTTCCAGGTCGGCTGTTTTAGATTTTGGAATGGTAAACTCGTAAATTGCATTAAATCTAGGTCCATTTATTGGGGTTAAGGTTAATTGGGATTTAATTCTCCAATGTCAGCCTCTCTAGAAGTTTGTGCCCGAGATCACTATAAAAAGAAGCCTTCCTCTCTCATTTCAATCCATCTCTTTTCGTTCATCTTCAAGAATTCAAGTATTAATCAAGGAGATCCATCGTTAGCCATTAAAGGACTCAATCTCTTTGGATCCCCTTGAAGATTTCTCCATTCACATTCATCCAAGCCTCTTCCTATGCAAGGATCCATTCAAGATCGATGTTAAAGATCTGATGTCATTGATTTGAGACATCCTGCATACAATTCTACATTTATTTGGAGCATCCATACTTGTGGATTCAAGGATTCGAATCCTCCACAAGGACTTCAACATAAGCAAGGTGAATAGTTCCATTTACTTTGTTTATACATTGCAATTTCAATTACATTTCAAGGTTGATTCCAAACTGGGGTTTGGCCAAGGAAAACCCCCCATCCAAACAACAAAAACCATTTTTCTTGCAGGTACAGGTATAGGACAACAAATTGTAGTTCAAATCTAGATACCCTTATCGGTGAACTTTCAAGATTTGCGAATAGAATTTTCGTCAGAGCTATTTTGGGTCAAGGTTGACCTTTAGTGAGGGGTAATATTGTGCCTCGGGGTAAGATTGTGCCCTGCTATCTAGGTCAAGGTCGACCTACCTTCAGAAGGACAAAAGTTTTTTGGGTTTTCTCTGTCTCAACATTTCTAGTGTGAAGCATGTTGCAGAATTCCCTGAAACTGTGCACAAACATTATAAATCAGTCTTTTCTAGATTCACCCTATTTTGAGGTTAGTATTTGTCTTCTATGCATTTAAGATTTCAAGCATATATTTTCCATAGAAAATTATAAGATCTCCTTTCTTCATATTCTCCATAGTTTGATTCATTTGTGTATTGATCACTTCTTTGTGTATAATCAATTTGGATCTCTCCTTTTGGGAATTTGGATTAGGGATAGATCCTATATCCCCCTCTTACATCATCATATACCCCCTATTCATTTTTAAACCCATTCATTTTGGTGAACCCGACACGCTTACCCTCTTTTCTTTTGTGGAATTAGATGCCTTATTGTGTTTGTGGTGTTAGATTTCCTTTTATATTATCTTGTTGATATTAGATTTTCCCTTTGTGTTAAATCTTGCATGCTAATTAGATTTCTTGCATTTATATTTCAAAAATACAAAAAAATTGCAAAATCTCTTTCTACAAAAATATTCATTGGTTCATTAGTTTAGTTTATTTGCATTGCATTGGTTTATGAGCTTTACTACCTCTAGTCCTACTTATAATATTCTGGTTAGATGAAGTCATAGACTTATGGGTGCCTTTGATCCCGAGTCTTCCTCTCCTTTCCTTAGGATCCCGGATGATAATTTGATTATTCATGATTCCAATCCTATTATAGAGCAAAACTCTTCTCACTCATCTCATGATGACGATGATGATTTAAGAGTTCCTCCTGAACAAGTCCAAAAAATTTCAACCGAACTTGATAAAATGGGTAATTGGCTTATTCAATAAAACCATAATCAAGATTCTATTCAAGCTATAGAGGCTCTTAAGAAATTTCCTCATGATAGTGATCAAGGTGTTAATCTCTTACGTTTTACTCATCTTGTGCATTCAAATGTTAAACCTTTAGCTCAAGAAGCTCAAGATTTAGGGTTGATTCCTTCTGTCACTTGTATAGAACCTTCTTCTATTCCTTTACCTAGTATTCTTACCTATACTCCTTCTTTGGTGACTGTGATGGTTCCCTCTGTTCCTATGAGTGTTCCTCCTATGTCCCTTCCTAAATCACAACCTTCTTACCATAATGTTCCTTTTACTTATTCTAATCCTCTTCCAACTGTAGTTCCACGTGTTCCTCAAATTGTGTCTTCCATTCCTACAACTTCATACACTTTACCTAGTGTTTCTAATGTTGCTATTCCTCCTATTTATTCTAATGATTCAACAATCATCAGTTTGGATCAAACTGTATCATCTTTACAACAACAACTTGCATCCTTGACTCAAAACAAGTTGAGCATTCCTACATGTGACATGGGAAGTCCTTTGTCCCTAGATATCATTCGTACTCCCGTTCCTCAACAAGTCGATATGCCTCATCTTGAGAATTACAATGGTAAGGGAGACCATGTTCATCATGTCAAAACATTTCAAATCCTTTGAAGTGATTACACTCATGACCATAGGATTTTAGCCAAGTTGTTTGCTAGAAATTTTTGTGATAAGGCCTTATAATGGTACTATTCCTTGCCTCCCTATTCTATTGATTCCTTTCCACAACTTGCCAATGCCTTTATTCAACAATTTGAAAATAACATTGGCCCACAAGTGTCTTTGACTGATTTGATGCATTGTAAACAAAGTGCTAAGGAAAAATTGACTGAATTTATTGGTAGATTTAAGCATTTACATGCTCAGATTTCTTATCCTGTTCCTGATATTGATATTCAACGTATTTTTATTTCAAATTTGCAAAAGGATATTAGAGATAAGATTTTGCTTACTAAATTTATCTCTTTCCAACAACTTTGTGCAGCACTTCATCATTATCAATTACAAGTGAGTCAATTTTAGAGAAACACTCCAATGACTCCTGGTCTAGTTGATAAGAGTGATGCTACTCCTAATCCAAACAAATTTCAAAAATTCAACAACTATGTCAAGATAAACAAACAAGAGAATGTAGTTGCTGATCAAGTTGTTTTTGCATCTCACAATGCCACTTCTGCATCCACTGCTTTTTAGTTAAATAATACGTTTACTCCTCTTTCTAAATCTTTACATTCTATTATGAATAGGTTGTTAATTGCTAATATGATTACTTTACCTCCCATTCAACCTCTTTTACCTATTACAATAGCATCCAAATCTTTTGATCCTAAAGATTTTTATCAATATCATCGTCAAAATGGTCATGACACTGAGAAATGTTATTCTTTAAAACTTAAGATTCAAGACTTAATTGACTCTAATGCCTTATCTATTGACAATCTTGATGGTAGCGGGAACAAATATGTCTCTCCTCCTAATCAAAATCTTCAAATCTATACGAATCATGTACCTACACATGCTACTAATACCATTGCTCAGCCATCTTCTACAGATATTGTTTATGATTCAAAGATGGATGATCTTAATCACATTGTTAATCAAGTGGATCATGTTATTCAAGCTATATCTCCACCTCAGCCTCAACCTCAACTTCAAACTCAACCTCAAGTTCCATCTCAACCTCAACCAAAACCACAACATAAATTGAAAACTCAACCTAAACCTCGAAAGCAATTTAAGAATAAAAGACCTCAGGAACTTTTGATTAACTTTGATGATTCTAAGACTATTAAATCTCCTGATGGTCCCTTTTACATTTATGCTAGGATTTCTCAGATACCTACCCGTGGTTGTCTTGTTGATCCTACATCTTTAGTCAATGTTATTACTGAAGAAAATCTTTTTATGAAAAATTTGCAACATGATTCTTATGATACATCTGATGTGTGGATTCAAACTTGTAATGGTTTTCTTTATCCATCATTTGGTTCTATTAACTTTTCGGTTGAACTTTGTGGTAAAATTGTGAACACTACCTTCGTTGTTGTTCCTACTTCTAATCAATTTCAAGTTAAGCTTGGTTTTCCATGGTTAAATGCCATGCATGTTGTTGCTTCACCTATCCATAAGTGTCTTAAATTCATTCATGATGAAGAAGTGAAGACGATTAATCATAGTTTATACGAACCTTCTAGGCCCAGGGATTGTGCTACTCTTGACTTCTTTTGGCCTTCATTACCTAATTATGTCCTTCTCGACCTGATAATCTTTTCCACTCATATCAATCCTATAAGCATCATAAGATTCTTGAATTAAGAGTACCTTTGATGGATCTTAATCGTGGTCTTTTGCCTATACCTTCCATACCTCCTTTATCTATGGTTTCTAGTTCTGTTAATCAAGCTCCTAGTGTTGCTTGTTAGTCTGCTATAAATCCTACTAATCCTCCTATAGAACCTGTGAAGGATCCAGTAATTTCTCCTCCTACTTCTCAACATATTTCAAACAAGATAAAATGTAATCAGTCTGCTAATGAATGTCATAAGAAGCGTCATGCTCAAGCTAAGACTCATAATTCTGCTCTTCAAAATTCTTTACCTTCTTCAGATAAACCTATGCATAATGAGTTAGAAGAAGTTATTGCTAATAATGATGTTAAAATGCAAGTTTATGATGATTCTATTCATATCTTAGATCCTATTTTGATTAATCTAGATGAAGAAGATACTCTTGATGATGTTAATGATGAATATGAGACTATTGACATTGACATTGATTTACCTAATATGCTTTGATCACAATTGACACTTAGTATCGAACATTGTGATTCTCAAGAGGATCCTTGTTTGGAACTGGCTATCATTCCTACTATATTGGATATAGTCCCTCTTGCGAGTTACCCACCTTCCCTAAATGATATGGAATGAGATGGGGAGAGTAGGCGGCACGCTTGATCAGCTTGTCCTTTATGGTAGCTTTGTTGTGTGTTTGCATGTTGTATTGTGCTTCTCCCGTGATGTGTTTTCTAAATGTTGTTAGATTCTTTTATATGATCCTTGTTACTTTGTTGGTGCAAGGTGATAAAGGAATCAAACCTGTTGTACATTTCCTCTATATGTACCTTTATTCTTCTATATGTTATTTCATGTTATGTTGTACCTATGCTATTGTTCGTAAATATTTCCTTGTATAGTCTTCTTGGATTCGGGACTTGGTAGCACTAATTCTTTTTGGTCTCAATTTCATGGTCTAAAAATATTCTTCTTTGTATCTCTTATGTGGTCTTTCCTCCATTGTGATTGTAGTTCTACTTTATTTGGGGAATGATGTCAATTCATTTGCAATAATATCATATATATATTATCTTATGATCATACTAACCCTATGACAGGTAGATCCCTTCTGTGTTCTCTGTATGTTTATGTGGAATTTCCCTTAATTTGTCTTCGTTTGGGGGCATCTTGTAGTGGAAACGTAATCAGTGGAATTGTTTACATTTCCATTAAAGCCATTGCTCCTGTTAAAGTGTTAGCAATGACTTTAACATGGGGGCATATGCTCTACTCACCTATTGCACACACACACTGTTCAATATACATATATTATTGAACTCAAGATACCTTTTCTCCCTTTATGGATTAGTGAATAATCCTTAAAGCATGGATTTATATTTTAGGATCTCTTGATCCCTCCAGTTTCAAATTTTTGATCCCTTAAGGTTAGAGGTTTCCTTAATACTGGATCTCTTTTGTTTTTGGTTTTGCTCTTTTGGAATAGAATATTCCTAAGGGTGAATCCTTGATGGGTTGACTAGTGAGTAGCCACATTCACTAGGTGGTTCAATTCCATCTTTCTAGTTGCGTTGTTTCCTTGTGTGGTTCACAATGGAACATAAGTTCTCATTGGGAGAGGTAATCACACACACACACTCTCTCTCTCTCTCTCTTTGGAGATGTCTCTCTTATTGTAATCTTGGAGTTGGGTAAGACTTGAGTCCTTGGGGGCTTGAGGATTCTTTGTCCCTTTGATTGTGATAAGATTATATTTTCATTATGATCTCCTTTACCAAGAGTTTGCATCAAGTCCATACTCTTGCTAAAGTGGGGCCTTAATGTATCATCTTAAAATGGAAGCACTTCCATGTTAAGAATGTTTAGCCCTCCAAGTAAGTGGTTTGGGGTCATGTCAAGCATGTTGAATAGGTCTTTGCATGGATTTGGCTTTTTTCCCCTGTTCTGCTTTTCTCTCCACCCGTTTCCAACCTTTTTCTGGCACCTGGTCCTGAGAACCTGAGATTTGAGACCTCAAGGTCAAGGTCGACCTCCTAGGTCAAGGTTGACCTTGACCTTGACCTAGGGTAGAGTCAATCTTGACTCTGACCTAGGGTAGAGTCGACCTCAACCCTGACCCTGGGTCCAAATTTCAAGTTCTAGAGGTTTCAGGATATCGGGCTTCAAAAAGTTTCATTTTCTTGCTTCCGAGTCGGCTGTTTCAGATTTTGGAATGGTAAACTCTTAAAGTGCATTTAATCTAGGTCCATTTCTAGGGGTTAAGGTTAATTGAGATTTAATTCTCCAATGTCGGCCTCTCTAGAAGTTTTTTCCCTAGATCACTATAAAAGGAAGCCTTCCTCTCTCATTTTAATCCATCTCTTTTCATTCATCTTCAAGCATTCAAGAATTCATCAAGGAGATCTATTGTTAGCCATTGAAGGACTCAATCTCTTTGGAGCCTCGTTGAAGATTTTTCCATTCACATTCATCCAAGCCTCTTCCTATGCAAGGATCCATTCAAGATTGGTTTTGAAGATCTAATGTCATTGATTTGAGACATCCTACATACAATTCTACATTCATTTGGAGTATCCATACTTGTGGATTCAAGGATTCAAATCCTCCACAAGGACTTCAACATAAGCAAGGTGAATAATTCCATTTACTTTGTTTATACATTGCAATTTCAATTACATTTCAAGGTTGATTCCAAAATAGGGTTTGACCAAGGCAAACCTCCCATCCAAACCAAAAAAAACTATTTTTCTTGCAGGTACAGGTACAAGATAGCAAATTGCAGTTCAGATCTAGATACCCTTTTCGATGAACTTTCGAGATCCGCAAAAAAGAATTTCTGTCAGAGCTATTTTGGGTCAAGGTCGACCTTTAGTGAGGGGTAAAATTGTGCCCCGCTATTTGGGTCAAGGTCCACCTACCTTCAGAAGGAAAAAAGTTTTATGGGTTTTCTCTGTCTCGACATTTCCAGTCTAGAGCAGGTTGCAGAATTCCCCGAAACTATGCACAGACATCAGAAATCAGTCTTTTCTAGATTTACCCTATTTTGAGGTTAGTATTTATCTTCTATGCATTTAAGATTTCAAGCATATATTTTCCATAGAAAATTATAAGATATTCTCCTTTCTTCATATTCTCCATAGTTTGATTCATTTGTGTATTAATCACTTCTTTGTGGTTAATCAATTTGGATCTCTCCTTTTGGGACTTTGGATTAGGGATAGATCCTATATCCCCCTCTTACATCATCATATACCCCCTATTCATTTTTAAACCCATTCATATTATATCAAATTGTTTTCAAGTTTTAGTGGGTGTTGATTCACCCCTCCCCTCTTAGCACCGGTTGGGACCATCAAAATATTAAAAAGATGATGGCTTGATAATATATATTTTCTCATTCAAATAGAGTCATTTGTCCAAATATTTATCAACACATTAGAAGTTAAAACACCATAGACCAATAAAATATTATTTTATATTTAGAACATGATATTCTTCAAAATAAAAATTTTAAAATAATAATATGTAGAATGCTTCTATAACAAGTCAACCTTACAAATTATGAACAAGTGTGAACTCTGTCATGAATCCACTCTAAGAAGAATTAGGTCTATGTCTAGTTCTTCACAAACTCATATAGATTTTCATCTCCAGAAATTCCAGCTAATGTCAAAGCATCAACCAATTTCATCAACTTCAATAAAACATCTGAACATGTTATGAATAATCCTCTCCTACTTTTATAGGATTCTCCAAAAAACTCTTGGTTTTCCCACTGCTTGACCTTTGGAATTCTTTTTCACTTTCAAATAATAAAGTGACTTTTATTTATTAAATAATTATCTATTGACATAAAGTCACTTTGACTTCTTAATTAAATAACTAAATTTAGTCATTATTAAATTTGATATAATTTGGCAACTTAAAATTTAACTATTTAATTGATTTCTAATGTCCCAAAAGGTGGACATTACATCGAGATCCTTTATTATACTTGTAGACATGTAAAAATGTCCTTATAATTAACCATTATCCTTCTATCAATTCAAGTGATATTTTGATCTATTAAATTAGTTCATTAATATTTTCTACTATTTATTCATTTAACCATTAAATTATTCATAGGATTCATTAAATTGATTTATCTGTTAATCTATTTTTTTAATGAATCCCTAAACCCATCTTATTTTTAAACCTCCACCATAACATAAACCCGTCTTATTTATAACTCCTTCACCCCACACATTTTTACCACTTATCAAATCTGGGAAAACTAAATTCTTAACCACCTCCAACTACCTCCTATACATTTTTAATCCCACATTCTTCCTATCATTTTCTTTTTCCTTTGAGGACAATCATAAATAGGTTTCCCCCTCTCATATTCATCCCTCTTGAATCGCGGTTGACCTATGCATACTTGAAATCTTGCATTTTAATCATTTTCATATTATCAAATTGGCTTTGGGCACCATTATCATAAATATACACATATAGTTGCAATTTGATTTTTGCATCAATTTATTTAATTTCCTCCATTCTTCATCCCCTCTTGTGCAATGTGCTCTGAGAGAAATTATATCTAAACATAATATTTTGTTGATAGGCGAGCAATGGAGTGATATTTCTTGAGTGCATTTGTGCTTGTTTAAATTAGATTATCTATTTGGCATTTTCATTTTAGGAATAGCTTTATTGTAATGATGTTAGAAGAATCAAATCTCTAATCTATTTCACCATTTCCCTCATCTTAGAATACTACACAAACCTAAAGGGGTCACCTACCAATCAAGTCCCTATTAATCAAGTGGCCTCTACCTTATGACGTTCCAAATACCTTGATCCACCTACCTTATCCAAATCCACCACTCCATCCCCCTCCTTACTTGAGGTCAAGATCTAAGTCCAAGATAAGGGTTGTGGAGAATATACGTATGCTAACTCTTTTTGCATAGGAAAGCTACCCATCTCACCCATAACTTATGGGAAATCATGACAACCACTCAAGTGTAAGCAAAAACTCTACAAATAGTATGAGCCACCCAAAATTTTTACCATGTAGGGTGAGTTAGACAAAGAATTTATGGAGAAAGATGAATTGATCAATAGAGACAAGGAGATTCCTCCCTTCACACTTCTTGTACAATAATATGAGATGGGTTACACAATCATGTAGAAGTAAGGATATGACGGACCATAGTGACCTTGGGGAGAAAAACTAAGGAGTGGTACAATCAATTCTACCCAAGGCCCATCCAAAATACAAAGGACTAGGTTATCAACCACTGGACATGAGTACCATAGATACCCAGTTGCTTCAAGAAAAATATGTTTGAGCTTTTGATGACATCAAGCTAAATGTAAAATATCCCGAACTAGGATATTGTTTCAAATCTAATTTGGATTTTTAATTTTTGATATGATTTTCTTTATTTCATTGAAAAATAACAACATCCAAACATGTAAACTAAACAAACAAAGGAAACAATATATATTTCCAAGGGAATAAGCAATTACAAAGACACATATATTGAAAATGATTCTGATATAAAACATGCATGGCTGCTACATCAAATATATTGATGTTACAATTGATTGACATGCATAAAATTTACATGCAACATACCCACATGAATCATTTACAATATCATCAAGCCCCTATTAGATATCATCTCCAAATCATGACCATGAATGGGATAGCCATCCACAAAACTAAACAATGTAATAAACTTGTGAATCCTAAAGAGAATTCACCAAGGGGGTTGATCTGGGTTATTGTCCAATTCATAAAACCATCTAGGGTTTATGTCCTAGGATTTTACTAGACCTTCAAGCAAAGCTTCAAGCTCGCAAAGAAAAGACTTAAAATATAAATAACAATCTCTAGAATGCCTTCACAATTCCTTTTTTCCTCCTCTTATAATAGTATTTTCCCTACTTTGAGAGAAAGATTTTATTTTATTTATTTTATTTTATTTCATTTCCCTCCAAAATGCAACTTTATTTTATAATTTAAAGTTTTTGATTGAGGTAAAAGAAGGTTTTGAATGGAACCCGAAACCATTTACAAAAATCTTATAGATATATCATTTCAGCCCTTACAAAAAATGAATGCCTGCTAAGAAAAGAAAAGTAGGACCCCAACCCACTCGAGACAAAACAACAAAGATAGAAAACTACTGCCATCAACCCACTAGCTACCAACCAGAAGAAACTACTTGTCATTTTTTATGGTCTTCTCCACCTACTTCTATAATTTCTCCATTTTCTAAATGGAGTCTTTTAAGCCTTTCAGCTCCTTTGGGGTATCAGGGATCTTCCTCTTGATATGGCCCCTAGTTCTTGTTCCTGGTCTAGAGCTCCTAGCACCATCGTCAATTGTTATGGTAGTTTTTTCCAGCAGGCTATTTTCCAAATGATTGTATAGAGCTTTCAGGTTCATGACAGAGACACTTAGGCCTTCATTTCTATGCTTCAGAACCTCATTTATTATGAACCCATTGTAGCTGATTTTATCAGCTAGGTCTTTAAGCTTATTGTCAACCATGGCTTTAATTTCAGTAGTTAAATCTTCATTCGGGTAATTGTTTCTTACCTTAACCAAAAACTCCATTTCTAGCTTTTCTAGCTTCATTTTAACGGGTTCCATCATGTCCTCCATGACCTTCAGATGATGCTTCATTTCTTGCAGCTCCTGGAATATCCATTTATCCATTTGAATACCATGGTCTTCTTTCTTCTTGACCTCCTCCAAAATGCGATCATCAATCTCGAAACCCACAGTAGCCTCCTTATGGCTTTCTCCTTCCCCATAGCTTGACTAACCCTTCCAATCCTCCTTATCAACACCTTCTTCTTTTTTCTCCTCTGGCCTAGAGTCTTCCTTTCCTTCTTCCTCCTCCTCTTCATTATCTTCTTCTATTCCCCATTCTTCATCTTCATCTTCTCCTTCAATGTTCTCAGTCTCCTCACTAGCCTCCTCCTGCTCACATTCCTCAGAATTCGAGTCCTCTTTTTTTGTAGCTTCCTCCTCATTTTCTGGCTCCTTCTCAGCATTTCCCTCCTGGGTATTTTTCTTTCCTTGAGATAGAGGAACTTGATCTTTGGGATCTTTGCCACTGTCAAAGAGCCTTTTCTTATTTTTCCTACCCTTCTCATGGGTTTTAGCCTTTTCCTTTTCCTCTTCGTTCTTCTTTCTCTTTCCCTTAACCCTTTTAGGAATGGGTTTTGGGATGATATCCCTGGCATAGTCGGTGATTAGCAGGATCAAACCCTCATGCAACACTAGATTGCTTAATTTTTTCCTGCTCTCAATAATACTATTATTCATAGAACTCAACAAAAAGTAAGGGAAGGAGACCTTTTTATAATGTCTAAAATGATTAGTTAGAACAAAGTGCAGATTAAAAATCTTTGAGTAACGACCATCAAGAGTGAAGTACTCAATCAACACTTTTAGTATTTTAGCCCAAAACTTCTTAATTTTCATAATATCAACATAATCCCCTTTACCTTTGGTCATTAGTGCTTCTTCCTCCACTATTTTAGGGAAAATCTTAAAGGCTTATGTGCCTATAAGCTCGTTATCCCTATAGAAGTGTATTCCCTCAAGGGATAAACCAGTAATCTCAGAAATAAGGGTAAGAGTAAGAGGAAAGGATTTACCCTATAAGTTAACTTTGTCGTTAACCCAGCCCTCAACAAACTTTTTACTTACCTATTTATCGTAACCATGAAGCTTTTCCCTATATGGGGTGACCCCTCCTTTCTTCAGCTTCTTCCAGACTTTCTTCTCCTATCTCCATTTCTCACAATCAAGAGGCTCCTCCCTTCTCAGACCCCCTCCCATATTCTCAACTCTGTTGTTGTTTTTATTAGTGATTTTTCTAGTTCTCAAAGAAACACAGTTTGGCTAGCTCCTGCACTTCAAAATACTTAAGGCTACCTAGAATCTGTGTCTCATTAAGTCTGTAATTATGTTCACACACCTTGCCTTACAAGTAGCGTTCCTCAATAATGTCATTTTCCTTATCATCATTATTAAAATTAGTGTTTCCCTCCTTATGATTAAGTCTATCATAGGTGATTAGACTTAAAATCTTAGTTTTAAGATTTTCTTCCCCGATCCAAGTTTTAGTTACATCATTATAGGCCCCCACATTTGCCAAGTTGTCCATTGGCTTGTTTCCTTCTTGGTAGATGTGGATGATGTGGCTTTCTTCAAATGTTTGGATTATCATCTTAATTTCAATTATGTGGGCTATAGTCCAGGAGTAAGAACATTTACCTTTGATACAATTAATAATATTGAGGGAGTCTCCTTCCAACCAAAACTTCAAGCATCCCATATATTTTTCTAGCATCACCACATAAAGCGCTACCTCTGCTTCCGCTACATGGTAAGTTTGAATTCCCAGCGGGGCCGCAACTACTCCCAGACAATTTCCAGCCCAGCCTCTAATTATTCCTCCCACCCCAGACTTTCTAGGGTTCCCTTTAGTAGCACCATTGAAGTTTCCTTTTATCCATCCCATAGGGGGGCCATTCCACATTATGTTATCTCTAGGATTAGGATTTGTCTTTCTTTTTATTTTATCCCAAGAGAAAATATCATCTTGATTGTAGGAAGAGTTCCATATGTGGGTCTCTTTCCGACCAATGCTTCTAAAATTTTCCATAAAACTTCTACAAATAGAATTAGAAACCTTGTGAGATGGCGAGAATTTTTCTCTAAAGACTCTATTGTTTCTCTCCTTCCAGATTTTCCAAGTGAAGTAAGGGAGAACAAGATCCCAGAGAGCCTTAGCATCTTTGTCATGAAGGGGACACTTCCATTGTTGAATGAAGTCTTGTAGGTTCAGAGGTTTAACCCACTTCATGTGCATTGACATGATGATAGAATCCCACACTTCTCTAGTATAGGAGCAATGGATCATAATGTGGTTACAGGATTAAGTTGCTTCACAACATAGAATGCATCTATTTGGTATTTGGAACCCTCTTCTAATGAGGTTATCCACTGTGAGGATTTTATTTTGAACAAGCAACCAAAAAAATATATTAATTTTGGGGATAAGATTTTTATTCCATACCTGGGAGTAGAGGGGTTGATCATCCTGAGATATGAGGAGGGCAGAGGTAGAGGCAACTGAAAACTTGCCATTTTTTTCAAGGCCCCATATCATTTCATCGTTCACATTTTCTCTGATGAACCAATTATTAAGTTGTTTATTCACCTCTTTAAATTTGTCATCCTTCAATCCAAGGTCTATCCATTCATCGTTAATCCAGTAGTCATTCACCATTTCCGCAATTGTTTATTTACACTCTTGGATAGCACTTTGCCATTCTTGTTTATCAATTAAGGGATGTTCCATCAGCCATTTATCATTCCAAAACTGAGTCTTCCTGCCATTTCCCAGCTTCCATCTAACACCTTTTCTGACTAGATTTTTTTCTTTGCTGATATTGTTCCAAACAAAGGATCCTTGGATATCCATTTGAGAATTTAAGGTATTATCTAAGGAGGAAAGATGATATTTATTTTTAATTATAGAGTTCCATTCCTTTTCCTCTTCAAAGATCCTCTAGCATTGCTTAGCTAAAAAAGCCTTGTTAGTACTAATAATATTTCTTATGCCCAGCCCCCCAAATTTCTTGGGCTTACAGACCTTCTCATAGGAAACTAGGCTGAGTCTTTTTTTCTCCTCAACCCTAGTCCAAAGGAATCTTTTTTGAATTTTTTCAATCAGGTTAGCATACTTCTGAGGGATTTTAAACAGACTCAGAGTGTAAACTGGAAGATTTTGAAGAGTCACCTTCAAAAATTGAACTTTTCCAGCTTGACTTAGCATAGCTCCTTTCTAACCAACAAGTTTGTGGTGGAATCTATCAATAAAATCATTCCAAAAAGAAGCTTCAGGTTTTAGGCACAGAGGCAAGCCCAAGTAAGGAGCAGGAATCATTCCTATCTTACAACCTATGATAGATGAAATTTTATTCTTTCTTTCATCTGGGGTATTACTGAAATAAAGAAAGCTTCTCCCAATTGATTAGTTTACCTATAGTAATTGAGTATAAGTTGAGAGCCTTTTTCAAGTTCCTTGATTCTTTAACAGAAGATTCTCCCATTAGAATAGTATCATCAACAAATTGTTAATGAGAGCACTTCAAACTAGACGAAGATGGTTGAAGACCAGATATCTGCCCATTAATCACCAAGCTATTAGTATATCTCCCAAGACTTTCAGCCATTATAGAAAAGAGTATAGGAGATATAGGGCCTCCTTGTCTTAGACCTCTAGAAGGTCAGAAGAAAGGAGAGGATCCTCCATTCACAATGATTGAGGAGGAAACTATTGTAACCAATTGCATAATCAATCTAACCACCTCTGAATCAAAACCAAAAGCCTGAAGAATTTTAGATAATATCTCCTAGTCCACTCTATCATAGGCTTTCGATAGGTCCAACTTCATCAAGAAACCTTGTTTCTTAGATTTTTCTAAAGAATGAACTCATGAACAACTATGATAGAGTCGAGAATCTATCTCCTCGGGACAAATCCATTCTTTTGAGGTGATATAAGATTAGGAAGAAGGTTTAAGAGTCTTGAGGTAAGGACCTTCGACATAATCTTATACAAAGAGTTACAAAGACTTATAGACCTAAAACTATCAGCACAGTTAGCTCTCAGTTTCTTCAGGATGAGAGCTATAAAGGTAGATTTAAGTTCTTTTAGGATAGATTTAGAGCAAAAAAACTCTTTCACATCATAACACACATGATTCCCTAAAATAATCCAAAAGGATTGAAACAAAAACATTTGGAACCCATATGGGTTTGGGGATTTTTCTCATTCAAAGGAGAAGACCGCCCTTTTTATTTATTCCTCCAAAAAGTCTCTTCTTTCGAGATAATGTTATGATATTCTGTCAGGATTTGGTTTTCCTCTTTTCTCAAATCCTCAGTCAAGCCTATTCTTTGGATCTTATCCTGCGTATCTTTTAAGTCCAGTTGGATCTTGCTTTTGGATTGGAAAATGTCTCCATAGACATTCTTGTTCCATTGTGTGACTTTAGATTTAACATTCACCATTATTTTTGCCACTTGGAACATTGATTTTCCATCCACTTTAATATTCCACCAATCCCTTATTCTATTTTCAAGGTCTGGGTGAGCAAGCCACATCTTTTCAAATCTGAAGGGAGCATTTCTTTTACAACATAAAGAGTTTGCATAATAAGAAATAGGATAGTGGTTGGATCCAATTCGATTAAGGGAGGAGAGAGAGAAAGAAAACTTTGAGAACCAATCTGGAGATAAAAGAACCCTATCAAGCTTAACCTGAATAAGATGCACTCCCACCCTTCTATTATACCAGGTATAGTTTATTCCTTCAAGATCAACATCCAGCAGACCTTCATTACTAATAAACTCCATCAGATTAACCCTACTTTCCACTTGGGTAATGTTCCCACCAATCTTATCTCTTTCTTTCAGAGGAGTATTTAAGTCTCCCATTATCATCTAGTTATTTTCAAGGTTGGATATCTTGAAGTCATGTAACTGTTTCCAAAGTTTAAGTCTTCATGACTTCGTGTTAGGAGCATACACATTTATAAGGATCCAAGAGAAGTTATCCTTAATGCTACAAACTTTAACGACAAGAAAGTGTTTCTCTTCTCTTAGTAGTTGGCAATTGAAAATATTGGTATTCCAGAAGATAACCATTCCTCCTAAAGTACCTTCAGAATCACAACCTATGCTCCTCCCTTTTTTGAACAGGTTAATTTTAGCTACCTAATCTTTTAGCATCTTAGTTTCTTAAATCAAGAGAATGCCTCGCTTAGAATCTCTAACTAAATTCCTAACTACATCTTGTTTATGAGGTCCATTAAGACCTCTGATATTCTAAGACAAAATCTTCATTTAAGGATTGGGGAACAAACCTGGTGGATGGTGAGTTGTCTACCATCCACTATTCTTTTTCAGATACTCTTCCTCTTTCTCTCTTAGGGGTGCCTATGTTAGCTTTTTGTTGTTGACCTCTAGTCTAGACACCACCTTGTTTGAATTGTTCACTCTGCTTGCTTGATTTAGAAGCATAAATTCCTAGAGAAGCATTTGAATTATTTTTTACCGAGAATGGAATCTGCTCTTTTTGGGACTCAACTCAATGAGGAGATCCTGTTACTTTCTTACCAAGAATTTTTCTCTAATCCTGAACTTCAATCCAAGGGTTATTATTTTTCTTTTCTTCAATAGCCTCAATTTCTTCATTCTTACCTTTAGTCATATCCTGCAGCGAGGTTGACTCATTTTTGTTGCCATTAGATGCTCCACTATTGTTCTGATCATCTATGGAGAGATTATTTTGGCCACCATCAGTCCTCTGAGGCCCTATCTGGGAACCAACTTCTTGATAAGATTCTAGGCTATCTTCAACCCATGAGATCAACTTGGTGTCTAATCCTATAGATGATTTAACAATATCCTCTATTTTGTTATTCAAGCTAATAAGATCCTTAGTATTGTCCATCTATGCTTGATTTACAACCTTATTTTATTTTTCCACTTGATCTTCCTGCAATAAGATAGCATTCTTTTCAAGATCTGAAGATACTGGATTCTCCTCAAATTTTGAATAGGGAATTTGACCTTTAGGAGTTTTTTGGACATCCTTTGGTTTTTTCCTCCATTCCATTCTCCTAGCTCTTTTAGGCTCCTTCTCTTTCTTATTATCTTTTGAAGGCTTCAAGGGGCATTGTTTCACCCAATGAACAGGCTTCTTACAAGTGAAACAAACAAATGGCACTGATTCATATTCAACTTCTTGTCTCCATTTACCAACTTTCGAGTTGAGCGTTATAACTTGAGGTAGTTCAACGTTCTATTGAGTATTTAACACAGATCCTAGAAAACACTTGTCTAGTTCAGGAAGTTGTCATCGGGTCAATGGAAAGAATTTTGCCAAGGAACCCGCTATAGCTACCAGAATATCCTCATGCCAATATTCCATTGGTAATCCTGGCAGACAAACCCAAACCAGTGCAGAAATGAAGAAGCTATCATTATAATCCAGATTTCTTGACCATTTCTGGAGAGATAAAGAGGATTTACCCATCATCCATGGGCCCTCACACAACACTTTAGATAGATCTTCCCCATTAGAGAATTCAAACAAAAATAATCCTTTAGGCATTGCCTCTATATCCACTTAGCCTTTGAGTTTCCACTTCTGGTTTGTAAAAGATCTTACCAAATCTATATTCAGGCAAGGACCCATAAACTTTCCAATCAAAGTAGAAGCCATGATTGAAACAATATGGTCCATGATTTGGTTAGGTATGTTTATACCAATATCTCCCTTAATCAGGTCAGAAATAATATCCACCTTAGGGAAATAAGATTTTCCAGGAGGTTTTATGCCAAAAAGACCTAACCATTTCCTCTTACCTCAATTCAAATCACCACCATGTGAGGAATCTTATTGAAGTTTTGTTGACCCTCATTCTTTCTCGGTATTTTTAACCTTTTCCACCTCTAGTCCCAAGATAGGACTATTGTCCTTGTTGGGTTGGGCCAGGCTTAACCGACCAACTTTTTCCCCCTCATCGAACATTGATCTCACAACATTTCCTATTGTCCCCAACTCAGATTCCATAGTAGATCTAGGTTCCTCCAGCTTCCCGCTCTGGCTCAAATTCAAAAAACTTCCTCCCACTCTTTCTCCCCCTCCTTCCCTCTCCCGCTCCATTTTCTCATCAATTTGATCTATTTTATAATTTAAAGTTAACATTATAATAAAGTCACTTTAATAATTGACTTTTAATAATATTTATTTTATTAAAGTTACTTTTAATTTAATTTAATTAAATTAAAATAAAGTCATTATTTTAATATTTAATTTATTTGGACAACTTTAAAATAATTAATGTATTTCACCAACATTTGGAGATATTACAATATGAGGAGCACTTCTACAAAACTAACTATAATGAAAATGAATGGGATACTCCCCACTCATCCATCACCCACTGCCTAAATAATATCTTTGTCAATCCTGACAACCTACGCATATAAGATAAACATATAGATGGTCGACCTTGGATTGAAGTCTATTGGAATTTGTTAGTCGTCTGAACCTTGTCCTTTAGAATCCCATGAGTTTGTCTCCAATTCCTTAATTAATAACATTATTGTTGTGCCTATGTATTACACTAAGAGAGCTGATAATATATCTATAGCATATCCTAAGCTTATCAATTGGGTACAGTGTGATCCACCAAATTTAGATCTCTTTGAGAATGATGAGGCTTTCAATAAATTCCTAGGACTTCAAATTGGCATACCAATAGGGGACCATTGGGGATAATTAAAGAGGTGAACCAAAGATTACAAAGATAGCTCCATCAATACACATTGTGGCTCCAAAATTATAGGGTTTTCTTAGAGAGTTAATTTTCATTAACCTATAGTACAACCATCATTTATTAGAAAAGAGAATTTACCGCTCGTAGGGAAGAGGCTAAATCTGAAATGAAATATGAATTCACAAGATTATACCATTGGGTTAATAATGGTGGTGTTGCTATTCTCTTTAGATAAGTGCTCCAATTGTTAACAAAAAAAACATGATATATTATTACAAAAAAAATTTGGATGTTGTTGGAGTATCATGCATATATGTGTTAACATTGATGTTTTTTCATTGATGTCAACATATTCTTACTATTTTTGGCAGTGTTCATGGTATGTTTAGTGAGAAGATTTATTTGGTATGACTAATATATTGAAGATTAGATGTTGAAAATGTGCATATGTTGTAGTTGACCTATGTTAGTTTACAAAGGTTTGCATGGTGATTTGAGTGAGTTAGGATTGATTAATCAGAGACTGGTATTTTCAATTTTAAGGAAGAGGTAGTGTTTCAGTTTTTGGATCGGTATGGTTCAGTTATGCAATATTTCTAGTTTCTAAGGTGGTGGTGATTTTAGGACATGGATATGTATCCTCAGCTCGAGTGGTTCATGATTTGGATGCTAGAAAAGATGTTTTTCTTAAGTGACAAAGGTTACTGATTGGTGTTCTTGTTGAAAAATGCATAAATAATTGTGAGTTTTGAGACAAAGTTGTTTTGGTCATTGCTATGGCATTTCATGTTGCTTGCTAATATTTCTAGATCATGTCCTATTCGTGTTGCTGGATTGCATTGAGTTATGCGATCAAATTTGAAGATTTTCATGTGGTGTATTGGTATTCTTATTGTTTTTTGATGACATGGTGGTGTAGCATGTTGCGGTGGATCATGGCATTATTTATGGATCTAGAGTGTATTCGAGGATGAATATTTGGATCCCTACTATGTCTTAGTTGACAAGTTTTAGATCGCATTAATGATTGTATTGTATTTGATTTAATATTTTTAATTGAGGTATTAACGTTAATGTCAACCTTGTTTATTTCTATGAGGTTGATGAAATATATAAAAAGATGTTGTATCATCCTAAAAAGTTAGCACCCCATAATTGAAGGCTCTAGGACCTTTTCGAGCCCATTTTGGTGATTTATAGGTCCAAATGGCTTTATTCTTAATTCCCACTTCATTTATTTTATTCCCCTAAAACCTATCACACTCCCCTAGGCCTAGGCTAGCTTCAAAAGACCACCATTTTCACCCTTGTCCTAGAGCTTTGAGCTTCGGTGAGCTCTTGGCCCAATGTGGGAGTGTTTCTTCCAAATCTTTACTTATGGTCAGCTCAGCAATATTGAATCTTGAAATGAGTATTAAAGAACATAAAGGCCTCTCATTTGACATCCATAATTACTTACAACATTACATGCAAGCTATTTGGTGATTTCAAGTGCAAGCAATATCTCAGGTTGTGCAATTGAGGATTTGGATTCAAGATTTGAAGACAAGCACCTGTTGAAGATCTCCAATTTTTAATTTTTCAAGATCCATTCAAGAAAATGCAATCTTCTCTAGTTGATGAAAGTTTCTCTCCCATGATGACCAAGTAGAGGAATTCTCAAGCTAGCAAGAAGATCCACAAGCATACATTTATTCAAGATCTAGGATTGGCAAGTGTAGATCCATTGCATTTATGAAGACATCCTTGATTCTACATCTCAAACATTCATATAAGTATCTTTGTGGATTTATCATATCTTAACATCCATCCATGAAGGTTTTTCATGCAAGGAGAATACTTACATTTATCTTGTTTACAATACTTTCTTATGCAATTTTAATTCTCTTTCAAGGTTGATCCTATACAGGGGATTGACCAAGGAAAACCCCTTTCCAAAACCTTTTCCCCCTTTCTCTATGTGCATGAATAAGTTGCAAAATTTTAGATCTGAATCCAGGAGTGTTAGAACCAATTACAATCTCCTCTAAATTTTATCAAATTCAAAGTTAAAAGGACAAGGCTATCATTTTTGGCCTTGTCCTTTGGGTCTTAGATTTTTACAAATAGAAGTTTCAAGTGCCAAAGTTCCAGATCTATAACCTTACCTGATTTTGACAACTCTGTGGCAGCCGAACTCAGATCTAAAGGTTCATTGGCCTCTTCTTGTTTTCAAGGTAAGTCACCTCTTGCTATTTTCTCTTTTTACTTACTTTATACATCAATTCTGATATCATTTCATAGTTATTTGTCATTTCCTTTATCATAACTGCAATTTCCTTTTATACATTTACAACATTCCTATCACACACATTCACATCTTATTTTATATTAACAGATAAAGGGAAAGTGAACCCCAATTCCCCATTCTCACCTAGATCTTGCATTAGCACCCCTTCATCCTTTTTAGGTTGTGGTAATCTAATTTATTAAGGGTGAGTCTTTGGAAGGATGTTTCCCCTAATGTACAAACAATACTATTTGATGAATAATCTACATTCCTAGCATTATATGGTTCACCATTTGCTATTGTACATATGTAATTATTTCTAATTGTGAATTTGTGGAGAGGATCATGTATGTGTATGAGAGGTTGCGTGAAGAGTTATGAGTGGAATCTACAATTGAGGTAGAGATCTGATGTATTATGTACTTTAGTGGAATCTTATTGGCATAAAAGAGATGCCATCAGTCAGTTCATGATTAGTAGATTGTAGTCTACAGTGCATTGTTGCCCATCTACTTGTTGTAAAGCAGTGAGCTTTCCTTTGGGTTGAAGCCCTTGATGTATTTGAGAAGTGAGCTCTAGAAAGTGTGTTTGAATGCATGTGCATCCCCCTATATAATACTATTAATAAGGGTTATAGTACTTCTAATAGAGTACATCACCTTTTGGGTTTGATCCCCACCGTGGTTTTCTCCCAAGAGTAACAGGGTTTCCACATCAAGAATATTGGTATTATGTGTTGTGATCTTTCTTTAATGTTCATCATTTTGATCTATGATTTAAAGTATAAAAGTGGATTAATTTTTTAAGCTTTGGGACACAATTGATTCACCCCCCCCCCCCCCCCCTCTCAGTTGTGTTTGATGTCTTGTTTCTAACAATTGGTATCAAAGTTAAGTTCTCTTTTGGGAGCTTGACCGCTTCAGGAGATCCAAGATGGAAACCTTTTAGGAGAGTCTAATATTTGAAGGGACTAACTATTCCATATGTAAGGGTTAGATGATTACACACCTAAGATGCATCAAAGAATATTATTGGGAGATCACTAAGAAGTCTTACAATCCTCATGCAAATCTTTCTACTACTACTACAAATGAGAAGAATTAATTTGAGTACAATATTAGAGAAAAAGAAGTATTGTTGAGCACCTTATCAGATACAAAATATATAAATGTCATGGAATTAGTGTCTATGCATCAAATATGGACAAAATTAGAATATTTACATGAAGGAGATGCATGTGTGAAGCAAACCAAGTTGCAAAGTTTAAAAGGGAAATATGAAGCATTGAAGATGAGAGAGGATGAAAACATCAGGTGTTACATACTAAAGGTGAATGAGAGCTTATTTGTGGAATCAAATGCACTGGTGGAATACTGGAGGAAGATGAAATTATTTCTAAGATACTTAGATCCTTTCCTCCTACCTAGAATCACAATGTTGTCTCTATTATAGAGATTAGGAGTGTGGCACCAATAACAAGAGACACATTGGTTGGTATATTATCCTCCTTTGAGATGAGATAATTTGGTGATAACCTTCCTAAAGTTGAATATGCATTTAAAGATACTATTTCCAAAGATAAGCAAAGATATGACTCTGAAGAGAGTTCATAAAAAATGCATCTAGATATGCAAAGGAATGAGAAGAAATTGAGAAAGAGGAGAGAAATCTTGAATAAATTGAAGCACTAATTTCCAAGAGATTGCCTAAGGGAGCTTGTAAGTATGAAGGCAAGTTACCTATGCAATGTTTTTCATGTATTAAAATTGGTCATTTTCCTTCTACATGTCCTTAGAGAGTACAAAAGCATAAGCCTACTAAATTTAAATCTAATCAAAAGAAATGTTATTTTGATAGTGAAGGTGTAACATATGATGAATATGAAAAGAGTGAACATGATATTGTGTTTATTGTTATCAGAGAAGAAAAATCTAGTTTCTTAAAAAAGGAAAAAGTCTTTGTTACACATGTTGAAGAAAAGGATGAACGGGTGATAAACGACAGTTGTTCACATCACATTACTAGAGATAAGAGAAAATTTGTGAAGTTGGAAAGGTATGATGGCGGTGTTGTCAAATTTGGAGACAATACTACTTATATGATCAAAGTTAGAGGTTCCATTACTCTTGATGGTAAGAATAACACTGATGATGTTTTATATGTTGAAGGTTTTAAACATAATCTTTTGAGATTTGGACAACTAGTTGACAAAGGTTATAATCTAAAATTCAAGGATGGAAAGTGCAAAATCATTGAAATGTCAAGAGTTAAGATTGCATTAGGAACAAAGACCAAAGGTAATGTATTTCATTTGAATATTGCAAATAATAGATGTCTGATTTCTCAAGTTGATGACAACTGGTTATGGCACAAATTTTGTTGTCATGTGAACTTTGATAATATTGTAAAGATAAGTACTACTAAAGTAGTGAGAGATTTACCTAAATTGTTGAAGCCTACTAATGTGATCTGTAAGGAATGTTAGTTGGGTAAGATAACTAAATCTACTTTCAAAAGCAAGACTTATTCTTTAAGTGGATTATTAGATCTTGTACATATTGATTTGTGTGGTCCTACTAGAGATGGAAGTTATAATGGAGGTAGATATTTCATATTGATCATTGATGATTATTAAATAATTATGTGGGTTACATTTTTAAAGGAGAAATCTGAAGCTTTTGAAAAATTCAAGATTTTCAAATCTATGGTGGAGATAGAAACAAACATGAAGATGAAATGTCTAAGATCTAACTGAGTTGGAGAATTTACATCTAGTGAATTTTTTGAAGAGCATGTGATAAAGAGGAAAATGTCTACACCATGAACCATGCAACAAAATGGTATTGCACAAAGAAGAAATAGAACTATCTTAGAGATTGCAAGGATAATTATGATTGAAGGAAATGTACCATAAGTCTATTGGAGAGAAATGATTAGCACTGCAGTCTACATATTGAATCGATTTCAAATCAAGAAAGGCATCAGTAAGAGCCCTTATGAGCTATGGTATGTCATGTCCCTATTGTGAAATACTTTAGAGTTTTTGGAAGGAAATGTTTTTTATTAAGGTAAAAACAAGTTTTGAAGGTACCTGAAACCCTTTACAAAAGGAATACAAAATAAATACCATGAAAGATCAATGAAACAAGACAGAATATAACCAAGACCACAAAATGGTTTGCCAATAGGATACCACAACCTGAACCACAAGCTGCACACAAAAAAAATTAGCATGAAGCCAAAAACCAAAGAGAGGACTAGAGAAACTCCAGCCCAATCACCCACAACAAGGAAACATCAAGATTTATATTTACCACCACTCTTGTGGGAATAAAGAGTCATGTAAAAAGAGGGCGTAGATGTCTTAGATTTCTTCTGTTTCATATAAATCCATCCCTCTTTGACCTTAACAACAACATCCTACCAAACCAAGGAACCCACCACTGAAACCTCATTAGCTTGAGAAAGAAGGCCTTTTGCACTCTCCAACTCAAAGGCCACATGACAATTTTTCCTTTTAAGCACCACAACAATAGGGGTGCTACCAAAATCCTTACCAATATGAGAGGATGTAGACACCAAAGGCCTATGCCCAACAGGAGGGATAAGAGGCTACAAGAAATCCACCACAGACACTCCAGAAGAGACCAGATCAACCTAAGAAGAGATCACAGTAGCATCCTGAGGCACTCTGGCCTCAACATGCCCACCAGCAGAAACCAAAATAGCTTGAGAAGAATGGGCAAGGCATTGGGGATCCTACATAACCACTTGGGATAAACTCCTTTGGCTATTAGATTTCTTCTCAATCGTATAATCTTGAATTAAAGCACCTTTCCACCATGAGGAAGAAGATTTTTTTTTCTGGAATCCACATTGCACCGCCACATGCCCAATTTTGAAGCATCTTCTACACCTTAAATGAATTCCTTCTTAATCTAACATTTGGGTCCATCTACCCTTAGAAGATATGACTAAGATCTCCACATAAATCCCCTTAGAAACATCCATGTCAACCATAATACAAGCAAAGGTAGAATAAAGAATATTAGATGATTCATTATCCACCATCAGAAAATCCCCAAGTGCATCTCTCACTTCCTCTAAAAGAGAGTCAACCCATAGATGAAGAGGGAGATAAGGAATCCTAACCCAAATTGGAACCTTATTGAACATTTCAAAAGAAGGGTTGAAATCAGAGAACCAGGGTTTTACCATACAAATCTATCCTCCTAGCTAAAGAAATGATTGCACAAAATTGTATTCATGTCTAGAGAATTCTCAAATTTAGCAATAAAGAAACCAATGTTATATTAAAAGAGATGAATATTTAGAAAAAAATGATCTTAGATGTGATGAAGGTATCTTTATTGGTTATTCTATGAAGAGAAAAGCATACAAGTGTTACAATAATAGATTGAGAAAGATAATTGAAAGTTCTAATGGTGGATGAAAGCTATTAGAGAAGTTAGATCTTGCAGATATGAATCAGATGGTGAAGAAGAAAAATAAAAAATGCAACCACAAAATCAGAATCAGAGTCATAATGGTTTGGTAGATCAAGATGAATAAATTGCAAATGAGGAAGAAGTGGAGACACAAGAGTCAACTACAAATGAAAATCCAAAGACTCCAAGGTATGTAAGGATAAATCATTCAAAAAATTAATTTATTTGTGATAGGAATCAAGGTGTTCAGACTAGAGGTAGACTTGCTAGGAATAGAGAAGACATTTGTTTGATTTCTAGGATTGAACCTAAGGATGTTGATGAAGCATGCAAAGATGAAAGTTGGATTAAATCTATGGAAAAAGAACTGGAAGAGATTGAAAAGAAGAAAACATGGATCTTAGCTCCTAGATCTAAAGACATGAATGTGATGGGAACTAAATGTGTGTTTAGAAACAAATTGAATTAAGATGGTGAAGTGGTTCAAAATAAAGATAGACTTGTTTTTAATGGATACTCACAGATGTAAGGGATTGACTTTGAGGAGACCTTTTATCTTTTTGCTAGAATTGAAGTTGTTAGAATGTTTCTTGCATATGCTATTTACAAATATTTCAAGGTGTATCAGATGGATGTTAAATCTATATTCCTTAATAGAGAGTTGGAAGAGGAAGTATATGTTGAGTAGCCTAATGGATTTCCTTTGACATATCAGAATGACAAGGGTTTCCGATTGAAGAAAACATTGTATGGATTGAAATAAGCCCATAGAGCCATGTATGCAAGGTTAGATAAGTATTTGTTGAAGCTTGGTTTCAATAAAGGTACCGTTGATAGTAACTTGTACTTCAAAGTTGATCATGATAATATTTTGATTCTTGAAGTCTTTGTTGATGATATCATTTTTTTTGGCAATGATGAGTTGAGTGAAGAATTTGTGAATGATATGCTAAAAGAGTTTTAGATGTCCATGATAGGTGATGAAATTATTTCCTAGTCCATAAATTACTCAATCAGAAAAAGGTATTTTTATATCTTAGTCCAAATATGTGAAAGAATTATTGGAAAAGTTTGGTATGGGAGATTCAAAACTAGTGTGTACTCTTATGGTTACCGGTTGCAAAATAACAAAGGATGATGGTGATGAAATTATTTCCTGGTCCATAAATTACTCAATCAGAAAAAGGTATTTTTATATCTCAGTCCAAATATGTGAAAGAATTATTGGAAAAGTTTGGTATGGGAGATTCAAAACTAGTTTGTACTCTTATGGTTACCAGTTGCAAAATAACAAAGGATGATGATTCTCTGAAGGAAAATCAAACAAGATACAAATCTATGATTAGTGGATTATTATACTTGACACAACCCATACCTGACATTATGAATGCAATATGCATTGTTGTTGAAATTTCAAGCAGAATCGGAGGAATCACATGTTGTTAAAAGAATAAAGGAATGATTGACTATGGTTTGTGGTATGGTAAGGATAATGATTTTACATTGAGTGTTTTTACTGATGCAGATTGGACACACAATGTGGATGACAGAAAGAATACAAGTGGAGAAGCATTATTTTTGGGTAAGAGGTTAGTTTCATGGTCAAGTAAAAAGAAAAATTGTATATCATAATCTACTGTTGAAGCTAAGTATGTTGGTGTTGTTGTTAATTGTACACAAGTGATATGGATGAAGCAAATGTTGAAAGATATCAGAGTAAGTATTGATGAGCCGATTGCTATTTATTGTGATAATTCAAGTGCTATCAATATTTCAAAGAATCATGTGCTACACTCTAAGACAAAGCATATATCTATCACGTATCATTTATTCAGATACAAGGCTAGTGAAAAGAAAGTTTGATTGGAATATGTGTCTACTAAGGAAGAGATTGCAGATATCTTTAAGAAGCCCTTACGTAAGGATACTTCTGAGTATCTCTGAGATAAACTTGTGGTGATTTCCCATCTTGATCAAAGACAGAGATGCATTGATGTGCATCAGTCTAGTGTTCTTACAAAAATTATCATTGATCTGGATTAATATTTTGGTGGCTTCTACGTAGGGGGGGTAGTTAGTCTTGTGAGGTTTTCTATTCAATTTTGGAAAACATATTCCTTTAATATGATGTTTTTGGCTTCTATGAATTAGTGCATATCGTTGGCAATTTGGCTGAGTTAGATACTTAGATGTTATCATTATGGAAACATATGATTTACATAAAGATCGCATATGACAGAGAGCAAGTATGATAGAGCGCAAAGAAAAATTGTCTAAGTATGAGACAATATTTTTTCCAGTATACCCAGAGATAGTTTTGATTAGCAATGATGATTGGAGTAAGTTCAGTGCTTGCGCACTTGAACATAGATACTATGATGACTATAGAAGACTCACCTGAGAGCACAAGTCAGTATGACATGTACGGAAGAAGTTATGATAGTTTTACCAAAGATAGTGTTAAGCTGACAAGACAGTATATGAAGACATAATTGGTAAAGAGTTAAGAGATTATTTTGTTTATCAAAATATTGTCTTAACAATATAAAGGGATGACATCCTAGATGTTAACCCTTGGGTAAATATGTATTTTGTATAATGCTTTTGTCAAGCCGACTATAAGAGTTATTAGTCTTAATAACTTGTATAAATATGAGGCATTTGTAAATGTGAACACAAGCAATTGTAATGATATAGATGGTATAGAGAACATACACTGAAGAGATATTGATGCGAAGTTGTGAAAGAAAGAAAGAAGTATAAGTTTATGTACCTTGCCATATTTTGTAATCAGTAATCATTGTACATTACTTGTTTGGGCAGTGGGCTCATCTAGTAATCATATTTTGTACTACCAACTCTTAGTAGGGTTGAGGCTTCTAACAAGGCCTAAAGTCCCTTAATCGAGACTGAAACACTATATGCATGTAATAGGCTCCTAATAGGGTCAACATCCTTAACATGATACTTTTGATTAGTGGATCTTTGTGGGTACCATCCCCACTGGGATTTTCCCTTGACCAGGGTTTCCTTGAGAAAAAATAATGTGTTATGAGTTCATTTGCTTTACTGTTATGCATATTCTTTAGTTTACTATGTTATGCATGTATCAAGTTAATCTATTATATCCCTATTTCTAACAATTGGTATTAGAGCCTAGTTACTTAGAAAAGAATCATTCAAGGAAAGCCTAGCAACTTGAATAAGATCTCTATGGATATGGATCAGCTACAGAAGAATCTTGACGAAGCTCTTGAACATATTGATATGCTTACTGAAGAAAGAGACACTGAAAGGAAAATATGATGATGCAAAGAACCTCATTGAGAAACTGAAAAACAAGTTGGAAGATCTGAAATCTGAAAAGGAATCTACAATTCAAATTGAAGATTGTGATGACAACCTAGAAAAAGAAAATGAGATCCTTAAACATGAACTAAAGTTAGTACATTTGAAGTTGAGTTTGAAAGATGGAAATAGCAAAAATGAAGCAAATCTGAAATCTGAGAATGAAAATCTGAAATCTAAGAAAGAAGATCTGAAATCTAAACTTTGTAAAGTGACATCTGAACTTGAGAAAACCAAATTGCAGTATGTTGAACTTGAGAAGTACAATACAATTGTGAAAGGTGACTTGACTCAATCTAAGCAGCAACTTGAGAGACTATATTCAACAAGTGAGAAGATTGATGAACAATTGTCTTATCAAAAGCCATTCTATGATAAAAACTAGTCTTGGATTTAACTCATCTAAAGTGAGTAAAGAGAGCAAGGAACCAGATCTGAAAGTTTTTGAAAGCATAGAAGAAAAGAAATTTGATGAAGTTGACAAATCTAAAGATAAACCTAAAGAAGAAGAACCACCTAAACAAGAAGAGTCACCTAAAGGTACGCAAAGAGAATTTAAAGGTAGATGCTTTTCTTGTAATACTTTTGGTCATATGAAGAAAGATTGTATAGGTAAGCAATTTAAACCTCTTAATGGTTATTGTTATAATTGTCATGGTTTTGGACATAGAGCTATTGAATGTAGAAAACCTAAATTTGTTGAGAATAATAATAGTAGTAGAATGTTTAGAAATACTAACCATGCAAATAAGAGACCTACTAAAGATATGAACAAGATAAATGGAGTAGTATGTTATAGATGCAACAAAGTTTGACACATTGCTAGAAATTGCAGATCAAAAATCAACCAGTCAGGACCAAGATATGGAAACAATGGAATAGTTTGTCAGATATGTAACATGATTGGACATACAACAAGGTTTTGCAAAATGAATAATAGGGTTTCTCATCCTAACCCTAACCCTAGAAATCATGCAAGGAGAAATGAAAATGCAAGTAACAGTCAAAGAGGATGTTGTAGTAATTCAGAAGAAGTGAAGTTTGCTAAAGCCATGAATCAAGGAGATATATTCAGCACCGAAGGTAATCTGAAAGGTGAAGTATCTAATGGTAAGAGTGAATCTCTACCTAACCCATCTCAAAGTACTTAATTCATGAAAAATATAGTAGAATAGGAACTTAGTATAGTATATAAGTTAGTAAAGGATGAATTGAGTCTTGCGCAGTTAATGCAAGGTAGTATATGATGTATTGATGCTATAATTAGGAGCACATAGGATAATATTCTGTTATGCAAGATCGCAAGAAGTTTTCAATTTTGCAGGTAAGTAGAAACAACTTTTTGGAAAGAAGCGGAAAAAGAATTGAATGTGATGTCAGATTTTTGTGAGATTGAAAGGTTAAAAGGTTATGATTGGTATTATTTGATTGTTAAGATGAATACAAGTGCTAAAGAGATCAAAGAGCAGTGATTGAAAGCAGTTTGCAAGGATTTGGTGAAGGATTTTCATGTTGAATCTATGCAAGCCCTAAATCATAGAATCGAGGTATTTTGCTAAGCAGATCTATAAATCGATTAAATAATTTGCAGTAGTCATGGATGTTTCATTGGTTCATAATGTAAGAGATAAGAATAGACCTAAAATCAAAAGGGAACTAGTAGAACCCTCAGAGGAAGACCCTAAATTAGCTTTATCATCTGTACCAGACAGAGTTCTACACTTAGATAATGTTAGAAGTTATTTGGGATGCAAGCTTGAAACCCTCAGTGATAGTGATTTTACCAAAGAATATGAAAACCTTTACAATCAAAATATGTCATTGAAAGTAGGGTTTGAACACTTGAAAGATAATGAAATCATAAAGTACTCTTTGCAGTATGAGTTTGATGATGAAGAATGTACTAAGATAATCCTAAGCAGAATTCACAATGGAAAGTTTTGGTTAGATGATAGAGTGATAGATATCACAGTTGACCTAATTCATGAAGTAACCGGTTTATCTAAAACTAGAGTCATACCATTGAATGAGAAGAACATGAGAAAAATAGTATTAGACAACACAAAATCATCTTACAATGGTAGAGGTATAGTGATTAGCAAGGTTCAACATGATGATGTTAGGTATTTATGCAAGATCCTTACAACTAAGTTTTGTGCTAACTCAAGAGAAGACGACATGTTAGTAGGAATGATACATGTAGCCTACTTAATGTGTGTTGACAAATTTCAAGTCTACATGTGTGAAATTTTGAGAATTCAATTATTTGAGAACTTGGAGAAGATAAAGAAGACTAAGAACTCCCAGTTTAGATTCTCATCATTGATTACTTATATGTTATTTTCATTTGTTAAGAAGATTTCCATTTATAATTGGTGATGATTGGAATGATGGAAAGACCACAATGGAAAGGATAAACACATTATTCATGAGACATCTTATTGATAAGGTCAATGAGAGTGTAGTATTGGTAATCAAAACATTTCAGAATTTAATGAAAAATAGATCAAGGATTCCAACGTTGTTAGTTGAGAAATATAAGAATGAGATATGTTTCATGGTTGATATTGACTTTACATTCATTGAAGTAGTAGAACCTAGAGTAGAATTCATAGACCCTCTTGGCTATGAAATTTTTGAAACTAAAACAGAAGAATATGTGAGCAGATTGTTGAAGGGAAAGTTGGATATTTATAGTAATAGATTTGGGACTTTTGAGGAGAACTTCAACTCCACAAAGTCTATCTTAGAAGAGAAACAGTCTAAGAAGAGAGTGGATAGTACAATAAAGAAGATTCTAAAGGACACGGGGATGATAGAATGAGAATTTGTAATTGCTAAGTAGACAACAGAAACCATCAGAGACATAGGACAAAAGAAAATTTTGTCAGTTCCACCCCTATCATTAGTTGTAGAACAACCAACATACATTCAGATTAAGGTAAAAGTGGAGGAAGTTGAGAAAGATCAAGAAGTTAGGAAATCCACAAGATCATCCTCATCTACGCCTGGTAAAAGAATTAAAAAAATTGCTACTAGACCAGGAAAAAGGTAGAAAACATTAGTACCACCAGTATAGAGGAAGATAGTAGAAATAAAAGATGATGAAGAAACCCTAGTGAAAAAGAAAACATGGAAACCTAAGATTGAAAAAGTGAATGAAAAAATCATACAAGATGGAGACTTTTCTAAGATGAACAAGTATTGTGACCTTTATGACTATTCAGATAGACTGAATCTTGAAAATGCACTTGTGAAACACATGATACAATCTAATAAGAAGTTTGACACAATTTAGGGCAAGATACCTGATGATTTATATGAGAAATTAGTAAGAAAATTATGTGATGTTAAAGGTGAAGAACATTTCAAGGAGATCATGAAGGAACTGAACACCCATCTGAGAACAAAGAAAATAACCATTCAGATTATGGGAGGAAATTATGAAGAGATCAATAGAGAAAAAGAGCAAGCAATAGTCAAAGTAATGACATCTAGTGTTGAAAGACACTCTAGTGCAGCAGGACTAATGGAGCAAGATAAGGAAGTAGAACATCAGAGAATTCCATGTCCACCAACTATAAACATTGAAGATGAGTCAATGCATGTGGAAGGAACTAAGATCACTTTAGACAGTGATGATAACCCTTTCAAGAATCTTGAAAACATTATTGACAATTCGGCTTTTGAAGAGCAGGACAGTGCCAGAGAAGAAGAAAAGAGAGATTCAAGGATTGAAGAAGAAAGGGAAATAGAGAAACAAGTAGAAGCCCCTAGTCAAGAAGAAATCAGTCTTACACCTGAGACTGCAAAGAAATCATAGTTTGGATCTATATTTAAAAGTTTTGGAAAAGAAGTTGATGATGATGATCAGATGGAATTGATCACATCTCTGAACAAGATAATTGGGAAGAATAAGAAGGTGAAATGCCTTGAAGGATCACTGAAGGAAATAATAGATAAGTTGCAAAGCATCGTGACTACATAGATAACAGAGGCAGACCCACTTGAAAGAGCTAAGAAAGTTATGAATGTATTTGATGATGAGTTTACTAACTTATCTAACATAGCTAAAGTGAAGTCACAGGTAGTCTATGAGGCCAAATTACTTCTAGACATAAGTCAGAATATCAGGAATGACATTAACAGCCTAGATATCTGTATAAAAGACTTGAGAAGGAACTTGGACAGAGGTAAAACTTTGTACATTCAGTGAAAAAAATATGAGAATCTTGTATTAGAAGAAATTTAGAAGATTCAAGACAAAGAAGAAGAGATTTAGACAAAGGTAAATCTTCTAGCCAGCCCCAATGTGAAGATATTCGACATTGAGAAGAGAATCAGCGGGATTAACAATGAAATAAGGATTCTATATGATGACAAGGATAGGAAACTAAAAATATTCAATCTTCTAAGAGAGCATATTTCCATTAAGTTAAGCATTGTTGAAGGACAATTGGAAGAATGTCTTTCATCAAAGACATCTTTTCAGAAGTTTAGTTTTGCAAACCTTCAAGCCTGTGAAATAGCATCTTATAGATTGTGTGCACTACTCACTATTGCAGACACCATTAAGAAGGCATGGGAGAAGGAGATAGAGAGCATCAAGATAAATTTTGTAGATTGTGTTGCAAGCCTACCGGCTCTGCAATATTGAATCAAGGTATACACATTTTTGTTTGAGCACAATTTTGGCACCCTTTTTTTTGTCGTTGTTGTCAAAGGGGAAGAGATATTTAGTAGAAAATTGTTACATATGATAAGAATGTATATTCTTAGGGGGAGTACAGGATATAGATAAGATATATGGAGTTATAAGGACAACGGATATATACTTTTGTTATGGCCACAATTTTGAGTTTTTGAAGTGTTATGACTTAGCCAATTTTCTCATATGTTGCCACCAATGACAAAGGGGGAGATTGTTGGCAATTTGGCTGAGTTAGATACTTAGATGTTGTCATTATGGAAATATATGATTTACATGAAGATCGCATATGACAGAGATCAAGTATGACAAAGCGCAAAGCAAAATTGTCTAAGTATCAGACAATGTTTTTTCCAGTATACCCGGACACAGTTTTGATTAGCGATGATGATTGGAGTAATTTTAGTGCTTGTGCACTTGAACATAGATACTATGATGACTATAGAAGACTCACCTGAGAGTGCAAGTCAGTACGGCATGTACGGAAGAAGTTATGACAGTTTTACCAAAGACAGTGTTAAGCTGACAAGACAGTATATGAAGACAAAATTGGTACAAAGTTAAGGGATTATTTTGTTTATCAAAATAATGTCTTAACAATATAAAGGGATGACATCCTAGATGTTAACCCTTGGGTAAATATGTATTTTGTAGAATGCTTTTTTCAAGCTGACTGTAAGAGTTATTAGTCTTAATAACTTGTATAAATATGAGGCATTTGTAAATGCGAAGAACACACGCAATTGTAATGATATAGATGGTATAGTGAACATACAACAAAGAGATATTGATGCAAAGTTATGAAAGTAAGCAAGCAGTATAAGGTTATGTACCTTGCCATATTTTGTAATCAATAATCATTGTACATTACTTGTTTGGGCACTGGGCTCATCTAGTAATCATATTTTGTACTACCAACTCTTAGCAGGGTTGAGGCTTCTAACAAGGCCTAAAGTCCCTTAATCGGGACTTAGACACTATATGGACTGAGACACTATATGCATGTAATAGGCTCCTAATAGGGTCAACATCCTTAACAAAATACTTTTGATTAGTGGATCTTTGTGGGTACCATCCCCACCGGGGTTTTCCCTTGGCCAGGGTTTCCTCGAGAACAAATAATGTGTTATGAGTTCATTTTCTTTACTGGTATGCATATTCTTTTGTTTACTATGTTATGCATGTATCAATTTAATCTGTTATATCCATGACTGGGAAAAAGTAAAATTTTGTAGAATACTGATTCACCCCCCCCTCTTAGTATTCCCTATTTCTAACAATTGGTATCAGAGCCTAGTTACTCAGAAAAGAATCATTCAAGGAAAGCCTAGTAGCTTGAGTAAGATCTCTATGGATATGGATCAGCTATAGAAGAATCTTGACAAAGCTCTTGAACATATTGATATGCTTACTAAAGAAAGAGACACTCTGAAAGGAAAATATGATGATGCAAAGAACCTCATTGAGAAACTGAAAAACAAGTTGGAAGATCTGAAATCTGAAAAGGAATCTACAATTCAAATTGAAGATTGTGATGACAACCTGGAAAAAGAAAATGAGATCCTTAAACATGAACTGAAGTTAGTACATCTGAAGTTGAGTTTGAAATATGGAAATATCAAGAATGAAGCAAATCTAAAATCTGAGAATGAAAATCTGAAATCTGAGAAAGAAGATCTGAAATCTAAACTTTGTAAAGTGACATCTGAACTTGAGAAAACTAAATTGCAGTATGTTGAACTTGAGAAGTACAATACAATTGCAAAAGGTGAATTGACTCAATCTAAGCAACAACTTGAGAGACTATATTCAACAAGTGATAAGATTGATGAACAATTGTCTTATCAAAAGCCATTCTATGATAAAAACTGGTCTTGGATTTAACTCATCTAAAGTGAGTAAAGAGAGCAAGGAAACAGATATGAAAGTTTTTGAAAGCATAGAAGAAAAGAAATCTGATGAAGTTGACAAATTTGAAGATAAACCTAAAGAAGAAGAACCACCTAAACAAGAAGAGTCACATAAAGGTATGCAAAGAGAATTTAAAGGTAGATGATTTTCCTGTAATACTTTTTTTCATATGAAGAAAGATTTTACAGGTAAGCAATTTAAACCTCTTAATGGTTATTGTTATAATTGTCATGGTTTTGGACATAGAGCTATTGAATGTAGAAAATCTAAATTTGTTGAGAATAATAGTAGTAGTAAAATGTTTAGAAATACTAACCATGCAGATAAGAGACCTACTAAAGATATGAACAAGAGAAATGGAGTAGTATGTTATAGATGCAACAAAGTTTGACATATTGCTAGAAATTGCAGATCACAAATCAACCAGTCAGGACCAAGATATGGAAACAATGGAATAGTTTGTCAGATATGTAACATGATTGGACATACAACAAGGTTTTGCAGAATGACCAATAGGGTTTCTCATCCTAACCCTAGCCCTAGAAGTCATGCAAGGAGAAATGAAAATGCAAGTAACAGTCAAAAAGGATGTTGTAGTAATTCAGAAGAAGTGAAGTTTGCTAAAGCCATGAATCAAGGAGATATATTCAACACTGAAGGTAATCTGAAAGGTGAAGTATCTAATGGCAAGAGTGAATCTCTACCTAACCCATCTCAAAGTACTTAATTCATGAAAAATATAGTAGAATAAGAACTTAGGATAGTATATAAGTTAGTATAGGATGAATTGAGTCTTGCACAATTAATGCAAGGTAGTATATGATGTATTGATGCTATGGTTAAGAGTGCATAAAATAATATTGTGTTGTGTAAGATTTCAAGAAGTTTTAAGTTTTGCAGGTAAGTAGAAACAACTTTTTGGAAAGAAGTGAAAAAGGAATTGAATGTGATGTCAAATTTTTGTGAGATTGAAAGGTTAAAAGGTTATGATCAGTATTGTTTGATCATTAAGATGAATACAAGTGCTAAAGAGATCAAAGAGCAATGATTGAAAGTAGTTTGCAAGGATTTGGTGAAGGATTTTCTTACCGAATCTACGCAAGCCCTAAATCGCAAAATCTAGGTATTTTACTAAGTAGATCTATAAATTGGTTAAAGAATTTGCAGTAGTCATGGATGTTTCATTGGTTTATAATGTAAGAGATAAGAATAGACCTAAGATCAAAAGAGAACCAATAGAAACCTCAGAGGAAGACCCTAAATTAGCTTTATCATCTGTACCAGATGAATTTCTACACTTAGAGAATGTTAGAAGTTATTTGGGATGCAAGATTGAAACCCTCAATGATAGTGATTTTACCAAAGAATATGAAAAGCTTTACAATCAAGATATGTCATTGAAAGTAGGGTTTGAAAACTTGAAAGATAATGAAATCATAAAGTACTCTTTGCAGTATGAGTTTGATGATGAAGATTGGACTAAGATAATCCTAAGCAAAATTCACAAAGGAAAGTTTTGGTTAGATGACAGAGTGATAGATATCACAGTTGACCTAATTCATGAAGTAACTGGTACTATTATTGTAGATAGTATTGTTGGTACTATTATTTTGATTTCTTTATGCATTGATTATTTTTTACATCATATGTTTCCATCAATGTAAATGGGGGAGATTGTTGGAGTATCATACATATATGTGTTGACATTAATTTTTTTCCATTGATGTCAACATATCTGTATTGTTTGTGACAGTGTTCCTAGTATGTTCAGTGAGAAGATTTATTTGGTATGACTACTATATTGAAGATCAGATGTTGTGAACATACAAATGGTTTCAGGGATATCTATAGTTGACCTATGTCAGTTTACAAAGGTTCGCATGGTGATTTGAGTGAGTTATGATTGATTGATTAGAGATGGGTATTCTAGATGTTCAGGAAGAGACAATGATTTAATTTTTGGATTGATATGGTTCGGTTATACAATATTTATAGTTGCTAACCTAGTGGTGAGTTAAGGACATAGATTTGTATCCTCATCTTGGGTGGTTCATGATTTGGATGCTAGCAAGCTATTTTTCTTAAGTGATAGAGGTTATTGATTGGTGTTCCTGTTGAACGGTGCAGAGATAATTGTGAATTCTGAGACATAGTTATTTTGGTCATTACTATGGCATTTCATGTTGCTTGCTGATGTTTCTAAATCATGTCATATTCATGTTGTTTTATCACATTGAGTTATGTGATCGGATTTGGATATTTGCATGTGGTGTATTGGCATTCTTATTATTCTTGGTTGACATGGTGGTGTAGCTTGTTGCGATGGATCGTGACGTGATTTATGGATCTGGAGCGTATTTGAGGATGGAGATTTGGATCCCTATTATGTTTTAGCTGACATTTTTTGGATCGCATTAATTTTGTATTTTATTTGATTTAATATTTGTAATTGAGGTGTTAAGGTTAATTTTGACCTTGTTTATTTCTACAAGGTTTATGAAATGTATAAAAATTTGTAATCATTTGTAATTGTGAATGTGTGGAGAGGATCATGTATGTGTATGAGAGGTTGTGCAAAGAGGTATGAGTGGAATCTCCAATTGAAGCAGAGATCTGATGTATTATGTACTTCATTGGAACTATATTGGCATAAGAAAGATGTTATCAGTTAACTCATGATTAGTGGATTATAGTCCATCTACTTGTTGTAAGGCAATGCACCTTCCTTTGGATTGTAGCCCTTTCTCTATTCGAGAAGTGAGCTTTAGGAAGTGTTCCTAAATGCATGTGCATTCCCCTTTGTAATACTCCTAATAAGGTATAGTGCTTCTAACAGAGTACATCATCTTGTGGGTTCGATCCCCACCATGGTTTTTTCTCCTAATAGGGTTTCCACATAAAAAATATTGGTGTTATGTGTTGATTTATGTATTATGATCGTATTTTAATGTTCATCATTTAGATCTGTGGCTTAAAGTATAAAGGTGGATTAAGGTTTTAGGTTTTAGAACATAATTGATTCATCCCCCTCCCCCTCTCAGTTGTGTGTGCTACCTTGTTTCTAACAAGATCCTCATGAAAACATATATGAAGATAGGTTTGTTGGAGATTTGCCAGCAAGCCAAAGTGTTGACTGTATGTTTGTCATTAATGACAACATATAGTAAGCAACATGGATGGAATCTTGATGGAGAGAGATGTGAGTATATGTCCTAGATATGTTATCAACATGATATCATAGACTCAGAGGTTGATTCTAAGAGAACGCAGTAATACAGTAGTCTGTATTAGCAAGTGTTCCTGACAGGTCCCAAGAAGAGTTCTTCATGTGATTTACAGTATGGTTGTAATGGAGCCTTGCACATTTATATTTATGTTGTAGACATGTTATTGAAGCTATGTTCATGGATGCAAAGTCAGATATGTAGTACAAGTTGAGTTATGAAGTCTCCAGTTGGTAGTCACAGTTTCCTAAGTTTATTTGGTAGAGCTGACAAAGTTTATATTATTGTAGTAGTTGCGCCTATCAGTTTGATATGTGTGCTTGGATTAGTGTTTTGAGAAGAGTTGATAATGTTTGGTTAAGAGAGCATGACGTAATTCAGCATGAGAATAAAGTATAAGGTAATTTTATGGAGCCGACAGTGTGAAGAGACAGGTCTACTCATATTGAGTTAGGCGGTCCTAATTTGTGTTGTGTGCTTAGTAGAGCCAACTGATATGATTTCAAGATGGTTCTAATAGGATAAATTGATTATATCATTTAGAGGAAAGATATTTATAGGCAGTCATTTGTGATTGCTAAGTATGGTAGATAGTTGAAAGATAAGAGCAGAGTAGAAGGTGCAAAGTATTGAGCCATCAACAAAAGGTCTATGTGACAAAGTAGAGAGTATATGCTATTCATTGCAACTGATCAAGATAGAAGGTCTACGTACAGTTTACCAAGATCCAGATATAGTGTGTATCTGTTAAACAGAAGGTTGCAACCTTCACTCCTTTGAGCAATGTGTCCTCACCCCTAACAAGGTTAATTGTAAAAGACTCCTAACAGGGTCTGACCCTTGACCAGGTCACTGTACTTATTGCATTGTAAGGATCAACTCCTAACAAGGTTGTAATATCTTCTAACAGGGATCATAATACTCTAGTGCAGTTTATAGTGGGTGCTAATTCCCACCGAGGTGTTTACCTATTTGGGTTTCCTCGTAACCAAAATTGTGGTGTTGTGTTAAGTGTTCTTATATTATGTTTATGCTTAATGTTCTTTTGTACTTAATTGAATAAAGAATTGAATCTTTTAGATAACTGATTCACCCCCCCCAATTATCTCTTGTGACTATTCCTAACAATTGGTATGAAAGCCAAGTGCCTCGGAGAGAAAGTTTAACAGCTCGAGATTGATTAGATGATATTCTTTAGAAAAGAAAGTCCTAAGTTTGATGGAGAGAATTATCTTGACTGGAAGAACAAGATGATGACATATTTGCAGTGCATTGCCTTTGATATTTTTGAAGTAGCTACCAAAGAAGTTAAGATTCCCTCTCTAGAAGATCTTGCAAAGGATGATGCTACTCTTAAGAAAAAAGAGATGTTCACTCAAAATGCTATTGCCAAATAATCCTGTGAGGCCTCACCTCGAGCCTATCATAGTCATTCAGTTTTTGCATTATGATAGACATATTTGATGATAATATTTTGATGCTCCATGGATTTTACTGATACTTTATGTTATGGTTTTATCACTTTAGTAGTTTGATGCACATTATATTATGATTGGATGATGATTACTGAGACATCAGTTTGGAACTTACATGTGTGTTTTTAATTCTATTTAATAAATGAATTATGATGTCATGAGGATATTTAATTGCAATTAAATTATATATGTATGCAATGATTATGTTTTAAGTGTAATTTAGTGATGAATTGTATATTTCATGATGAGATGTATGTAGGTTATGGATGAACAATTATTGTCATGTGAATTATGAAATGACAGATGAATTGTCTTGATTTTTAATGTTATGAATTTACATGTTTTATTTCCTTGGACTACTGATATTGGACTTGAGTGTGTAGGGAAATATGCCAGGGTAAATTCGGGGAACCATCACAGAGACCAATGTGAAAATCAATTTGAGCCAAGGTTGCTTTTAATGAGAAGCCAAAAATCTCATCGTAATGTATTTAATTTGTAAACGTATGGTGCATGAATGTAATTGATTTATATGTTAATTGTAAATGTTATTTATTTAAGAATGCCCAACTAGATATGCCACATGGCTTGTGATGTATTTTTTTTGTGTCACTTGACACATGTGTGTGTACTTGTGGCCATGACATGTCCACTTGGGGATTGGTTGAACACCAACCTAGGAAGGTACCCTTTAGGATCCCCATGAAAATCACTTGGTTAGGGAGCTTGAGGTTATGTCTTGTCTTGGAAATTTGAATTTGAGCTTCACATGGATTTTTGGGAGGCTTAAAAGGTGTCTAGGGAAGTGTTAGGGCCATTTTCAGTAAGCCCACTTGATATACCTATGGGTAAGAGAAATTTTTAACCATAGGAAAACCCCATGTTGACCAAAAGACCCCTCCAAAAGTTAAATTTTCAAAATGGCCGAAAATCCACTTTTGAAGCAAGGTCTTGGGTAATGTTTCATCCAATAAAGTGATAAGTCTTTGGTCCACTTTTTGGGCAACCTTTTTAGGAATCCTTATTTGGAAACCATGTAAGAAGCTTGGGAAGGTCATCCAATTAGAAAGAGATTCTATCCCTAGGAGAGTGTGTGGAGGACTTTTTAGAGGGGACTCTTCTTTTGGAAGAGTTTGACACCCACTCTCTAGATTTGGAGACTTAGCTATTTTGGAGAGAATTTTGGAAAGTGGAAAAGCTCTTCATCAACTTTCTTCCATAAGCTTGGATCAAGGTTGGTGGCATTCTTCACTTTGTTTGTTTTTGTTTTCATGTTGAGAGAAAGAGCTCTCATGTATGTTATTCTTGTAAGAAAAATTTAGTTATTGTGTTTCTTGTAGTGTATGTGTTGAGAACTTGTTATTTTTGTGATAATGGAGGATTTGTGAATCTTAAGTTTTGTTCTAGTGTTATTTCCTTTGTGTTGTGAAAGTGTAGTTTTTATGGATGTTATGAGAATCATGAGCTTGTTGTTGAGCATGATTTCTTAGCATTGTAAATGTGTAGTTTCATTTGTTGTTTTTTTTTAAGTTTTCTTGTATGTGTTGAAGTGTTTTGTTGAGGGAGTTCTCAAGGCCATACTCACCCTTGGGAGGGAAGAGTAGCCTTGGGGATGAAGGGTATTGTTGGGACATTCAAGGGTGTAGAGTCTCTCCTTGGATAGGAGAGGGATGAAACATGGATGTATGAGCTTCATGTAGCCATCTCTATTATATGTTTTGTATATTGGGGGTCATAAAGAGTTTGTTGAGATTGTGGTTGTGGTGAAAGATTCATTATGAGGAAGCCAAGTGATGGATTATCTCTTATCATGAGATGTGCTTTCTCCCCTTGAAATGGTTCCACCTTCACCCCTCTTTTTGAGTCATTTTGAGACTCTTTGTGTTAACCTTGGAAGGGAGATTTCTTTATGTTTTATGTTGTATGTTGTTGTTATTGTGGATTGCTTGATTGGCTCCTTGTCTTTGTGATGGTTCCCATAGCTCGGGGGTGGCTTCATAGAAGCCTAGGTTGGGAGGTGAGCACTCCTTGGCCTATGTATTTTTATTGCAAGAATTGGAGCCATTGAAGACTTCATGTGTGAAGATGAAATCTTGAAGAGATTGTGGATGATGTTTTCAGTTTTGATATGGATCACTTTTGTATTGTGTTCAATGTTATTGTAAGGGAGTCTTGTGAATCCCATGAGTTCAATGTATATCATAATGGAGTATCACTCCAAGTTTGTATTTGTAATAAGTGTTGTTGTATCAAGTTGTGAAGAAATTGCATGGAAGATTTGTTGATAGTTCTATTTTTGAAAATATAGTATATTGTTCAAGAGAAGTTTTGTGTATTCATGTTTTATACAATGAGAAATATACAATGTATTTGTTTCAAAAAGGAATGTAAATATTTTGTTGGATTAGTTTATGAGAAAGCATTGTTTATTTGTAGAGGAATCTTTATGTATTCATGTTGAAAAATTTACAAGAAAGTGAAGTATTTGTAGTATCTTTATAGTTCTATTATAAAGATTTCAAAGGATTAAAATGGAAGTAGTGTGAAAGAAATGGATTATAAGCACTCTCTCAATTCTTTTATTTCAAACTCCATGTTAGTTGTTAGTAAAAAAAAAATCTATGTTGAGAAACTTAGTCAAACTATCTTTGTTACTTTCTACATCAATTAGAAATTTAGAATTCATTCTATCATTGATCCTAAACTATATCCATTTATACCAATGAGACCAACAAACTATTAAGGAAAAAGAAAATTAAGAGAGTAGATAGAAAAATGTCAAAGAAAACAAACAAGCAAAATATCAAGTCAAAAGTGAAAATGACTACATATAGGTCTTTGGAAAATGTATGGGAGAAATCCCATACATTTTCCTAAAAACCACAATCAATAAACTAATATTTCCTACACTTAGTTGGCAAAAATAAACATATAATAATGTATTAGCCTAAATAATTTTGAGACTCTATTACACTTCCTAGGAGGCTAGACCCTTGGGGGACCCACCTGGGTGGTCACCCCAAAAAGGGTTTCAAATTAATAAATAAACAATTATATTAAATTAGCATATCATGCTTTTTAATAAATTCGCCTTTGTTTATTAATTTTATATAAAAAAAAAGGGAGTCACTTTTAATGCCCACGTAGGGCATATGAAACAAATCCAAAAAATATATATATGTATTAAAAAAAAACTTATTATAAAAAAAGATTTTTTTTTTTAAAATTTTGAAGGTTTTTAAAGGGGTGGGGGGGGGGGGGGGGGGTACGAGGACCCCACACCCCTGGGATACCCTGCTGCTTAGGTAGTGCGGTACACTACCTAGGCAGGGTACCGCGCTGGCTAGTTAGTGTGGCTCCCACCCTTTGTGCAGTCCTTTTTCATGGGACTTTAAAAAAAAAAAATTTCACTAAGTGTTATTAAATTTTATTTTATTTTTATTAATATATGTTTTATAATATATATTATTATTAACAATTAATATTAATATTATTAATTAATATATTAAATTAATTATTATTTATAATAATTAATGTTATTAGTATTAATTAATATATATATAATTTTTATTAATTTATATATTTTATTATTTAATACTTGTGTTAATTAATATATAATATTAATTAGCATAACTATTATTTAATAATTTATTTATTTAGCCTGTTATTAATAATTATATTAGTTAGATAATAATAATTAATATTATTATTATTTAATTATTTTATGTTTAATAAATGTATTAAATGGTAATTAATATAATTATTATCACTTAATACTGTAATTATTCATTCTTTTATGACGATATTTATTAAATTTTATTAATTATTAGATACTAATAGTTAATATGAATATTATTTGTAAAAATCATGTTATTATTTAATTTTATAATGGATGATAGTATGCTTCCTATGGATGAGCATTATGGGATAAATTATAGAAAAATTATAGGTTAAATTGTAATCTTAGTTATATGAACAATAAAATTTGTTTAGCTAATATCTAGCTAATTAGGTTGCCTTGCTATATTATTGCAACACTTTAATAATTAAATCCTAATGACCTAAAGTGGTATAATTTTGGCGTTAGGCCTAATTATAGATTTTAGTGTATCTAGAAAACATAGGTGTGCCTTGGGGCAAATAATTTCTTGACCTAGTAGTTTAAATTAACTAACGTATAAAATTGATCCCTCATTGCGCTACACTCCTTTGCTTAAGGTTTGCGTACTATGCCTTCTCAGGATCTACTATTCAACTATAATCAACTGCTAACCTTAGTCATTAAGTTAATTATCCTTAAAAAAAAAAAGTTGGTGTGTTTTTAGAGTGAAATTTTATGGGCATGACACTTGGTATCAGAGCCTAGGTTTCAACATTGGAACCTAAAACCCATTATGTTTCTTAGCTAACCCTTAACCCTTTTAAATTGTTAGGATGCCTCCCCTTACGCGTCAAGCTCGGAGACGTATGAGAGGATGAGGGGCTAGGCGAGCTCCCTCAGCTCGCAGGCAGGTAGAACAAAGGGCTGAGATATCAGCAGTTAATCAACCACCACCACCACTAGACCCTAATCAGGAGGTCCTACTAGCCTTATAGAACCTCATCGGGGTTATATAGGAGAGGTTGCCTCCAATTAATCCTCAGCTAAAGCACCAGCTGTCCGAGGGACAGAGATCACAGGTTAGAGAGAGGACTAGGAGTCCTCCACGAGATCAAGAGGAAGGGCAGGGGGCACATGAGGTGGATTCGGTTCACATGTCGAAACCACCAGCTGGTATTATTCAGAGGGCACCCCGTGATACTAGGGATCATATTAGAGATCTCCTACAGTTACAACCACCTTTATATCATGGTTCTATAGATGATACAAAGGCCGAGGCATGGATTTTGAGCTTAGAGAGGTGCTTTGGGTTGCGTCAGTATGATAGCAACGTCAAGGCTCATTTTGCAGTACTCCTTTTGAGAGGAGGTGCTTCCACATGGTGGAAATAGGAAGAATATAAGAACAACACCATTATGGACACTATGACTTGGGAGACCTTCTTAGAAAGGTTTAGAGATAGATACCTATCAGAGCACTATAAATAGAGGCGTATTGATGAGTTCCACGAGCTCCAGGAGAGGGGACTCACAGTGCTACAGTATGAGACCCGATTCCTTGAGTTGATACCCTATGTAGACTACATGAAGGATGAAAAGCTACAAATCAACCATTTTATTAAGGGACTCAATGATTGGATAGAGGGACAGGTTCACATGACCTCACCAAAGACCTTTCGTGAGGCCGTAGAAATGGCCTTGGTTGCAGAAGAGATTTGGGGTAAGTCTAGAGATGCTCGTGATAGGTCTCAGAACTATAACTCTGCATCACATTCACAGGGGCACCAGAAGAGTCACTAGAAGAATAATAACAGGAATTCCTCAAGGTCTTTTAACAAGAACCCACAACGGCAGACTCAACAAAACCAGAAATAAAAGCCACAACAGGGACAATAGGGCTCTAAGCCCAAACAGTGGCACACACAAGGACAAAGAAGGGATTAGTGACAATAGTATATAGATGCACCCCCAACATAGAATCAGCAGTCCTCTCAAGGGGTTTCAGTGGTTCTAGTAGGATCGATGGTCAGCAGTTCTCTAGGCCACAGGGAGTACAGACTTTCACACGAGGTCCTTGCTATGCATGTGGTGCCATGGGGTACTTAGCTCATGATTTTCGACAAGGTCACATGTCAGGCAATCAGCATGTGGCAACTTCTGAGCCTACTATTGGAGATTTTGGAAAGTCTCATAGAGTATTTGTAGCGGTTGATAACTGCCAGGCCGAGCACCAGGCCACAGTGATAGAGGCTGCAGGTATGATTAGCGGTAATAGTGTTACTATATTGTTTGATTCAAGTGCTACTGATTCTTTTATATCTCCATTTGTTGTGGAGCGTTGCGGGCTTGTGGCAACAAGACAGGAAGTTAGTTGGGAAGTGGAGTTAGCATCAAGGTCTAGAGTGTCAGTCAACTCTTTAGTGAAGGATAGCCAGGTGCAGATTGGTGATTTCATCACTACAGTGGATCTTTGTATCACACCTCTTGGTTCTTATGACATAGTGCTTGGCATGGATTGGCTTTATGCCCACAAAGCTAAGTTAGATTGTCAACATAAGAGGATTGAGTGCCTTGATGATAATGGTACACCTATTGTGATTTGTGGGATTCAGAGAGGCATCTCTCTTTGTATGATCTCTGCCATGAAGCTTAAGCAGAGCATGTGAAAGGGATGTCAGCTTTTTGCCATTACCATCAGTGATAGAGAGGATGAGGAGGAAAGGGAAACATCTCTTGATGATTATCCTATACTTCAGGAGTATGCAGATGTGTTTCCTACTGAGCTTCCAGGCATGCCTCCTCGTAGAGCAGTAGATTTCCATATTGATCTTGTGCCAGGAGCTACTCCAATTTTGAGGGCACCTTATAGGATGACCACTAATGATCTTAATGAGCTCAAGATTCAGCTAGAGGAACTTTTGGAGAAGGGTCACATTTGTCCTAGTGTTTCACCTTGGGGCACACCTATTATCTTTGTTAAGAAGAAGGATGGATCCTTGCAGTTATGTATGGATTACCGACAACTTAATAAGCTTACCATCAAGAATCGATATCCACTCCCTAGGATTGATGATTTGTTCGATCAGCTTAAGGGTGCTAAAGTGTTTTCAAAGATTGATCTTAAGTCAGGATACCACCAGCTATGGATTATTGACAGTGACATTCCTAAGACTGCACTCCGTACCAAATATGGACATTATGAGTTCATAGTTGTACCTTTCAGACTCACTAATGCTCCATCAATTTTCATGAGCCTTATGAATGGGGTATTCCACACCTTCCTAGATAAGTTTGTAGTTATGTTCCTAGATGATATCCTGATTTATTCATGAGATGAAGAGGAGCATGAAGAGCACTTGAAACAGGTCTTGCAGTGTCTTAGAGACAATCAATTATATGGCAGTTTGTCCAAATGTGCTTTCTATAGGATAGAGATTCATTACCTTGGGCATGTTATTTCAGGAGATGGAATCTCAGTAGATCCATCTAAGATTCGAGCCATCATGGATTGGCCTGTGCCTACTTCAATGACTGAGGTCAGGAGCTTTATGGGATTGGCAGCATATCACAGACATTTTGTAGAGGGATTTTCTAGAGTGGCTCATCCCATCACTTCTCTTTAGCGTAAGGGAAAGAAATTTGAGTGCACTGAGAAGTGCGAGAGGGCCTTCCAGGAACTCAAGAAGGCACTTACCAGCGCACCTATTCTAGCAGTGTCTGATCCATCAGCAGATTTTGTTATTTGCACAGATGCTTCCTTAGATGGTTTGGGAGCAGTTCTTATGCAGAATGGGTGAGCCATTGCATATGAGTCTAGGAAACTTAAGACTCATGAGCTCAATTACCCCACTGATGACCTTGAGTTAGCTGCAATGGTACATGCTTTAGTGAGATGGCAGCATTTTCTTTTGGGTCATCAGTTTGAGCTCCATTCAGATCATCAGAGCTTATAGTATATCTTCTCTCAGCTGAACCTAAATGCACGACAACGTAGGTGGATGGAATTTCTTTGTGAGTATGATTTTGATGTCCACTACATCAGGGGGAAAGAGAATGTGGTTGTCGATGCTTTGAGTAGGAGATGCCATGGGGCCTACTCTATGACAACAGGTACTGAGTTGAGGGATCGAATATTGCATCATTTACATGAGGATGCTTGGTATGCAGAGGTTAGTCAGGTCATTTGGTCTCAGAGTACCCTTGAGGGTAAATATTCAGACTATTCCCTAGATTCAGATGGGCTTTTACACCATAGAGGACACATCTATGTCCCATCCTTTGGTGACTTGTGAGTTTTCATCAGGCTGGAGGCTCATAGGGAACCTTATGCAGCACATCCCAGAGTCAAGAAGATGCATGCAGATTTGAGACAATTATATCATTGGCCAGGGATGAGACAAAATATAGCTGACATAGTGGCACGATGTCTTAAGTGTTAGAGGGTTAAGGTAGAGCATCGTCACCCTGGTGGTTTGCTTCAGCCTAATGAGATACTAGAATGGAAGTGGGATGTTATTTCCATGGACTTCATCATTGGTCTCCCTATGTCATCTCGACGCCATGATGCCATCATGGTGACAGTTGACAAGCTAACCAAGGTAGCCCACTTTTCACCTGTTTGGACCACTTTCACAGCCCTAGCAGTAGCACAGGTCTTCTTGGGGGATATTGTCAGACTTCATGGCATACCCAGTAAGATTATTTCAGATCAGGACTCTCTCTTCACATCAACATTTTGGAGAGGGCTACAGACAGCTTTGGGCACTAACCTCAATTTTAGCACCGCTTATCACCCAGAGACCGATGGGTAGACAGAGAGGGTAAATCAGGTGTTGGAGGATATGCTTTGCATGTATTTCATGGATCATCAGACTAGGTGGGAGGAGTACCTTCATTTGGTGGAGTTTTCCTATAATAATGGGCATCACACTTCTCTAGGTATGCCTCCCTATCAAGCATTATATGGCAGACCACGCAGGACACCATTGAGTTGGGACTGCATTGAGGATAGAGTTGCTTTAGGTCTTGAGTTAGTGTGAGAGTTAGAGTAGCATGTGACATTGATCAGACAACGTCTGAAGGAGGTACAGGATAGGAAGAAGAAGTATGCAGATGCCAAGAGGGAAGACCATAGTTATCAAGTTGGAGATAGGGTCTTTCTAAGAGTGCGATCTCATAAAAGTCCAATCCGATTTGGAAAGGGCTCTAAGCTTGCACTTAGATTTGTTGGCCCTTTTGAGATACTTGAGCGGATAGGTCCTATCGCCTATCATCTTGCTTTGCCACTGAGCCTGTCACACATCCATGATGTTTTTCATGTGTCAATGTTGAGAAAGTATATTTTTTATGAGACTCATATCATAGATTGGGATTCCTTGTAGGTGGAGTCAGACAGTCAGTTGGCTTTGGAGCCAATCTGCATTTTTGCTCACCAGACACTAGCACTTCGAGGCCAAGAGCTGGACCAGGTTAGGATCCAATGGGATTGCTATGATGAGGTTACAGCATCATGGAAGGATGCAACACAGATGAGAGCACAGTATCCCCATCTTTTTGATGAACTCCAGGAGGAAGTTCATGCCAAGGGGGGGAGGATGTGAGGTCTCACCCCGAGCCTATCATAGCCATTCAGTTTCTGCATTATGATAGACATATTTGATGATAATATTTTGATACTCCATGGATTTTAATGATACTTTATGTTATGGTTTTATCACTTTAGTAGTTTGATGCACATTATATTATGATTGGATGATGATTACTGAGACATCAGTTTGGAACTTACATGTGTGTTTTTAATTTTATTTAATGAATGAATTATGATGTCATGAGGATATTTAATTGCAATTAAATTATATATGTATGCAATGATTATGTTTCAAGTTTAATTTAGTGATGAATTGTATATTTCATGATGAGATGTATGTAGGTTATGGATGAATGATTATTGTCATGTGAATTATGAAATGATAGATGAATTGTCTTGATTTTTAATGTTATGAATTTACATGTTTTATTTCCTTGGACTACTAATATTGGACTTGAGTGTGCAAGAAAATAGGCCAGGGTAAATTCGGGGAACCATCACAGAGACCAATGTGAAAATCAATTTGAGCCAAGGTTGCTTCTAGTGAGAAGCCAAAAACCTCATTGTAATGTATTTAATTTGTAAAAGTATGGTGCATGAATGTAATTGATTTATATGTTAATTGTAAATGTTATTTATTTAAAAATGCCCAAGTGGATATGCCACATGGCTTGTGATGTGTTTTTTTTAATTTGTGTCACTTGACACATGTGTGTACTTGTGGCCATAACATGTCCACTTGGAAATTGGTTGAACACCAACCTAGGAAGGTATCCTTTAGGATCCCCATGAAAATCACTTGGTTAGAAAGCTTGAGGTTATGTCTTGTCTTGGAAATTCGAATTTGAGCTTCACATGGGTTTTTGGGAGGCTTAAAAGGTGTCTAGGGAAGTGTTAGGGCCATTTTTAGTAAGCCCACTTGATATACCTATGGGTAAGGGGCATTTTTAACCATAGGACAACCCCATGTTGACCAAAAGATCCTTCCAAAATTTAAATTTTTAAAATGACCGAAAATCCACTTTTGAAGCAACGTCTTGGGTAATGTTTCATCCAATAAAGTGGTAAGTCTTTGGTCCACTTTTTGGGCAACCTTTTTAGGAATCCTTATTTGAAAACCATGTAAGAATCTTGGGAAGGTCATTCAATTAGAAAGAGATCATATCCCTAGGAGAGTGTGTGGAGGCCTTTTTAGAGGGGACTCTTCTTTTGAAAGAGTTTGACACCCACTCTCTAGATTTGGAGACATCTATTTTGGAGAGGACTTTGGGAAGTGGAAAAGCTCTTCATCAAATTTTTTCCATAAGCTTGGATCAAGGTTGGTGGCATTCTTCACTTTGTTTGTTTTTATTTTCATGTTGAGAGAAAGAGCTCTCATGTATGTTATTCTTGTAAGAAAAATTTAGTTATTGTGTTTCTTGTAGTGTATGTGTTGAGAACTTGTTATTTTTGTGATAATGGAGGATTTGTGAATCTTAAGTTTTGTTCTAGTGTTATTTCCTTTGTGTTGTGAAAGTGTAGTTTTTATGGATGTTATGAGAATCATGAGCTTGTTGTTGAGCATGATTTCTTAGCATTGTAAATGTGTAGTTTCATTTGTTGTTTTTTTTTAAGTTTTCTTGTATGTGTTGAAGTGTTTTGTTGAGGGAGTTCTCAAGGCCATACTCACCCTTGGGAGGAAAGAGTAGCCTTGGGGATGAAGGGTATTGTTAGGACATTCAAGGGTGTAGAGTCTCTTCTTGGATAGGAGAGGGATGAAACATGGATGTGTGGGCTCCATGTAGCCATCTCTATTATATGTTTTGTATATTGGGGGTCATAAAGAGTTTATTGAGATTGTGTTTGTGGTGAAATATTCATGATGAGGAAGCCAAGTGATGGATTATCTCTTATCATGAGATGTGCTTTCTCCCCTTGAAATGGTTCCACTTTCACCCCTTTTTTTGAGTCATTTTGAGACTCTTTGTGTTAACCTTGGAAGGGAGATTTCTTTATGTTTTATGTTGTATGTTGTTGTTATTGTGGATTGCTTGATTGGCTCCTTGTCTTTGTGATGGTTCCCCTAGCTCGGGGGTGGCTTCATAGAAGCCTAGGTTGGGAGGTGAGCACTCCTTGGCCTATGTATTTTTATTGCAGAAATTGGAGCCATTGAAGACTTCATGTGTGAAGATGAAATCTTGAAGAGATTGTGGATGATGTTTTCAATTTTGATATGGATCACTTTTGTAGTGTGTTTAATGTTATTGTAAGGGAGTCTTGTGAATCCCATGAGTTCAATGTATATCATAATGGAGTATCACTCCAAGTTTGTATTTGTAATAAGTGTTGTTATATCAAGTTGCGAAGAAATTGCATGGAAGATTTGTTGATAGTTCTATTTTTGAAAATATAGTACATATTGTTTAAGGAAAGTTTTGTGTATTCATGTTTTATACAATGAGAAATATACAATGTATTTGTTTCAAAAAGGAATGTATAGATTTTGTTGGATTAGTTTATGAGAAAGCATTGTTTATTTATAGAGGAATCTTTATGTATTCATGTTGAAAAATTTACAAGAAAGTGAAGTATTTGTAGTATCTTTATAGTTCTATTATAAAGATTTCAAAGGATTAAAATGGTAGTAGTGTGAAAGAAATGGATTATAAGCACTCTCTCTCAATTCTTTTATTTCAAACTCCATGTTAGTTTTTAGTAAAAAAAAAAATCTATGTTGAGAAACTTAGTTAAATTATCTTTGTTACTTTCTACATCAATTAGAAATTTAGAATTCATTCTATCATTGATCCTAAACTATATCCATTTATACCAATGAGACCAACAAACTATTAAGGAAAAAGAAAATTAAGAGAGTAGATAGAAAAATGTCAAAGAAAACAAACAAGCAAAATATCAAGTCAAAAGTGAAAATGACTACCTACAGGTCTCTGGAAAATGTATGGGAGAAATTCCATACATTTTCCTAAAAACCACAGTCAATAAACTAATATTTCCTACACTTAATTGGCAAAAATAAACATATAATAATGTATTAGCCTAAATAATTTTGAGACTCTATTACACTTCCTAGGAGGCTAGACCCTTGGGGGACCCACTTAGGTGGTCACCCCATAAAGGGTTTCAGATTAATAAATAAACAATTATATTAAATTAGCATATCATGCTTTTTAATAAATTCCCCTTTGTTTATTAATTTTATATTAAAAAAAAAAGGGTGTCACTTTTAATGCCCACGTAGGGCATATGAAACAAATCCAAAAAATATATATATCTATAAAACAAAAAAACTTATTATAAATTTTTTTTTAGTTTTTTTTTTGAAGGTTTTTAAAGGGGGGGGGGGCGTACGAGGACCCCATACCCCTGGGGCACCCTGCTCTAGGCAGGGTACCGCGCTGGCTAGTCAGCGTGGCCCCCACTCTTTGCACAATCCTTTTTCATGGGACTTAAAACAAAAACTTTTTCGCTAAGTGTTATTAAATTTTATTTTATTTTTATTAATATATGTTTTATAATATATATTATTATTATTAATTAATATAAATATTTTTTATTAAATTAATTATTATTTATAATAATTAATATTATTAATATTAATTAATATATATATATATATAATTTTTATTAATTTATATATTTTATTATTTAATACTTGTGTTAATTAATATATAATATTAATTAACAAAATTATTATTTAATAATTTATTTATTTAGCCTATTATTAATAATTATATTAGTTAGATAATAATAATTAATATAATTATTATCACTTAATACTGTAATTATTCATTCTTTTATGACGATATTTATTAAATTTTATTAATTATTAGATACTAATAATTAATATGAATATTATTTGTAAAAATCATGTTATTATTTAATTTTATAATGGATGATAGTATGCTTCCTATGGATGAGCATTATGGGATAAATTATAGAAAAATTATAGGTTAAATTGTAATCTTAGTTATCTAAACAATAAAATTTGTTTAGCTAATATCTAGCTAATTAGGTTGCCTTGCTATATTATCGCAACACTTTAATAATTAAATCCTAATGACCTAAAGTGGTATAATTTTGGTGTTAGGCCTAATTATAGATTTTAGTGTATCTAGAAAACATAGTTGTGTCTTAGGGAAAATAATTTCTTCACCTAGTAGTTTAAATTAACTAACGTATAAAATTGATCCCTCATTGTGCTACACTCCTTTGCTTAAGGTTTGCGTACTAAGCCTTCTCAGGATCTACTATTCAACCAGAATCAACTGCTAACCTTAGTCATAAACTTAATTATCCTTTCAAAAAGAAAAGTTGGTGTGTTTTTAGAGTGAAATTTTATGGGCATGACAAATCCCTTATCAACGGATTATCTAATAGTGAAATTTTAGAGATCAAGAAAATAGATAAAGCCTACAAGATATGGAAGTATCTAGAAGACATGTTTGAAGGATATGTCCAAGCCAAGAATGCGCGCAGAAACACATCAAAGAAAAAGTACAATACATTTGAGATGCTACATGAAGAAAGCATTAGAGCCGACAATCAAAGGATTAATGAAGCAGTTTCAGGAATCAGAAACAATGGTGGAGAAATTTCTGAAGAAGACATAATGGATAAGTTGATGACTACTTTGACACCAGAATATGAGAAAAAGATAAACATCTTGGAAGAGACTATACCATTCTCAAAATACTTCAGAAGAGAGACCTTAATCAACAAGATTTCAGCTTTTGAGATATCAAGTTTAAAGACAGAACCTAAAAGTGAGACAACCTTCAAAGCTTCAGTCCATGGTAAGAAATTCTTGAACACTTTTGGTAATTTTGATGATGATGATGAATAAAAAGAACTAGATGATTTCATTACTTTGATTGCTAAGAAAGAAAGGAAAGGAAAAGAAAAATATGAAGGTTAGTTACCATTCAAATTATTTTCATATAATAAGATTGGTGCCTTTGCATCTAAGTGTCCCACAAGAGTCAAGAAGTTCAAAACTAACTACAAGCCCAAGTATACAAAAGAATGTTACTATGCTAGTGATGGAGTATCAGATGAAGAGTCACCAAAGGATGAAATTGGATTCATTTCTCTTGAAGACATGGAGAAAATGTTTGATGAAATGGACCTTGAAGATGAAAAGGAAGTACAAGAATTAACATTGATTTCACAAGCTGACATCAGGACTTATTGGATCATTGACAGCGGTTGGTCACATCACATGACAAGAGACAAGAATAGATTTGTACATCTGGATAGATACAAAAGCGACATGGTTAGATTTGGAGACAACACTCCTAAACCTATCATAGGTAGAGGAGCTATCACCTTGGATGGAAAGAACAACACTGATGATGTTCTTTATGTTGATGGTCTACAACATAATCTACTAAGTGTTGGACAGTTGCTTGAAAAAGGATATCAGTTGGAATTCAAAGACAACAAGTGCATCATTAATAACAAGGAAGGAGAAATTATCAAAGACTAAAGGTAATATTTTTCAGCTTAATCCTGAAGCAAGTTGTTTTTTTGCTAAAGTAGATGATAGTTGGTTATGACACAAAAAACTATGTCACATCAATTTTGAAAACATAGTGAAGATAAGAAATGTAAAGGCAGTAAGAGACCTTCCTAGAATTGCAAAACTAGTTGATACAATATGTAGGGAATGTGTGATGGAAAAGCATGTGAGGAATTCATTCAGAAGCAAGCATAATTCAGTAGAGAACAAATTGGATTTAGTGCATACAGACCTATGTGGAGCAACTCAAACAAGATCATACTATGGTGAAAGGTACTTTATTTTGTTTGTTGATGATTATTCTAGAATGATGTGGGTTGTGTTCTTAAAGGATAAATCTGAATCATTTGAGAAGTTCAAAATATTCAAAGCTAAGGTGGAAAATGAGTCTGGATTAAAGAGTAAATGTTTGAGATCAGACAGAGAAGGAGAATTCACCTCTAACAGATTCTATGAGTAATGCAAAGAACATGGGATAAAGAGACAATTAAGTGCACCTAGAACCCCTTAGCATAATGAAATTGCATAAAGGAGGAATATCATCATACTTGATGTAGCGTGCACCATCATGATTGAAGGAAAGGTCGCACACACCTATTGGAGAGATGCGGTCAATACTGTAGTCTATACAATCAATAGAATTCAATTGAGGCCAGGTGCAGACAAGACACCCTATGAGCTATGGTTTGGGAATGTACCTACAGTCAAATACTTCAGAATCTTTGGAAGAAAGTGCTACATCAAAAGAGATGAAGCAATTGGAAAGTTTGATGCAAGGAGTGATGAAGGTATTTTTCTTGGTTACTCTACTAAAAGAAAAGCTTATAGATGTTTTAATTTGAGATTGAAGAAGATCATTGAAAGTGCTCATGTTAAGATTAATGAGAAGTTCATGATTCAAGAGAGATATCATGATTATGCACCTATGATTGAAGAAGAACCTAGACCTACCAGTAGTGAAGCATTTGTTGAAGAAATGTTTGACAGCATAGATGTTCTATTCAATGATCCTGAAACTAGTGAAGAAGAATCACAAAAGTTAGATGAGAGAGTCATAGCTAATGTTCCTAAATTCACATCTAGATATCATTCAAAGGAAGACATCATTGGAGATCATAATAGTAAATTTATGACAAGATCAAAAGCAAAGAGTTCCACAAAAAATGAAGAGGTATGTTTACTATCACAGATTGAACCCTTAAGTGTTGAAGATGCATGTAATGATTTAGATTGGCATGAAGCAATGAAAGAAGAGATAGATCAGATAATTAAGAATGATACATGGGAATTGGTCCCTAGGCCTAGTGATAAGAATGTGATTGGAACCAAATGGATATTCAGAAATAAGATGAATGAAGATGGAATGGTGATAAGAAACAAAGCAAGAATAGTGTGTAAAGGATATGCGCAAAGAGAAGGAATTGATTATTCAGACACATTTGCCCCTGTAAGCAGATTGGAAGCCATAAAGTTGTTTCTATCTTATGCTACCTTCAAAGACTTTAAGGTATACTAGATGGATGTTAAGTCAACATTCCTGAATGGAGAGTTGAAGGAAGAAGTATACATAGAGCAGCCTAAAGGATTCACCTTATCAGAAAAACCTGATATGGTATGCAGATTGAAGAAAGCCCTATATGGACTTAAGCAAGCCCCTAGAGCATGGTATGAAAGACTTGATGGATACTTGACTAAGATTGGATTCAAGAAAGGAGAAGCAAAATGTAATCTATTCATAAGAGAAACATCTAAAGGATTATTGTTAGTTTCCATATTTGTTGATGACATTATCTTTGGTGGTAATGACAAGCTTAGTGTTGAATTTTCTAAAGAGATGCATATAAAATTTGAGATGAGCATGATTGGACCTATCAAGTACTTTTTAAACTGAATGTGCAACAGATAGACAAAGGTATATTCATTAATTAGTCCAAGTATGTGAAAGAGATATTGAAGAAGTTCAAGATGGATGATTGCAAGCCAGTAAGTACCCCTATGATAACTGGATGTAAGCTTTCAAAGAAGATGAGTCAGCAGCAATAGACATAACCTTGTACAAGTCTATGATTGGTAAACTAATCTACCTTACTCAATCTAGACCTGATATTTCCAATGCAATTGGTATTGTTGGAAGATTTTTAGAAGATCCTAAACAAAGTCATCTCATGGAAATAAAGAGAATATTAAGATACTTGAGAGGAACTATAGAATATGGTTTATGGTATCCTAATTCAAAAAATGTAGAACTTCATGTGTATACAAATGCAGATTGGGCAGGATGTGTGGATGACAAAAAGAGTACCTTAGGAGGAGTAGTATTTCTTGGAGATAGACTTGTTACTTGGACAAGTAAGAAGAAAAACTATATTTCTCAGTCCACAATGGAAGCAGAATATGTTGCAGCAGCATAAAATTGCTCTACAATTGTGTGGATCAAGAAGATGATAAAATATTTTGGTATTCAGATTGATTATCCTATTGTTATTCATTGTGATAACACTAGCATTATTAATATGTCAAAGAACCATCTGATGCATGCAAAGAAAAAACACATTAAGATAAAATATCACTTCCTGAGAGAGAAAGTAGCAGAGAAAGAAGTAAAGTTGGACTATGTAAGCACAAAAGATCAGCTAGCAGATATATTCACAAAGCCTTTACCTAAGGATACATTTGAGTATCTCAGGGAGAAGCTGGGAGTAATCCCCTTCCCTGAATCTGATTAGAGATTGCAGGAGTGCATCAGTCCTCAGTGACTGATGTAAGGTTGACTACTCTACTTCAGGAGTAGTACCGGTGCTTAATTGTTTGGGGCCCTTTTCCATTCATGTCAAAGGAGGAGTAAGTATATAGTCATGAAAAACAAAATAGTAAATAATACAGCAGTTGATATTCAAAGCATTTAGTAGTAGATGAAGGATTAATCCTTAAGAAAGTGTTGATGAGGAAATGAAGAATGTTATAAAATAATTACAGTAAGGGGGAGTGAGTATTTAGCAAGAAGAGACAAAACAATAAGAGATGGAGGATTCATCCTTGGGGAAGTTTTGTTGAGGAAATGGAGAATATTATAAAATGATTGTACATCTGGATTGGTAGTGTTTTTCATTCCATATGTTGCCATCAATGCCAAAGGGGGAGATTGTTGGAGATTTTCTAGCAAGCCAGAGTGTTGACTGTATGTTTGTTATTAATGACAACATATGGTAAGAAGCATGTGTGGAAGCCTGATGGAGAGAGTTGTGAGTATATTTTTCCTAGATATGTTATTAGCATGATGTCATAGACACAAAGATTGATTCTAAGAGAAGACAATAATACAATAGTATGTATCAGTGAGTGTTCCTGACATGTCCCAGGAAGAGTTCGGCATGTGATTTACATTATGGTTGTAATGGAGCCTTGCAAATTTATATTTATGTTGTAGACATGTTATTGAAGCTATGTTCATGGACACATAGTCAGATATGCAGTACAAGTTGAGTTATGAAGTCTCTAGTTGACAGTCACAGTTTCTTGAGTTTATCTGGTAGAGCTGACATTGTTTATATTATTGTAGCAGTTGCACCTATCAGTTTGATATGTGTGCTTGGATTCATGTTTGGAGAAGAGTTAAGAATGTTTGGTTAAGAGTGCATGATGTAATTCAAAATTAGAAGAAAGTATCAGTTAATTTGATGGAGCTGAAAATGTGAAGTGACACATCTACTCATATTGAGTTGGGCGGTCCTAATTTATGTTGCGTGCTTAGTAGAGCCGATTAAGATGTTATTGGAGAGTTGTATTATTTCTCTAATATTATTTCAAGATGGTTCTAATAGGCTGATTTGATTATATCATTTAGAGGAAAGATATGTATAGGCAGTCATTTGTGATTGCTAAGTATGGCAGATAGTTGAAAGATAAGAGCAGAGTAGAAGGTACAAAGTATTGAGCCATCAGCAAAAGGTCTATGTGACAAAGTAGAGAGTATATACTATTCATTGGAAATGATCAAGACAACAGGTCTACATGCAGTTCACCAAGATCTAGATATAGTGTGTATCTGTTAAACAGAAGGTTGCAGCCTTCACCCCTTTGAGCAGTGTACTCCCAAACAGCGTGTCCTCACCCCTAACAGAGTTAATTGTAAAAGACTCCAAACAGGTTCTGACCCTTTTCTAGGTCACTATACTTATTGCATTGTAAGGATCAACTCCTAACAGGGTTGTAAGATCTTCTAACAGGGATCATAATACTCTAGTGCAGTTTATAGTGGGTGCTAATTCCCACCGGGATTTTTACCTATATGGGTTTCCCCGTAACCAAAATTGTGGTGTTGTGTTAAGTGTTCTTATATTGTATTTATGATTAATATTCTTCTATACTTAATTGGATAAATAATTGAATCTTGTAGATAACTGATTCACCTCCCCCCTCTTAGTTATCTCTTGGGACTATTCCTAACAAGGTTATCATAGCTTGATGCTCCTTGTACTCAAATCTACTCTTGATGAAAGAATACCATTGATAGGTTATCATATCTTGATGCTCCTTGTACTCAAATCTACTCTTGATGAAAGAATACTTTCTCTTGAATTAAATGAATTAGAAATGGTTCCTTTATATCAGAGTTACAAGACCCAGCGAGTCTCAAGCTGTGTCAGGCTTGCTGAGCCTTTTTGACTTGGTAAGTTGACTTGACCAAGTCCTGGCCGAGTTTTGCAAGACTTGCTGAGACCTAGGACTTGGTGGACTCAATGAGTCCCAGGCTCTGGACTTTGTTTCGTCCATCACTTATAAAAAGCAAAAAATTTAAAAAATTAATTCTTTTTAATGATTCTTTTTTTTCTTAAATGCCTTCTCTAAAGACCTAAAAAGGCCATTCCATCATTTACAAATACTTAGAAGAGAGGAAAAAGGCTTGGGAGAAGAATATAGAGGTTTTAGAAAATAGATTAACAAATTGATTGGCTCTCATATGTTGATTTTTTATTACTTGTGCTAGTTTCTAACTTGTATTCACACATTGAGAGGAGCTAAAAGAAGCATTTGGAGAAGGCCTCTATAAATTTGAGTTTCATATCTTCATTTTTGGAGCAATTTTGAAGAGGTGAGTTACATTTTTATGTTGTTTTATGAATTTTTTACATTCAAATTTCATATTTCCATTGTGTTTACATTTGTTTGTCTTTAGAATCTTAGATTTCATACATTTTATGTTCATGAAAAAAATTGAAAAGTAAGAAGCCCTAGTCTTTGATTTTCATTATTGTAGATACTTATTTTTTTATTTATGATATATTGTAGGAGCAACAACATAATGTCTCCGTCTAAGGGTAGTTCATCTAGGCCTTCAATTAACCCAGATGCAGACCCTATTAGTGTAGCAAGGGATAAGTCTTAAAAATATGTCTGTTGGTATTAAGGGATGGTATCTGGTAAGCTTCCTACCGATATATGGCAATTAAGTATTGTAATTGATTAGAAAAAGAGGAAAGAGGAAGGAGGTGTTTGACATCTAAATGTCTAAAGAGGCCACCCATGTTGAAATTGTGAATTATAAGTGTAAAGAGACTAGTTTGACAACCAGTGACACTGTACAATGAACAAGTGATTGTTTATGTTCATTAGATGCACCGGTCTGGAAGGAAGAGACAACTAATAAACAGTTTCAGAAACCAGGAAAAGGATGCAACTGATAAATAGAGGAAGGAAAAGTGATAGGTCAAAGTTCTTACCTGTTCACAACATAAGGATCTTGACCGATCAAGTGAAGACTTTGTTATGATAAAGATGCACTGGAGAAGTCATAGTCAACTATCTAATAAATAACTCCTTGACTGAGATTTACTACACTAAATTTGGAAGACTTTGACTTAACATGGTGATCAGTATGAGGCACGTTTGAAAGTTTTAAAGCCAGAGTTTGTGGCTTTAAAACATGGAGTTATCTCTTTCGAAGGAAAGATGATTGACACGCATCTATCATTTTCTTCATAAAGAAGATAAAGCAAGAGCATGCATCAGATATTTCCTGAGTGAACTAATCCTCCACTGGGTGATGAATCTGAAGGTGATCTATAAACAAGTCATGCATGAGAAGCACAATTAGGGAAAGGACTCTATATATTCTTTTGCCTGTTAAGAATATAGTTTTCCCTCATTCTACCAAAGCAAAGAGTGAACTTGTGCACAGAAGAAGCTAGGTGAATAGAAAAGAGAAGAAAAGAGAGAAGAGTGTGTAGGGAAGCACAAAAGAAAAGGAGAACATACCAGCAGTGACCGATGATGTCTCTCAGTTGAGTATAACAGAGATCTTATCAAGCTATGCAAAGCCATTTGTAAAAGGTCAATCTTTCTATTATTTTCTAACAATTACAATAGGTAAATCCCAATATTGTGGGTGGACATTAATAAGTCCCTTTTACTAAATCCCTTAACTAGATGACATCTTTTTATGTGTTCTAAGTCTTCTAACCAGGCAGGCACTAACCGGCCTTATTGTATCAAATCCCTTAACTAGGTTGCATCTAATAGTGTGTTGTAATCCTTTAACGAGGAAGGCTCCTAATAGGGTGCACTTTAGAAGAGTGCAAAATTTGTGAGGTCTCCTCAAACCATGGTTTTCACCTGATTTGGGTTTCCATGTGATAAATCTGGTGTTACTATGTGGTTGATTGCTTGATGCTATTCTTATGCTTGAATATGTTTTGCTTACAGTAGAAGTATACTCCATCATATTTATTTTATAGGATTTTATAGGTGTTGAATCACCCCTCCCCTCTCAACACCGGTTGGGACTATCAATTGGTATCAGAGTCTTGGTTTCTTTTCTTTATTGCTTAACCGTTAAAAGAAAAAGTTAAGATGATGAGAAAGGAAAGACCAAATTTTTCAAAAGAAAACTTTACTCTGAGGTGTAGTAGAATGAATTTTTACATGAAGACCACTAGAGATCAATATTGGACTCATGTAACCACTAATTATAGTGAACCCACTAGTACCCTAGCTCCTCATGAATTAAAGATCAAGACAGAGCACACAGTTGCCATGGATATAATATCTAGCATGCTATCAGACTATGTCTATGCTGAGATTGAAAACTTGGAAACTGCTCACAAGATGTGGGCCAAGCTACAACTAGTTTATGGAGGCAACCCAAATGTACAAAGAGCTAAGGTTGAGAGCCTCAGAGGAAAGTATGATGACATGAGGATGAATGAAGGAGAAGACATTGAGCAATACAACAACTGAATCAAAAAAGTGATCAAATCCATCAAAAGCGCTAGAAGAAAACTCAGTGAATAGGAGGTGATTAGAAAAATACTGAGAACACTCAGACCTCATTATGCCATCAAGATCTTTGACATTCAAGAGATCAGATCAGTGACCAGAGATCAAGTCACTCTAGACTCCCTAATCGATAAGCTAACTGCTTTTGAATTGAGCAATTTTGATAATAGCTTACCCATTCAAGAAGTTGCTTTTAAGTCTTCTATTAATACCTCTTCCACCAAGAAAGGAAGAGAAACCACTAACATCTCTACTGGTAAAATTGGAAGTCTTGTTGAAAATCTTCTCTCAAAAGAGATGGAGAAAGATAAGTTTGAAGAACTCATCGCTAGAAGATTTCCCAGAGGGAAAGGGAAATAGAAAGGAAAGCTTTGTATGAAATATTTCTGTTGTAATAAGATAGGACATATTGTTTCAAGATGTTCAGATGATGACAACAAAGACAAGAGAAACTGGTTCAAGAATAAAGCAAAGAAGGAGTGCTACATTGCAGAAGGAGTCATAGACAATGAATTTGAAGACTCTAAAGATCAAGAAATTACATTTGCTGCAATAATAGAAGAAAGCCCAGTGGTAAGTGAAATGACACTTATCTCAAGATCTCATCAGCATGATGATTAGATCATTGGCAGTGGATGCACTCACCACATGACTGGTGATAAGAACAAGTTCATCATCTTTAAGCTCAATGATGGTGGATCAGTAACCTTTGGAAATAATGCTCCATGTGCTATCAAAGGTAAAGGCTCTATTGCACTCAGCAAAAATGCTATTTTTGAAAATGTGTAATGGGTAGGACTTCAGTACAACCTAATGAGTGTTGCACAACTGAACAACAAAGGATTCCTATTGGAATTTAGGAAAGGTTCTTGTGTTGTCAAGAATAAATTTGGAGCACATGTTGCCACCGGTAGACAGAGCAAAGGGAACCTATTCTACCTGGACTCAATGGAAGGAGCCTGTCTAATAGCATCATACAAAGGAGAATCAAGTAAGATATGTCTTGTATCCAGAGAAGACAATAGCTAGTTATGGAACAAGAGGCTCTGCCACATAAACTTTGACATTATTGTCAAAGTAAGAAAGAAGAAATTAGTAAGAGGACTCCCTAAGATCACAAAACTTGAAAGAGGTATTTTTAAAGATTGTCAGTTAGGAAAATTGATAGGAACAAGTTTCAGTAGTAAATCTTTCTTTGCTGAAAATGTTCTAGATCTTGTGCACACAAATTTGTGTGGACCTACGAGAACCAAGAGCTACTATAGAGACTAATACTTCATGATTTTTGTAGATGATTTCTCAAGAATGATGTGGACACTCTTTCTCAGAGAAAAATTAGAGGTATTTCACATGTTTAAAAATTACAAGGCTCGAGTGGAGAAGGAAATCGGTAAAAGCCTAAAGTGTCTGAGATCAGACAGAGGAGGTGAATACACTTCTCAAGAGTTCACTCACTACTATGAGGAATAAGGAATAAAAAGGAAGCTATCCACACCCAGGACTCCTCAGCAAAATGGAGTAGCAGAAAGAAGAAATAGGACATTGATTGACTATGCGAGAACCCTAATGATTCAGAAGGATCTTCCTCATCACTTCTGGAGAGAAGCTATCAAAATTGTCATCTATACACTAAACCAAGTTCAAGTCAAGAAAGGAACCGGTAAGACCCCATATGAACTATGGTTCAATCATACTCCTAGAGAATCTTTGGTAGCAATTGTTACATTAAAAGAGATATGTACTCTGGGAAGTTTGAGCCCAAGAGTGACCAAGGTATATTTCTAAGTTATTCTACTAAGAGAAAAGCCTACCGGTGTCTAAATAAAAGGATAGGAAAGATAATGGAAAGAATCAATGTAAAGGTTGATGAATATTTAGAACCAAGTAAAAAGATCGGTCATAAAGAACATGACGGTCTGCAGGGTCACAATGACAAAAATCCTTTTGAATTCAATGAGGTGACAACTGAAGATGAAAGAGAAGAACATGAGAACATACCTATGGTGCAGGAAGTTGTACCCAAAGCTGACAAACCAACTCAAGATGATGAACAAGAAGTTGGTCATGACCATGCTAAAAAAAATGTTCAACTAGAAGAACTCGAATGGGAACAAAAAATGGTTCTCCCAAGGTATGTCACATATCACTCAACTGATAATATAATTGGTGACAAACATGCAAATGTCTTGACTAGGAAAAAGGCTAGAGAGAATATCTATTTGTTCTCCTGTATAGAGCCCAAAACCACTAGGGAAGCTCTAGAAGATGAAAATTAGGTCAAGGCCATAACGGAAGAGATTGAGAAAATAGAAAAGAATGATACATGGGTTCTTGTGCCTAGACCACAGGACAAGAATGTCATTGGGACAAAGTTTGTCTATAGGAACAAGCTAAATGAAGAAGGAAAAGTAGTTAGAAACAAAGGAAGATTGGTCTGCAAAGGATATGCTTAGGAGGTTGGACTGGACTATGGAGAAACTTTTGCACTTGTGGCCAGATTGGAAGGAGTAAGAATTCTTCTTGCCTATGTTGCTCACAAGAAATTCAAAGTATACCAGATGGATGTCATGTCTGCATTCCTGAATGGAATACTGGAGGAGGAAGTTTACATTGAACAACCAGAAGGCTTCACATCCACACTAAAGGGGTGCATGGTATGTAAACTAAAAAAGGCTCTTTATGGCCTAAAATAAGCTCCAAGGGCTTGGTATGAGAGGTTGCACTCATACCTCCTAACTGTAGGATTCACAAGAACCAGGGACAACAACAACTTGTATCTCAAGACTAGAAAAGATGGGAACCTGATTTTTGAAATCTTTGTGGATGACATCATCTTTGGAAGACATGATAGGATGAGAAAAGCCTTTTCTAAAGAAAGAATTTGAAATGTCTATGATAGGAGCCATAAAATTCTTCATTGGACTACAAGTCCATCAGCTTAAGGAAGGTATCTTTATTTCTCAGTCCAAGTATGTAAAAAAAATTCTTAAAACTTTTGGACTTGAAGAATTCAAACCGGTTGGTACATCGATGATAACTAACCTCAAGTTATCAAAGGAAGATTATGCAAAAGAAGTAAATGAAACATTGTATCAGTCTATGAAAGGCAAGTTACAATATGTAGTACATAGTAGACTGAACATTTCACATGCGGTTGGCATAGTTGCAATATTCTCTACAAATCCTAAAGAGACACATCTAATAGCAGTAAAAAGAATTTTCAGATACCTAAAGGGGAATGAGGAGTATGGTTTATGGTTTTCTTACAAGGGAGGCTTCCAAGTAAAGGTTTACACTGATGCAAATCAGGTTGGAAATATTGATGATAGAAAGAACACAAGTGGTGGTCATTCTTTCTTGGTGGAAGGATTGTGTCATGGACAAGCAATAAATAGAACTGCATTTCATAGTCTACAATGGAAGCTAAATATGTTACTGCAGCAATCAATTGCACATAGGTAATCTAAATCAAACAACTACTGGAAGGAATCCAAGAACTGATACCTGAACCAATTGCAATTTACTATGACAGTACAAGTGAAATAAATATATCCAAAAACCCTATCATGAACTCCAAGACAAAGCACATTGCCATCAAGTATCATTACTTGAGAGAGATGGTACAAAATAAAGAAGTAAGATTGGAGTATGTTCCCACAAAAGAATAGACTGCTGATATCTTCACAAATCCATTACCGAAGAGTACTTTTGAGTATCTCAGAGATAAATTACGGGTGATACCCCTCCCTGATCATCAATAAACTTGCAACAATGTTCATCAGCTCATTATGCTTCAACAAAGGATTTAACCTCATCTTATCTGGATTGATGAAAAGGATTGTTTCTCGAAGGGGGAGAAGATTTCATTAAGGTAGTCTTTCTAACTAGCCTTTGGCATTATTGTCAAAAGGGGGAGAGTTTGGCAATAAACTGGTAAATGATCGACCGTGCATAAAAATATAAGCACAAGGAAGGTGTCATGATTACCAATTAAGATTTTTCCATCAATGCCAAAGGGGAGATTGTTGGCATTAAGGGATGGTAACCGGTAAGCTTGCTACTGGTACATGGAAATTAAGTATTGTCATTGATTGGAAAAAGAGAAAGAGGAAGGAAGTGTTTGACATATAAAGGTCTAAAGAGGCCACCCGTGTTGAAAGTGTGTATTCTATGTGTAAAGAGACTGGTTTGACAAGAAGTGACACTGTACAATGAACAAGTGATTATTTATGTTCATCAGATGCACCGGTCTACAAGGAAGAGGAAACTAGTAAATAGTTTCAGAAATCGATGAAAGGATGCAACCAGTAAGCAAAGGAAGGAAAAGTGATAGGTCAAAGTTCTTACCTGTTCACAACATAAAGATCTTGACCGATCAAGTGAAGACTTAGTTATGATAAAGATGCACCGAAGAAGTCATAGTCAACTATCTGATAAACAACTCCTTGACCGGGATTTACTACACTAAATCTGAAAGACTTTGAGTTAACATGGTGATCAGTATGAGGCGCGTTTGAAGGTTTTAAAGCTAGAGTTTGTGGCTTTAAAACATGGAGTTATCTCTTGCAAAGGAAAGGTGATTGACACACATCTATCATTTTCTTCATAAAGAAAATAAAGAAAGAGCATGCATCGGATGTTCCCTGAGTGAACTAACACTCCACTAGGTGATGAATCTGAAAGAGATCTGTAAACAGGTCATGCATGAAAAGCGCAATTAGGGCAAGGGCTCTATATATTCTTCTGCATGTTAAGAATATATTTTGTCCTCATTTTTCCAAAGCAAAGAGTGAACCTATATGCTGAAGAAGCTAAGGTGAATACAGAAGAAAAGAAAAGAGAGAAGAGTGTGCAGGGAAACACAACAAAAAAGGAGAACATACCTACAGTGACCGGTGATGTCTCTCAGTTAAGTATAACAAAGATCTTATTAGGCTATGCAAAGCCATTTGTAAAAGGTCAATCCTTCTATTATTTTCTAACAATTACAATAGCTAAATCTCAATATTTTGGGTGGACATTAATAGGTCCCTTGTACTAAATTTCTTAACTGAGTGACATCGTTTTAGGTGTTCTAAGTCCTCTAACCAGGCATAAATTAACTGGCCTTATTGTATCAAATCCCTTAACTGGGTCACATCTAATAGTGCGTTGTAATCCTTTAATATGGAAGGCTCCTAACAGGGCACACTTTATAAGAGTGTAGAGTTTGTGAGGTATTCTCACACCGTGGTTTTCACCCGATTTGGGTTTCCATGTGATAAATCTAGTGTTACTATGTGGTTGATTGCTTGATGCTATTCTTATGCTTGAATCTATTTTGCTTACAGTAGAAGTATACTCCATTAGATTTATTTTATAGGTTTTTGAAGGTGTTGATTCACCCCTCCCCTCTTAGCACCGGTTGAGACTGTCAATGTCATCCCAGGCTAAAAAAAAGGGGTAGATACATGTTGGCATTGTCTTGCTAAATGTAATGGGGGAGGTATTAATAGATTGAAATATTACCTTGCACATATATGAGGGCATGATGTTAAACCATGCCAAAGAGAAACCCAGGAGGTTGTATGTGAAATGCAAGCTCATTTAGAGGCCCATGAAGGGTAAAAGGAATTAAGAAAGAAGCAACACGAAGAAATGGAAAACTAAGGTGGAGAGAGCTTTTCAAGTCTTCGTTCTCAATTACCTCCATCTAGTAGTGGTAATGCAAGTGCAAATATGACCATTGGGCCTTGGATTCATAAGAAGAAATCTACACTAGATTCTATTTTTGTTCCACGCATAGCTCTGGGTGCCCAACCATCGCTTGAGGGTATGGATTGGAATAAGGAGAAGCATGAGGCTGTGAAAATGGCACTTGGAGAATTGTTTTTCTACAACAATATTTCATTTCATACAATAAGGTACTTATTATTTTAATTTCTATGTGTTATTTTTCTTGCTTTTAAGACTCAAGAATATGCCACATTCATTATATTAATTTTTAAAGTTGAAAGTAAAACTTAATATATAGTATACTTATTATGTTTATTTCAATTTTTTTAGGTCTCCTTATTGGCAAATTGTGATAGATGATGTTAATGTTGGAGGTCCGGAGTTCAAAGCCCCTAATGATGAGGAGCTAAAAGGTCTTATTTTGACCTAAAAGGTGGCTGAAGTAAAAGTTGCAATTGAGGAGCAGTGTGAGGTATGGAGGAAGGTTTGCACAATCATGACTGGTGGTTGGACCAATAGAAGAAAGAGAACACTAATTAATTTTCTTATCTTCTAATCAGGTAATTATAGAACTTGTACTTACTACTACTACTTACTAGTAGTAAACTATTGATTTAGTGATAAATTTTTTAAATTCTGATTGTACTAAATTACTTTTTTATTCCTCAGGTGCCTCAATGTTTTTGAAATCAATTGACGCTTCAGGGAAAACAAAAAATGTTGAGTATCTTTGTGAGATAATTGAGGAAGTGTTGAAGGAGGTGGGTGAGGACAATGTGGTACGAATAGTCACAGATAATGCAACAAATTATCTTGTTGCAGGTAAACTTCTTATGGAGGGGCACTACCACTTGTTTTGGAACCCTTGTGCTACTCATTGCATTGACCTCATATTGGAGGATCTTGGAAAACTTACTTGGATAAAAATATGTGTAGAGAAAGGAAGGAATATTTGTAATTCATATATAATCATACTTGGGTCCTTGACCTTATGAGGAAGTCCACAAATAAAAAAGAGTTGTCTTGTCCAGGGGTCACCTGATTTACAACAAATTTTCTCACGTTGTAATCTTTGCTTAAGTCCAAGGGCACTTTGAAACGCTTGTTTGTAGGTGAGGAGTGGATTGCATCATCATATGCAAAGACCAATGCAAGGAGTGAGACGACTGATCAAATTTTTTATGAGGGTGGATTTTTCCAACTAGCCAAGGAGATTGTGGAGGTAATTTTCCTTTTTTTCCTCATGTCCATTTCATTTCATCATTTTTATTTAAAATTGTTTATGTTCATTGTTCATTTTTTAAAGTAAAACTTAAAGCTTAGTGTTTCTCGCTTTCTACTTTCACAATGATTGCAGTTCATAGAGCCTCTTGTTGTTCTCCTATGAATTATTGATGGAGAGAAGACCGCAATGGGATATATTTATGAGGGCTTGGATAGGGTGAAAGAGGCCATTGGAAAAAATTATGCAATGAATCAAAATAAATATGGTCCCATATGGGTTGTCATTGATTGACAATGACACAATCTACTTCACAGGCATATACATGTAGTTGCCCACTTCCGTAATCCAGCATTCCAATTCAGCTAAAGTTTTAAGGTCGATGATGAGGTGTGGAGTGGGCTCTATGATGTTGTACAAATAATGTCACTAGATGAATCACTAGGAACACATGTAGTCCATGAGATAGAAATGCATGACTTCACAAGGAGAAGTATTCTCACAAAACTTATGCAAGAAAAATTGGACACTACTAATGACAGGTAAAAATCTACAATTCTAAAATCTAAAATCTAATTTCTAATTCTATTACCATTTTACATTGATAATGTCAAAGTTAAAGAAATGATTTTTAAATCTTTTGTTTCAGATGCATGGTGGGATATGTTTGGTAATATAGTGTCAAATATACATATGATTGCAATTTGTATCTTGAGTCAGCCATATAGTGCTTCAAGATGTGAACACAATTGGAGTATGTTCGAGCATGTACACTTGAAGAAGAACAATAGGTTGGCAATGAAAAAGAAATGATCTTTTGTTTGTGCATTATAACCTTCACCTTTGTCATAGAAAGATCTTGGGCACTACCACATCTCCTATCATTTTAGAGGAGGTTGATCCACTAGAAGAGTGGAACATTGAGATTGATGATCCTGTCTTCAATGATGAAGACTTGGAATGGGTTGCTTAGGTGGATCGAGAGGTAGAGACGGTAGAAATGGCACAAGAGGAGGCTAGAGCGCGAGGAGACCCATTGGAGGACCCTGAGGCTGAGAGTGGGGTCTAAGGATGATGATGATTATGTGATGTCCCCTTTTAGCTAGAGAAATAATTCTAGCTATTGATTAGCCTATCATTGGACCATCAGGGGCTATTAGAGATGGATAGAGGTTCAATTTGTGCACAAGAGATATATGCTTATTTGATGGTTCGACTTTTGTAGAGCTCATAACCCTTGATTTGGTATGGAGAGGTTTCAGACTCCGGTTGTTTGAGTTTTTCTATTTTTAGAAATTTTTAGAGTCATACAAATGGACCCCTGCTATTTTTAGAAATATTATTTGGTCAAATGAGAAATTATTATGCCAACAACAGTTTCAGATAGTTAAGCCACATTCACATTTTTTAGGGAGTTATTCAGTTTTCAGTGGTTATATATTAATTAAATGGAAAAGAATTTAATATTAAGTTGTAATTTGACTCTATATTAAATCACTAAGTGATGGGTCAAAGTATCATGAAGGGGGCCAAATTAATGTATTAATTTATTGGCACATTTTCCTAAGTCTAAATCATTAAATTTATTTAATGATTATAGTTTTAATGCCTTAAAAAAAGAAATTACAACATTGTAAGGGATTGTAATTAGGGTTGGAAAGCCTATTTATGCTTGATGGGAGAAGGAAGGCATCCATTGTTATTTTGTAAATTGATCATTATGGTTTTGATCTCTAAGAAGGGGTTTCAACTTTTCCATTGAAGAACGTAGTTCTTCTATGTGTATCTATTTGAGTTGGTGAAATATCTAGTGAATTTAGAATTTCAAAGAGTTTCATCCAGAGACTTTGTTTGTGCTTCAATAGTATTAGTTTCAGCAACATGAAGAAAAAGATAGTATTTAATTATAGTTTATGGAGGAATAATCCGCAATCATTATCCTCTTTCACATTTACAACCACAACAAGAAATTCCAGTCAACAGGCAAAAATGGTGCTAATCCCCAGGCCTACAATTTTGGTATAAAAATTAACTAAATTTTATGTGGCACATGCTTGCTATTTGGAGGTCAAAAAAAGTGGCTTGGATCATCATAAACATTGTAGAGTTGAAATAAATAAGATCCTACAACAGTTGGTGTATTCTCCCAGGATTTTTATGCATTTTGTAGTTGCCTCAATTAATCATTTTCCAATAAAGGATTGTCTTGATTTCCTTTCGTATTTCATTTAAAAAAATAAATAGAAATTGCATCGGTTAATTGAATTGTTTCAAAATTTTAGATTATTGCATATTTGTTTTTTATTTCTAAAACTCTTGAAAATCCAGAAAAAATCATAAACTTTCAAACAAAAAATTGAGATAAACATCTACAGCAGGTTAAGGACTGATTTGGGGTTCTTACATTGGTATTAGAGCCATGTTTTTCCATCCAGAGGGTTAGGGATTTTACATGCAACCAGAAGAAGTTGGTCCTCACCGGTATTATACACACAGGAGAGGCTTCCTTGAATGTGAACAGGTTTTAGACAGGCAATCGGGCATCATGGGTGACATGTGTGATGGTAGCCCACCCAAGGTAAATAGGAATGATGAAGATCAAGAAACCAGAGAGTTTTTTAGAGCCATGGCTAGAGGGCAGAAGTAGGTAGTTCAGGAGATACGAGCTCTTACCACTATAGTAGAGCGCATGAACCCACTAGCAAGGCAAAATTTGGATCAGGAGGATAAAACAAGTGCTATAGGATCTCCAAGGGCACAAAGGACACGTCAGACATGCACACATTTCCTACCTTTGTTAGAGAGGAATCAGTACAGGAGCCAGCAGAGGAAGCCAAGGATGAGACGTTTGCAGACATCCTTATGGCTGTTAATGATGAATGAGAACTATTGGCACCACAGGTGTGAGAGAGGATGACTTTTGAGAGGTTTTTGAGCTAGATAAGAGAACACTACCATGCAATTAGACAAGACAGGAGACCCAGGGGACAAAATAATGAGTTGAAGCATGCTACAGGGAAGCTTACTTTGTTCACTTTTGATGGTAGTGGTAGATTGACAACGCAAGCTTGGATCCACAAGCTTGATACTTTTCTAGCATTGAGGCCTATGACACAGATTGAGACAATAAATATGCCACTTTACATTTGGAGCGAGTAGCACACAATTGGTGGTATCATGGGTTGATCACTCTTCATCATAATCAAGTGACTTCTTACCAAGACTCAGTGGACAAATTGGTTGAGAGGTTTGATGAGAAATATCCAGAGGTCTACTTCAGAGACTTGGCATAGCTCAAGCAGACATGAAGTTTAGAGCATTTCGTTAATGAGTTTCAGCAGTCCTCATTTATGGTGTCAGATATATCAGAGAGGAGGTTGATAGTATTATTTATTGAAGGCTTAAGTGAACCATTGAGAGGTTAGGTAAAGGCTTTTGATCCTTTTATCCTAAAGGATGCTATGAAGAAAGCCAGGAGTGTGGAGCATGTAGCTCCAGTAAATAAATTTCAGTCCAAGGCAACTTCCTCTAGCAAGAGAAATAAACCATTCTTTAAGAAACCAGAGAGGACTAAATTTAAAAATGAAGATAAAGAGAAATATTTTGCACCACTTGACAGGGAAACACTTAATGATTTATGTAAGAAGAAATTATGTTTCTATTGCAAAGGACCTTATGACATGAACTATGATTGTCCTTTAAGACCCAAGGGCAAAAAAAATAGGGTTACGTGGGCTTATTATGAGGATTCTGATTCTGAAAATTTGGCCCAGCAATCTGAAAATGAGGAATCAAATGAAGAAAAGGAAAGCACAAATGATGAGAAGTTGAACCAAATGACTACCAATGATAAAAGGACTGACGGTAGACTTAAGGAGGCTTGTCTCACCAGTGTACAATAAGAGGGATCATTCATAATGAGATGAGTGTTGGAAGGGCAATGAGTTATCACCTTACTCAATACATGTGTCACTCATAATTTTATTAATTTCAGGTTGATTGAGAGGTGTGAGATTCAAACATAACAGTTTGAGGGTCTGAGAATGAGGGTAGCTGATGGCTACATCCTCAAATGTGATAGGAAGATTATAGGTCTACCCCTAAGGATTAATAACTTTGACTTCAAAGTTGATTTTTATGTTGTAAACATGGCTGTCACGGATCTAGTACTTGGTATGAGTTGGTTGCACAACATTAGAGTGTTCACACTTAATGATTTGAGAGACATGGAGATGAAGTTCCAGTTGGATGGAAAGACACATGTACTTAAGGTCATTCATGACAATGAGTTTAGGATGATGTCTTGCAAACGCATGGGGAGCTTGCTGAGACATGACCAGGTTGAGTGGGCAGTCAGTTGCACTTTGATGCCATCACAGGGGCAGAAACATTCAAAGTATCATCCTGACATACAGGCACTGAGAATAAAGCATAGTAAGGTGTTCAACGACATTTCACCAGGTAGTCCTCGTGATAGAGGTATTGAGCACAACATTGAGTTAGAGGGTGTCAAACCCATTATGATTACACCATATAGGCATCCAAAAAGATTGAAGGATGAAATAGAAAATACCATCAAGGAGTTACTGGCTATGGGCCAAATTAGACCAAGTAAATATCCTTTCGCTTCTTTAGTGGTGTTAGTGAAGAAGAAGGATGGCACACTCAGGATGTGCATTGAACAAAAAAATAATAAATAACAGGTACCCCATTCCTTGGATAGACGAATTGATAGATGAACTTCATGGTGCTTGCTTCTTTTCGAAGATTGATTTGAGATCGGGATATCATCAAATCCGAGTTAGGGAGCAGGATGTAGAGAGTACATCATTCAGATGTCATTGTGGCCACTTTGAGTTTGTAGTTATGCCATTTGGGTTGACTAATGCTCCAGCTACTTTCCAGTCCACAATGAACAAGGTCTTCAAGCCTCAGTTGAGAAAATTTGTTTGGTTTTCTTTGATGACATCCTTATTTATAGTAAAACATGGGATGAGCACTTGCAACACTTGGATACAGTGTTGAGCATTTTGAGCAAAGAATCCTTGTATGCAAAGGAATCAAAATGTGATCTCAGATTATCAGGGTTATTGTATTTCGGTCACATTATCAGTGCACAGGGCATACGTATGGATCCCGAAAAGATTTGTGTTATTGTTGAGTGGCCTACTCTAGTGAACATTACATAGTTGAGGGGAGTTTTGGGTTTGTGTGGGTTCTACAGGAGATTTTTCAACAGATATTCTAGGCACGTAGCACCCTTGACAGACTTGATGAGAAAAGGGGCTTTCTGGTGGACTCTTGAGGCACAAGAGACGTTTTGATAAATTCAATGAGTTGATGACTTCTTGCCCAGTGTTAGCTTTGCCTAATTTCAACAAACCATTTGAGCTACATTGTGATGCATCTGGGGAGGGTATTGGAGCAATGCTTATGCAGGACAAGCACCTGATTGTGTATGAGAGTAGGAAGCTCAAGGGACCTGAAAGGAGCTTCAGTATTTATGATAATGAAATGCTAGCCATAATGCATGCTTTGGCCAAATTCAGGCAATACTTGGTAGAAAATTTTGCATAAAAATAGACCACAATAGCTTGAAATATTTCCTGGGGCAACGAGATCTTAATGTTAGGCAGCAGAAATGGGTAAGTAAATTACAGTCATATGATTTTGGCATTACCTATTTCAAGGGAGCACAAAATGTTGTAGCAGACACCTTGTCACACAAACCTCATTTGAGCATGATGACAGACATATCTGAGGATTGGAAACACTCGATCCTTGCAGAATATGCAAAGGATACATGGGCATCAGGATTTATAGACGAAGTCGTTCAGGATAGTGACTATACCCTTGTGAATGAGTTTATCATTTACAAAGAGTGTGTTTATTTAGATTTGGGATTAGTGATGAGGAGGATGGTGTTGAGGACTTATCATGATTCGCCTATGGTAGGACATCCTAGTTTCTACAAGACTTACCGACAAATTAGAGAGCGCTTTTCTTGGAAAGGGCTCAAAGTTGAGGTGTTGCAATATGTTAGAGAGTGTCCCACCTACCAGTAGAATAAGCAAGAACATTCTTACCCAGTTGGTTTCTTACAGCCACTTCTGATTCCTGACAAAAAGTGGGAATGCTTGTCTATGGACTTCATCAAAGGGTTGTTGAGAGCTCAGGGCAGAGACTGCATATATGTTTTTGTTGATCGGCTTACAAAGTTTTCCCACTTCTTTCAGATCATGGCTACATACACTGCTATGCAGGTAGCAAAGTTTTTCTTTTGTGAGGTATTTAGGTTGCATGGCTTACCTTAGAGCATAGTCAGTGATAGGGACAACAGGTTTATAAGTCACTTCTGGCAGGAGTTATTCAGATTGTGCGGGATAGAGCTCACTTCGAGTACTAGTTACCACCCCAAGACAGATGGACAAACTGAGATAGTCAACAAATAGTTGGAGGGATACCTCAGGAACTACATAGCAGGGCAGCAGAAGGCTCGGGTTAAGTGGATTTATCTATGTGAGTATTTCTACAATTCCACTTATCACATGTCTATCTAGATGTCACCTTTCATGGCATTATATGGATATGAGGCACCAAATTTCATGGATTTGTTGTTGACTAATAGTAGAGTGCCTAGTGCTGGAGATTTGTTACAGGAGAGCCAGGACATTGTAAAGGCTTTTAAGGAGAACATCACTAAGGCACAAAATCAGCAGAAGCAATATGCAGATCAAAAGAGGACTGAGCGGACTTTTGAGGTAGGGGATATGGTTTATTTGATGTTGCAACCTTATCGCCAATCCATTCTCAAAATGAGTGGTGTCAAGAAACTTAAGCCACGATACTATGGACCCTTCAGGGTGATCAGGAGAGTCAGTGAGGTGGCTTATGAGTTGGATTTGTCGGCAAAGAGCATAGTCCATAATGTTTTTCATGTGTCACATCTCAAAAAGGCATTAGGACACTAGATTGTTCCTTCTACAATGTTTCCACCCTTGGATGATAAGAAGTTAGTTTTAGTGCTAGAAGTTATCATTGAGTTTAGGGAAAGGAATTTAAGGAGGCGTACCATCAAAGAGTACTTGATGAAATGGAAGGACATGTCAGTTGAGAATGCCACTTGGGAGAGCGAGGAAATTTTACAGCATCCAAAGTTGAGGTTGCTTAAGGACGAGCAATTTTAGGAAGGGCGGACTGTGATGTCCCTTCTAGCTAGAGACATTATTCTAGCTATTAATTAGCCTATCATTGGACCCTCGTAGGCTAGTAGAGATGGATAGAGGGCTAATTTGTGCATGGGAGAGATATGCTTATTTTATGGTTCAACTTTTGCAAAGCTCAGTACCCTTGATTTGGTATGGAAAGGTTTCAAACTCTGTTTGTTTGAGTTTTGCTATATTTAGCAACTTTTAGAGTCATACAGATGGACCTCTGCTATTTTTAGAAATATTATTTGGTCACATGGGAAATTATTATGCCAACTCCAATTTTAGACAGTTAAGGCAAATTCACATTTTTTAGGGAGATATTCAATTTTTAGTGGTTATATATTAATTAAATGGCAAAGGATTTAATATTAAGTTGTAAATTGACTTTATATTAAATCACTTAAGTGATGGGTCTAAGTATCATGAAGGGGCCCAAATTAATATATTAATTTATTGGCATGTTTTCCTAAGTCTAATTCGTTAAATTTATTTAATGATTATATTGTTAATTCCTTAAAGAAACAAATCACAACATTATAAGGAATTGCGATTAGGGTTGGAAAGCCTATTTATGTTTGATGGGAGAAGGAAGGCTTCCATTGTTATTTTGCAAATTGATCATTGTGATTTTGAACTCTGAGAAGGGGTTTCAACTTTTCCATTGAAGATTGTAGTTCTTCTGTGTGTATCCAATTGAGTTGGTGAAATATCCAGTGAATTTAGAATTTCAAAGAGTCTCATCCAGAGACTTTATTTGTGCTTTAGCAGCATTAGTTTCAACGGTAGGAAGAAGAAGATAGTATTTAATTATAGTTTATGGAGGAATAAGTCGCATCCGTTATCCTATTTCAGATTTACAACCACAACAAGAAATTGCAATCAACAGGCAAAAATGGCGCTAATCCCCAAGCCTGCGATTTTGGTATAAAAAATCAACTAAATTTTATGTGGCACATGCTTGCTGGTTGGAAGTCAAAAAAGGTGGCTTGGATCATCACAAACATTGTAGAGTTGAAATAAATAAGTTCTTGCGGCAACTAGTGTATTCTCCCAAGTTTTTATGAATTTCGTAGTCGTCTCTATTAATCATTTTCCAATAAAGGATTGTCTTGATTTCCTTTTGTATTTCATTTGGAAAAATAAATAGAAGTTGTAGTAGTTAATTGAATTGTTTCAAAATTTCAGATTATTGCATATTTGCTTTTTATTTCTAAGACCCTTGAAAATTTTTTAAAAAACATAAATTTCAAACAACAATTTGAGATAAACATCTCCAGCAGTTAAGGACCAATTTGGGGTTCTTACAGATTATGAGGAGGATGAGGATGATGAGGATGCCACTGAGGTTGAGCCTAAAACACAGGGACAGAAGATGGCTGCAGAATCTTCCATGACTTATCTTACGCATACATGCAGGAAGACACAGGGCCTTAGTCTTCTAAGCTCTAGCTTTTATTTTCATATATGTTTTGAACTTTTGATTCCATGGATTTCATATTCCATGAATATTATAGACTTTTGATAGTGACACTATTTATATTTCAAGTTTATAATGTGTTATTTAGTAACTAGTTTAACAATTAACTTATTTCCTTCAAAAATTTGCATTTATACTTATGTGATCAATGTAAACTTGTTTGTGTGCAAAGTAACTTCTATTTATCTCAATTATTGTGCCTTTGATGTTAATTGAGTAAATGATCCATTAAAAAAAAAAAAAAATCCTTAAAAATCTTTGAATTAATTGGGTTTTCCAATTTGTTGAGTCTTTGCCGAGTCTGGGCGCCGAGTCCGAGTTCGAACTCGAATCCAGCTTGCCAAGTCTGAGGCAAGTCCAAGTCTTGTAACTATGCTTTATATAGCATTCTCTAGGTATTTTCACATTTAGGTCAACTTTCAATGGTCGTATACAAAAATTGAGACCAAATTTGAATAGGGGAAAAGGCTGACACTAACAATGGCTTAAATTTCATGGAATCCTACATGGACTATGGCACCCAAATAGGTCCATGTTAAGCAAAGTTGACATAGTCCTACAAAAATTAGGCCTCCAAAAAAAAGTCATGAAAATTGTAGCTAGTGATGGCAAATCAAGTCCTAGTGTAAGAATTTGACAATAGTAGGATATGAAAGGGCTCATATAATCTTCAAATAACATAAGAGAGGGTACACTTAAGCAAGGATCCAAAAAGGAGTGGTAAATTGTAAAGGGGTTACAATTTACGACTCTACTTTTCCCAAACAACTCCAATTTAGTCTCAAAAGCTTCATCACGCATATTAAACCATTATCTCTTATTTGTAGCTTTGGTCAGTTTAAGTTTGTAGATCCCTATAGTTTTGTTGTCTATTAGTGTCTTACACTTAGTCATTATCTAGGCAATGTTGGTCAGTCATCATGTATAGGCCAAGTCATGTAATGTATATTTACCGAGCAGTAGTCACTACCAAGTAAACCAATGGTCATCGAGTAGTTTTGTATTAACCGAGTTAGTTTTTGCCGAGCTATGTGAAGTAGTTTATGCCAAGCGCTAGAGATATCAGCAAACGCAGAGTACAGTGAATGTCGAGTATCAGAGACATCAATTGTCGAGTTAACCAAAATTGACATATGAATTTGTTATGGCATAATCATCGAGGTAAAACAATTTGGTCGACATTCATGTTTTGTATTTTGTGTGTTGAGGAAATCATGGAGGTGATTACACTCCTATTTTTCTATCATTGATCCCAATGCAACACTTGGAGCCAATCAGAATTAGCAAAGCTTAAGCAGCAAAAAGAGTAAATTTGGATCGTAGATCTTAAATCTTGGAGTAGTTCAGTTGTCTATATTAGATGAAATCTAAACCCTAATATAAAGAGTGAGTGTGCATGTGTGAGAGGATGCGAAGTGAATGAGAGGAAAGAACAGAGAATACATTCAGACCAGTGAAGTATTCTGATAGAGTTCAGTGACCGAGTGAAACAGAGTATTGCAGTGAAGGACAAAACGGAGATAAATTTGATAGATAAGATCAAATCATACTGGAAGGAGAAGATTTGTAATCAACCTATAGTGCAAACCGAATGATCAGATACTGAGACATTCTAACAAGTGTATCAGGGTAAATCTCTTAACATAGTGGTTTTAACAAACCTTATATAATCTCTTAACCAAGTGCTTACTTAGTTGTAAGTTTTAAATCCTTTTGCAAGGTAGATTGTATAAGTCTTCTAGCTCTTAACAGGGTAGACCCCTCACAGGGTAGATCATATTTTGTGATCAAATTTGTAGCCCTAACAGGCAAACTTTATACTGCAATAGTGAAGATTTGTGAGTGTCATCCCCACCCCCATTTTACCTTTAAAGGGTTTATGGGTAACCAAGCTATTGTGTTATGAGTATATTCATGTATGATGTTTAGTGCATTACTTTCATTACATTGATGAAGATTGTGATAATGCTATGAAGTTTTTTAGTAATGTTAAAATGGATTAATAGATGATAATTGATTCACCCCCCCCCCCCCCCTCCCCCCCTCTCTCAGTATCACATTTCCCAACTAAATTTCCAACAAAATTTTGTACCCAAGGTTGCCTAATTCAATCCTTGTTTCTTCAAATGGATCTCCACAAGTATTTTTTCTACACATGCTAGTTATGGTGAGGAGAGTTATTTGTGTTGGATCTACCTGTTTTGATTGCAAAAGTAAATAAATTGAAGAGAAACAACAATAAATACCCTCATAATGCAAGAAAATAACCTCTTACACCAAAACATTGACCTTGTTTGCACATTTTTCAAGAAAATAATTAAAAAAACTCAAATGATAATAGTACATACCTAGTAAATTTCTAGAAATTTTTTTGACACTTGTATAAAGGACTAAACCAAATTTTTGATATCACAAAAAGTTATGAAAATTTAAACTTTGAGTCAAAAGTTACGAGCCTCTAAGTGAAAATGGCTTGATCTACCTTCAAAGGCCTATAAAAATGACCCACACACAAAATCTAGAAAACCTAATAGCACAACCAAATCAAGACCAAAACCAACTTTTCAAAGATATATTCTTTACAAAAATAAAAGGTCGTATGTCCAAGTTATAACTAATTTATCAAAAAAGTCTCGAGTATGCCTTAGAAACAAAACAAAGGCTTAAACAATAAGCACCTAGTTAGTCCTGTGGTGAACCAAATGACAACACATGAGAGAAAATTGGGCCCTTGATCACTAATTATACTATTAATAGGGGCTAAAGTGCAAAGCAAATCGATGAAGAGGTGGTATAGAGACAGTGACGGTGACATGGTAGCAAGTGGGAAACAATTAAGTGTTGACCAAGCACCAATCGGCAAAGGAATATTTGTTTGAAATATCTATCATAAAATGGTGTTAAATGAACACTCAATGATTTAATAAACCTATTGAATTGCATCAAATGCCAAAAAACTAATAGTCAACAAAAATAAAAATGCCAAAATATTACTCAAGGTCCTCAAAAAAATGCACAAGCTCACAATTATTTGTGTGGTGCTTGCAAAGGAGTACAAAAGCATATTGTGTACAGTCTGGTGCAAATCCATGTCTATTAATTTTTATATAGGTGTATAGAATGTCAAATGCTTAGATTTTGGTGAATGAACAATCAATCCTTAGGTTTGATATAGTAATTTTTTTCAAGGATGGATCCCTCAAATTTTGAAAATGAACTCACAAATATGGTGCTTTAGTACCATGTTGGAGTAAATGGTAAGCTCAACACAACTCCCAAAATTATTTTAAAACAAATAACCTATCATAGAGGGAAAAAATAGATTTTCTCAACTTAAGAATCACTTGACTAGATTGCTTACAATGAATGATAGATCCTTATGTAAAGAACCCAACTGGCTCTCTTTGGAAAACTAACCCTTTTTCTCAAATTTAATTGCACTTATAAAATTGTTTCTAGAACATATATGAATTTCAATAAATTTTTCCAAAATTTTTTAATTAAAAAAACAACAATTTACTTAACTTTGAATGTCCACCCAAAAGATTTTATTATCCAAATTCACATAAAATATTAACCATTTCAAAGATAACAATTTTGGAATATAACATTGCAATTATCAAAAGCTAATGTTGGCACCTTAGCTTCAAAACGTGGTTGTTGTAGAAGGAAACGCAACCAAGGAGAAATTGATGCCAACCAACTTCATTCAGTCAAACACATGCTATTGGTAACTCCATCGTATCCCTCACATAGAAAATAACACAGCCTCAAAACATGAAACACGGTCCAGGCTGTAATAAATGTAAACCAAAGTCGCAACCAATACAAAGAACGCAACCTTCTTTGCAATGTATGGCCTTGCCTTGAACAGTACGACAACCTCTTGAGTAGTTGGATTGTTCCCAACACACAAATCTGCAATTATAAGTCGCTGCTAACCAATTCCAATGATTCAATTCTCAATCAATGCTGATAAATATCCCAGAGCTCTCTCCAAATTTGAAGACAAAACTCACAAACAGCTTCTCAATAACAGTAAACACAGTAGAGAAGCCAACTCAATTTGCTCTACCTCAACAGCAAATAGGTGCAATACACCTCTCAGAAAATCAGACCCTTATACCTCAACATGGGTTTAGAAATCAAAAAACTCAGAAACACCTCAAAGGCAACAAAAGCACATAAATATTCAAGCATGTTTTTCCCAATGAAATAAGCTCATATTTATAATGTTTTGTTGATAAAAGTTTCCAGAAGAACTCAACTTCTGAAATTGTGATAGTTTCCCAAAAGAACTCAACTCCTGAAACTTTCCAACACAACTTCACTTTAAATATGTTAATAAATGGCCCCCTTCCAATGATGACTCAACCCTCAACTTAAGTGAAATTATAACTTTATAATAAGTCATTTAATAATTTAATAATAATTTGGCCACTAAAAATATAATAACTCCCAAAATACTCATTTAAATATGTCGTCTGAAGTAGGAGTTATACCTATTATTTCTCCAAGTGACCAAATGCACTTTTCAAAAATAGAAAGGGTCCATCTCAATCAACACCCAACTTACCACAAATAGTAAGTACACAAATCTAAGCCCAAATGAAGTCCAATCTGAGCCAAACGAAAACCAACCTATAGCTTACTGAATTGTGGAGAAGACAAGACCCTCCCAAGCCAAGCCACTGCCTCAGAAGACCCTCTATCCACAATAATTATCCTACGAGGATCAAAATAATAGGCTAATCCTTGAAATTCCGATGCTGGCAAAATTGGGGACATTACAGTCCTCCCTCCCTAAGATTTCTTGTCCCCAAGAAGTTCGGAGCAAAATGAACCTCACAGTCCACCTGGATCCCAAGGGTAGAACTATGTATTATCCTTGTTGTATACAAGCAACTCATGTAGCACCAACACCCAAATAACCGATATCAGCAACATAATCATCTGATAACTGACTGTAGGCGTTGATGTCGGTAACAACTCATCAGAACTCAACCCAACTAAAATATCAACTCTGTCCACACTCGAGTCCCCACCAAATTGATACTCACACCCAACTGGACTGAGAAGATGACAATGACCAAATGTACCTGAATCACTATTACCAACTCTAACCTCTGATAAACTGTCCTAGGTGTGTGGATACTGCAAGCAATCTAACTTGCAATTGTCAATCCCATCTGCACAAGATGGAGCTAACCCATCCCATAATGGATGGTATGAAACTGGAGCCAACCCACACCGACGTGAAACCAAATCCTCTACTTGTGGGTCAAACAAAAAGTGATGAGCACTCCTCACAATGTAATGCCGATAAAAACTCCCAATCTCTGTCAATGGCTCATCAGTATCAGTCTGGGAATCAGAAGATGGCTCCAATCTTTGACTCTGACCTACCGAACGGGCAGGATCCTGAGCAATCCTCTCAGCAAACCCAACCTCGAAATCCTTGTGGGGAAGTATAGTAGATAGAGTCTCTACAATCTTTCCCACCAACCTCTGAATAGCACAAGAGCCTCAAATGAGAGTAGCCTCAGACACTCTGTATTAATCCTCTCGCACATCCGAACTCTCCAATAGATACTCCATGAAGGACTTTGTGCAGTATAAATTATATGTGGAAGCATCAACCTACTTCCCTGTGACCCACAACTGATCCCTCTGAAAATGTGGCACTGCCAATTGTCCAATGCTAGATCAGCTATATGAGATGAAGAAATAGATCCGCTTCCAACAAAAGGAAGCAAATCAACATGAGAGCTTGATTCCATTGCTACTCTTACCTCATCCATACCTACTACACCCATATCCCGAACAGATGTGTCTGCCACATCATCATGTCCCTCATCCCCAACCGTAGAAGCAAACTCACCACCAACCACCTCAATGTGCAACCAAACTGGGTATGGGGCTGGTGTGGACCGAACATGCTCCAACTCCACGGTCACCTCTAATCGTGACTCTAACCCCTAGAAAGCCAACTGGGTACACTCCAGTGAGTCCACAGTCACCTCTAACTCATGGGTGAGCTCAACTACCTCCTCTTTCCCTAACAATGTCTCATAACAGGTACTCCCCCACTCCAGAAGGTAATCCCTGCAGACAGCGACTAACTGTGAATAATTATGCTTTAAGACCCTGACAGCCTCTCGAAGCGCATGAACCTTTGCTAGGGAAAAACTACTATCACCGTATGGAAAGGATGAGGAATTTCCAACAATGCTCCAACAGTGTGTTGACAATACAACAACGAATGTTGTGGTTAGGCTAACCCCAAGCAGCACTCAAGTGACACAATTGTGACACTTAAGCATTATAAAATTTTTTTTTTTTTTTTTTTTAAATTCTCATTCTACATCTTTTCTAGAAACCTAAACTAGAAAACATTAAGACATCTAGAGAAATTGCCTAAGTTGGACAATTTGTTAGGGAACTTTTTCATTTATCATTGCAAAGCAATGATAAATTCCAATTTGCTCCAAGATGCTTTGAAAAAGGTTACCTACAACAATTAACAAATAACATACAACCTTTGATAGCTTTGCCTTTGACTGTCTAATTTGAATGAAAAAGAAAGGCTAAATTTTCTCAAAATCTTTAAACACAATAGTGAACACAAATTTTAGTGTTTCATTTATCATTACAAAGCAATGATAAATTCCAATTTGCTCCAAGATGCTTTGAAAAAGGTTACCTACAACAATTAACAAATAACATACAACCTTTGATAGCTTTGCCTTTGACTGTCTAATTTGAATGAAAAAGAAAGGCTAAACTTTCTCAAAATCTTTAAACACAATAGTGAACACAAATTTTAGTGTACTTTCAAATTAAAAAAAAATTTACAAAACTCCTAAAGATCAAACTTTAAAAAATAAAAAAATAACAATACAAACAACAAAAACCAAAAAAAAATGGGACAAAATAACCAAATAGTCAAACATGCTCTAATACTATGTATAATTGTTAAATTAACCTTGTAACTACTGCTGAAGACAATTAATTCCGAAACTTTATAGGCTCCAAAGCAAAATTTGAGGTTTTCATTAGCTTTTAAAAGAGTAATGCATGCACAACATACATTCACATACTCTTAGGTGCATCAACCATAGTAATAAGTAACCAAAAGGCGTTGAGTTAATTGAGCACTTTGTTTGTAGCTCTTTGGTGATTGAATAAATTTTTACCCCTCTTTTAGTCAAAAGGCAATCGTAGAAGCTAAAGAGGTAGAAGGTAATAGTTGATTGCCCTCAGTCGAGGAAGTGCATGTTTATTAGCTACTTTAAAAAAATTTATAAATAATTAAGAAAAAAAAAAAACTGGTAAGCTTAATAAAAGAGATGCAATAAAATATCATGCATACTATACAAGCATTCTTGTTTCTATGAACCGCAAAATTCTTTGAGATCCTAATGTTTAGTCTACCAAAGCACTTTACTCATGTATTTAACATATAGAATCAGCATGTTTCTGATATCTCAAATTTAGTTTGCATACTACCTTTACTAGAAAAGAACCCATGTCGATATTTTTTGAAATCGTCAAGAACATTTTTCTAATCGCACATAAATAATCATGAAATCTAAGCATTTTGAAGCATTATGGCATTCATATCTAAGTACTCATGTTTATGATTCCCCTCTTCTTTAGTGTTAACAGTTTTGAAAAAAAAGTTTGTATGAATGGCTTTGTGATTAGAGCCACAAATTCTCAACATGTCATTTTGACGAACTTCAAAAATCCAACATGAGGTATTTTCTTATGCCCATCTTTCTATAAGACTAACATTATTTAAGGGATCTTATACTCTTAGCCCTATTCTTATGATATCAATTTAATGGATCTGTTACACTATGAACAATTCTCAAGCACCTAATAATGGCAAATCTTGACAGCAAGAAAAAGTGTCTTGCAAATTTCTCCAACTTTAACAACTAAACCTCACAAAGCTCAAGTTCATATTTTAGATTAATTCACAATCAACTTTGTTACAAAGAACCACATCAAAAAAGAAAAGAAAAAATTCACTGGATTTTTTTTTACTAATCCTACATATACAGTTATGAAATCTAAGCGTTTGGGCATGAGCACATTTAGTAACATTAACAAGTTTTTGCTTGTTCTCTTCATTTTAAAAAGTTAAAAATATAAGTGTGCAAACAATTTCTTGATTAGAGCTTCAAATTAAAGTGTCACTAATTTGCAAGTTTCTAAGAAGCTCTTTGCACGAAGTGGCATGAGACGATGCTTCCGAATCAAGCACTCAAACATCAGTCGAAATTTCTTCTAAGGTTAAAATAAGAATGTTATCTTCTTGGTCTACTATATTGGCTTCATTTTCTTTTGATTGATTATCTGCTTTAAAGGACCGACAATCCTTTTTAATGCAGCCTCGCTTGGCACAATACCAGCAACCACTTTCTTTACCTCTTAATTTTGATGTTTGTGATTTTCCATGACCACTTGGGCTCTTCTCTCTTTCTCGTATTCTTCCCCTTTCTTTTACATTCAAAGCATTACCCAATGTTGGAGTCTCACCAGTGCTCTTCCTTCGCATTTCCTCACTTAGGATTACACCAACAACATCATCAAATTTCAAAGTATTTGGAATTACTACCCACCATAACCAGGCTATTCCAACTTTTTGGCAAAGAACACAATTGCAAGAGCCCAAACCTCTTCATCAAAATTAATATTAATGGAAGCCAACTCACTAGTAACTATATTAAATTCATTTAAATGTCTCGGAACAGAACTAGCTTTAGCCATTTTCATATTAAACAACTGCTTCAATAGAAATACAACTTCCCCAACACATTAATCAAATCAGCAGTTGTAGTTGCCTTGGATATATTAAATGCTACAAAAGAGTATAAGCACAACCACATAGCTCTCAATGCTTTGGTATCCAGTATATCTCATTCTTCATCCGCCATGGTTGAAGGTTTCTTTGCTTTACCATGCAATGGTTGCCACAAGCCTTTCTAATACAAATAGTCCTCCATTTGCATCATCCATAACTGATAATTACGGCCATTGAACTTGTCAAATTTTCTTTCATCAATCAACATTGCTCCCACTCAAACTCAAATCTCTCCTACTAAACACAGCCAACTTTGATACCAATTGCTAAAATAATCAACAAAATGACAAAAACAAACAACAAAAAGAAATTTAAACATAAGACCACAAATTTAGAGTGGTTCGCCATAAAGGCCACACCCACTCTCAAGCAAGGCAATTTTATTAATTATTTATTTTAATACAATTCTCAAAAACATAAAAATACAGCAACAACATGCTCCTTTTATAGGCAAACACAATAGCGTCATCTGGAATATGAAGAGCCAAGAGTTACTGGAGGGAAACTAGGTGACCATTAGGTTTCACATTCAACAATCTCCCAATTGAAACCCAAAAAATAACGCTATGAACAACAATATATCCCCTAATTCTTGCTCATAATCTCATAATGGAATCAAGGCCGAAGAAGCTTTGAAGGACTTCATCTCCAAATCCTTCGCAAACACTATGGACCAGTCTTTTCCAAACCAAATCAGACTCAGTAAAACTCATTTTCAGCTTGATGGTTTCCATTTCCAATGTTGCAAGCATACCATTGTTCTTAAGATTATTATATTCTTTCACCAACTCCTCGTGCTCTTTCAAGGCTGCACAATTCAATGCAGTCCACCCAATCCAATTCAGTTGCATTCCTTTCTCTACCCAAAATACCACTGCCGCCATCCTTTTGTGCTATTTCATCTTTCTACATAACTCGCTATCAAGGTTTTAACTTGCTCTTTCCCTTGCAAGTCTCTCTTCGGTTTCCGAAACTGTGGTGGTTCCATCATGATTGTTAGTCTTTAATTCTCTCTTCAACTGTACAAAATGCATGCTAAGTATAATGCCTTTGTACCATCTATCTCACATAAAACCTGCTCTAAAACAGCTCATGACTCTTTACAGGCTTGCCTCTAATGCCGCCATGCATCAAAAGCCTCCATACTTTATTTTGGCTAGAATTAGCTGATGATCAGAATCGATACAAGTAGAAGTGGAACCGTAAGGAGTCAACTCTGATATATCTTATGCCAAGTATGAAACCCCTGATCAGCTGCATTTCAAAAAACGGGACAGCGTTAAGCATGTCAACGAACGAGTGCTCCCTCTTCAATCCCTCAAGCAGAGGCCCCAAGATGGTGGCTTTTTCCAACTTGGCTGGAAACAAGAAGAGCCTCGGCCTTATCAAAGACGAATACAAAGATTTCACCATGAACCGATCGTATTCCTTGAGCCCCTCCATAAGATAGCGATCATCCTAAACTAGAGCATCGTCTCCCTTTGAAACTTCTGTTCCACCATTCCAATCAATTCTGGCACTTCCACCACGACATGGGCTCCAATAATGTTTGAAAAAAGTCACGAATTTTCTACTCCATAAACCTGCAGATGTAAAGGGGGCACTCCTAGATTGGATGCGTAATCCCCCTCAAACTTGAAGAGCTTGAACACTGTGGTTCTCAGGTCATGCATAGATATGCCAGACTTCGCGACAAGATGCCTCTTTTCATCTTCTTTGATATGGATAATCGTATCTCCAGCCTTGGTTCTTTCTGCCTGGGATTTGTCTTCCTCTGCAACTGCCATTAATGATGATCCTCCGTCCCCTGCATCCTCATCCTCATGGTTACCATTAGCATCAATTATGGGTTCTACATTCTCCTCATCCTGAAAACTGCCCTCCACAGGTATCCTTTTATCTCCCTTGAAATTTTGCACAAACTCTACATCAGAAATTACTTGTTTCGCTGTCACCGCCACATTCCAACATACTAAGGAAATCATCAATAATCAAATCAGCTACATCTTATGACAGAGATTGTGAAGGCAATGAAAAATCTTCCACTTTAGAGCAACTCTCTACTACATACAACGCACCTAATTTGCTGCCCAGAGCAACCAAGGCCCCCTTTTTTACTTTCCATCTATTGGATTCAAAGGTGATCTCACACCCTTGAGAACCCAATTGTCCGGCTGAAACCACATTCTTCTTCAGCTGAGGAACGTGTCTAACATCTTTTAACAGAAAATTCAAACTGTAGCCTTCCCTAATGCACGTCTTTCTAATATACTGGCATTAATTTATGTATCTTATCAAAGTGTATATTCAACTCACTTTTATCCCACCAGATTAAATGAGCTGTTACATTATGAATAATTCTCAGTTTTCAAAACTGCCTAATTTTTAGCGGTACTTTTTATGGCAAGAAAGTTCATCCTGATTTTTTTACGGTAATTTCGAGTTTCTTTTTTACTCGCTTTTTAATTCTCATCTCTACATTTACATAATAAAAATAACTCATCTGCTTATTCTAGAGTGAATCGTATATCAACCTGAGTATGACATGTATCAGACCCAATTGTTTAATCACTTCAAAATTGCTTCCAAGCCCTGCAGAATAGACCATGTGTGCAGAATGTTTTATTATGAAAAAGGCTATAAAAGACAAAAGAAACATGTAGATCATCTTTGATTACTACCATATACATGTGCCTTGTAAACTTTGATTAGAAGCCTGCTCCACACCATTCCCGAGATAGAGATTAATGCTGAGTTAGGAGGTATAAATCAACCCCCAATTAAAACTCCTTTTGCAACAGCCCGAGTAAATTGTCTCTGTTATAATAATACTAATTAAAATTTCAATTATTGGCCCTGCAGCACTGGTTATACTTATTAAATACAGCTTATTGGGTCAGAGTTTTTCTGATAAAAAATTATAATCAGCAGATACTGAATTGTTATTTTCAATTTTTCTAATGCCTGTACACTGTTAATGGTAACCACTATCCAGGGATTTCATTTCAGTTTCCTTGTAAAATTTCATGATCTGAGAAATAAGCTTAACCAAAATCAGGAGGGAATATTGAAATGGAAAAGCCAAGAAATTACAAAGGCCAAAATCATGCATGCCAGCAAAAAGTTCAGAAAGCGATGACCACGCCAGAAATTCCTGGGCTCTGTAGTTGCTGTATTAGTACTTCCCTCATTCCACTGATCCATGAAATCTACCTCCTCAATGCCAACAACATTCCTGGCAATCGAACCACATATTTCACAGGTCCTACAATATCAAAGAGCTTACAAGTTAATAACTAAAACTACAAAGCTCATTAATGTCTACTTTGCAGGCATTTCTGCCCCATTAAAATAAATGTCATATGTAAGACAGGAGCCCAACAAACCACATACCTATTCATTACAGTTATTGCCATACTCCAAATGTTATGCATATAGGTGTATGATATTATGATACAGTTGATCAATGCTGTTTTGGCACACATCCCCCTTAGCTATATTAGGTTAAATAAGTTACATATGGAATTAGTTAAAAATGGTTAACAAATTATCCTATATTGGGATTACGAGTTTAACCACAATTATCACTAGTGTCTAGTGTGTGTCTGTGTGTGTGTCTGTTTGTGGGACCTGAATATCATAGTGATGTCATGTATACAGAATATTCTATTCAGGTTGGGTCTCAAGTTGGAGCTATCATGTCAAGTGGCTTCTTCCCTATGGAGTATCATATGATATCCCTCTACTTCAAGGGCAATCAGTTTAATTCTAACTTCGAAGTATATTAGATATTAGGGTATCCTGACCTACAATATCTCTTGCTAGATTTCAGTGCTATTTCTGCATGTTGTTATATTTTGGCATATGTGTGTTATTGCATGTTTGGATTCTGACACCAAAGCTCTATATTTAGTATGTTTGACAAAATATAAGCATATTTGATTACAAAAGTTAGTGCTAAGATTGGCATTGTAAATTTTTGGAATGTATTTTATCTAAGTTTAATAACAAAATAAAAATTGTTGAGACTGCAAATATCAAAAGTAAAAGAACTCAGTGATTCACCGTACAACTCTGCCAATTCAAACAAAATAAGCAAAATATGGACAAGAAAATAACGAAAAAACTTAAAATATTGAGCAAATAAGAAACCTACAAGACCCAGTAACAACCTCGACACCTAACAACTAAAATGAAGTGAACTCTGGTAATAAGAGCAGCTATAACTCAGAAGTGAAACTTGAATGCTGGTGCTGTATAATTCTCTCCTTAGACGAACTTTTATGTATTCATATAAAGTTTAAAATTGAAATAGGTCTATAAAAATTGAAATTTCCTTTATCACTTATCTTGTCTATCTTTGAGTCAAACCAGCTAATTTCAGAACACAGTCCAGGTTCATATAATTATAGATTATACATACAACAAAATTCACATAGTACAAAATAAAATAGAAAAGGGATCATAGCAAACAATAAATGAAGGTTATAATGATAACTATAAGCAACCCAAGATAATGCTCGTTCTCCTAAATTGTCACCAAATTCATTAGCTGGTCTGGCATTGATCTTGCAAGTGCAACTACAGATTTATGGTGACAAATCTGGTTACTAAGAAAAAGTAATGATTTTGCCAAGCTACATCCACAAGATCTGTATAAACCAGAGATTTTATGGCTAGGAAATCAGCTTAACCGGGATACAAACTCAATAAATTTAGGAACTGACAATCACTGCAAAAAGACCATTGTGAACAAAATCGGGAATCAAACTGATGGATAACACCATGAGTTGAACTGGTGCAATCAGCAATAACTTAAGCATAGCTGAACAAGTGAATATAATATCAGAAGAAACATTGAACATATTATGTGATAAAGGTGGAGTAATATGTATTAAACGTCAACATGAAATGAACAGCTGTAGAGTAGTTTTACTGTTTACATGATTATCCTAGCATGATCTTAATCGATGGACAGGGAAACTATGGAAATAAAGTCCATGTTTAGTTATTGGTAAGAAGAAGAATTGGATAAATATATACACCATCCTGTTGCAACTCCAGTCCTAGGGACAAAACTAATATTCACACCCAGGTAACATCGTTCTCATGAGGACTAGAACCATCAACAAAATGTGATCAACTGAGTGCCAATTCTTCAAGGTGGATGATGTCTCATTCACTTTGGACTTGCTAAACCCCCAGATGGGTACTCCTTCCAGGTACTCCTAGAGGCTTCCTATTAGGACAATTATACCAATCAATAGCTACATCCATTGCATGATAGACTCAAAGATCTGTCACTACACGTACAACACACCAACTACTTGAAAGACCTCTTATTAAGCTGAAAATGTCAGTTTATATATGCACCAAACAAATAACAGCAGTATATATTCCTATAAACGAAATCCTTAAGTCAACCATATATGTATAAGAATGAAAACATATTCACGTGCTCCTCCAATAGCTTACCAATTCTGGCTTGCATGAGACATGGCAAAAGTTATACCAACAAAACATGAGAAACATGGAGAAAATTAACCTACTCCTAAGCCAAGAGAGTAATGGTTCAACCAAAAAGAATTTGGTCTTTCACCAACTAGACCAATGCTTATTCAATTGGGCAACCAACAATAAAATAAAGCTTTTATAAGCACACAACCCTAAAGATGAAGGGATCTGCAAATGAACATACAGAATAATCCTTCTCAAAACAATACCATCCTGCATATAATAAGAAAAGACTCCCACAAAGAAGTTTGTAATGCCATAAAATATCCGTCATACATTAATCAAATCCAACTATAATCATGTCAGCAACTGTGGCAAGTGAGAGACAACTAAGTTCAAAGCCTGCCCTGAGATACTACAACCTACCATGGAGACATTCAATTTAAATCATTCCTTTCATGAATCAACTTTTGAATTACACATATGCTCCCCATCCTTGCAGCTTATAAATCATTGTCTGATACCCCATACCCCAGACTAGCTAGAGGCACCTATAGCCAGAAAATTGACAACCCCCAGAATATGGACCAAAAGAAAATCTGCCTCATGGGCATAGTGGCATGTCGGTAATTAACTCTGTCACAGCTAACATACAACCACAGGCCGAAAGAAATTCTACCTGCACAGAAGAGGAGGTCTGCATATAATATTTGGAAGCAAGGCAAAGAAATTTCCATCCGCACATTTAATTTTTGTAAGACAGCAGCAGCATGGAACATCATTTAAGCACCATGAAAATTTCAACACAGCCCATATCTATATTCCATGTGGGAGAAAAAAATGCCAATAGAGAGAAAATGGTGAAACGAAAAGCTACAGTTCAAACATATGCCATGATTCACACTGTGCTTGACCATCTGGTGGTTGGAAAATCTTTTCCTTGGTCTTCACAAGATTCAACCATGCTGCCAAGGACAATATAAATGAACCTACAGCCATTGAATTGCATCATTATCAACCAAATAATGGAAACTCTTGGTACTGCCAAGGACAATATAAACGCACCTACAGTCATTGAATAGCATTGTTATCAACCGAATAAAGGAAACTCTTGGTGTACGGCACAGCCTGGACATTGGCCAGACAATGTATAGAGCACACAACTACTAATAATAACTCTCTCAATAGCCTGGAGCCCATAGGGCATGAGCCTTATGCTATCACATTTGAGTTTTGATAGAAATCCACAGCCCAAAGAATGCCAGAGCCACATTATAAATCAATGGTTGATATTTCTCCACACAAGCAAGAGAAGCACGGTTTGAATTGCCAAGGAAGGCCACGACCAATGAGAAATGAGTATTTGATGTAGCCACATCATCACAATAAAACAGGAAATGCCTTTGAATACCATGTAGTAGAAGGGCCCCACTAGATGAACTTGTGTAAGCCACCTTGACATAACATTGGGCCCATCACCACCACCACAGGTAATGTGTAGCAGGCAACAAATCACTTGCAGGGCATCACGCACTGCCATGGCCAAAGCCAGACAAAATGCTAACTACATGTACATATGAATCTCTAACATAAGTTGTCTCCAACCGGTGATCACGAATGGGTCCATTAAAGCACAAAAGGAAATAAAATCTTCAAACTAAAGGGGATGCCAACACACCCTTAAGCAGAGAACGAGTGAAGAAACAGCTCCAACATGAAGAAATGTAGCTACCAACGATTACATATAACAATAGAGGATCAACAGATGGTTAAAAGGTGTATCTCAGTCACTCCTAACATCAAATGTTATGCAAAATATAGGGACCTGTTGTGAGGTTTTCACACCATCGCCCCATTGCAAATAGGGACCCCCTCTTTTTGCTTTAGCAGTAGGTTAGTGGTCTTAAGTTGTTTTAGTTGGTAGCATTTTCAAGTCTCCAAGTCCGAAGGCGAGTTTGATTTAGTAAAAATGATGCAAAATTTGAAGTCAGTTAGTCTTGAGCGAGGTATGAAGAGGATGAGCAAGTAATATCAGCATTTAGATCAGACCTAAGGCAGAGTAAAATTGAGGGCAAAGTGGCAGAAAACAACTCCTTGCAAATCCATTCCACAAGCTTGAGGAAGGTTTCAAATGGCAGGAAAACGACTAAGCGTTGGGACAAAATAAAGGTAAAATTCCCAAAGAGAAGGTGGAATCCACTTGCCTCTTGGGATTCACAATCCCAGGACCCCTAAGATTTCCACCCTTCTCTCTTGACTCAAAAATCACAGCCTATCTTCAAATTCCGCCTTAGTATGGGTGTCTTAAGATGATAGGGAGGCAACTTGGCATAGGCATAGTTCAAAGGTCAAATCATTAGGAGAAAACTGAAAGTCAGATTGAGGGAATGCAAGCAAACATGAGAAATCAGGCTTCAACATCAACAATTCAGATTGGATTAAGTATGAAAGCCCATTTTGAAGTCAAGTTGTAAACATAATTAGGTTGAATGAGTGTGAAATGATGTCAAAAATGAAGTTGTGAAGTGGGGAGAAATCCCAAGGGGTGGAACCCACTGCCCTCTTGGGATTTTCAATCCCAACAACCTTGATATTTCCACCTCCTCAATCAGACCTCCAAAACGAAGGCATGACCAGATCTATATGACATGAAAAGATGAGCTTGAAACAAAGGAACAAAGGCAGATTGAGCATGAATGAAATAGGTGAATTGTAATGTCCCCTGTTGGGACCTTTCTTAATTTATCCTAAATTTCTCAATTAAAGTTTGGATTGTAATGTCCATGATAGGATTAGTCATTTATCTCATTAGATGTTATCGGGTTGATACCGATCCAATACCAATTACGATTCAATACTAATGTTTATCGAGTTGATTCGATCATAAAGAAAATCGTACATATATTAATATATATATGTATTCCTCTTTTATTTGATTGATAATATATGCTTTAGTATGATGAATTTCTCTAATTGATATATACATTATAATATAAATTTATCTGATCGTGGCTATATGCAACAACACTCCCTCTTAGCAAGGGAAGATAAAATCATATATATCACATTTCTTGTGATAAGAAGTCTCACATATCTCGTGAAGACAAACATCACATAACACATGATGATAAGAATCACATAACTTGTGAGGTGTCACATAACTCGTGGCACTAAATATATCACATAACTTGTGATAAGAAGTCTCACATATCTCGTGAGGACAAACATCACATAACACGTGATGATAAGTATCACATAACTCGTGACACTTAAAGGATGATATCTTGAGAATATTACATTCTCCTTATACATCCTAGCTATGGTGTGTGCACTGACATTACGTCGCATAATGTCTACCATAACAGATCATGGCACATCCATGAATGATATCAAGTCAGCATGATATCAATATCACAAGCTCGTCATCTTATAATATTTGAATACAAGAGTTCATTTCCAAATGATCGTCACCTTTTAGAGATGAACGCAGGGGGTAGAGCCCATAAAGTCATATATCAACACATGACAAAAGAAGTTTACACATTAAACATCTTATATATTTATTGTAATGTCCCCATTTTTTGCAGGTCATTGATCTAATAGTGCCAGGTCATTATTGTGATCCTCGTGGTCTAGCGAGGTGTTTAGAAGGTCTTTGGTGTGAACTTAGTATTTATAGTAATTCAATGGATAGTTCTGATGAGCTCAAATGAGTTAGAGGAATTGAATGATGCTCTCGGTTTTCATTTCTGGCTTCTGGTTTGGGCTCCAAGAATCTTGGAGAGAGCGTCTATTTTTAGTAAGTCACCCCATCAAGTTCATTCATCATGTTTCATCATCTGGATCAATCCTATGCAAACAAATTTCAATTCAGACGCTTCTTCAGTTGTTTTCGCAAGACAAGTGGTTTATTATTATTATTTAATTAAATTTGCTAAGGTTGCCATTTTTATTGGTATTATATGCTGGATGCTTTAGTGTTATAGCTCGTTGGAACCAGGATGAAAAGTTTTAAATCTTGGGCACAAGAAACAGGCACCTTGTGTGTCATAATTTCATGATATTGGTGAAAAGGCTTTTTTTGGAGCCAAATGAATTAATAAATTATATTATTCAATATGTGCCTAAATATAAAAAGTGTTTTAAGTGAAAAGTGTGTGAGAGAAGACACTTTTGAATTATAAAAGCAATGCTTTGTGAAAGGAAAAGGATCCATTGTTGAATGATGATTTTATTGGAGTTTGTGAGAGAGACAACCCAACTAGGGTTTTGAAGACTAATTCCTCTTCTGGCAATTTGAGTCATTACAGATTGATGGTGAATTTTGCAGCTGTATCTGAAATCATAGTCCAGTGCTGAAGTATACTAGATGTGTGAAGTTTTAATTCTACAGGCAAATCGATTTGCTCTCAAGGATTTCGAATTGTCTTCAGGCTGAGGTTCTGAAATTCATTGGGAATTTGCTGTGATCCTTCATTTGGTAATTGATTGCACATGGCTGAAGATTTTTATCAATTATCAAGAGATAGCGAAATTTCTCCTTGCTGCGTTTTAAATTGGGAAGGCATTGTGGATTGACCAAGGCATCTGCATTCATCCAACAAGTGCTGTGTGGTGTCCTTGAAGGTTGGCGTGAAGCTGCGCAGTTTCGACTCTCCATTTACTGCCCACGTGACTACCTAAAGAGCTGTTTTAACATTCTTGCACAGGCCGCATTGCTACAGGACAGTCACGTTTGCTCTACTAGCTGCCACGTGACTGCATTAGGGGCTGTTTCAATACAACACAGGCCTGCAATTAAGTTTCTGCCTGGCATATGTATAATTAATGCTGTTGTATGCACTCCCAGGTGGTGACATGAATTGCTAGGTGCTTATTTTATGGAGTAAACTATTTTTTGATTTGATATATAGTTTGGATTTAAATTTAAAACAAAGATCATTCAGAGATATTGAATTGTTCAAATTGTGATGTTTGAATTTGGTGGAAGTTTAATTTAATTTTGCAATTAAAAGCTTTTTGAACCACGAGTTTGCAAGTATTTCAAATTAAAAATAAATAAATTTAGAAGGAGCCGGTCAGGCTCTTTACATTTATATATATATCAGTAAAGATTACAATTCAATCATACCAAGACCTTTCCTGAAGTGTTCAACTTTTATTCTGGCAAGTGGCTTGGTGAGTATATCTATTGTCTAATCTCTTGTACTGATATATTCCAACTGAATCACATTCCTATCCACCATGTCTCTCACATAATGATAAGGAATCTCTATATGCTCAAATCTATCGTGAAATATCACATTCACAGAAAGTTTTATGCAACTCTGATTATCACAATGGATAACTGTAGGTTTCAGGGGCTTACCGAATAATCTCACAAGCAGTTTCTTGAGCCATATTGCTTCTCTTGCTGCCATAGAGGCTGCAATGTATTCGGCCTCTGTAGAACTCCGAGTCACTGAAGCCTATTTCTTGCACATCCAAGATATCATGGCAAATCTCAAACTAAAGCAGCAACCTGAGGTGCTTTTTCTATCAGTTACACTTCCGGCCCAATCAAAATCTGTGAATCCATGTAGATTCAAGTCAACTTTCTCATATTTGGGTCCATAATTTAGAGTACCTTGAAGGTATCTCATAATATGCTTCACAACCATAAGATGTATCTCCTTAGGCTCACACATAAACTGACTCAAAGCATTTACTGCTTAACAGATATCCGGTCAGGTATTAACCAGGCACATCAAAGATCCAATTATCTGCCTATAGAGGGTAGGATCTACAAATGGAGAACTTGTTGCTGCCTCCTTTAGTTTATGAAGGTTTGTTTCCATGCAAGAAGACATGGGTCTGCAATTCATCATACCAAATCTCTTCAATATGTCCAAGGTGTACTTTCCTTGATCAAGCACAATGTTGTCTGAGTTCTGCCAAACTTCCAATCCAAGGAAGTAATGTAGAAGGCCTAAATCCTTCATTTCAAACTCTTTAGCAAGGTCCTTTTTGCATTGATCAATAAGATGATCATGTCCTATAATTAACAGATCATCAACATACAAAATTAATATTAACATATCACCTTTGATTTGCTTGAAGTATAGATTTAGATCTGCATCATTCTTAGAAAATCCCAATTCCATGAAATATCTATCGATTCTCTCATACCATGCCCTAGGGGCCTGTTTAAGTCCATAGAGGGCTTTCTTTAATCTGCACACATGAGATTTTGCAATGTGAATCTCAAATCCTTCTGGTTGCTCTAAGTAGACCTCTTCCTCTATTTTCCCATTTAGGAATGCAGTCTTTACATCCATTTGATTAACTTTCCATCTTTTGGTTGCTGTGATAGCTAGAACTGCTCTGACTGAGGTATATCTAACAACAAATGCAAATGTTTCCTCATAATCAATTCCTTTCTTTTGTGAGAAACCTCTGGCAACAAATCTGGCTTTATGTTTCTCTATACTATCATCAACAGCATGCTTGATTTTGAATAGCCACTTGGATGAAACAATAGATTTTTCCTTTGGCCTTGGAACCAACATTCCAGGACTCACCGAGTCCATGCCTGACTCGGCGAGTCCAAGCCAGAGTCAGGCCAGCCGAGTTTGGCTGCCTCTGGACTCAAACTCAGCCGAGTCAGGCATGGACTCGCCGAGTCCTGCCGAGTCTATGGACTCGCCAGACTCGGCGAGTCCCGATACCTGGACTCGGCCGGCAGTCAACGCTTTTCAGCGCTTAAAAAAAATATTTTTTTATTATTTCACTTCGTTTTTTTGGTTTGTTTTGCCTTTTATAATGTCTTTGACCTAAAAAGGTCATTCTATCACTTGCATAAGGAAAGAAGAGAGAATGGAGACTTGGAGTGGGTTGATCAGGTGGATCGAGAGGCAGAGGCAGTAGTGATGGCACAGGAGGAGGCTAGAGCACGAGGAGACCCAGTGCAGGACCTTGAGGTTGAGAGTGGTGGATCCGAGTCTGATGATGAGGATTATGAGGAGGGTGATGAGGAGGAGGAGGTTTCCGATGAGCATGTCACTGAGGATCCTGTTTCGGTTCAGCCTCAGACACAGGGAGAGAGGATGGCTATAGAGTCTTCCATTTGTCATTTTAGGCGTACTCGTAGGAGGACATAGGCTACTATGAGGCTATGAGCCTTTATTTTGAATCTTTGATATATGTTTTGAACTTCTCATTCCATGGATTTCATATTCCATGAATATTGTAGACATTTTGATTTATCATTAGACAGTGACACTATATTTCAGATTTCTATATGTTATTTGGTTTAACAGTGTCAGTAACTTTAACTAGTTTTCTTCAGAAATCCATATTTTTACTTATGTGATCTATGCAAAGTTGTGTATGTGTGCAAAGGAGTTTCTATTTATCTCAATTATTGTGTATTAGATGTTAATTGACTAAATATTCCAGGAAAAAAACTTAAAATCCTTAAAAATCTTTGCATTTCATGGGTTTTTTTATTTGCCGAGTCCGGGCGCCAAGTCCGAGTCTGAGTCCATTTTGAGCTTTTCGAGTCCGAGGCGAGTCTGAGTCTTGGAACTATGCTTGGAACAACATCCCAAACATCATTTTTTAAGATGGACTAGTAGTCTTCTGTCATGGCATCCTTCCATACTTGGTGTTTGAGGGTTTCTGGTGCATTAGAAGGTTTAGACTTGGAGAGATCATTCACTAAAGCCACATAGCTGAAAAATCTTCGAGGTCTTTTACTTTCTCTAAAGGTCCCTAAAGGAGCTGCAAAGTTCTTTGGTTCTTTCATTGTTTTTGGTTCTTCCATTGTTTTGGTGACCCAAAGTGGTCTTTTCTTACGATTCTCGAGGTGATTTTTGTACTTCATCTTCATCCTCTTTAGGATACTCCCTCTAAAACTCAGGAGCAAAATCCTCTTCTAGGTTTGAAGGTGGAGAATTACTTTTAGACTCAAAAGAATTTCTAGCCCTTTTAAAAGCTAGGTCTTCCTCAAATATTATTACATCTCTACTGAGGTCAATATTTCTATATCCAAGTACAAATACTCTATAGGCTTTAGAAGTTTCACTATACCCAACAAAGATTCCTTTTCTACCAGAAGGTTCTAGTTTTGTTCTTTTCTCTTTAGGTACATGAAAATAAACAGGGCATCCAAATATCCTTAAGTGAGTGATATCTAGTTTTATACCTGTGAAAACTTCTTCAAGAGTTTTGTCTTTAATATGGGAGTGAGGACATCTATTTTGTATGTATACAACAGTGTTGTAGGCTTTTGCCCAAAAATAGGTTTCTAAATTTTGATCAAGGAGCATGGCTTTAGCTGCTTCTATAATAGTTCTATTTTTCCTCTAAGCAGCCCCATTTTGTTGAGGGTTGTAAGGAGCAGTGAGCTCCCTCTTAATCCCAACTTCTTTGCAAAATTCTCTAAAAATGTCAAAGGTGGATTCCCTCCCATTATCAGTTTTTAGGGTTTCTATTTTCTTCCCAGAGGAGTTTTCCGAGAAGGATTTGAATTCCTTAAATCTCCTGAGGATCTCTTCTGATTCTTTACATTTGAGGAAGTAGATCCAGGTTTTTCTGAAGAGTCATCAACAAATATTACATAATATAGGAACCCTCCCACAGAAGGTACAAACATAGGTCCATATAGGTCAGAGTGAACTAGTTCTAAGACATTACTCGTTTTATTAGAACTACTTTGAAAGGAACCCTTAGTATTTTTGCCTAGGGCACACCCCTTACATGTACCTGAATGATATTGTTTTAACTTAGGTAAGCCAATGACTAATTTTTCCATGGAAGATAAGGCACAGAAGTTTAAATGTCCTAATCTTCTACGCCATATCTCATTAGAGTCTACAATTTCATGAATTAGGGCAAGATTAGGTTCAGTACATACCTCATACAAGTAGCCATTTCTATGCCTTAGGGTTATAGCTTTCTTGATAGAAGAAAGCTTTGGTCATGCCAACACCTTGCTATCCATGAAGGTTACTCTATACGCATTATCCTCAAGTGCAGATATGGAGACTAGGTTCCTCTTGATGCCTGAAACAAAAAGAACTCCGGTGAGTTGGATAGACATGCCTAACTTCAACTTAATGGCGCAGGTCCCAACACCTTTACTTGATGTGCAGAGTCATCTCCAATGGTTACCTCTTCATCAATTTCTTCTATCATAGAGTCCACTAGTTCTCTGTATCAGTGATGTCTCTTGATGACCCACTATCTATGATCCAGGTATTAGATTTGTTGGATACTTGATTAGAGAGAGCAGAGTAGAATGCATGTTTCTCTGAATCATGCTCCCTTTTATTTCTTTTCACTTTGGCAAATGTAGCTTGTTTTTTAATTCTATCTGGGCATCTAGCTGCACAATGCCCATATTGATCACATTTGAAACATTGAACGTGAGAAACATCTCTCTTAGATGAACCCTTTTCATGATGGTCTTTTTGTTGGCATTAAGAGATGGTAACCGGTAAGCCTGCTACCGGTACATGGCAATTAAGTATTGTCATTGATTGGCAAAAGAGGAAAGAGGTGTTTGACATCTTAATCTAAGGTCTAAAGATTCAAGAAGAACACCAGAGGTGGTTCTGTATGTAAAGAGATTGGTTTGGCGAACCAGTGATACTATGCAAGAAAGAAGAGATTGTATCTGCTCATCAAAAGAAACTGATCACTAAGCAAAATGCATCGGCAGCCAAGGGAAGGATTCAACCGAAGACCGGGATACAACCGGTGTCAACTACGCAACCAAGGAAAAGGTGCAACCGGTAAGCAGAGGAAGGAAAAGTGACAGGTCAAAGTTCTTACCTGTTCACAACATGAGGATTTCAACCGATCAAGTGAAGACTTTGGTATGATAAGAAGAATCGGGGAAGTCATAGTCAACTATCTGTTTAAACCAACTCTTTGACCGGGATTTACTGCAACTGGAATTTACTGCACTAAATCCGGAAAACTTAGAATTAACATGGTGATCGGTTTGAGGCGCGTTTGAAGGTTTTAAAGCCGAAGTCTGCAACGAGTTATCTCATGCGAAAGAAAGATGCTTGACACGCATCTATTGTTTTCTTCATAAAGCAAATAAAGCAAGGGCATGCATCAGATGTTTCCTCAGAGAACTGATACTCCATTGGGTGATGAATTCGAAGGTGGTCTGTAAACAGGTCATGCATGGGAAGTGCAATTAGGGTAAGGACTATATATTCTTCTGCCTATTAAGAATATAGGTTGCCCTCATTTTGCCAAAGCAAAGAGTGAACTTGTACACTAAAGAAGCTAAGGTGAATAGAAAAGAGAAGAAAAGAGAGAAGAGTGTGCAGAGAAGCACAAAAGAAAAGGAGAACATACCAGCGGTGACCGGTGATGTTTCTCAGTTGAGTATAACAGAGATCTTATCAGGCTATGCAAAGCCAGTTGTAAAAGGTCAAATTCTTCTATTGTTTTCTAATAATTACAATAGCTAAATCCCAGTATTTTGGGTGGACTTTAACAGGTCCTTTGTATTAAATCCCTTAACCGGGTGACATCTTTTCAGGTGTTCTAAGTCCTCTAACCAGGCAGGCACTAATCGGCCTTATTGTATCAAATCCCTTAACCCGGTCGCATGTAATACTGCGTTGTAATCCTTTAACAGGGAAGCCTCCTAATAGGGCGCACTTTAGAAGAGTGCAAAATTTGTGAAGTCTCACATCGTGGTTTTCACCCAATTTGGGTTTCCACGTGATAAATCTGGTGTCACTTTGTGATTGATTGCTTGATGCTACTTTTATGCTTGAATCTGTTTTGCTTACAGTTATAAGTATTTTTCATCAGATTTATTTGAAATAAGTTTTATAGGTACTGATTCACCCCTCCCCTCTCAACACCGATTGGGACTGTCAATTGGTATCAGAGCATCTGGTTTCTTTTCTTTATTGCTTAACTGCATAAAGAAAAAGTCAAGATGATGAGAAAGGAAGGACCAAAGTTTTCAAAGGAAAACTCTACTCTGTCATGCAACAGAATGAAGCTGTACATGAAGACCACCGGAGATCAATATTGGACTCATGTAACCACTGATTACAGTGAACCCACTGGTACCCTAACTCCTGATGAATTGAAGATCAAGACTGAACACACGGCTGCCATGGATATGATAGCCAGCACACTACCAGATCATGTCTATGCTGAGATTGAAAATCTAGAAACTGCTCACAAGATGTGGGCTAAGCTGCAACTAGTATATGGAGGCAACCCAAACGTACAAAGAGCTAAGGTTGAAAGCCTCAGAAGAAAGTATGATGACATGAGGATGAATGAAGGAGAAGACATTCAGCAATACAGCAACCGAATCAAAGAAGTGATCAACTCCATCAAGAGCGCTGGAGGAAAACTCAGTGAAGAGGAGGTGGTTAGCAAAATACTGAGAACGCTCAAACCTCAATATGTCATCAAGATCTCTGCAATTCAAGAGCTTAGATCAGTGACTATAGATCAAGTCACTCTAGACTCCCTAATCGGTAAGTTGACTGCATTTGAATTGAGTAATTTTGATAATAGCTTACCCATTCAGGAAGTAGCTTTTAAGTCTTTTATCAATACCTCTTCCACCAAAAAGGGAAGAGAAACTGGCAACTGCTCTACCGGTAAGATTGGTAATCTTGTTGAGAATCTACTTTCAGAAGAGATGGAGCAAGATGAGTTTGAAGCACTCATCGCTAGAAAATTTCCCAGAGGAAAAGGGAAGTACAAAGAAAAACTTCCTCTGAAATGTTTTTCTTGCAATAAGATAGGACATATTGCTGCAAGATGTCCAGACAATGACAACAAAGACAAGAGCAACCGGTTCAAGAACAAAGCAAAGGAGTGCTACCTTGCAGAAGGAGTCACAGCCAATGAATCTGAAGACTCTAAAGATCCAGAAATTGCATTTGTTGCAATAACAAAAGAGAGCCCAGTGGTAAGTGAAATGACACTTATCTCAAGATCTCATCAGCATGATGATTGGATCATTGACAACGAATGCACTCACCACATGACCGGTGATAAGAACAAGTTCATCAGCTTGAAGCTCAATGATGGTGGATCAGTAACCTTTGGAAATAATGCTCCATGTGCTATCAAAGGTAAAGGTTCTATTGCACTCAGCAATGATGTTGTCTGTGAAGATGTGTACTAGGTAGGACTCAAGTACAACTTAATGAGCGTTGCACAACTGAACAACAAAAAATTCTTGTTGGAATTCGGACAGGGTTCTTGTGTTGTCAAGAACCAATCTGGAGCTCATGTTGCAATCGGTAGACAGAGCAAAGGAAACCTATTCTACCTGGATTCAATGGAAGGAGTCTGTCTCATTGCATCAGTCAAAGGAGAATCAAGCAAGATCTATCTTGTAACCAAAGAGGACAATAGTTGGTTATGGCACAAGAGACTCTGCCACATAAACTTTGACAGTATTGTCAAAGTGAGCAAGAAGAAATTAGTAAGAGGACTCCCTAAGATCACAAAACTTGAAAGAGGTATTTGTAAAGATTATTAGTTAGGAAAACTGACAGGAACAAGTTTCAGTAGTAAATCCTTCTCTGCTGAAAATGTTCTAGATCTTGTGCACACAAATCTGTGTGGACCTATGAGAACTAAGAGCTACTACGGAGACCGATACTTCATGCTCTTTGTAGATGATTTCTCAAGAATGATGTGGACACTCTTTCTCAGAGAAAAATCATAGGCATTTCACATGTTCAAGATCTACAAGGCTTGAGTGGAGAAGGAGACCAGTAAAAGCCTAAAGTGTCTGTGATCAAACAGAGGAGGAATGCACTTCTCAAGAGTTCACTCACTACTGTGAGGAACATGGCATAAAAAAGCAGCTATCCGCACCTAGGACTCCTCAGCAAAATGGAGTAGCAGAAAGAAGAAACAAGACGTTGATTGACTGTGCAAGAACCCTAATGATTCAAAAGGATCTTCCTCATCACTTCTAGAGAGAAGCTATCAGCACTGTTGTCTATACACTCAACCGAGTTCAAGTTAAGAAAGGAACCCGTAAGACCCCCTATGAACTATGGTTCAATCATACTCCGAGTGTAGGATACTTCAAAATCTTTGGTAGCAATTGTTACATTAAAAGAGATATGTACTCTAGGAAGTTTGATCCCAAGAGTGATGAAGGAATATTTCTGGGTTACTCTACCAAAAGCAAAGCCTACTGGTGTTTGAATAAGAGAACAGGAAAAATAATTGAAAGCATCGATGTAAAAGTTGATGAATATTCAGAACCAATTAAGAAGACTGGTCATAATGAATATAACGGTCTGCAAGGTCACAATGAAGGAAATCTCTTTGAGTTCAATGAAGTAAGAACCGAAGATGAAAGAGAAGAACATGTGAACAGACATCTGGAGCAGGAGGTTGTACCTGAAGCTGACAAACCAACTCATTATGATGAACAAGAAGTTGTTCATGACCATGATGAAGAAGTTGCTCAACCGGAAGAACCTGACCAAGAACAGTGACTGGTTCTCCCAAGGTATGTCACATATCACTCAACTAATAATATAATTGGTGACAAACATGCAAATGTCTTGACCAGGAAAAAGGCCAGGGAGAATATCTATCTATTTTTCTGTATAGAGCCCAAAACCACCAAGGAAGCTCTAGAAGATGAAAATTGGGTCAAGGCCATGGAGGAAGAAATTGAGCAAATAGAAAAGAATGATACATGGGTGTTTGTGCCTAGACCACACGATAAGAATGTCATTGGGACAAAGTGGGTCTACAGGAACAAGCTAAATGAAGAAGGGAAAGTCATAAGAAACAAAGCAAGACTGGTCTGCAAAGGATGTGCCTAGGAGGTTGGACTGGACTATGGAGAAACCTTTGCACTTGTGGCCAAATTGGAAGGAGTAAGAATTCTTCTTGCCTATGTTGTTCACAAGAAATTCACAGTATACCAGATGGATGTCAAGTCTACATTCTTGAATGGAATACTGGAGGAGGAAGTTTACATTGAACAACATTCATATCTACACAAAAAGGTGGTATAGTCTATAAACTAAAAAAGGCTCTTTATGGGCTAAAACAAGATCCAAGGGCTTGGTATGAGAGATTGCATTCATACCTCCTGATCATAGGATTCACAAGAACCGTGGACAACAACAACATGTATCTCAAGACTAGAAAAGATGGGAACCTGATTACTGAAATCTTTGTGGATGATATCATCTTTGGAGGAGATGACAGGATGAGCAAAGCCTTCTCTGAAGAAATAAAAAAAGAATTTGAAATGTCTATGATAGGAACCATAAAATTCTTCATTGGACTATAGGTCCAGCAGCTTAAGGAAAATATCTTTGTTTCTCAGTCCAAGTATGTAAAAGAAATTCTTAAAACTTTTGGACTTGAAGAATCCAAACCGGTTGGTACTCCAATGATAACAAACCTCAAGTTATCAAAGGAAGATGATGCAAAAGAAGTAAATGAAACACTGTATCGATCCATGATAGGGAAATTATAGTATGCAGTACATAGTAGACCGGACATTGCACATGTGGTTGGCATAGTTGCAAAATTCTCTGCAAACCCCAAAGAGACATCTGATAGCAATGAAGAGAATTTTCAGATACCTAAAGGGGACTGAGGAGTATGGCTTGTGGTTTCGTCACAAGGGAGGCTTCCAAGTAAAGGTTTTCACTGATGCAGACTGGGCTGGCAATATTGATGACAGAAAGAGCACAAGTGGTGGTGCATTCTTTCTCGGTGGGAGGATTGTGTCATGGATAGGTAAGAAACAAAACTGCATTTCACAGTCTATAGCAGAAGCTGAATACGTTGCTGCAGCAATCAATTGCACACAGGTAATCTGAATCAAACAACTACTAGAAGGAATCCAAGAACAGATACCTGAACCGATTGCAATTTACTATGACAGCACCAGTTCAATAAACATATCCAAAAACCCTGTTATGCACTCCAAGACAAAGCACATTGCCATCAAGTATCATTACTTAAGAGAGCTGGTACAAAACAAAAAGGTAAGATTGGAGTATGTTCCCACAAAAGAACAGATTGTTGATATCTTCACAAAGCCACTACCAAAGAGTACTTTTGAGTATCTCAGAGGTAAACTAGGGGTGATACCCCTTCCTAATCATCAGGTAAACTTGCAAAGGTGTTCATCAGTTCATTATGCTTCAACAGAGGATTTCACCTCATATTATCTAGATTGATGAAAAGGACTGCTGCTCGAATGGGGAGCAGATTTGATAAAGGTAGTCTTTCTGACTAGCTTTTGGCATTATTGTCAAAAGGGGGAGATTAGTTTGGCAATGAACTGGTAGATGACCGGCAATGGCAGTGCATAGTGGTACAAGCAGAGATACAAGCTTAGGACAGGTGACATAATTTTTGCCATCAATGCCAAAGGGGGAGATTATTGGCATTATGAGATGGTAACTGGTAAGCTTACTACCGGTACATGGCAATTAAGTATTGTCATTGATTGGCAAAAGAGGAAAGAGGTGTTTGACATCTCATCTAAAGATCGAAGAACACCAGTGATGGATCTGTATGTAAAGAGACTGGTTTGGCAACCGGTGACAGTATGCAAAAAAGAAGAGACTATATCTGCTCATCAAGAGAGACCGGTCACTAAGCCAAGTGCATCAGCAACCGAGGAACGGACAACCGGTGTCGACAATGCAACCGAGGAAAGGGTGCAACTAGTAAGCAGAGGAAGGAAAGGTAACAGGTCAAAGTTCTTACCTGTTTACAACATAAGGTTCTTAACCGATCAAGTGAAAACTTCGTTATGATAAGATGAACCGGGAATGTCATAGTCAACTATTTGTTAAACAACTCCTTGACCGGGATTTACTGCACTAAATCTAGAAGATTTTGAATTAACATGATGATCGGTGCAAGGCGCGTTTGAAAGTTTTATAGCCGAAGTTTATCGCTTTAAAACATGGAGTTATCTCATGCGAAGGAAAGATGCTTTACACGCATCTATTGTTTTCTTCATAAAGCAGATAAAGCAAGGGCATGCATTGGATGTTTCCTCAATGAATTGATACTCCACTAGGTTATGAATCCGAAGGTGATCTGTAAACAAGTCGTGTATGGGAAGCGCAATTAGGGCAAGGACTTTATATATTCTTCTGCCTGTTAAGAATATAGGTTGCCCTCATTTTTCCAAAGCAAAGAGTGAACCTGTACGCTGAAGAAGCTAAGGTGAATAGAAAAGAGAAGAAAAGAGAGAAGAGTGTGCAGAGAAGCACAAAAGAAGAGAACATACCAACGGTGACCAGTGATATTTCTCAGTTGAGTATAACAGAGATCTTATCAGGCTATGCAAAGCCAGTTGTAAAAGGTCAAATCCTTCTATTGTTTTCTAATAATTACAATAGCTTAATCTCAATATTTTGGGTGGACTTTAGCAGGTCCCTTGTATTAAATCCCTTAACCGGGTTTTCAGGTGTTCTAAATCTTCTAACCAGGCAGGCACTAACCGGCCTTATGGTATCAAATCCCTTAACCGGGTCACATCTAATAGTGCATTGTAATCCTTTAACAGGGAAGGCTTCTAACAGGGCAGACTTCAGAAAAGTGCAGAATTTGTGAGGTCTCCTCACACCGTGGTTTTCACCCGATTTGGGTTTCCATGTGATAAATCTGGTGTCACTTTGTGATTGATTGCTTGATGCTACTTTTATGCTTGAATCTGCTTTGCTTACAGTTATAAGTATATTTCATCAGATTTATTTGAAAGAAGTTTTATAGGTGTTGTTGACCTCTCCCCTCTCAGCACTGGTTGGGATTGTCAGTCGTTTGGGCTGAGATTGGAGTTGGAGGAAACCAAAGGAAATTCCTTGAGGGATGCCGGAATCCGCCATCCCCCCAGGATAAGATCCTCTGACATATGAAATTTCCGCCTCACATAGGAGCTTGACCAAACAGCATATAAGGAGGACAATTTTATTAAGGAATGTTAAACGTTTAAAAATCCTTTAAACCCTTAATACTAGTCGATCTAAGGGGCTGAAATTAACCAATTTAAATGATTTTTTCATTGGGTGAGAAGGGCCAAGTCAGCTTACTTAGAAAGATGTGCCCCTCCAAATTCAGATCACCTATATAAGAGAGAAAAACAAATCATTTCAACATCAAATCAATACGATTTTACCTTTGCAAGTAAACAGTGAGATTCATTTCAGTAAGGTAGTGAACTAGAGGGGGCAGGATTCTCCTCAAAAATCAGGATAAAAGGAGATAAGAGGACAAAATCTGGGTGTGCTCTTGTATTACGAAACTTGTCTATCCTCCTGACTTCAGCATGAATTCACCTTAGGCTGCAACATTAAACTTTTTTGTTATAATCAGAATTTGAAAATGGAGGAATTCGGTTTTAAACTTGAAGAAATCTTGAAGAAACCCTTTCTTGCTAGATGGTAAAGTGATTTCATGGGATTTTAAGATTCCTTTCATTTCATTACTTCAAGAACTTAAAGCCTTTTTTTTCCTCTATTGTTTGGAAAGGTAAGTTGTTGAGGGAGAAGTTTGGAGAGCAAGGAGATATTCAAGACTTCAAGTGGATGCTCCAAGCTCAAGCTTGAAGACTTCAAATGAGAAGGAAGTTCAAATCAGATCATCAAAGTACAAATTTGAAGATCAAGACCAAGATGGAATCCATGAAAGCAAAGATACAAGTGAAAGAAGAAATTTTCATCAACTTGAATTTCCTTCAGAAATCCAAGTTCATTTTAGTTCAAAGATTCAAGTTTGCAAGTTCAAGTCATGGCAATGAAGAAATCTCCAAGGGTGAAGATGAAGCAATTTGGGAATATGCCATCATAATCGAAGGCTTGGCAATGTTGAGTATCAAGAGATATTTTCCCATCACAAAAAAACGATCAAGTCTATAGGATAAGAATGCTGAGGTGGCACCCACTTGTCTTCTACCAATCAGAAAAATCCAAGTTACACAGCACATTCAATCATATTATGCCAAGTGTACAATTTTCCCATTGGCTCTCAAAAGCACTGCAATTTTCTTATTGACCCACGGGGTGTTGTCTTCGTGTAATTGGTTGATAGAGTGGCAACCCTAATTAGGGTTTGTAATGGATTGATCTTGGCCCTTCATTGTAATTGAACAACTATAAAAGGCCAAGGCCTTCTCATTTGTAGCAATTAGTGAGTCAGTTAGTTAGCTAGTAGTAGATGTAGAGTAGGAGAGGAGACTTGATGAGATTATAGCAATAATGCTATCAAAGTAATTGATGATTCAATGTTGGTCTTCAAGGTGGATTACTTAATGTTGCTTTGAAGTATTGCATGGTTTCTTCAATTCCTCATTTAGGATTTCATTTCATGTTAAGTAGAAGTAGAAGTAGATGAAAGGAAGATATTGTTGAATGGTGATTAATGGTGGAGCTGAAGTCCATTCCTTTTGGTACTTACTAATTATGAGTAACAGTGCAAGGTTAGTATGGGCCTAAATTGCAAGTGTTTAACTTCTATTGGAGATGTTCATTTAAATTGCGCCTTCATAAGGTATTTGGATGAATATTGACAATGTGAATATTATTACTGCATCCTTAAAAGATAGCACCCTCCTATGCCTAGTTGACATGGTGAAGCAAGGATTGGTTAGAGGCTCACCCCATCATCAACATTATCTTACATTTATAGAGTTAGATAGCGTGTCTCTTTGCAGTCATTTGGTTGGAAGTAATTCAAGAAGTTTAAGTCAAGTTGATATGCATTGAATGAATAGCGTAAGTCCCTTTGTGATAACTACCATATCACATCAAAAGAACAGAGAGAAGTCCACGATTAAGAAAGAACCTTGGGGTTGTCTCATCTAATCACACAATCCAGATGCATTGTTTAGCATATGAGCATCCTTATTCAAGAGAGAGTTGGAGATTTGGTGTTTCAACTCGAAATACTAAGTATTTGATTTTGTATGTTGTAGTGAAACAAAACTCACATAAATAGAAATTGGTGCTAGGAGGACTAAACAAAGTTTGTTCATGAAGATATCAACAAGAATGAGCTTTCAAGTTATATTTGAGATAGATCTCTCTTAAAGTGAAAATCCAAAAAAATTGAAAACTTGGAAAAATCTAAAAAAATAGAAAAATCAGAAAATCCAAAAAAAAAAGGGTTTCTCAATGGACAGGCAAGTTGATGTTCTTCCATTTTCGTTTGATTTGAACAAGAGATTGCATCCACATGGACTATCTCAACTTGCAGCATCAAAGCAGTGTAGAGTACATGGCACTGCAAAGCATGAGGAGATGCATTGTTTGGTATTTCTTTTGAGGGTGGACTTAGCATTGCAGCGAAAAATTTATTTTTCAAATGTGCATAAGCCTGTGATATTTGTGAGAATAGGATCAGAGTTCCATGAATTTAAAGAGAAGATTCAAAGGAAACCAAGAAACAAACATGGAGGAAATACTTGGCACCGTTATTGGTGTAGTATCCATAAACTATTACATCCAGAATCTACTTGTCCATCATGCCAAGATACCATCAACCTAGTCAAGTTTCAAATGGGGTGGTATGAAGAATTGTCAAAGGAAGAAAATGAAGATGGCATTCATCACTCAACTTGGAAACCAAAAGATGAAGAAGAAAATAAGTTACAACAAAATGATATGGCTAATCCTAAAGACAAAGACATTTAAGTACAAGATGAGCTCTCATGCATTACACCTCAAGAGGAAGATGTTGAGAAGAAAATCAAAGAAGCAGTAGAATACATTCAAGAAAGAGAAAGGATGGTGAGCAGAGATCGACATTTAGAAGCAAATGAAGAACTACAAGAAAATCATCACAAGTTTGATGAAGAGGAAATTGTTGGTGAGCTCTCGTGCATAATACAAAAGGAAGCTCTTGAGAATGAATTGCAAACAGTTTCAAGTACCCTTGGAGAAGCAGGCAGTCAAGTGGACAAGTTGAACAAGGAATTACAAGATATCACAGATGAATCCAGATATGAAGAGCAATTTGACGGGGCACTCAAAGACATCATCTCTACAATGTTCTTTGGGGGGGGGTGCTAAAGGATCTCATCGAAACAATACAAATGGAATCATTACCAAAGGCATCTCAAGACAGACAAGTTCTTGAGAGTGGCATGATTCACCATCAACTTCGACCACCAAAGATATTGCCACCTGACATGCTATTTGATGATCAATTCATGAAAAATGTTAGATGATCCTCCTATCAGAATTGAGGATACCATGTTTGGTGAGTATACACATGAAGAATTGCAAGATTTGCCTAAAGAGAAAGCAATTCGCAATTTCATGTCAGATGATGAGGCTTCAAATGTTGAGATATGAACAAGTTACTCCCGTGGAAAAAGAAAATGAAGAGCAGTTTGGGTTGGTGCTACAATTTGACATTGCATTTGAACAACTTGAGGAGACATTTGAGGGAGAAATCATCAAGGAATCCTTGATTTTTGAGGATGCACTTAAGGATATTCAAAAGGATGAGTGATACATGTTACACAGGGATGGACCTCTAAAAGTAGTACTTGACTTCAAGACTGATCTTGCCTTGATCACATAAGTTCAATATTGAAGCCAGTAGGAGGATTCACCATCAACTTCGACTTCTTGAAGCTGTGGATGATCAACAAAAACTCGAACAAGATTTTTCATTCGAAGCACACCAAGTTGTTTCTTTCCATGCTTTTAATGTTGAAAGTTTTGAAAGTTTCTATTTTGATTATGGAGATCTAGGAAAGACAACTTGTTTGTGGATTGATCATGGTCTTAATGAATTGCCTCAAGGCCCTCAACTATTGATCTTACATGATAAATTTCCTGAATTCGAGTGTGAGGTGATAAAAAAAAATTCAGAGTACAAGGATGAGCTTGCCAGGATGAGGACCATTACCCAAGCCTTATTGCTCTTGAACATCTTGAGAAACCGTGTTAGATCAGGTGTATATATCAGCCTTTTGAGTGTCATCCCTTTAGAAGTCTTGTACATAGTTAGAGTAGGTTTGTCTTGAACCACTTGGTTCAAGAGGGTTAGAGTAGGTTTCCTTTCTGTCAGTTAGAGTAGTTGCCTTAGGAGCTAGGAGAGTAATTTGCCTTGAGTCAATTGACTTGAGATTTGTTGTGTGGCTCAATTGTTTGGTTTTCTTTAGAGAGTCAGTTTGTAGGTTTTCCTCGAGTCATTTAACCCAAGTAGTTGTTTTCTATAGTTGTCTAGTTTGCTTTTTAGTTTAGGTGCTTGCTTTGGTAGTTTAGTTTGAGGGATCTCAATTTGTGAGAAGGGCGAGGTATCGTACAACACACTCTGGTACTTTCCCAGTAGATTTATTTGGATTATTTCTTAGATATCTCTATGTGAGGTTCCCTTGAATTGAAGATTGTTCCTAATAGCCTCATCTTTCGAAAAGGATTTGTCCTAAATTTGGCATGGAGTCATAGTTGTGTTTTGAGTACTCGAGTCTTTCAATTACAATATTTTACTCACACTTAAGTGCTCCAAGTTCTTTGGGAGTTCTCAAGGTGAAGTTGGAATTAGTGAAAAATATATGCATGCTTCAACACCACTATGGTTTTTCCAAACCCTCTACAAGCCTAATTGCTTGTCAGCCAAACAAAATTTGAAAAGAAATGAAAAGCAATATCAAAAGAAAAGAAAGAAAAGCAAAAAGAAGAAGAAAATGAGAAAGGTAAAGAAAATAAGGCAATTTGGCTTCGAGTGTGCGATTATCTCTACTAGCGCTACTAAATAAGAATCACTAAAAGTAGAGAAATGTTCATGGTGGACCATAGCAATAACCTCGTCGAGGCTAAGGACGCCTGACTCACAGCGAGGCTCTATCCAAGATGCTTTTGTAGTCACGATATTTAAATAGCTAAGTTCAACAGATCTAAGAAGCTTTCCATGTTCTTGTTGAGCAAGGAATGAATACACCTCCACACACGTGGGTAATCGAGGATAAAGGCCCTTAGCCCAATTCGTGGTTTCTTCCATTTTGAGTGTATTTCCTAGTTGTCCGATAGGTGAAAATGGAATTGATCAAAGGTTCTTGGTTCCAAGCGAGTTTTATCCTTTAAATGTTTAGGAACATTTCTTTGAGTGGGTCCTAGATGTTGTGAGGTTTTCACACCATCAAATGGAGGACCTCCTCTTTTTGTTTTAGTAGTAACAGTGGTGTACTTAGGTAGTCTTAGGTGCTTTTAGTTGGTGACAATTTCAAGTCCTCAAGCCTTAGAGCGAATATAGTAAATAAAGCTAGGGAGGGATTAAAATCAGTTAAGTCACTAAGCTTGGGGACAGACAATTAACTACAAGGGGAAAATCCTCTGAGGAATTAGATTTCCGCATCCTAAGCATCGGCAATTCAAAGCAAAAATTAAGAGCATGGTGAAGTCAAGAAGGTAGAGAAATTCGCTAAGGGCTAGTAGTCTTGAAAGGTTGATGAGGAAACTTCAAGGCTGATCGAAGCATGAGGAGGAAAATTCCTCCAAGACTGGTGGATTCCGCCATGCCTTGAGGAAAAATCCTCTCCCTCCTAAAATTTCCGCCTAGACTTAGAAAGGCCAAACATAAGCACAAATCCCCCCAAACTTGCATTGTGATGAGAACGACGGGAGGTGAAGGTGAATTTGATGAGTTTTTGGAGGTGAAAGGATAAAGCCAAACACAAGCGGAAAAGTTCTTCCAAGGCTGTCAGATTCCACCATGCCTTGGGGATTTCCAATTACTCTCACCACTAAAAATTCTGCCCTCAAGATGAGTGAAGAAAAGGCGACATCTAGGCACTTGACCTTGAGCAAAACATAACTCCACAGCAATCTGATCCAAACAATTGAAATAATATGACTAATTGAGCTAAGTTTTAAGAAATGGAGAAAGGCAAGATGAAGAGTCAAAATTCCTCCCAGCATGCTGAATTGCACATATAGGGTTTGAAACATGATTCATCTTCTCCTAAAAGGCAAAATAATTACATAACTAAACGAGTGGAAGTGATTGAGCAAGTTTTAAAGGACATTTTATGTTGGCGGAGAATGGACTTGCATGAGGAAAATTCCTCTAAGGGTGGCGGATCCCAGCACCCAAAGAGGAATCATTATTCCTCTCATGAACATAACCTCTCCCCATGTCAAAATGAAGATCAATTCAATTTTGAAAAGGCATGGAGGGGGACGATCTGATCAAAACGAAACAAGAGTCAAGTATGTGCTGAAGTTAGGAAGAGATAGGAGTATTGGAGGAATCTGTCCTCTCAAGTGTATGATTTCTGCCTTCATCCCAGCTGAAAGACAAAACTTGGTAAAGGGGGTGAAGAGATGAAGTTTAAGGGGCAAAGGGAAGTTGGAATGTGAGATTTGAGACAAAGGAAGGAATCCTTTGGAGGTGGCGAATTCCACCACCCTCCAAGGATTCTCAATCCTCTTCCCCTCTTAATCTCCACCACATCTTCATAAGGGTAGAAACAGTTTGAGTTTGTGCAATGAAAAGGAAAAGATTGAATGAGGATGAAGATTGGAAAATTAGGTGTCCACCGAATGCGAGTTTAAGCGAAAATGAGAGGGAAAGCTTGAGATCAAGGAATCATTTATCCTCAGGACCCTCTCATTTCTACCTTGCAGCCATGAGAGCTGAAACGCTGATATTTGATCTCCAAGACACATGATGATGTGAGAAAACGATGGAAGGGATGGAATGTTGTCGTTTGGGCTGAGATTGGAGTTGGAGGAAACCAAAGGAAATTCCTTTAAGGATGGCAGAATCCGCCATCCCCCAAGGATAAGATCCTCTGACATATGAAATTTCTGCCTCAGGTAGGAGCTTGACCAAACAGCATATAATGAGGGTGATTTAACTAAGGAATTTTAAACGTTTAAAAATCCTTTAAATCCTTAATACTAGTAGGCCTAAGGGGCTGAAATTAACCAATTTAAATGTTTTTTTCATTCGGTGAGAAAGGCCAAGTTGGCGTTTAGAAAGATGTAACCCTCCAAATTCAGATTGCCTTTATAAGAGAGGCCAAAACAAATTATTTCAACATCAAATAAATGCAATTTTACCTCTGCAAGTAAACAGCAAGATTCAATACAGTAAGGCAGCGAACTAGAGGGGGCTGGATTCTCCTCAAAAATCAGGGATAAAAGGAGATAAGAGGACAAAATCTGGGCGTGCTCTTGTATTACAAAACTTGTCTATCCTCCAGACTTTAACATGAATTCACCTTAGGCTGCAAGATTAAGAAAGAACCTTGGGGTTGTCTCATGTGATCACACAATCAAGATACATTATTTAGCATATAAGCATCCTTATTCAAGATTTGGTGTTTCATCTTGAAATACTAAGTATTTGATTATGTATGTTGTAGTGAAACAAAACTCACATCAACACAAACCCGCGGTCAAATGCTTAGAGATTTTAGCACATGCAAAATTGTTATGAATAAAAAGGGTCGTTCACTAGGAAATAGGGACTTAGGAAAAATTAACATCGACCATGACGAGATTAAAACTGACTAACTAAATGGGTAAAAAGCCATGGGGACCGGTAAATTAGATGATCAAGAGGACATGACATGAATAATTTAAAAGCCAAGAGACCGACACAACCAATCAACAACAAAATAGAAAAAGACATTAAACCCTAGGTATAATGTATGTATAATTTTAAATTTAAAACCCTAGCAAATGAAATGCATGAACCAGATACACAAAAACACCATGAAATCTATATGCATAATGCATTCCCAACACTTCTAACAGTTGTGTCAAGGTCTAAATCTGAGATTTCAAAGTCATGTACTGAGACTCTATGCCCCATGGATGCAAAGGGTTTTGGTCCTTCATGTTTAGCAGGCAAACATCCCTGACAAGTCACAAAAATGTTGCCTATTTCCAACTTTCAGGTCAAAAATAGTCTTGCTCAAGGTCTCGAGTCCTATTTAGAGGTTTTAGTAGGTTTTAAAGTGTAAAAAGTTCAAAGTCACTCTAATTCTTTTAATGCATGTTGTCAAAGTTATAAAGGAAAGTTATGTCTTTATTATGGCTCTAAAGAGGCTTTCAAAGAGTTCCTTCACATAGAAGTCTAAGTAATATTCACTCGGAGTGAATTAAAAGTCTAAAACTAAGTCTTCGCATGCATTTAGGGTTTTGTATCCATGAATATCTAGTTTTGTTCAAAGAATGAATGGAAGATGTGTTAAATAAACAATGAATTTTCATAGAAGAATGGCACATATCATGCATGTAGAAGGAAAACCTTGGGCTCCATTGAAGCAGCAGTAGCCTTTATTGAGAGTACAGCACTTTGACTAAGAGCAGCAATAGTCCTCAATGGAGGAAAAGTTTATCAGGGTGATTTTGGAGCAGCAAAATACATGTAGGTACGCCTTGAAGCATGAAACTTTAGTATAGGAGCAGCTCCTTTGATCAAGATAAAAGCAGATATTGAACAGTAGGGCAATGGTTTTTCTGACAAACAAATAGCGAGTTTCCGTAAAAAGAATGCAGTCCTGATTGTAACAACGAGCTTTTAATGATGGGACAGCAGATCATCAAGAGAGATCAGCATAAAGGCATCAAAGAATAAAGAGTTTAGCAAAAGGAACTGGTAGAAGGGTTTGAGATCCAAGGAGAAAAGTGAAGGTATGTTCACTGTCACAGTGACAAACAATGATTGCTGTTGTGAACAGAATATATACAGTGAGAAGGAATGTTCAATGAAAACAGTGATTGCTGTTGTGAATAGATAAATACAGTAGCAAAGAGAAGGTGAAAAACAGTGGTATTCAGCATCAAAACAGTGATATCAAGGCAAAAAACAGTGCTATGACAAGCATAAAGGTCACTGCTAAGAACATGTAAAAACAGAGATCAAGAACATGCAAAACAGTGAGAAGAATATGTTAAAGCAATGATATTGATGTCAAAAACAATGGAGATGAAGATCAAGACAATGTGATAAAACAGTGGTATTCAAACAAGAATCAGTGATATACATAAAGGACAAATGGCCACTGCTATGACATAAAAACATTGAAGAAATGGAAGGAGCAGTGATCTTGAATATTAAAGAACAGTGATCAAAAGGTGTGAAAGAATAAAGGACAGTCACATGTTATGGAACAGCAACGAACCACAAAAAGGGCTTATGATCAATAATACACCAAAACATTAAAAATAGTGAAACAGAGGTCATATAAAGAGGCAAGGCTGCTGATCACAGACGAGATACAAAGCACTATTACAAAGAGGAGAGAATTAGACTGATAAATGAAGACAGTGACTGTTATGATACTTGAAGAGACAGACATGAATATCAAAAAACAAAAAACATTTGTCCAATAATGCAAACACAATGATATTGCAATGTAAATGACAGTAATAGAATGCAATAACTAAGGAATGCAGTAAAAACAGTGACAAAAATATTGCAATAAGTCAATAAAAGTGAGACAAGAATGCAGCAAAAGACCATCAACATGAGATGAAGACAGTGTTCATGATGTGAGGGCAGTGAATGTGATATGAAAGCCAGTGATGCAATACGATCAAAAATCCGTGAGAAGAAATGTGCAAAACAGTGATGAGAAAGGTGGTAAACAATGTTTCACAACAGCAAGACGAGATCAAAACAGATATACAAGAATGTTAGGAGACAGTGATCAAATGAAGAGATACAGTACACTGTCAAAACAGTGAGAAATGAGTGTAAGGAGGGGGATTTGTAATGTGTCAAAGCAATGATTTCAAAAGATCGAAAACAACGAAAAGACAGTGATGAAATATAAAAAACAGTGATATAAGAGCAACAATAGTGATTAGAGATCAAGAACAGAGATCAATAAAGACGAAACGGTGATAATCAATGAATAGAAGACAGCAATGACCATGGATCAAAACACATTGACAAATATGACCATTACAGAACAGTGATACAAGATAGAACAGATGGATTACTGCTATAAAATACATGTCATTGGATAGCAGAGGAAAGATAAGATCAAGAGCACTATATGAACGGTAAAGATAACAGTCCGCTAACTTGCGCAGTCAAGATCTGCTACCTCTTTAGAGTTTGCAATCCTATTGTTTTGAATTGATAATAGGACAGCATTATACTGAATGAATCATCAGAAATGTCCATACTTTTATATGATGTTTCAATAGTTGCTACTTCAGCAAACTCCAAACTAGCATACCCTTTAATCTCTGCATTGTCAAGAAGACTCGTGACTTTCAGTTCTTTCTCTAACAACTTCTCCTCTTTATCCTTGCATACTTCCAGAAGAGATGGCATGAAAACACTATGCCCAAGCAAAGAATCATCAACCTCTTCTTCTTTCTTTCCAAAAGGGAAATGAGGTTCCAGCATCCTTGAATGCTCTATCAGTGTTGTGAGACTCTTTTAATATTCTAGGAAGGGTTGCAACATTTCGGTCATGATTCCTTGTTATTCTTCATCTTTTAGCTAATTACAATTCTGAACTACTGAAATCTGCAAGAGAAGATCAGACACCACAGGCTGGCAAGGTCTAGGCTCTGACACCACTGTGAAGACTCCTACTGGTTCTATACCAAAATTTCTTACACCTTGTTGATGTGAATTTTGTTCCACTACAACATGCAGAATCAAATACCGAATATTTTGAGATGAAACATCAACTACTCAATCCTCTCTTGATATAAGGTCATGAAATGACCCTAACTGGCCATTTTCCGTACTTTCACAAATATATCTCAGGCGGATTGAAACATATAGAAACATACAAATAACCGTTTGATCCAACAACAATAACCAGCAATTATATTCTTATAAAACTTCTCAAAAAATGGTTTTGTATTATACAACAGCAATACAATAACCATGAATTACAACATCCCAATCTGAAATACAATAAGACTAGATGATAAAGAACCTGTAAAACAATGGCGAACTCTGATGTGAATCTACACCGGACATGAACTGGGTTTCCGTCCAATCCATTGAGAAAGCCTGAAGGTTTCCATCCTCAGGTTTCAGATTCGAAAGCTGAAGCTTCCCGAATTCCCAATGAGAAATAAAATCCATAAACTGAAGCATAACTCAATGAGACCCCAAGCCTTCTTTTAAGGCTGTGGTTGTGACTCTTCAATTTCCCCATTCTATCTCTTCATATTCCCACCTTTCTCTTTATATTCCCACTTTAAGTTACTTTTTAAATAAATATGACAGTTAAGTTATAAAGTGATATAATAAATAAAGTGAGGAATCTTCTGGCATTAAAACGGAGGACCAAACAAGTTCGGATGACAATGTGTGATAACTTGCCGAAAAGCTCTCGACGAGACGCCCCAAGTCCAATATTGAAATGCCAAGAATTTTGAACCCTGTCAACTTACTATAAATAGTAAGTACCCTGGAAAGTGCTCCGGTTGGTCTAAAACTGAAATCACCTAGGCCAAATATCTCCTTGAACACTGCCAAGCCTCAGTTAGCCCACTGGACCATGGTAAAAAGGCTAATGACACAGCACGAAATAATGTGTCCCAAAAAGCGAACATTACAAATCATCCCTTCCCGGAGATTGCTTGCCCTCAAGCAATCGGTATCTGCATGTTGGGATCATGATACCTGGATCCCAAACCAACCTCGGGGAAGATGCTCCACCAATATGTCGTATAAAACTGAAACAGGCATTATGCTCTGACCTGTGAAGCCACTCACACAGCAACAAAACAATAGCTAGTCCAATGCCAGGAGCCCAAATCACTTCAGGATCAATCGTACCAATTTGCAATGTGCTGCCATCATCTGTGAGAAAGTCCTCAACTCAACTGAGAGCCTCATTCCAACTGGGATCACCAGCGCCTCTACGATCATATGCAAGGGAAAACCAAATCTCATACCGATCGGCCCCCAGAATGAAAACCAACCACGAGTATGTCCCTCCTGGATCCCATAAGCAAAAGAGTCATCCATCTCCCCAGCTGGCTGAAATATCCTGTCGCCCTATGCCCACACTGAGTGAAACACCAGAAGTGTCCAACTGCCATAACACTGCCCCTCTGGCTTGTAGCCCGAACCGGAAACTGCACTAAAGAGGTAAGCTATCAAGACTGTCAGACAAGGCTTCCATCTGCAAGCAGGGAAGCGTACCCAACCAATCACTCATCCCACTCCTGTCCAATAATCAAAAGAGAAGGTCCCCCGAAGGTGGGCTGAATGAAAAACAACATGCATCCCATACAATAAGGCCAACATGCGATGCACTGATCAACTTTACTGGAAATCCTGAATCAGCATAAGGATTCCATGACTATCTCTCAATACCCGGAGTCATACAATGTATACAATCGTGTGAAAAATTCACACCAACCAGCATAACCATCATACCAAGCTCGATAAACCCGTACTGAATAAGCTCTACCCGATCATCATCATCATGCCTAGAATATGTGATGATAGAATTACCATAGGCCCTGGATGCATCAGTATGATAATGTAGAGGAGTCGCAGCTATGTGAAAAGAGGGGTGAACCAAGGGATGCTCACCAACACAAGACATCTCACCATCAACCAAAGGTAGTGTAAGGGAAGGCATATCACCCATCATGCCACAAGACATAACTGCCCATCCCAGACTGCAGGTGTAAAAACCACACTGCTCAACAGCTGAACTCATCCCGCTACTACAACCTGGTGACCCAAACTCATCTCCAATAACTGAACCTGGGTCCCAAATCCTACAACCAACCTCGTCCTCATCCTAGGAGTAGGAAGTATCTCCCTCATCTATCTCAAAGAGGGGATTATCAAATGTTAACTCGACACCCATCTCAAACAAGGAATTATCAATCGCCTGAAAGTGGTCTAACTCATAAATAAATTCTGGGTGACCCAAAGATCTTCTTGGACAACTGTCCAAGTCATAGGTCTGTTGTATGTTGTCAAGCTCCTGAATCACCTCCTGAAAGAATTCAAACCTATCCTTGTCGTCTTGCTCCCTGTATTGGCTAGAGACCACAATCTAATTTCTTGCCTCCTATAGAGCAATACGTGTATGCTCCAAAGTGCCCTGAGTAGCACTAAGCTCCCTGTTGAGCTTATTGATTTCATCCTCCTTTTCCCTCAACTGCTCAACATACTTCCTGACAATCTGTAACAGGTGGTCACGGTCTGTAAGTAAACTTAGGTATTCTAATTTCCAATTCTCAAATGTCGTTCTGACCCCCTGTAATTCTGCAATATAGGATCCAATCCTTATGCCATCTTGCCCTCTATCCCTCTGAGTTGTCCTGTAAAGATCATCAATAATTTGATGAGTGCTATCATGGTGAACAAGAGCTGCAATAATGGCATCATCACTGACTTTCAGCTGACTTTTTAAGGCACACTTCTCATCGATGTTATCCTGGGATGTACTACCAAATGGGTCATCCATATTAGTATGATGTATGAGTGAAGTGCTACTAAAGAAGTCACATGATTCCTCATTACCTGAATCGCTGAAGGTTTCCAATTGAACACAATCTCAGCCACCAAGTCACCAAAGTAGAATTCTGAACACTCTCCACGATGTCCCGAAAGAGGTGTAGTCACAACTGTAATGTCTCTATCACTAGACTGTAATTTATCTTCCCCTTGATCAATCTTGCAAACATGCCCCTGTGACCAGCCCTCCTGGCATAAGAAACAAAACTGCCCTACACTCACTAGGTCCTGGCCCATTACCGGAGATCCTACAACCTGTAAGCCTAATGATACTTATTCATTTTCAGTCAATGCACTCTTGAATTTTTCAGCTTGAAGCTTAATTAATTCAGCTGAGAGTTCACATGCCATGGATGCGTACTTTATTCCTCTCCATATTGCCAACAATTCTGATTGCAATTGTTTGCATATGTCAAAGTCCTCATCTAAGATCAAGGATAAGATAGTCTTTATGCATGCTTTCACCTCATCTGGATGACACCCCCTATAATTGCTTAGAAGACACTGAAATAATTGTTGAACCATCTTATCATAGCCTAGATTCAACATGTGACTGAAAACTCTAGTGCTTGCCATTAACTCCAAGATCTTTACCTGCTTACCAAAGGTAGAATCTCTGTCATAGCTCAGTCCATCTAAACTATCTGCAATCAGCTGTAACACCTGTCTCCAAATGTGCTCGGTGTAAGGAATAATAGGGGTTGTAATCCGAGTGATCTCACTGAGACATGAGGCAACTACAAGCCTAACATCTCGATGTGGATGATTTATAAATCTGCATTGCACCAAGGCAACCATTGAGGGGTGCATCGCCCAATTGAAGAGTCTGCAATTAGATTGATCTATCCTAGATAGATACAAATTTATCTCATCGAGTTTGGCAAGCATGCTTCCTGTAATTTTCTGCTCCTCCAATTGCCATCCAAGGCAACATAACTCATTTCCTATCTCCATTTCCTTCTGAATATCTCTTAGCTACACACCGTAAAACATGTCATTGAATTCCTTTGAGAATATTGGGCTTCCCAAGGTCTCCATTGTTTAATTTTCTCCAAGGTTCACAATAGACTGAATAGGATTTAATATAATCAAACTCTATAACTGGGAAATGCTGTCATAACTGTGATATTTCTGATTTTCCAACACTTCTTGAGCAATTCTGGAAACCAACTATGAATTACAATTTGGTAGTCCTCGTTAAATCTTTTAACACAGTTCTGATACTGAATGCCTAAATTCTAAGTATGAGATATCCTATCTCAATCTAGACTAAAGAAATACTATCACTGTTTCGCTGTGTTACGAAGACTGAAAAGTGTCTCTTCCCACAAATACTCAATGTGCATGTATTCTCAATAATGCAGAAATAATCTTCAAGCAAATAACAAGTACACAGTATGCAAAAAGCTCAAGTTGTAAATTGGTCCGAAATCGAATGGATGAACCTCAAGCAGAAAATAAATTTAACCAATGTTTACGACTGATACAGGTCTAAATAAACTTGCTAATAATTCTAATGCTAAAATTACTGCAAGTCATTTAATCCTTTAGGGTCATTGTTTTGACAGTCAAACACTGAAGAAAAAGCTAGAATGACCAATAGGATATACAACAGTCGAATGTTATGCCAAAGAATGCTATGCCAGCGCGAACATTATGCCAGCACGGACGTGTCTTGGAGTAACTCACGTGAGCTATGTCCAGATGCGTGCATCATGCTTGAGACTACGCACGTTGCTCCCTGCTCCTCCGGATCAATACACTCCCGACCACCTTGTTGGATGTCGTCAAGGGAGGCACAACTGACATGGGAGGTGCTGTAAAGAATGACTCCTGGTCTGCGATGTGAGTCCCTATAGTTCACTCTGTCAGGTTACAGTATTGATGCGCGACTAGGGTGTTGCAGAGATTACATCCGAAATTTTGTAAAGTCCCCTTTCTAGTTTAACAACAGCTCCAACAAACATCCAACACACCGTATATGTGTGAGAGTCCCGCGATAACTGTTGCCCAATCTGTGCGATAGTTACCACACAAAGCATTTAACTGTCCCTTCTACTCCCAATAGTCGCGTGAGGGGATTGACTATGTCACGGAACCGTGCACGAGCATAGTTGAGTGACAGTGTGATAATACCACGTTTCAAAGCTGGCAGCTACGCGGTGGTAATACTGTTCCCAGCACCCGCAAGTGTGGGTTGACGATTCCCGATAGGAAGGGGAATGGCTCAAATGCCAGAAGCACACGCACAACCAAGAAGATACGCGCCTCCAGCAGAGTTCATGGCATGTGAAAGCTTGTAGGGACGTGTACGCACGCACGCCTCTAGCAGCGTGTTTGTCCTTTGAGGTAGTCCGCGGGTCCACTAGCTATGCAACGAGCCTACAGTTGCAAACACGGGCTCTTCCTGTAGGTAGTGCTCTTGAAAAAAACCCAGCATAAGCATAAACAATATCGACTGTGAAGGAGATATTAACTATTAACTTTCATTATAATATAACTGGATTTCTGATCGAATCCCAAGAGCAATCCCCTGGAAACAATAAAGACTACTAACAGTCGTTTCCGCTGAATCTTTACTAACAACTGTTTCCTTTCCTGTAAATAATACTACAACTTGAAAATTCCATTCTTATCACAAAACTCTGCAAATTTGTTACTGAAAAGAGACCTCACAGGCTGGCAAGATTTTTGGCTCTAATACCACTGAAATGACCCTAACCGGCCATTTTCCGTAATTTCACAAATATATCTCAGGCAGATTGAAACATATAGAAACATACAAATAACCATTTGATCCAACAACAATAACCAGCAAATATATTCAAATAACCAGCAATTATATTCTTATAAACCTTCTCAAAAAATGGTTTTGTATTATACGACAGCAATACAATAACCATGAATTACAACATCCCAATCAGAAATACAGAAATATAGTAAGACTGGATGATAAAGAACCTGTAAAACAATGGCGAACTCTGATGTGAATCCGCACCGGAGATGAACTGGGTTTCCATCCAATCCACCAAGAAAGCCTGAAGGTTTCCGTCCTCAAGTTTCAGATTCGAAAGCTGAAGCTTCTAGAATTCTCAATGAGAAATAAAATCCATAAACTGAAGCATAACTCAATGAGACCCGAAGCCTTCTTTTAAGGCTGCAGCTGTGACTCTTCAGTTTCCCCATTCTATCTCTTCATATTCTCACTCTCTCTTTATATTCCCACTTTAAGTCACTTTTTAAATAAATATGACCGTTAAGTGATAAAGTGATATAATAAATAAAGTGAGAAATCTTTCAGCATTAAAACGGAGGACCAAACGAGCTCGGATGACGACATGTGATAGCTTGCTGGAAAGCTCTCGACGAAACACCCCAAGTGCAATACTGAAATGCCAAGAATTCTAAACCTTGTCGACTTACTATAAATAGTAAGTACCCTAGAAACCTATGGAAACTGCTCTAGTTGGCCTGAAACTGAAATCACCTAGGCCAAATATCTCCTTGAACACTGCCAAGCCTCGGTTAGTCCACTGGACCATGGTAAAAAGGCTAATGACATGGCACGAAATAGTGTGCCCAGAAAAGGGGACATTACAGGTCATCTCTCATGCTAAGCTTGCAAAGTAAGATCATGAAATGACTTCAACATTCCTTCTATTGTGGATACTCGCTCAGTGAAATAATGTGATTTGCTAGTAATCACTTAGGGGACTTACGCTATTCATTCAATGGATATCAACTCTTTGCACTTCTACAAATTTGGCTTCACAATGTGCAATGAAAATGTAATTTGATTTTCCAATTCTCCACTCCAACTTAAACTCAAACTAGCTAATATTGGCTACTTCTACACCTAATTATGAATGCAAGGAATCATGGATGAATTTGGACTCTACTAGATATAGCTTAATCAACGACTCCACCCACCTAGTGCAAGCTTTTAAGGGACACTCGAATGGTTTTCGAATCAATATCCTCCCTCCAATCCCATCAAATGGATGCAAACTAAAGATTGAATATCAATTGAAGTTAAGTGCTTTCAATCATCGGCTAACCACACAAGGCACACTTACAATCAGCAAGAGGCTAGTGGCCTAAATTTGTCAAGTCAATCAAGCAAACATCCACAATAACTTTCATCCAACTAAACTACTTCAACATGAAAAGAAATTTACTACAAGTGAAAGATTGAGGAAACCATGCAACACTTCAAAGCAATATTAAGTAATTCACCATGAGGAACCAACAATGAGTTATCCTTTACTTCAAAAGCATCATAGCAACAATTTGATCAAGTCTTTCCCTAAGCTAGCCTATTCTAATTCTACTACTAGCTCTCTAACTTCTAGCTTCTACTCCACTACTAATTGTCTACTCGTCTAACAAATGAGAAGGCCTTGGCCTTTTATAGATGTCCAATTACAACGATGGGTCAAGATCAATTCAAGATCAAGGGCCAAGATTTAACCCCACAAACTCTAATTAGGGTTTCCAAATTTACAACCAATTACATAGGACACCACATAGTGGGCTAATAAGAAAATTACAATGATTTTGATAGGCAATGAGAAAATAGGACACTTGGCATGTTGTGATTGCTTGTGCTTGAATTTGGAATTCTTTGATTGGAGGAGACAACCAAGTGCCACTTCGTCATCCTTATCTTGTAGATCCATTTATTCATGTGCTTTGAATCCTGGCATGTGGAAAATGTTTGTTAAAACTACAAATATTTCTAGCTCGATTGTTAGAAAGTAACTCTTGATGAAGAAAATCTTGATTCTTAATCCTTCTAACTTTGATTCACCCTTCCGAAACTATTAGCCTCCTATAGGTGATTGAGATGGTTCATGTTTTCAAATTGTTTCCATCTTCTCGAATTTTCTCATGGCTTGAATTGAATTCACCTTCCAATATCTGGTTTTGAATCTTGCATCTTGAATTTGTAGACTTGATTGCATTTATGAACTTGATGTAATTCTTGATTGTTCTTGAAGTCTTGATCTCGCCACTTGAATCTCTCCATTGCCTTCCTCGCTCAACAATTTTCCTTGCAAAACAAGAGGGGGAAAGAGCATTAAATTCTAATGTAATGTCCCCATTTTTTGCAGGTCATTGATCTGATGGTGCCAGGTCATTATTGTGATCCTCGTGGTCTGGCGAGGTGTTTAGAGGGTCTTTGGTGTGAACTTACTATTTATAGTAAGTCAATGGATAGTTTTGATGAGCTCAGATGAGTTAGAGGAGTTGAATGATGCTCTCGGTTTTCATTTTTGGCTTTCGATTTGGGCTCCAAGAATATTGGAGAGCGTCTATTTTTAGTAAGTCACCCCGTCAAGTTCATTCATCATCTTTCATCATCTGGATCAATCCTGTGCAGACAGATTTCGATTCGGACGCTTCTTCAATTGTTTTCGCAAGACAAGTGGTTTATTATTATTATTTAATTAAATTTGCTAAGGTTGCCATTTGTGTTGGTATTATATGCTGGATACCTTAGTGTTATAGCTCGTTGGAACCAAGATGAAAAGTTTTAAATCTTGGGCAAAAGAAACAGGGACCTTGCGTGTCATAATTTCATGATATTGATGAAAAGGTTTTTTTTTTTAGCCAAATGAATTAATAAATTATATTATTCAATATGTGCCTAAGTATAAAAAGTATTTTAAGTGAAAAGTGTGTGAGAGAAGACACTTTTGAATTATAAAAGCAATGCTTTGTGAAAGGAAAATCATCCATTGTTGATTTGATAAAATTTATGAAGTCTCTTGGTTTGAGAAATGGCTAGGGTTTTGAGGATTGATTCCTCTTCTGGCAATTTGAACCATTACAGATTGATGGTGAATTTTGCAGTTGTATCTGAGATCATAGTCCAGTGCTGAAGTATACTGGATGTGTGTGAAGTTTTAATTCTACAAGCAATCTGATTCTGAATTAAATCCAGTGCTGATGTATACTCTGGAATTCTGAGAAGTTTTTAATCTGCAGGCAAATTGGTTAATTCTCCTGGGGTTCGATTTGTTTGTTTGCAGAGGATTGTTTGCTAACATTGTGAACATTGGTAAATCTGACTATTACCAAAATCTGGTTATTAATTGCTGTTGTAAGGAATTATTGCTTGAGTCGTACAATTTTCTTTCAGAGCCGTACCTGTACGGAATTACTGTTGGGGCTGTGTTGGTGTACGGAATTGGTATGTGTGCTCATTTCCTTGCACACGGTTAGCATAGAAGAGACTTCTATTGTCTCACGTCAAGGAAGAAGTAATGTGTGAAGTGCTGCGTGTACTTTCAGTGGGCTGCCGTAAGACATTTGGAGCTGTGTCTATTGTTTGGAAAGCATCATAAGCTACAAGCACGTGGAATTATCAGGTGCTCATCTATTGGAGGAATGAATTGTAATTGTAATGTGTTATTTATTTTGGAACAAAGAAATAAATATAGAGTTTATGCAGAGATTTGTATTGTTTTAGTTTAATATCTGAATTTGGAGGAAGTTATTTAAATTTGCAATTAAATTGGACTTAGAAGTCAGTTTGCATTATAAGAGCCAGCCAAGGCTCTTTACATTCATAAAATCTATACAAAAGGAATCTTACAATTTTTTAATCAGATTTAAAGGCAGTCCTAATTTCTTTCCTTATAGAATGTTAGTCATCTTAGCATGAGAAAGTTAGGAATCCAAATACACATAATTCTGATATTGCATCGTGAACCTGAGATGAAACAGCATCATGCTAAAATCTGGAGAAAAACAATGAATCTCACCATTCCACACACCCAGATTTTGTTTCTCTTACTCTAACCATGCCTAATTTCTAGAGCAATCTGCCCAACTTGCCCAGTACTACTGCCTTCTAGATGTTGAGCTATCAATCTGTATGCTGTCCAGCACTTAGGAGATAGTTCGCTGCAAATACAGAGATATAGCTCACTGGGAATAGCAGAGCTTAATTTGCTTTGTAGGTCTAACGTCTCATTTATAGGTGATCTGGGTGTGAAGAGGCACGTTACCTAACAATGCTGACCTGGCCTCCTTTAGCCAATAGAATTTCATTAAATTTAATTCATTTCAGCCTCATAAGGCCGACCTGCCAGTGGGGGTTTGTTTTAGCTTGTTTAAATTTTGAATTTCCTCCATCAAAGCTGACTGGTGCATGCCTAAAGGCTGGGTAGAAATGGATGAAGTTTGGGCAAAAAATGCCTAGGAGAGGGCGGACCTCTCTTGGGCAATGTCCTCAAGCTGCAGACAAAATCACCCTACGTCATCCATAATTTTGCATCGAAATCTGGCCTAAACAGGGTGTCGGAACTCTCAGAATCTTGGGCAACATCTTTAAATCAAACATCAAACTTGCCCCCCCCCCTTCTTCGAACCACCTTCCACCTCAGTTTGCTAAATTCGATTTCTGACTGAGATATTGTCTTGAAAAGATGAAGATCTTGTTTGAATAAAGGAGTGGAAATGTCAAGTTTTGGGGCAATATCTTTTAAAAAGCAAACTCTAATCTGCCCTCTATTAACTTCATCAATCAGATTTTTAGCTCAAACTTCACTCACTTTTTTCCAATTCGAATCAGGTTGCAAACTCCATGCTACAACTATGGGGCAGAATTTTCATGGTTCTAGGAAAACATTGCCCAAAGTGGGTCGCATTCCAACCCATCTTGGGCATTTTCCTTAAAAAATTTAATCACTATTACTAAGGCATCTTCCATTGTTTTTGTCCAGATTTGCAAAGTCCTCACTGATTTAACTTGACACCCAAAGATTGGCTTGAAAGGTAAGGTCGGAAATCATCAAGATTTGGGCATTAATGCCCAAAGAGGGTTGGATTCCGACCCAAGTTGGGCAAACTCAGTCAAAAACTCAGTCCTTCCCACCAAAACTTCCAGCCCTCTAGTCACTTTTCCATCAAATTTTGCCCAATTTCAATCAGACTTTAAATGCACCAAAGTTTTGAGTTAAAATGGAAGGTCGGAATTTTCAGAATTTTGGGAAATAATGGCCAAAGAGGGTCGGATTCCAACCCATCTTGGGCATTTCAGTCATTCACATAAAATTTTCTAAGTGTTGAATTCTCTAAATTGCCCTCCTTTCTCATTATTTCACTCAAATTCGCAAGTTTTTAAACAAAATTTAGTGGCATCAAGAGATTTTTCCTAAAAGGGAGGGGCGGAATTTGGGTAATGTTGATCATTAATGCCCAAAGAGGGTCGGATTCCGACCCTTTGTGGGCAATCTGCCTGTAAGTTAACTCTACAATTCAACACTTAGTCATTTTCAACTCAGTAGGTGGGAGGATTTATACAAATATAACATTTAAGTATAAGTTACATTTATTAACTTATACTTTAAGTTATATTTGTATAAATATTGTCAGGATGTTTGAGATAGGTTTCGGCTTGATAGGAGTTATAATAAGGATTATAGATTTTGGAGGTTTTAAAAAAAATTCTAAACTTAGCCAAATTTCAGGATTCAGCACGCCTTCAACATTATTACCCCCCACAACCTTTCTTGACTTTCTAAGGTCTAATTTAAGCTGGAACAAGGATTTCTCTAAAGGCTTTAACTCATTTCATCCCAAATCCCTTGGTTTCAATTCTATAACCCTGAAAGATGTAGCTCAACTCTTGCTCACACCCCAGACAGACATTACTTCCCCGCAGGCCAAAATTGCTCATACTCACTCTCGGACTTGGAGACTTGAAAAAAGTTGCCGACTAAACCTACCTAAGACCACTACAACTACCACTAAAGCCAAAAGAGGGGTCCCCATTTGCAATGGGGCGATGGTGTGAAAACCTCACAACACACGTCTCTTTTTCCAAGTCAAAGAATAGGGTTTTATAAAACAGTTGCATGTATTTACTTAAGTAGTTTTCTGATCTGCAATGTTAATGCGATACAAATGTATGGGTTTTAAAATGTAATAGCTTCACATATACTTTCATAACTAAACTTGGCATTCATTAACCAAATGAGTAGCACTTATTGTTAATTATTATCATTAATGTGTTGCCATTGATGTTATTGTTCTAGTCGGTCTGACATTCATATCTCAGGTTCTATCTTTGGGTCCAGCAGCAGTTTTACTGACAGCGGTATCACCAGCACATGCTTTATCTTTACTATGGCACACCGATGTTTATGCTCAGCGTGAGATATACTTTGGTATGGCCGACATCTCCAACACTTTTTGGTTGTGTGCTCACAAGATTTAATCTTCAATCCAAGATGACATGAAAGGATATAGCTTCAATGTTTGTATATAAATGAAGCGGCATCAACACATGAAAGAGACGACTATGTTGATATGATAGATGATATGTGATATGTAAATGTGATTTATTGATGTATATAGCAGACCGATACATGTAATTTAGTGACTATATAGAAGGATACTTGTAGTTCAGTGAGAACTATATTTTATGCATATACAAATGCAATTATGACAATTCAAATTTTGTATTTCATACTTCAGCTACAAGCCGCCTTTCAGCTATAACAGCTGCTTTTATAATTTGGGCAGTGAGCCCCTCCTGGCAATGAGCCACCGCTATATTTAGTAACGGTTACCTAATACTTGAGAGTTAACCCTCTCCATGGTTTTTCCCATCTTGGGTTTCCACAATAAAAATTTGATGTTATGTGATTTTGCTTTATTCTCTTTCTCCTCTTTCCCTTTCAGGAAGTTTAAATTATGTTATGTGGACAGTTATTTAAAAGTTTTAAATCTTTAAAGGAAATACTGATTCACCCCTCCCCTCTCAATATTTTGGATGTTCAACAATTGGTATCAGAGCTAGTTCCTTTGGAAGAGTCTAACAGCTCGAAGGAGATCTGGAAGGTTGAACATACTATGCCTAGATCCATGAATGAAAGAGAACTCATGTCCGTATATGAAGATCTTGAATCTGTTGAAGATGAAAACAAGGAACTATCATAAAATCTTCAAATGGCTAATGACCGCATTTGGAAGTTAAAAGATCAGATCCGAAAATTCAAGCTAAGACATAAAGAGGTTAGTATTGAACTCAAATTAGCAAATGATACTATCATTGATCTAAGAGCTAAAAGTGAAGAAGATGAAAAGACCAAGAAGCATCTGAATAATATGATCAAAAGCAAATCTGAGGAATGCAAGAAATTAAAACAAGAGGTTAAATCTCTCAAATTAAATCTATAAGAATCAAATAAGAATGAAGACAAATTCAAAACTAGTTCGAAGGAGCTCCATAAAATGCTGAATGATCAAAGAACTTCAGCAATAAGAAAGGCCTAGGATGTGAAATTGACAAATGCTCGCATAGCAAACATGAAGAAAAGAAAGAACCAGATCAAGTAAGAGAAGATAAGACCGAATATGACAAGGAGGACAAAGGTAAGTCTCCATTAAACCATCAGGTAAGCAAAAAACCCTATTCTTTCAATGGTCATTGTTTCAATTGTAAATAATTAGGCCATAAAGCATCAAATTGTAAGAATAGAACAAATCAGAATGATAGATCCTACACTGGTAGATGTTTTAACTGCAATATTTATGGTCATAAGGCAAATCAAAGTAGGAAACCAAATAAAAGCAATCATTTTACTGGTTATTGTTATACTTGTTATGCATATGGACATAAGGCTAACAAGTGTCGGTCAAAGCAAGAAAAGAAGACCAATAGGTGTTATATGTACAATAAGTTTGGGCATATAGCAAGATTTTGCAAATTCGTTGAAGTCAAGCCAACTGAACCAGTGAAGAAGATCAACAAAGAGGAAGTTAAAGCAGAGATGAAAAAGCTCTAGGGAAAGAAGGAAGACAGTGGTTTTAGCTCTAGTACAAAGATCTGTTCTAGTAATTAGCAGCCCTTTGGTGGTTGGCAGAGGGAGAAATGTTCTAAGGTTGTCAAATGTTCCTTCCCTTCAAGTGTGAAATGGTAACAAACATGTCAGATCTACTCCATCAAGGAGTCTACGGTAAAGAAAGAACAGGAAACAGAGTGGTAATCCGGTAAATTTCACATCCGACTTGTGGAAAAGTAATCATGTAGTGGGAATACGACGCATTTAATGCAAAAAGGGCATTTATTACGAATTTAGTTTAAAAGGGTTTGAACAAGTCACAAAGTAAAGAAGGATTTCAAGAGCGCTAAAGAGAAGAGCTGATGCATGAACTAGGGTTTTACAATTTCCGACAAAGGTATTTTTTCTCTGTCTTATATTTCATCTGCATTTTCTACTATGGCTACTCCTATTTTGGTGAATGCATCTGCTAAGCCCCGTCCTAAATTTAAGAGATTCCCAGAAATTTCAACTAAGAATTATAAGGCTAGATGTTTGTTGCGAATTCCTCAAGCTGTTGTACTTGTAAAGGATGTTAGAATTCATCTCCATTATGAGTTGGATGAATTTGATCTCACAAAATTGTTAGATTTATGGGTAGTTGAGTTATCTAATAAAGATTTAAGGGTCAAACCAGAATTTAGGGTTTTGGTTGAAAAGAAATATGATGTATGGAACAATTTCTTGTTCTTTGGTTATGATGAGAAATGAGCCAGAATGGCAATTAGTAGGTTCCATGATACATTTTTTATGGCTAGACAAATCACATTTGATTAGCAAGGATGTAATGAGGGCATTTACAGAGCTAAATGATACCAATGTTCTACCAAAATCAAAGGCAATGAAGAACAAAGATGTTGAACACCTCACAGTTGCAGTTTATGACGGCAGGTGCTTGGATGTTCACACTGTTACAAATCCTACGGTGAAATTTGCAGCTAAGGTTATAGGAAACAAGGTCTACTACTCCAATCGAGAGAACTCAATTTCTGCTACTGCAATGTTCACGGCTTATGACATGGTCGTAAATGGTGTTGACTATGATCGGTGTGAGCTCATCAAGGAGCAATTTATTGAAAATCTGAACTAGTGCAAGACGAGCAAGAAGGATCTTGCGTTCCAGTTCATTACTCTAGCTTTGTGGTTGTTCTACTTCATGAACACTTAGCCCGATCAAGGTACAATAATCTGGGCATCTAACAGATCGATAGCACACCATATTGCTGACCACGTGAGGAGGTACAAGGACACTACCACTCAGGAGATGGAATTAGCATCATTTTTCTCTTTACTACAATACAAAATGCATAACCAGGATAGGATTCCCAAATTTGTTGTTGAAAAGTATAAGAATGACATTACTTTCATTGTTACTATTGATAAGTGTATAATGGAGGCAGTAGAACCAAGAACTCAATGGATACCAACACTAGGATATGAAGCATTAGAGGAATTGGTCAATAGCTATGCAAAAGTACTCTTGGAGAGTCCAGTGGATACCTCTAAGAAGAGGTTCGATACAGTAGAAGAAAAGTCCAGTGAGATTTATAGAGAACATGTGTCCAAGGATATCAAGAAGAAAGTTTAGAAACAAATGAAGGAGATTGAGGCAAGAGGAGGTATGACAGGTGAAGAGCTTGTTTCTCTTAAAAGAATCACTCAGAGTGTCATCGGTAGCTCATTCAACAAGGCTACTAAGGCAGTTGCTCCTTCGGATGTGAAGCTTGAGAAGGCTGAGAAAGAAAGTCCATCCGGAAAGAAAGTCTTCCTGCCCCTACTCTATCTAAGAAGGTGAGAACCAAAGCCACTAGGGCTAATCCAATTTTAGTGGAATCTGGGGAAGAATCAGATTCAGGTCTGGGAGAAGAAAGCTAAAAAGGTAACCCAAGATCCCTTTGATGTAGATACTTTGTTTGAAATACTTTCAGAAGGTAGCATAGATGAAGTTGGTAGTTCGTATGAGTCTACCACTTCAAAAGGAAAAGAAAATATTACACGAGCATTCCTACAGTAGTGTGTACTAGGTTAGATGTTGATATAGATAACTTCAAAAAAGACATTTTGGATACTCTGTAGGTAGGATTATATAGAATCCGTGTAGAGGCAAAATGAATAGTTCAAGATATTCTCAGCACAGCTATGGCTAAGGTTTCCAAGCTTGCAAAGAAAGAATTTTTGCCAAGTTTTACATCAATAACAAAATATGAGGTAGGAAGGACAAGGAAAAGACTACACATTTTCAAGGAAAGGAAAGGTGCAGCAATTCAGATGAAGGAAGAGATTGTCAGTGAGCTAACTAATATGGCAAGTAAGTTGGGTATGTTGTCTAGTGATGAGTTTGGTCCATCATCTACTACTCCTACACCGTCTCATAAAGATTTCAATAAAGAAAATCCCACAAGTCTTATTCCAGAATATAGTGATGAAGATGTCTATACCCTTGATCAGAATCCTCCGGAAATAGAGCATCCACGCTCTTCGGTCAGAACCTTTGCTTGGGTAGGTTCATCTGTTGTTGAAGAAGTACAAGAAAAAGAAGAGAAAATGGAAAACAGAGAAGAAAAAGTAGAAGAGAAAGTTGAGAGAAAAGAAGAAGAGGGAACCAAGAAAGAAGTAGAAGAAAGAACTCGGGCAGAAGAAGGGAAAGAGGAGAAGGAAGTAGAGAAAGAAGAGAAAGTAAAAGAGAAAGAGGAAACTAGAAAAGTTGTTGCAGAAGTTAGCACCGGTAAGCAGGTACAGAACATGGTGCAGCAAAGGAAAGACAAAGAACCGGTAACAAAGAACCAACAGTCAAACTAAGTCAACTTCCAAAAACACGTTAGGCACAATTGGTTTGGCTAGGTCTAGGCTCCATGGGTACAAAACTGGGATCTTTTCTTTTCTTCTCTCATAAAAATAATAAAACAAATCCCATCCTGATTTTAGTATAATAGCATCCCTACATTTCAAACATTTATCCCTAAACAAGAACTTATACCCTTTATCTTCTAAATTAGGGAGAATGTCAAGGATTGGCTGTTGTAATGGCCTTTTCTCCTTCTTAGGGGTGGAAGATTACCTTTCGTGATTCCAGACTGTGCCTACTTTGGCGTCATTGTGTAAATTCTACTTAATTACCAACTAGGGTTTACATTCTTCTTCACAAAGCTATTTGAAACCAACAATTGACAATGCTCTTGAATTTCACAAAGGAGATGTCTGAAATCACTTACTGGTTAATATGGCACCTAAAAACCTTGTCTTAGCTTGATTTCTTCTTTGTACCACACAGAGCTCCAATAATGAACTTCTTCAAACTCACAGTGATTAAAATGACATGGGCACCTGAGATCATTTACTCCTAAAGTCGACCAGCTTCGCCATGACTGCTAGCTTGTGTGAAGATGACACAATCTGCCACTATCTCCAACATTAAATTCCGACTGTCAATTAAATTGGGATGAATGGCCCAAATGTATTCACAGGTACATGTAGTCTATTCAATTTATTCACATACTGTTGTCCCGCAATCTATGTTTATTATACCAATGGGATAACTACTGCCCAAACACGTGGTTCTTATTCCTCCCACCACACCACTATATAACCATGATTTGAGTACTTACCCTCAACGGGCCAACGGTAGACTTTTTCAACCTTCGTTCCCCTTACCGCTACACCAAAAGCTTTAACTCTAGTCTCATCATCATCACCATTGCGGGACAACGGGAAAGCCTTCTTTCTTTTATGATAACACCTTACCACTATCCTGCAATCAAACTATGAGTCGACTTCTCCATTCCAGCAGGCCTATGATACTCCACCCACACTTCATCCATTCATCCTCTTGTACTACAGAAGGGAGTATATGTTGAGGGATAATATGTACGGTGCAGCGGTAAACATCTATTGATTGTTGTATCTCCACAACCCACCTATAAGTTGTATCTCATCATTGTCACAAGGTTGCACTCCCCTCCACCACCAACTTGCAACCGACCATTAAGATTGAAGTCTAAGCTTTGTGGCAGTGTAGTAACACTCAATCCTCCACCAGCAACTCACATGTGATCATTATAACTAACTTTTATCTTTGTGGGAATGCAATATGCTACTTATATACATGTACATAATGAAAACACAAGGATGCAACACAATAGGAAGGGATATTGATATAGTGAGGACACTTAACAAGAAATTTTGACTTTAAGACATAAATGGTAGAAAATGACCAAGACCTTTACAATGGTAATTTTAGGATTAGGGCTTACCAAACTAGCAAAATTAGATCATACTTTACACAAAAAAATTCATGTTCCAATAGGCTCTAAAGTGGAAACCACATATAATCACATTTTTTGGATACCATGTGTAGTCCACTCACTCAATTTAATCATGCAAAAGATTGGCACACAAATTGAATGGGTCAAACAAGTTTACACTAAAGCCGAGGAGATTCAAATGTTTGTGACTAGCCATCACATGCCACAAGCCATATTTGGGATCTTCTCCAAGTTCGAGTTGTTGAAACTTGAAAGTAATTTAACTTTTTTTTTAATTTTTTAGTTTTCAGTTTTTTATAGTTGATATATGACGTTTATTTTTTATGCCATGTTAGGTTGCCGAAACACAATTTGCATCTCACAAAATCATCTTAAGACAACTTGTTAAGGTGTGAGAGGCCTTGAGTGCTATGGTGACGTAGACCAAGGCAGGGAGGATCCAATTAAGGACAATCCAGCCTTACAGCTTCATAATTACACAACGGAAAAACACAACACAACAAGATGTTTCAACTCAATTTCATTAACATGCCCGGTTGTAAGGCCTTCCAAGTAAGGGCCAATTACAACAGAAACAAGTTCTCCAAGATCCACACAGATCCAATACAAACTTAGCTAGTTCAGCTCTAAAACAATCAGCAGCTGATGGAAACCCTAAGGCAGATCTAAACTTGAGCTCGCAAGCCTCCAAGCAATCTCCCTGTCTCCAAACCTCAACCACTAGCTCTGCTAATACAAACTATCAGATAACAATCTGATCTGCAAGATCATGCAAGATCTTTTCCACAACTTCACCAACTCCAGCTTTCAAAACCTCTAATCTGATCTTTGAGCTATCCAAGTCATTTGCTACCCCTAAACATCTACCCAAACATCCTATAAATACTAATCATCAGCCACAAGTCGGCTGGATGAAACCATTAACTCCCCCTAAAAAATATTAAATGCAACACAAGTCGGCTTCAAAATAGCCTTACAAACATTTAATTCAACATGTCGGTCTGTAACAACAGCTACCAACAATAAATGCACCAAGTCTGCCCAACAAATCACACAGAACTCCAATCCGTAAACCAGAACTACCGAGCATCAATGAAATAACCGAGCATGCCAAGCATCGCCGAGCACCGCAGGCATCGTCGAGTAACACTTTCACCGAGCGCCAGAGATCACCGAGTTCCTTCAGCGACCGAGCTTCCTTCAATTATCAAGACCGTCGGTCAAGGCTGCAACCGAGTAACACCGGCCAAACAACACACCTCCATGCAGATTCACCGAGTACCCTAGAATGTCCCTGCATCATATGGTCATCAACATCTTGTGGAGTGTATGGAAGCAATCAAACACAAAAAGTGCCTAAAAAGTAAGAGCATGGATTCTCCAATCCAGTGACTTCAATAATGGAGCGCAACTACTGCTCACGATTTCAGTATGGTCTCACACTTCTACTCAAGTATAGTCTAGTCCTATCCCAATATAGTCTAGTCTAGATCCGGCTGGATCAAAATAGTAATTGAGTCAATCGTTCTACCATGAGGATTTGTCAATCACAGGTGGGTGGGAGAATAACGAAGTCCCAATTAATCTTCTATTAAAAGAATTAAAAAAAGAAGTTTTCTGAACCCAGGAGTCAATAAGTAAGTTGGCGCAAATCATCCCGTCCATAATGATGAGTGGTGGGATCATGCAAAATATGTTTTTAGTTTCACTAGGCCCAGCATGAGCATGATTAGCTATGTTGATACTAATCCCCTATGTTTGGGTGAAACTTATGATGGTATCGACACCATGGTGGAGAACATAAGAACAATAATAGAGGCCAAGAAACATGACCCAATGGATACATTTTTCAAAATTGTGTAAAAATTGTTGTTACCATTGAAATAAAATGACCACCCCCTTACACCTCTTAGCATTTGCTTTGTCACCAAAGTTTTATGGCAAAAAGATACTTGCATTACCAAGGAGAGTGGCACCATATAGAGATGTGGAAGTTGCTATTGGCTACAAGACTGCATTTAGAAAGATATATTCAGATGATGAAACTCAAAATATTGCCTTGAGCGAGTTTGGCCAATTTGTATCCTCAAAAAATCATCATGTTTCCGCTATTCATGCAAAATACAGGATGAGAGTTGATGAGTGATGTACATGGTCAAGGCTTCATTTTCTTGCAGCCACTTGCAATTAAAATTCTCTCCCAAGTGCAAATCTTTTCATTTTTTATTTTTTCATTTTTCATTTGATTCTATGATATTAAAATATTTTATTTAACAATCTATGTTTTAACTTATTAAGTTTTGATTCTTGAATTATAAAATTAAATACTAAATGTTGTAGGCAAACTCAATAACTTGCAAGTTCTTCTTTAGCTAAGCAGAATTGGAGTACATACTCCATCCACTCAGTCAAGCACAATTGCTTGGGTGCAGAAAAAGAGAAGGATTTGGTCTAGATGCACTCCAACCTTTGTCTATTGTCACATAAGCAACCATAATACAATGAGGGTTTGACAAGGAATTGGGATCTAGCCTCCAATGTGCTAATTTAGATTCCACTGTTGCACAACTTGCCCAAGTCTCTATAGATGAACATGAGACAGCTCTTACACATGACACAGACGTAGTTAGTGCAAGTGGTAACCTAATGGATTGTGGTTCAAATGAAGTTGAGCCAGATGTTGACCTTGATGCCTCTAATGAAGATGAATATGGCATTGAATATTAAATATGGCTTGTAATTCGAATTTTCATTGTGTGATGACATTTTGAGACTCGAATATTATCATTTTTGCAAATTATGAATATGATATATGAGGTATTTTATTTATAATTTTATTGGCAATTATGGATTCATAAGTATCACTCTTCTTTTAATATCTATAACTTTGATTTTTGAACATGTATACATAAATTTATAATGTGTACATACACAAACACTGATGTACCCATAACCATACCCAAATTGGCAAATTCGCTCCTACAAGAGCATTTTGAGAAAAAACGATCACACACAGTGAGCCTCTAAGTTAGCCTCTAAGTTATTGGGGTTCTTGAAACCAACAAAAATCATGTGGGCATAATCACTATTGGACAATCACTAGAATTTGTGATTGTCCCATGTGGATGAGCCAAAAAAAAGAGTGACCCTTATTCTCTCACCTAAATGGTGTGGGGATCACGACATGGTATCACTCATATTGGGGCTTCACAAGGTCAGGTCCACTTGAGAGCAACATGTCTGCAACATTAGATAAAGAGGATAAACCATCAATGAACTTTCTATCTAACGAGGATCTCAACCACTCTGCCTAAAGGGTCCAACTCCATAGGGCGCCCACTTTTGCAACAAACCCCCTTGAAGGTACAAGAAGAAGGCAAAGTTGCTTTCATTGCAACTTGCTTCAAGGCTTTGAAGTGGGGAAAATGCAGCAAGGTATTTTCTTTATTTGCTCAATGGGGTGCACTGTATAGGGTTCCTACATTCAATTTCAAAGCTCCTAGTTCTGCCAAATTGATTTAAGTGTTCTATTTCCAAAAATGATCTCCAATTGCCTTGGTGGCCCCTCACTATCCCTCCATGTCATTTCCAACTTCCCCTTGAAGGATATCCCTATTAGTTGACCACATCAAACTTATCTATCTTTCATTTCTAAAATGCTTCAGATTTTACTCCATTATTCTAGCACTCACCTCATATATTGCTAGTCATGTTGTTCATTGAGAACATCGAGCACAACCATTAATTTGTCCAAACTTGTTTCCTTGCTTATCTTTATCACATTTTTTTTTCTCTTCAGATGTCCCATCTCATTTCATTAGATGTCACGTTTCACATTTTTCACATTCTTTACATTTTCATTTCATTTACAAAAATGTATTACTATTCACACTTGCCAATGATGAAACCACACACATCACAAATGCATCTCATCCACATTTACCTTCAACTACCTTAGGCGTAACTTCCATCAAGCAAATTCGGTGCCACTTAAGTCTTCTATTCATCTTGACTTCACCTACAACCATCTCTCAAGATGTGTCGCATGCCAAAGGGACAATTAATGTGCCAATAAGGCAATCAAGGTAACATCCATAACACAAATCTCTTTATTTTAGTAGTTTCATTTATATTATGAATGCCATGCTCTTCATCTATTAGACAGCATATTAGTCTTCACAGCTCTTGTTGATCACCTAGTGGCACCCCCTCTTACAAACAACTATTAATGCCCTGGACCAACGGATCAACACTCTTGAACCATGTTGTATCTAGAATTATTTTTTTAACTTTATCCTATTTAGGAGATCATCATATTATACAGACCTATTTCTGGCCCAACACACAATTGGCTAGTATTTTTGCAAACATTTATCTATTTAAAGCAACGTTCTAGGACTCGCAAAGTCCATGCCTAACTCGGCAAGTCCGAGCCAGAGTCAAGCCAGCCGAGTCTAGCTGCCTCTGGACTTGGACTCGGCCGAGTCAGGCATGGACTCGCCGAGTCCTGCCGAGTCTATGGACTCGCCGGACTCATCGAGTCCCGATGCCTAGACTCGGCCGGCGGTCAGCGCTTAAAAAAAACATTTTTTTATTATTTCACTTCGTTTTTTTGGTTTGTTTTGCCTTTTATAATGTCTTTGACCTAAAAAGGTCATTCTATCACTTGCATAAGGAAAGAAGAGAGAATGGAGACTTGGAGTGGGTTGATCAGGTGGATCGAGAGGCAAAGGCAGTAGTGATGGCACAGGAGGAGGCTAGAGCACGAGGAGACCCAGTGCAGGACCCTGAGGCTGAGAGTGGTGGATCCAAGTCTGATGATGAGGATTATGAGGAGGGTAATGATGAGGAGGTTTCCGATGAGCATGTCACTGAGGATCCTGTTTCGGTTCAGCCTCAGACACAGGGAGAGAGGATGGCTATAGAGTCTTCCATTTGTCATTTTAGGCGTACTCGTAGGAGGACATAGGCTACTATGAGGCTATGAGCCTTTATTTTGAATCTTTGATATATGTTTTGAGCTTCTCATTCCATGGATTTCATATTCCATGAATATTGTAGACATTTTGATTTATCATTTGACAATGACACTATATTTCAGATTTCTATATGTTATTTGGTTTAACAGTGTCAATAACTTTAACTAGTTTTCTTCAGAAATCTGTATTTTTACTTATGTGATCTATGCAAAGTTGTGTATGTGTGCAAAGGAGTTTCTATTTATCTCAATTATTGTGTATTAGATGTTAATTGACTAAATATTGCAGGAAAAAAACTTAAAATCCTTAAAAATCTTTGCATTTCATGGGTTTTTTGATTTGCCGAGTCCGGGCGCCGAGTCCGAGTCCGAGTCCATTTTGAGCTTTTCGAGTCCGAGGCGAGTCCGAGTCTTGGAACTATGATTTAAAGATGATAGGAGATTAGACAATTGTTGAGAAGAGACTGTACTTTTTTGTTTGCATATAATGGCTAAATATATATAGGTGGTGGATTATATTAACCATTTCTAACTCCACTCGCTAACAAATGCTTTGAGGTGACATTAATTATTGTGAACATACAAATCGCTAGAGGAAATGAATACTCCTTGAAGCCGTCTTATGATGACTTACACAGGTCAAGCTCGACAAAAATAAAACTTTAATTATAAAAATTATTAAAAAAAGGATCAAATTTTAGAACAAAGACATTCGCCAAAGCTCTTCTATATGGATAACCTGTGTTTAAGTAGGAATCTATAGATAAACCATTAAGTATATTTTTAACAAATTATTATTAGTAATCATTTCAATGATGGTCTCCTTATAAAATTTGTCAATAATCCAGCAATTAGCACATTTTACTGTCAAAAGCAGAGAGTTCAATAAAATAAATCTGAAAAGTAAAACAACAAATGTCGAGAATATTTTCTTCTACTAATAGGAGGGCAAAGAAGCAAGAACAGGAATGTAAAAGTCAGATGCCGTTGGCTCAAGCTGAGGTAACAGGACCTTCAAGGAGAAACCGAAGTTAACAGTGGCAGGAGGAATTTGTCATAACCATAGAACAGTTCTCGCAATAAATTGTTTTCCCCTGGCTTCGGGATCCTAATGAGTAATCTAGCTGAGGTTCATGAAATTCAGTATTGCATGTGAGTAGCTCAAGAGTTTGTCCTTCTGTTTGGATAAGCAACCCAGGCCTCACAAGCAGTGGAAATGGTTAAGCCGCTGTTAAATTTTAATAGCATAGTTTGACTACTAGTTCAATTGGTGATTCTGGCTTCCCCACGCGAGAAGCTTTGAACTTGGAAAGATCAGGAAGAGCCTATAAAGCAATCTCCCAAGGGGAAATGGTATGGCTCCAAAATTATGAAAGATTCTGGTTCTGCAAGAGTGACAAAACTATGATGAATTGATGTTCGGATCCTACAGTTGAGTGTTGTCAGCAAGAAACGTACTGACAGTTAGTTTTTTTGTTTGGTGGGATTTGAACCGTGTAGTTTTTACTTTTTAGTCATCTTATGAAGACACCGATGAGTAATAATCACATGGCAAAGGTGCAAACTTAACATGTCAATTGTTTTTCGCTCTTTTGCTTATAACTATGTTTGTGATTTTTGGAACGTTAATGCCAAAGAGGCTAATGTTCCTTGGGCCAATTAAACTTCTTTATAAGGCTACTTAGATCTTTAGACTGTTTAAATATTGGTTGTGAGTGGCAATCTGGAAGTCTAGATTAGTTCCTTGAATGTGTGGAAAAGGTAATGGATATTTTAATTCATAAAAATTCGTGTCTTTTGCCAGGGTTCAAAGTCAGTAACTAAATAGCAGGCAGAGAAGATGAGCTTCAAATATTTCAAAAAAGCAATCTTTATTTGAAAAGTTGTGAAGCCCGGCATAATAGTAATGTAAATGGCAAAAGGGGTATGAAACAAAACAAACCCACCTGTTACCCTTGATTTTGAACCAAGCCTCTGCACAGTGTTTATGAGAAACAGCGAGATCATCTTTGCAGGCACATCCTAAGACAATGGATGTCCCTGCATCTGCCTCCACACCCAGATGACATATTCTACATTCCTTTTCACCTCCAATCCCACTTTCGCTTACCTCTAATTGGCATTTCTCTCTCACGCCACTGGGACCCAGATGATTACCCGCTTCTTTCAGCTCCTCCAATTCGGGACCCTTTTCAAGATCTAAATCTGCTATCTCGGGATCCTCCTCCTCTTCCTCGTCATCATTCTCCTCGTCATCATAAGCCCCTCCTCCATTCGATGTATACGGCGAATGCCAGCACTCCTCTTCAGCGTCCGAATAATCGTGGCTTTCTGCGCTGCAGCTCTCATCCAAGGATGCTCTACCTTCTTCCACTCTAACTGAAACACCTGAACTCTTGTCCATTCTAATCACCATAATACTGATGCTTCTTATTCATTAACACGATCCCGCATTGTGCCGTAGCAAGATATTTTACAACTAACTGAAGCTCGCTATATGCTTAACTAGAATGTACAATCATGGAATTCAAATGAAACCCACAAAGCAAGCCTGGCATGCTTGGCGGGGGAGCAATTTCAATGTTTGAAATCCCCCAGAGCCGTGTAAGCCGACATCTTACCCGCACAACCGAGTAGCTTACAGTTTTTGACGCTCCTCGCAACTCCCAACCACCGTTAGTCATAAAGTCAAATAAATATAATCTCATGTTACTTTTCCTTGGATTTCCAAGTGCTTTGATAGATAGATTGATAAGCAACTCCTGTCTTCCCCCAACCGTGGGAGGGAGAATGGAAATAAGAATTGGGAGGGCAACTACCTTCCTAGCTACTCCGCTGTTCAATTTATTCCCCGCTTTCTGGCTCACTCTTGTCTTCACGTTTATCGCGTCGTCTTCCACTCATTATTCAATTTGTTTTATGTTTTGTACAAAAGCGCAATGGCCAAAATCTCCTTCGAAAATTTGAATGACTTTGAAGGGCGATGTAATGGTTCATACTTCAAATCCATATAGATTAATAGAGATATCACTGTCTTTAGTTTTTGTCGCACTCCTTAAATAGTTTTTATATGTTTTTTTTAAGATTTTTATAAAAAAGATAGTTATTTTGGTTGCCATGTTATCTATAGGGGGATTATGAATAGTAAGATGGATGTTGAAACTACATTCTAAAAATCAAAGAGCACTTGGACTCATTCGATTTGTTAACATGTTATTCTTAAAAAAGTAAAATTATATCTTCAAGTATATTTGTTTTCCTATTTATTTCAGGTATTATTTTTATTGTTGTAAATTTTCAGCAGTGAATATTGTAGCTATTATCAACCGCACCCTTCATCCAAAGTTGTTTGAAGGCATTTTGAGGTCATACAAGAGTGATAGATTGAGTAGAATTGAGAAAAATCAAAAATTCAGTTATTTAGTATTTTTCTATGTTTCAAAAAGATTCTATGTTTCAAAAAGAGACATTTTCAGAGGCCTTTGGAGTGGAATTTGGGGTTGAAAATGTCATATGTCCCTCAACACGATGTGTCAAAGGCATGGTGCTAAGGGATTGATTTAAGATCTCTTGAAGACCTCTCCAACCAGGTATTTTGTTCTAATTTTTTAGCACCGAGCAAAAAGTTATGACCCCTCAAAGTTGGGGTAGCAAAATACCAAAATGGCACATTTTTTATCAGGCCTGCAAGCCTCTTTTGCTTCAGATGCTTCATCTTCCAAAGTGCGCTCACTACAAAGAGCACCAAGCATCAGCATTGTGGAGATTTTCAATGCTAAGGGAAGGCATATGCAAAGAAAATCATGTCGGAATGCTACATGTCAACATCACAGAGTTTCAAATGCCTTCGTGCGAGGTTTCCCCCTCCAAGTCTGTAATAGTGACACGTGTCCAGTCTGTGGTCACATAATTCAAAAATAGTGGGGTCCACCTCCATCAAAGAAAAATGCTACTTTTTTAGTTAGCGGCAAAACTCGAGACAATTTTGACCCAGAAATGAAATCGCCTTTATGTGCAAAAAGCAAAGAACCGTAGTGAGTGGAGTTGGAAATTTATTCCCTCGTAATGGTGAAAAGGTTGCAAAAAGCATAGGTGGCATCCATTTTGTGTGTGTGGAAGGAGAGTAATGATGCAGTGATCTGCATGTTGAGATAGTTGTAGTAACTACAATGATGACTCTTCCACACGACACAAGTGTAAGACCCTTTTTGGCCACGTTTTTGAGGATTTTTTTTCAAGGTTTTTTCTATAAAAGCCTATGGGCACATTGTAAAAAAAAAGAGTTCGGTTAGATCTAGAATTTATGTTCTATGAGTCTTTTGTTCATTGTGTAGAACACTTAAAAATAGTTGCAGTTTCATTTTTCAGACCTTAGCATTATAATTTTTACATAATCAATAGAGGAGATATATTGGACTATGTCCAGTTTGCTTTTACTATGTGTTTTCTTCTATTTTGTGGATAGTTTCAAAGCTCTGTGTCAATATTGAATGACTATAGCTTTCATTTTTTTTATTTTTAGGCTCTTATAATTCATAAATAATTTGTGAATTATTGAACCATGTCTTGTACTCTTTCATTGTTTGTAATTTGGGATTATACCATGTCATTTGGTGAATGAAATTCTCTTAGAATAGTTGTTGTAGTGGGATAATAGGAATATTTTATGTGGGCCTTAGCAAGTGCTTCTCACGGGAGGATCTGAATATTTTGACATGTCTCTAGGATTTTGTCATCATGTTTTCTTTCCAACAATGAAGAGTCTGTGGCATTCCATGCTCATTTATGGGATTGTATGGTCTTATTGTTTCCAATGGAACTTCAAAGGGTTTCAAAATCTCTGGTGCACCACCTTAGATTTTGTTTAATTTTCCTCCCCCTTTGCCAAAACACCAAAGAGAAGAACCGACTTCTATAAAACCCTGGAGGTTGCTTTGCAGGGCGCATTAATGTCCCACTCCTACAAAGCTTCTGAACTGCCCTTCTTTTAGGTGGGAGCCTAAAAAGGGGATCAACAAATATGAAACCATATGTTAAGATAAAGAAAGTTTCAATTATTTATTTTTTCATAAGTTCATATTATAATTCTCTTGGTCTCAGGGTGAAAACACTTCGCTGGTGAGGTTGCCACCAAGGTTCAAATCCTCACTGGGTTGTTGTGCTCACGGGCTTGTGCCTACATTGAGTCATTGTACTTGCAAATTTGAAAGAATGAAGTGTTTGGCGGTCTTAAATAAGGCTTCCCATTACTGATCAAAAAAAAAATCTTTTGGTCTCATAAAATATAATTTTATTTTTTAGTGTTGATTGTGCCTTTGTTATGTAGAAACTACATCTTTTTCCTAGATGTTTAGATTATCTTTAGTGCAATATAGGAACTCAATTTTTTTTGTTTTTATTATACAAATTCTCCTTTAGTTATCATTTTCTCAATTGACCATGAGTGAGCTGTGAGGTAATCTTGGCATGTGTTCCTAAAAATATTTAACATTATTAATGTTTATACAAATATCCTTAATTACCTTTGCAACCCAAATCCCTAGATAAACTAATTCTCTTTGAAAACTTTGTTTGGTTAGTTTTCATTGTGTAACTATCTTATACAATATGGTATAGAACATACCAAGCTCATTAAAAAAAATGACATTTCAAGTTCATGCTTGTGTTGAAATGCAAAGCCGAGACATAAAAGACTAGAGAACATATCATGAAGAAACTTGGCCAAACCTAAATTCATCTACCTCTTAAAGTGAGTTGTAGAAATAAGGAATTACACTTGAAGTAGACTAGCATCTTTAAGATATGAAGGTTCTACAATATTTGAATATAACTTACTTGGCATAGATGAGGAAAGATAGTATTCCCTCAACATATATTGTATCAAATGGAAATGGACCAATCCTAATGAAAAGACAAGATTGTAGACATTAGTCTCTTGTAGGTGTGATAGACTAATGGAATCATCTTGTTTATAACTACTTTCTAACGAGATGGTATAGAGAGTTTGGTAAGAGTTAATGAAAATTAACATCACATTAATCAATAGCTTATATATGAGATTTCATTTATTTATGTGCTTTGGAAGGGGGTTGAAGTGACAATCTTTAAGAAAAATTAAAAAAATCCTTTAAAATGGTGGAATGGGTAAACATTAATCAATTATTATAACTATTTACAAAAAAAATCACCTTGGATCAAAATGGGGTGGATACTAATAACACTTCAGAGTCAATCAACGTATTTCCAAAAGCATAACAATCTATCTAGTCTTTACTACTATTTCTAAGGTTGGGCTCAATGATTGTACAAGTTTAGACTTAAATACAAGTAGTAATCAGGTTCTTACCTTTCTAAAGTTAATTTGTCTTATTTAAAAAAAAAACATCCTAGCAATATGAATTCTATAGCTAACAAATTACATATAATGTGGCATTTTGTTGCTTATAAGTTTAGTACCAACGTAGTTAGAGCTATAAACACACATGTAATTAAGTTTACTTAGGGACCACATCAAAAGATTCCTACTTTCAGTGGTATTATCGCATTATCACTTTTCCACCTTAGGTAGGACTTCCATCTTTAGTGGACATATCATGTTATCACTTTTCCACATTTGGTGGGTGATGTACATTCAGTGGACATAAAACACTAGCACTTTTCCATCTTAGTTGGGTGATAAGTTATCACTTTATTTATCATGTCATAAGATTAAGACACTTATCATTATTAGTAATATGAATTAGTATGGTCATTAATGTCAAACTGATGTAACTAGAGCTCCAAAAATATGTGTTCAAATGTTCTTATGTTCTCTAATGTTGCTCTTGATTAAGTATTTTTTGTTTCTTTAATGTTATAGTATCACAAGTTGAAATATGCAAGAAATAGTATTTGATGTGTATTTTTCATTTGGTGATGAGATCTTATGGTTTTAGATATAATGGTTGGTAGTTGTAGTTTGTTGATAGTCTAGTTGTTTGTTAGGATTGGTCCAGAGAATGCTTTGTATTGCTTTGCAGTGTTATTTCTAGTTTTATGGTTTGGAAGATGTGCTTAGAATGCTTGCGTTGAATGTGCAAGACAACTAATAGTGAGGGTGAATTGGTTATCCACAAAATTTTATCAAGTTTCACAAACTTACTTTAAACTTTTAATTATTAAAAGATATGAACATGAAAGTACATCAACCATAATCACATGAAACATCGTATTTACATGGAAAACCATGTTAAGGGAAAAACCACAAAGAAGGTTATTCTCAAATATATGAACATTGATTAAGGTGGAATACAAGAAAGGATCGCTACTATATATAGCTGAATGTGGACCTCTAATCCAACTACACACACAACATAGTCATTACTCACACAATCAAATTACGAGAATGAGTATGGATTACTCAATTCGAAATTCATGGTGAAGTGACCTGTTGCCTCCTAATTAATCAGGGTGTTTAATTATTCTTAGATTGGAGAGCCAACAACCATCAAATTGAGTTAATATGGAGGATTTGAAAGCTAGAATGATAAGTAAAATGAGATTAATCTGAGAATGAAGATGCAGTTTATAATCTAGAATGGAGTGCAGATTTTAATCTAAGAGCTTGAAGTAAATATGAAATGCAGATTTTAATCTAAATAACTGAAATAGAGATGCAAATTAAACTAAGAGCAATGAACAAATTAATCTACTATGAAAATGCAATTACACTAAAATGAGAAGTAAACTAATTATGCAATAAGCTTGAAAGATATGAAAATAAATGAGATAGAATTTCGCTATAGTTTATGTGCTCTCAAATTGCTCTCTTTTTTAATGAAGAAGGTTCATTAAATAGACAAACCCGGGGAGAGAATGAAGAGGTTCTTGAAAATGAACGGTTGCCTCTTCATTCCCAATTGAGACAATTTTTGAAAGATTTATTTAATTAAGAGAATGAAATATTGCCACATATGGGTGACCGTTCGAGTAATTTGAATTATTAAATTCAAATAAAGAGGTGTCCATTCAAATAACTAAATAAGATTAATTCTTTTTTTTATGTGTATTAGCTAAAGGGGGTGGATTTTAATTTAATTTAAAGCACTTAGGACTTTAGAATTAAATTAATTTATCATAGGGATTATTTAGCTAATAAAGTCTAATACTTAGGAATTAATTATAGTGTGAGATTAATGCAAATTTGGGTTTTTTCAATTGACATCAAGTCAAAATAAAGTCAGGTAGGAGAGAGAAAATTGTCTAGTAAAATAGGACTTTGAAGATGTGAAATTGAAGAAAATGCACCAAAATTGATTGAAATTATTAGGTGCCAATTTTGGGGTATTACAGCTACCAAAGGCCCATCACTAAAAGATATGTAGACACCTTCAACTCACTACTTTCGGTAGCTAACACAGTAAGGTTCACACTTCTGTGCACCACACTTTGCACTCAACTTATGGAATTGGGGGGACAAATCCTCTTTCATACATACTCATAACACATACATATACTTGCACAACATTCACGCAAACACGCACATATGCAACACCATCCCTTGAATGATTCATCCTTTATTTATACCAATTTTGTATTTTTGGAGTCTCCCATAGCCGGCCAGGCAAAGACCAAACAAGGTTTAAATTAGGTCAGAACTAAACATTATTGTGGTGGTGAGTAATGTAAAGTAGACTACAACATGCCATATCTAGGAACACAACTATCACCATACATGTTACATATCTTCTTGCATTCACCAAGATAAGTAATTGAAGTGTAAACACTTGAGGTCAACCAAATCTAGAGTAGAAACACCATTGATCTTTCAAACCACATCTTTGAAACCAAAAATATTGTGCCAAATAAAATTAATGAAGCTAAGGACATTAATAACTCATTTCCAAAGTTTCACCATCAGAAACCATTACGTGGAGAAATTTAAAATGTGCATTTCACATAGAGAATATTATCAGTCACAGTCATACTGAGATAAATTATTCTAAATTACAAAATCTTGAATTCAACAACTCCCTTTCATAATCAGTGGCAACACATTAATGACAAAAACTTACTCTCCCCCTTGCGACATCTTTGAATCACAAGTTCACTCTCCCCCTTTGACATCAATGGTAAAGGACCAAGTGAAAACTCAACTAATTTTTTTTTCTCATCTCCCCTTGAGATACGTATTTAAGCTTACAACAATACTTAGGCCCCCTAAGAGGCAAACACAATCATTAGATCAAATATATGCTTGAAATTCACTATACTAATGCATAACCATATGAATTTAGCTCTGATAAGGAGGGGAAATTACCTCCAATTTCTCCTAGAGATACTCAAAATAATCCTTAGAGAGTGCCTTAGTGAAAACATCAGCAATTTTCTCTTTTGAAGGTCTACAATATAAAGAATCTCTACTTGTACTCTTCTTAGCATTCACACACCCTGCCCAATCAACATCAGTGTAAGCCATCAATTTGAAGTATGATTTTTTGGGATACCATAGATGAAAATATTATGTTCCTTTCAAGTATCTAAAAATTCTCTACACATTAGTAACATGAGTTTCTCTAGGATCTTGCTAAAATCTAGCTATAAGACAAACATTGTGCATAATGTCTAGTATGGTAGCAGTCAAATATAATAATCTACCAAACATTGACATGTACTTACTTTCATCTTTCTTAGGATATTCCTTATCCTTTCTCAACTTATAACCAGTGACCATTGGAGTGCATACCAATTTAGCATTTTCCATTCCAAACTTATTTAGCATCTCTTTGGCATATTTTGATTGTAAAATAAAGATACCTTCACTTTTGAAGTAACTTGTAAACCCATAAAGAAATTTATTTCCTCAATCATGGATATCTCAAACTCTTTGTGCATTTCATTAAGAAATTTATTACACATGCCATCATTTCCTCAAAAGATTATGTCATCCACAAAAACAACTACAATCAAGATATCACTTGATTCAACATTAAAGTAGAGATTAATATCAACAATACCTTTTTAAAATCCTTACTTTAGAAAATACATGTCAAGCCTTGCATACCAAGCTCTAGGAGATTTATTCAATCCATATAGTGTCTTCTTCAACTTGGAGACCATGTATGGATCATCTGATAGCTTGAAGCCTTCTTCTATATATACCTCTTCATTTAGTTCTCCAGTCAAAAATGTAGATTTCACATCCATCTGATATACCTTGAAGTTTGTATGTGTTGCGAAAGATAGAAATATTTTGATCTCTTACATTCTTTCCATAGGAGCATAAATCTCCTCAAATTCAATTCCTTTCACTTGTGTAAATCCTTTACATACAAGTCTAGCCTTAGTCATTACTATGTGTCCATCTTCATCCATCTCGTTCTGGAATACCCATTTTATTCCAATTATATTTTTGTTTGTCAATATTGGGACCAATTCCCAAGTTTGATTCTTCATAATATGATCTATTCTTCTTGCGTAGCATTTATCCAATTATGGTCACTACAGGCCTCATTTATAGTCTTTGGTTTAATTTCTAAGATTAAGCATAGATTTACCTATTTTTCAATAGGTTTACTTCTTGTAATGACACCTAATTTGATTTTTTGAGTGATTCCTCTACACATATTTGGGAGTCCTAGGAGAATTTGCCAGAGCAACCTTAGTATCATTTTGTACTTCATTTTCTTCAGTCTTTTCTTCTACCTATTTACCAATTGATTCATCTAATTCATATCCAGATTCTATTTCTATGTTCTTTGAAATTTCTTCATCAACTTTCACATTTTTGCTTTCAAATATTCTTTTCAACCTCTTGTTATAGCATATATAAGGTTTTCTTTTAGTGGAATACCCAAATAATATGCCTTCATCAACTTTGGTATCATGTTTTCCAAGGTTTTCTTCATCTCCTTTGATATAACATTTGCCTCTAAATACTCTAAAATATTTCACAAAAGGGACTCTACCATACCATACCTCATAAGATGTCTTCCCAAGATTCTTTCTTATCTAAAATCCATTCAGTGTGTATATTGTAGTCAATATTTCCTCTTTCCAGTAGATTTCAGGTAGTTTTGCTTTCTTTATCATTGTTTTGGCAGCTTCCTAAAGTGTTTTGTTCATTCTTTCAACTACACCATTTTGTTGCATGTTCTAGGAATAGACAAATGTCTCCTAATCTCATGGTTCTCAAAAAAAGTGTTAAACTCTTCAAAATTAAATTCTCCTCCTCCGTCAAATCTTAAGCATTTGATTCTTCTATCTACCTCATTTTCAATCATAACCTTGAATATCTTAAACTTCTCTAAAGCTTATAATTTTTCTCTTAAGAAAGTAACCCATGTCATTCTAGAGTAATCATCAATTAAAGAATAAAGCAACTCTCACTTCATTGACTCCTTATTCTAGTTGGACCGCATAGATTAGTGTGCACTACCTCTAATTGTTTGGTAGTAAATTTTTCTTGAACTTTGAAAGTTCTCCTTGTCTATTTTCCAACTTGATATTCTTTTCAAATATTGTTGGTAGGTCTTTTAAGCTTAAAAATATCTCTCAAATTGATATGACACATCCTCCAGTGCCACAACCAACTCTCATTGATCTAAGACATTAAGAAGTATCCACTAGCAGTCTTAAACTACTACATCTTTTCTTGTCTTCTTTTTCTAGTGGCAATCATAATTATGGACTTCTTTCTTATCTCACATACATCTTCCTAGAAAAAAAAAGGTTATATTCATTCTTACACATCTATCCAACACTCAATAGATTATGATTCAAGCCCTTAACATAATATACATTGTTAGTATCATGTTTTCTACCAAAATTGATAAAACCAATTCCAACTATCCTAGTTGCTTGATCACCTCAAAATCTAACTACACCTCCATCATACTTTTCAAGTTTTAAAAACTTACTTTTATTACTATCAACAAATCATTCATCTATGTCTCTTCTAGCATGTAAAACAAAATTTACTGTGTATGTAACCATAATGTTTACTTCTAGACTCTTTTCAGGATTACCAAGACTAGATTCTTCTTTAATATATAGAAACAAACATTTATCATCTTCTTCATAATCAAATTCATCATCAAAAATACTAGCATCTTCTCTAACATAGTAGGATTTTCTATTAATTTTTTTTTTACTTTCCTTATTATTTTGATTTGCAATTCTATTAGGATATATAGAAGCATAATGGCCTATATTTCCAGAGTTTAAAAATTTAAAGGGCAACTCACCTTTATGTTTGTACTTCATGGTTCCTTTTTTATCCTTCTCATAGATTTTATCTCAATCTCATCAAGTGCTTCTTCTTATGAATCTTCATCCTTTGCTAGTTTAGTAGCCTTAAATGCAGTTTATGTCCTTATGTTGTTAGTGCCAAATTCTCTCATCTCAAAAGCAAGTAAATATCCATACATTTGTTCTTTGGTATACTAATTCAAATTCTATGATTCTTCTATAGTTGAGACTTTAGAACTATAGGATTTGGTAAGGGTTATGAGTACCTTTTGCACAACATTATTATCTTCCAAATTGCCACCAAGACTTCTAATCACATTCACCACATCATCAGTCTTCTATAGGTACATGATTATGTTATCATCTTCCTCCATCCACAAGCTCTCATACTTGGATTTAGCATTCTTTAGCTTCTCTTGTTTGACCATATCGTTTCCTCAAATAACAATTTTTTAACTTTTTCCAAACATCATGAGTAGTATGGATATGAGGGACATGGGATAATGGAGGAAATTTCATGGGTATGATAGGATAACATAGATGAAACCTACCCCCAAGTATTGAATGCAAGAAGTTCATAAATTACGCATGATGTCTGTTTGTTAGGTTTTCATCGTGGTACTTTCCCAAAGTGCCTATTTTTTAGGTTTTCTAAAATGACCCTAACCGACCATTCTTTGGTTTTTACAAACTTATCTCAAGTAGATTGAAACAAATAAAAACATGCAGATAACCAGTAGATATATATTCAGATAACCAACAAATATAATCTTATAAAACTTCTCAGAAAATGGTTTTTATTATACAACAACAATACAATAACCATGCATTACAATACCCAATTTGAAATACAAAAAATAAAAGTAAGATCGAATGAGCAAGAACCTGGTAAACAATGGCGAACTGTGATGTGAATTCGCATCGGAGATGAACTGGGTTTCCGTCCAATCCACCAAGAAAGCCTAAAGGTTTCCATCCTCAAGATTCTAATTTGAAAGATGAACTTCCCAAATTCTCAATGAGAAATAAAATTCATAAACTGAAGCATACACAATGAGACTCCAAGCCTCCTCTTATGGCTGCAACTGTGACTGTTCAGTTTCCCCACTTTGTCTCTTCATATTCCATTATGTCTCTTTATATTTCCACTTTTAAGTCACTTTTAAATAAATATGACCATTGAGTTATAAAGTGATATAATAAATAAAGTGATGAATCTTCGAGCATTAAAATGGAGGACCAAACGAGGTTGGATGATGTCATGTGATAGCTTTCTGGAAAGCTCTTGATGAGACGCTCCAAGTCCACTACTAAAAAGCCAAGAATTATGAACCCTACCGACTTACTATAAATAGTAAGTACCCTAGAAACCTATGGAAACTACTCTGATTGGCCTAAAACTAAAAGCACCTAGGCCAGTTATCTCCTTGAACCCTGCCACACCTTGGTTAGCCCTCTGGACCAAGATAAAAGGCTAACAACACGACATAAAATAATGTACCCCAAAAAGGGGACATTAAAAATCACCCCTTCCCAGAGATTGCTTGCCCTCAAGAAATCGGTATCTGTATGCTGAGATCATAATGCCTGGATCCAAAACCAACCTCAGGGAAGCTGCTCCACCAATATGTTGTGTGACACTAAAATAGTCATTATGCTCTAACCTTTGAAGCCACTCACATAGCAACAAAATAGTAGCCAGTCTAATGCCAGGATCCCAAATCATTGCAGGATCAATCATGCCAATCTACCATGTGCTGCCATCATCTATAAGAAAGTCTTCAACCAAACTAAGAACCTCACTCCAACTAGGATCACCAACACCTCTACGGTCATATGCAGGGGAAAACCAAACCTCATACTGATTGGCTCCCAAAATGAAAAACAACTGCGAGTATGTCCCTCCTGGATCCCATAAACAAAATGGCCACCCATCTCCCCAGCTGGTTGAAATATCTTGACGTCTATGCCCACACTGAGTGGAATACCAGAAGTGTCCATCTGCCATAATATTGTCCCTTTGATCTGTAGCTTGAACCAAAAACTGCATTGAAGAGGCAAGATGTCAAGACTGTTGAACAAGGCTTCCACCTACAAGTAGAGAAGCATACTCAACCAATCACTCATCCCACCCCTATCCAATAATAAAAAAAGAAGGTCCCCCGTAGGTGGGCTGAATGGAAAACAAAATGCATCCCATGCAATAAGGCCAATGTGCGATGCACTGAGCAACTCTACTAGGAATCCTAAATCACCATAAGGATTCCATGACTATCTCTCGATACCCAGATTCATACAATGTATACTATCGTGGTGTGCAAAATTCACACCAAGCATCATACTCATCATCCCAAGCTCAATAACCCAGTACTAGAAAATCTCTACGCGATTAACATCATCAACAAGTGGTAGTACAAGGAGAAGCATATCCCTCATCATGCCACAAGACATAATTGCCCCTCCTGGACTGCGGGTGCACAAACCACACTGCTCAGCAACTAAGCTCATCTCGCTACTCCAACCTAGTGACCAAGGCTCACCTTTGATAACTGCACCTGGGTCCCAGACCTTGCAACCAACTTCCTCCTCATCCTGGGAATAGGAAGTATCTCCCTCATCTATCTCAAAGAGGGGATTGTTAAATGTCAACTCGGTACCTATCTCAAATAAGGAGTTATCCATCATCTGGAAGTTCTCTAACTCATCAAGAAACTCTTGGTGACCCAAAGATCTTCTTGGACAACTATCCAATTCATAGGTCTGTTGTATATTGTCAAGCTCCTGAATCACCTCCTGAGAGAATTCAGACCTATCCCTATCATCCTGCTCCTTGAACTGGCTAGAGACCACAATTTGATTTCTTGCCTCCTGGAGAGAAATATGGGTATGCTCCAAAGTGCCTTGAGTAGCACTAAGCTCCCTATTGAGCCTATTGACCTCAACCTCCTTCTCCCTCAACTGCTCAGCATAATTCCCAGCAACCTGTAACAGGTGATCATGGTTTGTAATTAATCTCAGATACTCTAATTTCCAATCCTCAAATATTATTCTGACCCCCTGTAAATCTACAGTATAGGATCCAATCCTTAGGTCATCTTTCCCTCTATCCCTCTGAGTTGTCTTGTACAGATCATCAATGATCTAGTGAGTGCTATCATGGTGAATAAGTGCTGCAATAATGGCATCATCACTAACTTTCAACTAACTCTTTAAGACACACTTCTCATCAGTGTTATCCTAAGATATACTTCCAAATGGGTCATCCATATCATTGTGATGCAAGAGTGAAGTGCTGCTAAAGAAGTCACACGATTCCTCATTACCAAAATCGTTGAAGGTCTCCAACTAGTTACCACAACTTATAGTCATAGATTTATCAAACTCAGCCACTAAGTCACCAAAGTAGAGTTTTGAATACTCACCACTATGTCCCGAGAGTGGGGTAGTCTCGACTGTAATGTTTCTATCACTAGGTTGCCATTTATCTTCCCCTTGATCAATCTTGCAAACATGCCCCTGCGACTAGTCCTCATGGCATAAGAAACAAATCTACCCTATAATCACTGGGTTATGGCCCATCATCGGAGATCCTACAACATGTAAGCCTAATGATGCTCGTTCATTTTTAGTCAATGAACTCATGAATTTTTCATCCTAAAGCTTAATAATTTTAGCTGAGAGTTCATAAGCCATGGATGCATTCCTCATACCTCCTCTCCATATTTCCAACAATTCTAATTGCAACTATTTGCATATGTCATAGTCCTCATCTAAGATCGAGGATAAGGTAGTCATTATGCATGTCTTCAACCCATCTGGATGATGCTCCCTACAATTGTTTAGGAGACATTGAAATAATTGTTGAATAATTTCATCATAACCAAGATTCAACATGTGATTGAAAACTATAGTGCTTGCCATTAACTCCAAGATTTTTACCTGTCTACCAAAGGTAGAGTCTCTGTCATATCTCAGTCCATCTAAACTATCTCTAATTAGCTGTAACACCTATCTCCAAATGTGCTCAGTGTAAGGAACGATAGGAGCTATAATTTGAGTGATCTCATTGAGACATGAGGTGATTGCGAGCCTAACATCTCAAAGTGGATGACTCATAAATCTACGTTGCACCAAGGAAACCATTGAAGGATGCATGGCCCAATTGAAAAGCCTCCAATCTGATTGATCTATCCTAGATAGATATGAATTTATCTCATTGAGTTTGGCAAGCATGCTTCCCATAATTTTTTGATCCTCCAATTACCATCCAAGGCAACATAATTCATTTTCGATTTCCATTTCCTTCTGAATATCTCTTAGCTGCACATCGTCAAATGTGTTATTTAATTCCTTGGAGAACACTGGGCTTTCCAAAGACTCCATGATTTAATTTTTCCCTAAGGTTCATGCAATAGAATGAATAATATTTAATACAATCAAACTCTGTAACTAGGAAATGTTGTCATAACCGTGATACTTCTGATTTGTGTTGGCTGTAAACATGTAGTAAGGTTTATCAATTTTGATCATAGATAACTCACTATATTTAATTCTATCATTACAATGAGAGTAAAACATATACAAGTTCACAGATAATTTCAAACAGTTGTAAGAAACCACCTAATGTTGACTGACTACTGGTTTGTCAGTTGTTTAGATTGTCCCACATATGTAAGAATGTTGAGTACTTTTGATGTACTCTAGTGTGTTTGACAATAAACTTCAGTGCATAGAAAAGAATGTAGAACAAAAATATTAAGATTAATCAAACTGAGCTCTTCATATGTTGTCCCAACAAAGTTCACTTGAAAGAAAATATATTGGCATTCAACTAGCTATAATGAGTCTTAGACAAACGTTCACAATGCTATACTAAGAACGCAACGTAAAATGGGACCGCCCAACTCATTATGAGTAGACGCATCGCTTCACACTGTCCGCTCCACCAAATTAACTGATACTTTCTTCTCATGTGAATTGCGTCATGCACTTTTAACCAAACATTCTTAACTCTTCTCCAAACACTAATCCAAGCACACATATCAAAATTATAGGCGCAACTACTACAATAATAAAAACAATGTTGGCTCCGTTTGATAAACTCAGGAAACTGTAACTGACTACTGGAAACTTCATAACTCAACATGTACTACATATCTGACTCTGCGTCCATGAACATAGTATCATACACATGTCTAAAACATAAACATAAATGTTCAAGGCTTCATTGCAACCATACTATAAATCACATGCAAAACTCTTTTTGGGACCTGTCAGGAACATTCACAAATATAGACTACTGTATCACTATCTTCACTCAGAATCAACCTCTGCGTCTATGATATCATGCTGATAATATATCTAGGAACCATATACTCAAGGCTCTCTCCATCAGGCTTCCACACACGTTGCTTACCATATGTTGTCATCAATGACAAACATATAGTCAACACTAGCTTGCCGACAAATCTCCAACAAAAACTACTCTAAAAATATTTCTCCTACCTACAAAATTGTTCAAATTCTAAGGGCATGATTTCAAATGCATTCTAGAGCTAGAGGTGAATGCTAGCCATGTTTGTTGCATTGTTTGCTACTTTTAATGTTCACATTGATTTGAAAATTACAAGTCATGCTTTTAAAAGGATTAGAAGCTTTTAAAATAGTTGAAACCATGTCATGGCTTGAGAACTTGATCAGAGGGATCAAGAACAAATGCTTTAACTTATAAAATATTTTAGATAAGAGATTTAGCATTAATTAGCTATTGGTTTAACTTATAAAATATTTTAGATAAGAGAATGACAACTTTTTTTGAAAACCATAAATTGTCTGCATTAAAAGTAACTATACTGCAAGCTTCTATGAATAAGAAAATAAAATTTAAAATTCATTACTTGCAACTACAACATTAGAGAAAAGTTGAATTTTATTTATGCCTTGATGGATATCTTCCTTGTACCACACAAAAAACTGTGTGACAACTATGTCTACTCCAACCTTAATTGTTTAAGAATTCATCATATCAGATAAAGTATGTTTAAGAATTATTGGGACTGGTTGTTTAGCGTGTATTAAATAGATAGAATTTTCAACATATTATTATCATTCTATTTCTTTGTTGTAAACATGCCATTGGTTCAGTTTTGTAAAAACAAATTGTGCTAAATGCATTTAAAATTATCTTCATTGTCTTCTGGTTGTCTAAATACTTCTTTATTTATCAGCCAATTAATACATGCTAGTATATGAAGAAGACACTCAAAAGACAATGAAGATTTGTCTAACCAATGAGCATTTCTTTTTTCCTTTTTTTTTTTGTAAATTTTTTTACAAAACTAAACTAATGACATGTATTTGTTAGACAAATCTTCATTGTCCCCCACAAAAAACTAAGTAATAACTACTCCACCCTTAATTTGTTTAACAATACACCATATTGTGTAAAGTAGGTTCTATCACACATGGCACAGACTCTCTTCAAACTCACAATGCACCATATTAGATAAAGTAGGTTCTATCACGCAAGATTAATTGTAAACTGCTAATATCAGTTTAATATATTGATATAAAGTAACAGATAAAGTCATTTGTAATTACTATTGAATTGATGGTTTAATCTAAAGTAACTAAGAATGCCATACATATTAGATTAAGATAACTATTGTCTTATAACCTAATTTAGAATAGTAATAAATTAAAGTATACGTTAATTCTTTATTTCATCACTATTAAGGGTGGAGTAGTTATTACTTAGCTTTTTGTGGGGGACAATGAAGATTATAATAGTAAAAAATTATAAGGTTATTGTCCTTCTTTGTAATTCATTGTTAAACTAATAAGGTTATTGCATTACTTAAGGCTTGAAGTAATGCATATTAATGGCATATTAATAGAACTATAAAGTATATATAGAATTGTTGGGACTAGCAGTCATGTTAGGACTGGTCCTACTTAGTTAATCTATTGAATTCCTTTTTTGTGTGGTACAAGGACTTTTCTAGTGATAGAACCTACTTTATCTAATATGGTGCATTAACTATGTCTACAGATTAAATTATATTCCATTTAATACATGCCAAAGGACTAGTCCCAACAATTCTTAAACATACTTTATTTGATATGATGAATTCTTAAACAATTAAGGTTGGAGTAGACATATTTAATAAAGTATTAAACTAGATTAAACATACTTTATCTGAAGTAACTGAACCTACTTTATATGCTTTAAGAGTAGACTATTGAATTAGACAATTGGGTATTAATTGTAAATTATATTCTTTATGTGAACATACTTTATCTTAAAATTGAACCTACTTTGTTTGTCAGCCAATATGTTGTAATTCTAATCTATAAGAATTGTTTAAATAGATTAAGAATTTTCAGCATATTATTATAACATACTAAAGAAGACCTATTGTTTGTCGGACAAATCTTCATTGTCCCCCACAATGAAGGCAATGAAGATTGACCTATTACTATTCTTAATGCTTAAGAATTGATGATTTTATAAGATTAAATGCATGATAATATTATATAGACTGCTAGCATGGAGGAAGATTTGACCTAGCAGTCTAAAAAATTAGACAAAGCTACAGATAGAGGTCGAATTCTATAGACTGCTAGGTCAAATCTTCCTTCGCGCTAGCAGTCTACGGAATTAGACCTTTATTTTAAATGCATTTAACACAAAAAGAATTTACAAAACTGAACCAATGGCATGTTTAGAACAAAAAAATAGAATGATAATAATATGCTGAAAATTCTATTCTATTTAATACATGCCAAATGATTAGTCCCAAAAATTCTTAAACATACTTTATCTGATATGATGAGTTCCTAAACAACTAAGGTTGGAGTAGACATAGTTATCACACAATTTTTTGTGTGGTACAAGGAAGATTTGGCTGATTAAGAGTGAGTCCTTCTTTAGAATCTCATGAGTTTTGTACTACACATGCAACATATTGTGAGTTTGAAGAGAGTCTGTGCCATGTGTGATAGAACCTCCTTTATCTAATATGGTGCATTGTTAAACAAAGAAATAGAATAATAATAATATGTTGAAAATTCTATTCTGTTTAATACACGCCAAACAACCAGTCCCAACAATTCTTAAACATACTTTATTTGATATGATGAATTCTTAAACAATTAAGGTTGGAGTAGACATAGTTATCATACAGTTTTTTCTGTGGTACAAGGAAGATTTGGTTGATTAAGAGTGAGGCCTTCTTTAGAATCTCATGAGTTTTGTACTACACATGCAACATATTGTGAGTTTGAAGAGAGTCCATGCCATGTGTGATAAAACCTACTTTATCTAATGTGGTGCATTGTTAAACAAATTAAGGGTGGACTAGTTATTACTTAGTTTTTTATGGGGGACAATGAAGATTTGTTTGACAAACAGCAGGTCTTCTTTAGTATCTCATGAATTTTTACCACATATGCATGAAACAAATATGTTATTTTTCATCTCCAATTAGTTAATGCTTTATAGCAACTCTAAAAGTATATTTAGGAGTTCCCTATGTGACTTCTTGGAATGAATTGTAGAGAAGGACAATAACCTTATAACTCAAAATTTTAGGAGTGCAAGGCCTTTCGATCATCACTAGATTCATATGAAATTCTAAAATTATCAACTTTATATGGAAAAGGAAGAAACAAAACTGATTATTGTTGTAATTGTTTATAATATATATAATTGAATAGAACACTGACCAAATTTACATCATGTATGCCCATATCAAAACTCACGGGCCAATATGTTGTAATTCTAATCTATAAGAATTGTTTAAATAGATTAAACAAAGCTACAAATAGAGGTCTGATTCTGTAGACTGCTAGGTCAAATCTTCCTTCCTACTAGCAGTCTACATAATTAGACCTTTATAATTTTAAATGCATTTAACACAAAAAGAATTTACAAAACTGAACCAATTGCATGTTTACAACAAAGAAATAGAATGATAATAATATGCTGAAAATTCTATTCTATTTAATACACGCCAAATGACTAGTCCCAACAATTCTTAAACATACTTTATCTGATATGATGAATTCTTGAACAATCAAGGTTGGAGTAGACATAGTTATCACTCAGTTTTTGTGTGGTACAAGGAAGATTTGGCTGATTAAGGGTGAGGCCTTCTTTAGAATCTCATGAGTTTTGTACTACACATGCAACGTATTGTGAGTTTGAAGAGAGTCTGTGCCATGTGTGATAGAACCTACTTTATCTAATATGGTGCATTGTTAAACAAATTAAGGGTGGAGTAGTTATTACTTAGTTTTTTGTGGGGGAAAATGAAGATTTGTCTAACAAATAGCAAGTCTTCTTTAGTATCTCATGAATTTTTACCACATATGCATGAAACAAATATGTTATTTTTCATCTCCAATTAGTTAATGCTTTACAACAACTCTGAAAGTATATTTAGGAGTTCCCTAGGTGACTTCTTGGAATGAATTGCAGAGGACAATAACCTTATAACTCAAAATTTTAGGAGTGCAAGGCCTTTGGATCATCACTAGATTCATATGAAATTCTAAAATTATCAACTTTATATGGAAAAGGAAGAAACAAAACTGATTATTGTTGTAATTATTTATAATATATATAATAAACAAAACAGTGACCAAATTTACATCATGTATGCCCATATCAAAACTCATGGGCCCCAAGCAGTGAGTAAACAAGTAATAAAAGGATGCCCTAGCTTCAAACCAGTGAAATACAATGCAATAAATCCAAGTAACAAAAAGTCATGGCCAAGTTCATGCATGCAAGAAAAAGTATTTTAGTCAATTCTTGTAATATTTTATACATTTAAACAAATAAAAAATAAATAAAACACTCACAACCTCTATGAAATGGATGCCCTAGCTTCAAACCAATGAAATACAATGCAATAAAACCAAATAACAAAAAAACATGGCCAAGTTCGGGCATGCAAGAAAAATTCTAGTTCAGGCCTACCTCGAATCTGTGTAGAGTCAAGGCCAAGTTCGTGCATGTAAGAAAAAGTCCAATGCCCTCTTCCCTCTTCATGCACAGTGCTTTCTTCATAGCTCACAAGAAAAATTCTAGTTCCCTCTTCCCTCTTCACGCACTATGCCCTCTTCCCTCTTCACAGCTCATGAAAATTACAAATGAGCATTTCTTTTTCTTCTTTTTTTGTTTATAATGACACGGGTGTCGAAATTACGATGTCACCGTCACTATTACAACACCATCGGGGGCACTTGTAAACAAAAAACACAAAAATACACACAAATGGTATTGCTGTCGAAATTGGTGTCAAAATTAGACCCCGAATGTTATAGTGTCAGCATGTAGGGTCTACCAAGACACCCCTAATAGAGACATAGTTGAAATAAGTCAAGACATAAAGAGGATAATGTATGGTTCATCTAGAGGGGCGAATGAGATGGTCATTTCAGATACCCTTAAGGCTTGTAGGGAAATTGGAGTGATGGTCCCCGTATTTATGTAAGGACTATTACTTAGTGAAGGAGGAGATGATGAAGATACTATAATAAAATTGGATGAATGTGGTGAAAAAGGATCGTTATAGATATGCAATTCGCTATTCATCTTATCGACCAACTTGTTCACCTTTGGATTTCTCTCATTCACCTTAATGGTTCCCCTATCTATGTGGTCTTGTACCAAGTGTAGAAGACACACACAACTCTTTGTATCATGACCATGAACTTGATGATATTGAAAAAAAATTGATCTATCGTATCATTGAGGATAGGGATGATTATTACGAAGGGACCTGGCCTAATTTCTGGAAGAGTTACTAATTTATCCTTGAGAAACTTTTCTAAGACATGCACATAGGGATATTTTATTCTTGTGAATATTTTTTTCCTTTGAGGATCAATTGAAAATTAATTCCATAACATTAGCTATATTCTTGTTCTTTGGAGATCCTCTAGAAGTAGAAGCCCCTCTGTAAGCATTTGAGGAAGAACCCCCAAACTAAGCCATGGTGTGTTGATAATTTATCAATGTGCTATAGAGATAGGTGAAATGATGATATTTATTTAGAGATAATTTTTCCCTTAAAGCCGGCTGTAAATTACTGATGAACATCCTTTGGAAATCATCATTGGGTAGGTAGAGCATAAGGCACCTTTGTAGAGATGGCCCGATACCTTGAAATAAAATTTGTTACCCTCTTGTTCAATTTATTCTTACAATGTACAAGGTCAAAAATGATAACCTTGTTTCCAATGTTGGCTTGGAACTGAGTGAGGAAGGCATCCATCAAGTTATCGAAAGTTTCATTACAATAAGTAGAAAGATAACTATACCATTCTATGTAAGTTCCTTTAAGAGATTGAGAGTATAACTTGATCAATATATAATATAGAGTGTGATAGTCACTACACTAGGTTAGAAAGGAGTCAATGTGGATATGTAGATCTCCATCATCCTTGTACCTTTCAAACTTAAGGTATGTTTCTCCCTATGGAAATAGAGTAATCAACACTTACATAGCTAAAGGACTACGACGATAAAATAGAGTGAAGGAACTCTGATTAGTTACACTCGATAAATTGGCTAATTGTTATTGCAGCTGATCCATATTTTTTAATACATTATTTAGAACATGATTTTTTAGTGAAGGAGGAGGTGGATTATTCCCACCTCCAAGTGGAGGAAATGATCCATTTTTGGCACCTCCTCTACTACTTTTATAATTAGCACCAATATTCTATGAACTATACCTGAAGGCATTTTTGTTCATTACGATGGTTAGGATAGTGGTACCACTTTCAGGAGTAGTGCTAGTAGTAGTATCTACCATGTTCATATATGTTCTAGGTATGGTAAGGTCTTCCTAAAATTTTACACATAATCTTGCCTAGAATTATAATAGTACATTTGATTGATTGTAGAAATCTTCTATCTTTAATGGTAAGCTCTCTATTTGCTGGTAAGACTAGATTGAGTCCCTTGGTATTCAGGTGGAGGGAGAGGCATATTATCCTCTACAATATTCCCTATCTTTAGGAGTAACTCAAGGAATTATTTATCCAAGACCAATAGCTCCCTTAAGTTTTAGATGGCCTCTCCATCCTTAGCACGAACACCTTTTATTTTAAGGAACCCGTCAAAAAATTTCAAATTTTCCTCCAAAGATTGGATCTTATCAAATTCAACTATAAGAGCTGAATCATGATCTATCATGAGAGGGGACTCAAATGGAGAACTATTAGGTTTAGAATGTTAAGACCCAATCTTTAGAGACATGTTAAGTCCCTATATCATACTTGTAAAGAAATGTGATATGCTCAGATCATTTACATCCATATTTCCAGTGAACAAAGATCCTAGTACAACAAGACTATACCACTTAGGAGGAACACCACACCTCACAAACCTTCACATAATAGTTCATGAAGTGTTTTGAGTTGTAAATCTCATAGACCTTCACCACATCTAGACTATCAGAGGAGCTTATTACAAGTAAGATTCATGTCTGGATCACCAAAAATGTGAAGGAAAAATTACACCAACCTAGAGATTGATTAAAGTCTCAAGGGATGGACTATTCCCTTGCACTACCTCACTTTACTAGCTTGGAGTGCTAGGGAGATTAGACTTAGTAATTAATCTACTTGGTTTCTTCTAGGTGTTCAAATATGAGTATTTAAGTGAAGATTAATTAATTAAGTGCAAACCGATGTTATGATAGAAGTAATTGAATAAATAAAAATGTTTGGATTATCAAAAATGAAAAAGCTAACTATGGAGAATAACTATCAAGTTTTGTGAGCTTACTATCTTGGACAACATTGTGAGTCTGGAACTACAACACAGATGTAGGACACCAACATGACATGTTGGCATCTTGTATGGACAAGGTATGGACAATAAAGAAATAATGCAAAAATAAAGTAACATAATGCTATCTAGTGAGGTAAAGCATAAATAAATTAATATTATGGTAAATTGCTAATATAAAAATGAAATGAACAAAATAACAAGGTAGTAGTTGTATATTTTATGCAAAGTAAATAACAAAGGAAGAGAGTAGGATGGAACTAGATTTGAAGGTTGATGAAGTATCCTCTTGAAGTTCATCTTTTCATGAAACTTGCACATAAAGAGAAAAAGGAAATGGTTAGGTGGCTATTTGGAGACTTGCCTCAGTCAAGTCCTTATTTTGGTGTCTCCACCTCCATAATAGTTGAATATATGAGATAATTAGTGATAGATAACTAAATTGATAAAATAGATGAACAATAATACGATCTAAGAAGTAGATACGAAGGATAATATGTTGTCAAGACACAAATAAGAGGTGAGAAGACTCTCCTAAATGAGGTAGGATCCCAAATGAGACTAATAGAGCCAATATGTGAGCTTAAGAAGTTTAAAAATGGAGTGGTCTTGCAAATAACAATATCTATGGACATGGATGGAGAGTCAAGAAGTGTCTAATAGATTGCATGAATAACCAAGAAGCTGAAGAAGAAGAAGCTAAATACTCAAGAGAGATAAATGAATGCAAATGAGAAATAAAACCTGATGTAATCTTACATAGGAGATCCCATCACTTGAGTTTTATGAATGTAGGTTGATAGTTCATACCACTCCAGTGGAAACCTACACATCTATAAATTCATGTATGTCTCCATGGCATGCATTTTTCCAAAACCGTTAGGGCCACGTGGCTAGGATTTTGGAGCGGGTGGGGAGGTGGTGAGTGTTAGTGGGTGACGAGGATTTTAAGAATTTGAGTCTTAGGCTAAGGTAGTGGAAATGCAAAAATGGAAGTTTACACATGGGTATAAAATTTAAGCCATTACATAATAATAGAAAACAAAAGGATTCCCCAAAAAAATACAATTCATATTTGATAATTTGATGGAACATGTGTAGGAAAACCAACATATATAACACACAAAAGATAAGATCAATGCCCTAATCGACACCAACCAAGATACACCACTATATGAAATATTGTGGTGGCATTGAGAATATGTTAAAAGAGGTGCTAAAGGAAACAAGACAAGATATAAATGAAATAGTAAAAAAATAAAAATAATTAAACTTCTAACCTAAATGTTGAGAAAAATAAGAGTAATGGAAAATTAAGATGATGATGAATTTTGATATAGGGAATGATATATCACGCGAAGGAAAAATAAGACATGAAGATTAAACCCGATTAGATGAATAAAATAGATAGCCAAATGAATTTGAAAGATGACATCAAACAAATGATTCAAATGATAGATAACATTGATGTTACTAAAAGACCCAAGTTGAAACATGGTTAAGATCATGTGCATATCCAAGTTCTATATGCATCATATAAAGTATCACTAAACCTACAAGTACATAAAGGAGTGGACACAACAATAAAATGCACTTCTCCAAGATAATAAAGGAGCAAAAGGGAAGAATGAAAACTAATGTTTAAAGGAAAACATAATCAATTGCTTCCAACACCAAACAAGGTTAAATAGGATAATTAGATGGACAAATGATAGACCTAAAGAATAATGGAATATATATCTACACACAATTCCTGCAAGAAGGTTTCTCTTTATTATTTTTAATATTTTTCTAATTTTAATATTTAATATTTTTCTCTTATTTTTTTTTTTTAAAAAAATTTCTTTGTTGGGAATTCTCTACAAACTAAGCATGTAACCATTTTAGATGATTAATGTTCAAAGGATCATCTAATTTTTGTCCATAAGTAGCCAATTGGTATGTACATGATCTATCTTTGGTAATTTAATGATATAAGGAACTTTCCAATTAGGCTAAAATTTTCCTTTTGACCATTCTCTTGAGATTTTTTCTAGTTCTCTTTTAAGACCAAATCATCAATTTAAAATTTCGAGCCTTTTATTTTGTTATTTTAGCTTCAACCCTCTCAACATCCAAAGTGTGTTTACTGTTATTGTACATGAGTGGTAGTTTCATCTCATATTTTATTATCGTGTTCTTTGAAAATTCACCACGTAACTATGCACCTACTATGTGTTATTGCCAAGCATAAGGCACTCAATCCATTGTTTGTTTAGTTGTTTGTCCATTCATCTCATCCCTGAATAATATTCTTTAGACTTACTTTATATCTTCTCCACCATACGTAGAACTTTATCTATATAATTTGAAGGTTATCTTTGTTCTCCTTTTGGTAATAATAGTGGAAATATCTTCCACTAGCACGAAAGGCACATGAACAATAAATTTGTAAAGCATTAATAAAGACTATTGTATCATTCTCTTACTTCCCAATAGATATGCCCCCAAATATTGTTTTGTTATAAGTTATAATATTTGTCGATGTATCTACCACAAGATGATATAGTGGATGAACCCCTAGAAGGTACAAAGTAGCACCCTCAAACAAAAACTTTGTACATATATTTTCTTCAAAGATGTGTTATTTTTCCATTCATTCCTTTGATAAAAATTTGGACAATGAAATTCCTTGAACTACTTGGTTTGTATTAGAGCAAGAAGCTAAAGATTTGTTCACATTCTTGTGAGATTTCTCTATCTTATCCATATTATAGCATGAATTTCAATTGTTAAATTCCCTAAACATTCCCACATATGTCTTTTTCTTTTCATTCATTTTTAAACTTCTATATGAATCCTTATCTAAATGATGGCTATTTTCATTACTTTATGTTGGTTATTGTCCTTTATTTCCTTTCAAGAATAACTTTAAAAGAATCAAATATCTATGTGGTTGGTTAAAAGAAACTTCACACCCATTATTTCTCACTATAGAAAACTATAATCCCTTCATAGATCCCATGTCTCTCATTCACAATGTTTTCATGTCTACATTAACATATTTGTAGCTACCCCTCAACATTGAATGAGATTTTTCATGCCTCTATCTGCTATCATTTTTCCAATAATATCAAATAATACAATTAATTTCATGGTTATTCGATTAACAAGTCTCTCATGATCTCATGACTATAGTCATGGCTATTACAGTGCTTTAATGATTTTCATGTTCTTCCATTCTCTTTGTGCTTGGATTATCATCACAAATTATTCAAGAGTATTTTTTAAATTTTCACCCCGTCTCTAACAATGTCACATATTATTTGTATAATAAGATGGCTCTGCTCTCTGATGTGAAATCGTGAATGTTCACGACTACCTCCCTGGACTCTCAATTACATTTTTTCTCCATTACCAAGTATGTTGCTTCGTCTAATATGTATCCTCTGCCACCATTAAACAAATCCTCCTGGGCAAATCAACATTCTTCCCCTAGATTTGCTTCTAGGGCACCACCATGGGAGTTGCTTGATTCTTCTCAAAATTGTCAATGGATACCGGCACACAAGAAAAATGCCAAAAGGGCTAAGCAACATGATTTGTACCATAAGAAGCATTATTATCCCTCCAAATAGGTGTCATTTGCTATGCCTATCAAGAACAGGTTCGATCACCTCAACTCTCCAAATAATCACTTATATTCTCCACCCCACAAGCGTAAATCGAGCCCTAATTCTTTCCTGCTAAATTTGGGGGAGAGTAGAGAAGATAAATGCCCTAAAACCAGTAAACCTCCCATTATCAAAAATTAGATCCAACAAGCAGCGAAGGCATACACGCCTCCTCATCACAATTGCAAAGGTAAGTATAAATTCCCCCCCTCTGTTTCAACGAACATTTTTTATGATAAGATTCCAGTAGATAAAGGTTTAGATAGATCTAAGGTTTCATGCCAGCATTCCATAGTTAAGCAAGATAATTTTTATTCCCCTCCCCATAGGAGATCCAATCTAGGAGGACCCGACAGTCGCCAATGTGAAATTGACCCCTCATGCCCCAATCAGAAAAGCTCTAATATGACTACCATTAATTTAGAACTAAAAAATGACTGTATAGAAAGAATACAAAGTGTATGTGTAGGATTTGGAATTATATGCAGATGGAATGGAGTCAGAGCTTCTATTGGTGAAACAATAGCATGGTTGAAATCTAAATGGAAAAAAAGGTAGTTTTTTCAATCCTTACAATTTTATTTATTTATTTAGACTTTAGTAACAAAACACTTAAGAAACATATACTTTCACAGGGTTGCCCCAAGTACATAAATATAGATTTTACTATTTTTTATTGGACCCCCTTTTTTAACCCTAAAAATCTTACTGACTTTATGGTGGAAAAAGCCGTTCTCCTTAAAAACCTCCCTCTGGAGTGTACCTGGTAGGAAACTCTCAGAAAAATAGGTAATAGCATTAGCAAGTATGTAGGGTTGGTTACAACAGAGCAAAACCAAGCTGAAAAGATTATTATTTTTAAAATGAATCTTCATAAGAAGACTATCCCCCCTATCAAACTATGTTGCAAATCAAGCTTGGTGGTCATCAATCCCACAATAGTTGAAAATTTTTAAGAGGAATTTGAAGATATCCCTGATAATTCTCCCAACCTTCTAGAAAACCAGTGACCCCCAAAACCCAATATGGCTAATTTAGATATTAAGATTGCTTTCCTTGAGAACAAGGGAGGGTTTGTTCTTAAAAATAATTGTGGCATAAATGAGGATAATACATCTATTCCTCTCATGCCTAGAAACACTCAAAACATTGTAGGGACTACTTTCCCCAGTTCAAGTAATAAATCTATTTACTCTTAGCCCTAATCCATAGGAATTTTGGAGGATGATCAGATTAAGGGCTAGCTTGTAGAGCACAACCCCAACAAAGCTTATGTCCTTGCTTCATCAGAAGTTAGAATACTAGCTAGTAAAAACAAAGATAGAATGGTTGATGATGTATTGGGAGAACTTAGGGAAATACAGACAAAAATCAGTGAGGAATTACCACAGCAGCACAATGATGGAATAACTAAGTGTAATAATAAGATATCTAATCTTAACAGTACAAATTCACTGCCAGTTAACCCTTCAGAAGCTAAATTTGGTAGCACTGACTTAAATTTGGGTAATATTCATAAATTTTTAGACGAAAATAATCAAGAACAACAATAGGTATCAAAGATATCTATAGAGAAAATCTTCAAGATTAGCAGTGACTCAGTCCATGCTCTATCCACAACAATAGAAAATAAGATAGTGGATAGCCCTCTAAGTACAAGTAATCATAAGGAGGATATATTATTGGATATAGAAACTGAAGAAGAGAAATGCGAATGAGAGGTTAATGTAATTTCAGAATATCTAGGTGAAAAAGTTACAAATGAATTGATGGATTTATTTGTGGATGAGATCTGTGATAGAGAGGAATTAGCCCTTCAAAGAGAGCTCCTAATAAAAAATATCATGTTAAAAAAGAATGCTAAGGTAGATAGATTAGAAGCTTTGGTCTTGGAACAATAGGATATAGAATCTCAGTTTAACTTTGTTCCCTCCATATCAATGCCTATAGAACTAGAATCCCTCAATAAAGAGTTGGGAACTAACCCGAAAAATCTCTTAGAAGATTATGGAAAAGATATTATAGATCGTGAAGACTCTCTTATTAAATTAATGAAAGGGCATGAAGAATGTGAACATAACGACATTGTAGAGAAGATTCCTTTGAGCAATGATCTAGTAGATGATGAACAAGATATTATCAGATGTATGAATGGGATAACAAATAAGGATAGATAGTTAGGTATTGCTATGAATAGGGAAGATCTTTCGTGCCCAAATACCCTTAAGACTAAGAAAAAGAGAGGTAGGAAATCCATTAATGAATTGAGAACTATAGCCGGTAATGTTGACAATCAACAAAAATTATCTGACATCTTGAATGATGGGAAGGGGAAGAGCCTTCCCCAAGGACAATGAAAATAACAACCTGGAATGTTAGGGGCTTGAACGCCCCTAACAAACAAAGATTAATTAAAAGATATCTTAATACATTTGAATCATAAATTATAATATTACATGAAACTAGATTAAATAAGGAAGAAAGTTTAAAGTTTAGTCTTAAATTAGGTATATGGAAATCAGAGATAGTCCTATCAGCAGGAGCCTCTGGTGGTTTGGCTACCTTATGGGACCCTAGGAAAATAACGATTGAGGTAGTATCTAAAAATAATAACTGGCTTGTATTAGCTATTAATAGTTTAAAGATGAAATTAAAATTTAAACTCATTAATATATATGGACCCGTTCAGAATGAAGAAAAAAGGAAAGTATGGTTGGAAGTGCAAAATCAACTATCATCTAATACCGAAGACATCCACATATTAGGAGGTGACTTTAATGCAATTCTAGATATTAAAGAAAAATTTGGTGGTTCACAATATATCTCGTAGTCACAAAAAGACTTTAGTCAATGGGTCTTAGACAATAACTTAATCGATATTAGCACCAACAATGGCATATTTACTTGGAATAACAGAAGATTAGGTTTCAGCCACATTGCGGAAAGATTGGATAGATTTCTGATTAGCGGAGATACTGGGAATTTTAATCATTTTTTAAGTGCAGAAGTCCTTTCCAATGCTGGGTCCGATCATTTCCCAGTAAGGCTCTCTATTACGAAAAATTATAAACCACCTAGAAACCCATTCAAATTTGAATTCATGTGGTTCCAAGATGAGGAATTTATGTTGCTCTTGGAACAATGGTGGAAGTAGATAAAAGTCTCTGGATCTAAGATGTACTGCCTAGTAGCTAAACTAAAGATTATTAAGCACAAGATCCTGGAGTGGAACAAAAACAAATTTAATAATATTTTTGAATAGAAAAATAAAGTCGAGCATGAAATAGACTGCCTAAATAAACTAGTCATAGAACAAGGGATGAATGAAATAAGTTATATTAAAGAAAAAGAACTTATGGCTAAATATGCTGAGATTTTATTAAAGGAAGAAATATTATGGAAACAAAAGTCTAGAGAAACATGGTTGAAGGAAGGGGATTGTAATACAATTTTTTTTCACAATAGTACCAATAATAAAAGAAGTGTAAATAGAATTTTGAATATTTGAGACGATAATGGACATCTCATAGATGACCCCAAACTTATTTTCGAACAATTCATTCATTTCTATCATTCTCTTCTTAACAATCAGGATGCTGATGACCTCAGAGCACAAAATGAAATGTTGACGGCTATTCCAAAAATAATTATTGATGTAGATAATAAATGGATTAATAGTAAATTTACCTTGGAAGAAGTTAAAAAATCTTTATTTCAGCTACACCCAGAGAAAGCTCCTAGGCCGGACGGTTTTCAAGTAGGCTTTTTCCAAAAATGTTGGCATTTTTTAGGGGAGGATATATGGCAAGTACTGGAAGCTACTAGAAACTCTGGTTCACTATTAACTAAAATCAATAATACCTTTTTCAAACTTATCCCTACGAAAAATGAATGTACGAAACCAGGGGACTTTCGCCCTATTTCCCTTTGTAATACTATTTATAAAATCCTCTCCAAATGCTTAGCAAATAGACTTAAAACCTTCCTTCCTGCAATTACCTCAGAAGAACAAACCAATTTTATCCCCAACCGGTCAATCCTAGATGGAATTATTATAGCCCAAGAAATAGTACATACAACCCAATATAATAAAGAATCCTATATGCTTATAAAAATTGACATTCAAAAAGCTTATGATAAAGTAGACTGGAGGTTTTTATGTAAATGCCTGGAAGCATTTGGTTTCTCTAAACAATGGATTAACTTAATTTTCAACTGTATCTCTACACCCAAAATATCATTACTAATCAACGGTACTTTAGAAGGTTTCTTTGAAATCTCTCATGGTATTAGACAGGGTGATCCACTCTCTCCCTTTCTTTATGTAATCATGGCTGAAGCTTTAGGTAGAGCCATAACTAAGGTCCACCATGAAGGTAAAATCTCAAGAGTCAAAGTTACAGACCATGTACCGAATATAACTCACCAACAATTTGCTGATGACACTATACTCCCAGGAGCTTCCAATTGTAGGGAAGCTAAGGCATTCAAAGCTATTTTGGATATATATATGAAGGCATCAGGTCAGAAAGTGAATCCTAATAAATCTAAATTTTTTTCGTCAATACCCCTCCAATCAAAGCACAAGAAATCTGCAAAACCCTAGGTTATAAAACTGGCAAGTTTCCTTGTAAATACCTAGGGATTCCCCTTGACAAGGGTCTACATAGCTATAAGTTATGGCAACAAGTGTTGTCCAAAATTCAAACAAAAAAAGGTAATTGGAAAGGTAAATGGATTACTAAAGTTGGTAGGGCTACAATGATTAAATCCATATTGAATACTATCCCCATGTATCAAATATTGATACTCCCTCTCCCAGTCAATGTCAAAGCTAGTTTAGACAAACTCCTAAGGGATTTCTATTGGCAAGGCTTGATAGAAGAAAAAAAGTTAGCTCTTATAAGATGGGAGAACTTGTGTAAACTGATATCCCAGGGTGGATTAGGTATTAAAAATCTCCAATGGTAGAATAAAGCATTGGGTGCCAAACTCATTTGGAGATTATACAAGGAATCAAATAGTAAATGGGCTACAATCCTATTGCATAAATATATCCCATGTGCAGATCCCATCAATATTTTCAGATCACAAATCCATGTTAAAGGCTCTCATATTTGGAATTTTATTAAAGAATCTAGAGGAGTCACTAATAACTTACTCACGTGGGATATAGGAAGCAGGGACAAGGCCCTTTTTTGGGAAGATTCCTAGGGTTGGTTTACACCTCTCATTGAGTTGGGATTTTTGCAAAGTTTTATTGAGAAATGCAAACACATTAAGGACATATATCTAAAGAATTATATCTCTCATGAAGAGGATTTAGTATGGAAATTAGTAAATGATATTCCAATAAAGTACAAAGAAAAACAAAAACTCATTGATATCCTCAAAGATAGAGTAATTACTATTAAAAATAAGGCAGATAATCTTATTTGGGTTAGTTCAATTAATGGATCATATAATGTGAAGGATGGCTACAAAACTATTGTGCACGAACATAACATGGGTACCCTAGATATCCCTTTGAACCTATGTTGGAATAAGGCATGCCTCCCTAAGGTAGGAATTTTTCTATGGATAGCGTTGCAAAATAAAATTTTAACTGCAGATAGACTTAGAAAGCTAGGTTTTGAAGGCCCCTCAAGATGCCCCTTATGTGAATGCCAAGAAGAGGATGCCAACCATTTGCTCTTAAACTACACTTTTACCCAAAATTTTTGGAAATGGTTACGCTACTGCCTAAATTGGAGCTTAGCTATGCCTTTTGATTTGGTAGATCACCTTAAAGCATGGCCCTCTCTTAATAAAGATAGCTTGTACAAGGATATTTGGACAATATCTCCCTCTATTCTAGCATGGGAAATCTAGAAAGAACGAAACAGAAGGATATTTACAAATCAAAAGCTTGATTGGAGATCGATAACTAACAAAATAAAAGTGTCAATTGTTGAAGTAACTAATAATAGACTTTGAGATAAAATTAGTTTTGAAAATTCATTTAAACAATGGGATAATAATATCAGATTCTTCTGGCCTAGATTGGCAATTCCACCACTATATGGTAGAGGAGGAAACAAATCAAAATCAGATAGAAGCATATGTAAATGGACACCTCCTATAGAAGGATGGTATAAATTAAATTTTGATGGGGCCTCTCACGGTAATCCAAGTATAGCAGGTATTGGTGGGATTATTCACAATTGGAATGGATAAATAGTCTCTAAATATGCTCGACCCATCAAACCCACAACTAATAATATGGTAGAATGTAAGGCAGTCTTAGAAGGACTCAAATTATGCAAACAACTAGGACTCTCTAAATTAGTAATTGAAGGAGATTCCCAAATAGTAATCAATGCAATCAGAACTAGAAAGACCCCAAATTGGAAACTTAACTCGAAAATTGAAGATATCAGTGTAATCTTGGATACTATTCCCCAAATTGAAATTAAGCACATCTATAGAGAAGGTAATACAGATGCAAATCAACTTGCTAATCAGGGTGCAAATGGTGAAACAGTGTAGGAGAAAGTCTATTAGAATGAGTTAGTCTACATTCCCTCTTCATAACCTAACTATTTATAAATTTGACTCTAAAATGTAGAATTTAATGCTAATCACCTAAAACCTTACTATACATCCTTTATCATTAACTAAATTTTAATAGCTAAATCTAAAATGTGAAGTATTTAGAGCCAAGGCCTGTTTAAATCTTAAAAAACATTATTTTTCCCTAAAACACAGATACTTATTAGCTAACCAGAATTATGAAATTCATTCGGATTTTAGGCCACCAAGACATTAGGCATATTGAGGTAAATTCTTTTTCTCATCACCCTTTGGATTTAGGATATCACAATCAAAATAGTTAGTCAGAACTTATATAACACTTTAAACTAGGTTTCACTGCATATACATATATACTATCTATTAATGAAACAGGCAGATTTGGCTCTAACTATCATATATGTTTCTCCTTGAATAGATATACTTTTAGAGAGGCTCGATATAATATATATTTACACTATTAGATATGTGTGCTCAGTTAGCAATATTCCTTATATCTCTGAGAACTCGACCTTCTGTTAGTAGATCCCTTTATTTTCTGTCTTTTCTTCATTATTGAAACTAGACCTCATTTACTAGAGGCTTGTTATACCGGTCCTTTATACCTGTAGGAGAATTTTTAAAGATGTATCTCCTCTTTATAATAGCCATATTATTTTAAATCTTTAAACATAAGGTACCATATGGATAAATTTAGAGGGAGTTAACTATAGTCTTTGTTATTCCACTTTAGTCAAGCATTATTAAAACTTTTGAGATCTTCCTAATGTATCTATGAAATTAGATTTCTACAGGAGTCCTCTAACCATTCCTCTAAATACTATGTCTCTATCTGACACTAACCTTATATTAATAGGAATAGTTTCAAGCGGGATACCCCCTAGTATAAGATAGATCTCCCACCACTCATAGATAGATTTATAATTTTGGCATAATCTAGGCAAATCAGTGAAGCATTATAAATCAAATCATTTTAGGGTAACCTGTGATAGATTGTAGTACCAATGATTTACCATTGGAATTATTAAATATCATCCTACACTCTCAATACCAGGAAATACTGACCTGTTATAATATAAACTATAAACAATATTCACGTAACTAATCAATGATTTTCACTCTTTTAAAGGAGTGAACATTCTATATTATCTACAATAGCCCTATTTCTCTGAAGGAGTGATCAATTATGATGAAATAGTAGATCGTGCAAGAGTCTTTCAATCATGCACCAACACTAGCCTTCACGGGTAACATGAGGACAGGTGGTATAGTTGCAAGTATAGGGATTATAAACACATATGTCTTTAGATTGTCTTCTTAACTACCCCTTAGAATTCATCTCCTATAAGTTTAAACCTCCTGTAGAAATGGAAATGAAATTGATAACTTTTGCAACCAAGGGTAGTCGAGCTATGACGTTCAGAGGTTGTATCTTGCCAGAACGATGGAATCAAGTCCTTAACCCTCTTTCAAATTCAGCCAAGAGGGTGGTTGAGCGAGCTTTGGGAGACCAATATTTTGATAATGCATTCACATTCAGGACCAATGGTGCAGTCATTGGATAGTTTATAGCTCTCTCAATTTTTGTAGGTAAGAGTAAAGATGATATTATCCAGGTTGCTAGGTCCATATTCAATGAAGATCTTCTTGAAGGACTAGATAATATGGTTTTATGCATAGATAACCAACTCACCATCCCTTACCCTAAAATCACCATGAAAACTAAAGCGTCCAAGCTTGAAGCAATCCCACAATCCCAACGCATACCCATGATTTCATTCAAAGATGAAGAACGTTTTGACAAGCACTGGCCTGAGATACTTAGGAACTTATAACGAAGTCCTCTCTGGAGAGCTGGATTCAATTGGAGTAATCAACTACTAGAGATAGGAGGGCTTCACCATCCCAGGAGACCTGGACAAAGTAGATGCTGCAAATTTTCACATTATGGCCCCTGAGATACCCAGATGCATACGCCATTCAAAAAAGATGGTAGCTAAAAAAGAATTCATTGTTCTAATGAAGAAGGACGAGAACATTTGGAATTGTTAGATAATCCATAAAGAGGAAAACATATGATTTACAATTTTCAATTTTCCTTTTGAGGACTTATATTATATAGTTTAACTATAAAACATGATACAGTAAACATATGTTTAACAGTTCTAAATAGGAGTTTATTTCACAGACTTATAGGAGATAAGGAAGATAATGCTAAATGTAATTAAAAATAGTATTTTACTTATACCTACCTTTCAATTCAGTATGAATATAGTATTGTATATTCTACTAACATCTTAGATAGTTTTCTTTAATCTTCATGGATTGTGGAAAATTTTATTTCAATAACTCTTCTCACTGGTTTGGTCTAATTCAGATATGTATTTTCACTATATGTTTTCTTTTCCATCGATGAATTGAAATTAAGGTGCCTACATTAGCCCATGCATGCTTCCTTAATAGAATATCAAATGTTTGGAGAAACTCCAAAGGAAATATTAAGATAATCCTCAACTATTCTAGAATAACTTCTCGTATCCCTTCTAGTAGTCAAAGGGACTCGCTTCTTTTAGCCATAGAAACCCAAATGCCCTGGCTATTGACTGCAATATATATAGCCTTCCCACCTTTAACTAAATCCTTGCTATACCACTAACTCAGTACCTTATTTCCCCCCTATTGTGCAGATAAGCATGGAGACCCCAATATTGCTTACTTGTAATAGGAGTCTAATGGCCTTTGTTGGAAGGATTACACCTAAGCATGTTAAGAAGGTGTTGATAAATAAGCATGCCCTGGTCATAAGGGAAACCCTTCACATCCTTGGACCTGAATTCCTTGATAAAAGGGATAGATATAGAGTCCTACCCAATATCACGTCCATGTTCATAGCAACCCTTCTCTTTTGGGGATATCCAAAACAAGAAATATGGAGACTATGCTTCAGAGTCTTCAAACGAAGATTTCTGGGCAATCTAGATAAAGCCCTTTGTAATATCAGAGATGACCTGACTACTGTAAGATGTAAGTTTTATGATGAGGTATCCTCCAAAGTAAATCATCTTCCTTATCTCCACATTATAGTATCTGAGAACCTGGATGCTTTCAAGGATAGAGAAGATATTGTTAAAAGAAATATTAACTTTTTGCTTCTTTACCTCCACATTCGGAAACCCATTAAGGAAGACTGGTTTTATGAATATTGGCATCTGGATGAGGTCAGTATTGCAGACATGGATTATTTTTCAGACTCATAATTAGATAATCTTGTCGAACTTTGGTTGGAAGAAGGGAAGCATCACAAAAAAAGGAAAACTTGTACTCTCGACTCAGAAAGTTCAAATTCACAAAGAAGGAACAACAAAGTCAGTAAGAAAGTGGATTTATGTATACCTTTCATTTCTGGGCTTATGTAGAAATCTATTCCGAGGATAACCTTTTGTAATCTATGGTACAAGTAGCTTTTAACTTTCAAGTGGTATGTATTCAATAGCATCTTGTAGAAGAATTGTTATAAGGAAAATATTAATAACATATGACAAAACCAAACATTAGCATTACAGATAGTTCAGACTAATTAGAATCAATATAGCTGATTTTCATTTTGAATAGGATTTACTACTATATTACAATTTTTGTAAACCTACAATTAACTTCATGTTATGTTATATCCTAACAACTACTTCTCAGGACCAGAATAAAGTACGGGGGCCAGGTAGTAATTAGCTCCTATCACATAGATATTGCATACAGTAGAGTATGGTTTGTTGAAATAGTCTCTACACCATAGATATAAGTTCTCAACATTCATAAAGGTTTGTTAGTCCTATTCAGTCTTATATTGTGTTCCTTAGTAGCTAAGGCTCCTTTCGATTACTAATACATATAGCATATTGTATTTTTCCTTTTGTTTGGTTCATCAAGCTACCCCTTTTCTCCCTGGGAGATACTTAAATTAGACACCCGAGTAGCAACCCTGCTATTTAGTAAACAAGATCCTTTTCTAGTATTAGAAGAATCTGGTGGAACTTGCTATTCTTGCAGAAGTTTTATTGTACCCTGGCTATTTTATATTTGAGTTTTGATGCTTTTTACTCTGCATTACTTTGAAATATGCTTATGTCTCCCTTTTAAATGTGGCATCTCTAGTTTTAGACCATTAGATGGGATCTGATCCTAGGAATAAATGACAACTGGATCCTATTAACATCCCGCACTTACTAATACAAGTAACAAAGATAATAATAGTAAGGTTAAAATGGTGGTATACATATGTCACTTGCATTAATAACCAGAGGTGTGACATCTCCAGTGCATTTATGTTAAAATTTATCCTTTGTGACAAATGGATTTTTTATAATTGCATAAAAGTTGCTTCTTTAAGATTCTAGTTTATTTAAATTTCTAATTATGCTATGTCTAATAGATATACTTGTTTGTTTCCAAATGACTCCTCGCATCCAGAATATGTTTGCTAAGAATGGTATATTAGACTAAATAGTAACATCTCTGAGGGTTAGTATGTATCTTCCTACTTAACTGATAGCTTTCATTCTATTACTTCTTATGGTCAGACATCAAAGGATGGTATTACTTTTGCATAGTTTATTTTGTACTGACTGTTTAAATAAGCTGAGATCTTAATCATTTGTATCTCTATTTGACTTCTAAAGAATCATTCTATGAGTCATGAAAAATGTTTTAAATAAGCATAGTTTTTATCACTTCATTTTAGTTTATACTTGGATTAGAGATTTTTATTATGCCCAGTACGCCAAAAATGAAGTGCATAAGGTGGTCTTGAAATAATCATCACCTTATAATTTTAGAGTAGCAAATAGATATAAAGATGGTATCCCTTGAAACTATGGAGATTTAGAGGCAATGGTAGAATTTAACTTTAGTGTCTAGATTAATAGTGAAATATCCTTCTAGGGGAAGTAAGGGTCTTATAGAAGCATAGATAATAAGGGAGTGGGGTTTTCCCTTTTTTAACCATATCTCTCATTAATCAGGCTAATCTATTTTATTGATTGAACACTTCTTATTTTTAAAACACAAGGTTTTAAGTCACAAAATAGTGGTATGTGCTACTCTTTATGATAACAACAATATCAAGTTTGAAGTATCGGATATATACAACTTCTGAGTTAGTAGGAATCTTCTTTTCTAACTACATAACAAGCATGTATTTGGTGCATAGTTTTTGTATATATACAGGATAACAGAGACAAAGGAATCAAAGAATACAAGATCTTCATTTCATCGATACAGAAATATATAAAGATAATTGACAACAAGATAGAACTGAGTATGGGGAATAAATTAAAATCGTAACTATAAACGAAGTGACATCTTTAAATACTTGATGTATATGAGGTGATCTTCCTTCCATCGATACAGAGATATATCAATATATTTAACACCAAGCTAGAATCGAGTATGGAGATAAATTAAACTGAAATTGTAAATGAAGGAATGCCTTCATCTTTTGATGTAAATGAGGGAATGCCCTCATAAAATTATTTGTAATAGAAATTCTAGACCAAGGTCCCGAGCTAGACTGGAGGTTTTCTTCTCCATTCTTTCCTACCAGTGCCCGCACAGAATGGAATGTTTGTACTATAATTTAATCTATTAATAAAATCTTTGGCTTAGGCCTTTTATTGATAAAAAAAACCAAAAAAACAAAAACAATGTCACATATTATAATATTTTCTATGATCTAATGCTTTATTAATAAATAAAAAATAGTGATAATATAAACCTTTCACATTGATAATTTATGGCTTCTTCTAATCAAGCTATTATGGTGGGTTTCTTGCATTATAACCTCTACATAGTTTGATGTCCTAGAAAAATGACTATCATAATCTAGGTTCCATGTATAATGCACTTAATAGAAACATATAATATTTTTCATCACCCTTAACATATCATTAATTTATCATCTTAAAAAAATAACAAAATTCCTTGAAAGAATAAATAACTACTACAAAGATTGAAAAGTTTTAAAAATATATGATGCCCTCTATTAAATGCTTTTAACAATAGAAGATCTATTTTAAGTGTACGTCTAAAAATGGATAAATCCATGAAGAACTACACCATGGAGGGCTCTAACCATGTGGAGAAAATCTACTACATAATCTAGGAATATTTCTCTTTTACTACAATGTGTCATTCCTCTCCTTCCACATTTCTACAATGTGCTTTATTATCTTCTTATTGACCCACTCTAACACATTCTCTTTGTATAGCCACTTCCACATGCCCACTAAAACTTTACAATAGAAACATGGTCTACAACTACATTTTGGAAAACTTTGCATTTATGTTGCAACATAGTCACAAAGTCTTCCCATATCTACTCAAATGTGAAGACCCCTTCAAAATGAATCATGATAAAAACCCTAGGATGCAACGTAAATGGGAAACCTCTCTCTTTAAGAGTAACAAGTCTAACCTTTTTTTCAAATTGGAAGGATAATTTAGAACCCCTTTACAAAATGAAGAAGAAGAAAATATTGAAGGTAAGGAAAGCTCTATTTTGTTTCTCATGATGACATATGTCCCCTTCTTCAAATCTAATTTGTAGCAAACATCCTGTCTGTCTCTACAACTAAAAATATTCTACTCATCCACTTTGATTTGATCCTTGTTCTATTTTCCCCTTTACAAAATATATTTGTTGCATATGATGTAATATCAAAAGAAAAATCTATTAGTTAATCCTATCTTGTAGGTGATGTCATCATTCTCATATTTTGTCCATCTTTCAAATTTGATGAAAATCAAGTTATATTGCCACATCACATTATTGGAACTAAAAAATATGATTCTCTATTTTTAATTTTCAACTTCTTATATTCTCATGAGAAAACTCGTTGTTGAAGCTCAAAATTGCAGGTTTTGCTAAACCGTAAAAGTATGCAAAGTTTTACAGTCAAGTTCAACAATCAATTTTGGCCAACTGATGGAATGAACTAATATAGTTTTAATTGCCCGCACTTATGGCTCAGCTAGACCAAATAAGGTATACCTTTTGATAACTAAACAATATTACTCTCCTTTTGAACTATTCTCTACCTCAAACTTCCATAAGTGTTTGCATTAGATAACTATATACTAAATTGATTCTAACTTCTATATCTACAACTAGAAATAAAATGTAAAATAACTTCATTGGTATTGAAATGAAACGAGTCTTTGAGTGGAATGAATTTATGCTATAAGAATATGATCAATGCCTTCCCTCCATTAGGAAACAGATTCAATATCTTTCTTCTTCAACGGTTTTGCATCACCTAGTTAGACAATTTTTATATTCACACCTGATGTGAATATGTCAGCGATTTAGTTTCCTTGTACTTTGTGATTTATTTTACTATATGAATAGTTCACATAATCTCTCCTTGAGAGGTATAATTAAACTTCACTTAAAGATATGGTAATATCTTTGACCCAACCCAAGATACCCTTGATATTTAGATTGATATAATAAAGTAAACACCAAGTATTGGAAAATCAAAATAGCCTCTGGCTACTTGAGCCAAAATAACAAGTGAAATCAGAATTGAAAAGCATTATATTTCATTTATTGCACCATAGAAGAAAAAAAATGTTCATACCTAATATTTTTCACTAAGATATATTACAACTAATTATGTCCCCGTTAAACCCAATCTAAAATTTCATTTTTATAAATACATATAAAGTCTTTGAATGGTTACAACTTTTAGTAACTAAACAATGTTACTATTTAGTTTAACTAATTAGTTACACTCAAAAACTAATTAACTTCACAACTAAATCATCTACATTAAATATTTAATTCACAATAAAATTTTGATGAAAATAATTTCTCTTTGTGAGATGACCATTCCAATGAAAAACACAATCGACACAATCATCTAGTTTGTAAAATAACTATTCTTAATTGATTTCACAAACTTATCATCCATCCTCAAATTAATAGCACCGCATAGAACATACTATCTTTCTGTTTAAAAATTCTCATATTGACTCTCAGTTCCCCGAATCTTGCTAGCCTTTTCTAGTTTTCCATCAACTTGTTACTTTTCAGCATTTGATCCATCGACAAGACACCTGACATATTTGTCAATGAAGTTACTCTATTTTTCTTCTCCGATGAGATAGTAAAGTACTTCATTGATAAATGTTTTATTGATGAAGATATACATTTTATCTAGACACTTTTTGCCCCTTACAATACTTCATCCTTCTTTGAAAACATATTTTAATGAGATCTTAACATATTCATATCGACAACCGTACTTTGATGTAGATATGCACTTTGGCAAGAAAAAATATGTTCTCTCTTTGGTTTCTTCTTCTCTATTGGTGGGATTTTGTCGATAAGATCTTTAAGCTCCTTCATTGATATCATTTGTTTTCCTTTTATCATATGTTGATTTAATTTGCCGTCAGTCTCATCGATCATTCAGAGGCCTTCTTTTCAATGAAACAACCGCTATTACCAAGACACTTTCTTTACTCAGTATATCAATATTGCTACATTATTGTTACTTTATCGATATAAGCACCACGTCTGTCACATAAAATTTCATCCATTTCAATATAATATTTCTTTTTGACAAGATGCTTTATGTATTTGCTAGGTGTTTAGGTTTTATCGACGCAAACGTTTTCAATGAAGTATTCTTGAGTGTTCCTTCAAAAACTCTTACTGTTCATGTACTTATTAGATTCTCAACACCTCACTACTGCCTTAAATACTTTGTGACAAGAACTATGAAGATTTTCATCAAAATCAGATATTTCGGTATAACATTGTGTTTCAACATAACACATTTTGGCTTTAATAAGCACCTTGAGTTTCATCAATGAAAATACTTTCGATGAGATGTGTTCATATGTCTTGTTGAAAACCTTTTATTGATGATACCATCTATGTCTTTATTGGATTTCTATAAATATCTCACTATCATATGCTATTAGCTACTTTTCAATAATAGTTCTGATGAAACTCATCGAAGTAAGATATTTTGATGTAACATTTCTTTTTGGTGTAATATTTTCAGCCTTGGAAGGCAATCAGGATTTTATCGATAACACTTACTAGATTCCCAACACCTCACTACTTGGTGCCTTTAGTTAATTTTTGACAAGATTTATGAAGAGTTTCATCAAAATTAGACATTTCGATACAACATTGTGTTTTGACATAACACATTCTGGATTTCATAAGCATCTTGATTTTCATCGATGAAAATATCTTCGATGATATGTGTTCATATATCTCACCAAAAATATTTTTATTGATGAGACCATCTTTATCTTTATTAGATTCCTAATATCTCACTATCATTTCTTTAGCTACTTTTCGATAAGAGTCCTAATAAGTATCATTGAAGTAAGATTTTTTTTATGTAACATTGATTTTGGTGTAATATTTTCAGCCTTGGTAGGCATCCAAGGTTTCATCAACATCACCATCTTTGATAACAAATATTATACATCTCTTCGACATTTCATAGCTTCCTAACTTTGCTATGGTAAATCTATTTTGATGAAACTTACTGTAAATATCATTGACGTAGCTTTTCAATGTAATTCTTCCCATTAATGTGATATTTATTCACTGTTGTAGATCTCAAATATTACATTGATATCAGTATCCTCCATGTTTTTTTATGAAGGTATTCCTATCTCTTTGATGAATAACATTTTTGATACAGCTTCATCTTTGAATGTGAAAAACCTTGCATACTATCAGCGTATGGAGTTTCCTTGATCCATCCCTCTTTGATATGATGTAAATTTGGTCTTGGAAAAATGTCGTCAATGGCTTTGTTAGGCTCTTACTCATGTCGGGTTTTGATAAAACAAAAAATATCAAAAAGGAAAACCTTCACTTGAATGTGAAAAACCTTGCATACTATCAGCGTATGGAGTTTCCTTGATCCATCCCTCTTTGATATGATGTAAATTTGGTCTTGGAAAAATTTCGTCAATGGCTTTGTTAGGCTCTTACTCATGTCAGGTTTTGATAAAACAAAAAATATGTCCACTCAAAATACTTTTTGAATTCAAAATTTTCCACCAAGTATGGAATATAATATTGATATTAACTTATGGTATTTTTGTATCATGAGTCATGATGGATATTAATGTCTAGGATAGGGTAGATGAAGAGTGCTAGAGGAATCAAGATTTATGGATAGCGGAGAAAATTTATAGAATAAATATGATAAAAGGTGGGGAAATTTTATGAATCTTGAGGAAGAAAATAATTTTTTTTCAAGTTCTAATAGTGGCTCTGTCTGGGGATGTATGTCCCTTGTGGGCATAGAAAGAATCCAATAAATCTCTAGGGAAGTAGACCACAACTTGACCTAAAACAAGAAGGAAACTACAACTAAAACTATCTTTTTCTAATGTGTATGGAAAAAACTTCAAATCCTAAGGGTTGTCCATGCACTGACAACCCCTACATGAAATGGTATGGTTTAAAAAATTGAACCATAATTGGTGGGACAAAGGCCACCAAAAAAGGAAAACCTTCACTTGTCTTGATCATATACTCAATTTTCATCACACTGCTCCAAAATTAATTTAAAAATATCATATAAATTTACCTTAAAAAACATGTTGCAATCTTTAGCCACTTGACTATACTCAATGCTACCAATGCATTCTTTATTATCTTGCTTCTAAAAATTAAGCACATATTTAAAAGGCTTATTATATAACCAGAAAACACTGTGATTATCAATCAAATGAGACCCAAACTTATTGTGATGCCTTTATTCATCACATTCATTATCATTCACCAAGTAGTGGCTCTCTAACTGAATTGGAAAATAGAACAAATCAAATTGCATTTGACTTCTAATATCATCGATACTAGCATCAAACCCAAAATCAAATGTACCTCACCCATACAAATCTAAACACGAGGCTTCATCATTAGAACCAACAACCTCCAGATCTAACATATTTAAACCATTAACATCCCATGAAAAAGAAGAATGCATTTTTGATAAAATTAGAATATGATTTACTATATAAATCTACATCCATATCTACACAAAACATTTTAGAGAGAGGCCTATGCATAGCTGCAGTTATAACTTATTGACTGTGAATACCACTTCATTATAACCATCGGTTGTTCCCATTTTATCAAAATAAAATTCTACATTCATGTCAGCATGCATACCTTTGTACTTGTTACATGATGCATTACTATAACTATTAAAAATGTTATCACTGTCAAAACATATATGTGTTGGATGTGAAAAATATAACTCTTTTCATGTATATACTCATGATATTTAGTAGTTAGTAAATTTGAAATTTGTTCACTAGTTAGTGAAAACACCTCTTCATTCACTTTATTTCTAGTGCATTCAAAATCCTTGGAACATGATAAATCAGATGTATTAATATGATTACCAATGTTGTGTATTGATTTACTATCCTCTTGATATGAAAATACTCTTTCCTCACCATATAAAGGATTTCAGAATACATAGAAACTATGTTCCAACACAACTTGATAAGGTGTGATTTGATTTTTTTCCACCATTTCATCATATAAAGGTATTTGAACAAGTCTAAAAATAATTTTCAGATATACAAACCTCCTTAATACCAATTGTGTCATTATGGTATCCATGTATAAATAAATATGTTATTTGTTCACTATTAGACACGCACACTCCTTTACTTTCCTCATAATTGGTACACTCTTCATTCTTAATACATGTATTAGATAATTGATACCACCCTTGATTATTGAAGTTAGCAGTAATAGTTTTAGGCTTGAAATCATTTTCTAGATCCTAACTATGAAAATCATCTCAGTAGTGAACATAAGTCCAATTGGCATGAGTCCCTCGGACCTGGATGTTTCTTCCCTTTCTGGTGTCAGACAGTGTTATGGGCCACCAAGAAGTATCTCTGGCTTGGTTGTGTGACCTTCTTACAGCTCGTAGCCAGCTTACACACGCGTCGGGGAACATAGCTAGGTACCTAGTGGGAAAGGTGGGTCCTCAAGCTTTCCAAGTGGACATGCCATGATACATCACTTTCACAATAAGTGTGCCAATTGACACTACATTACACATCACAACACACTTGGCAAGTCCGCTTGTTAATTACACAATTTTAATAGATACAAATGCAAATAAAATTCACACCATACACTATACGAAAGAAAATACATTACAACAAGGTTTTGTCTCTTCAATAGATGCAACCTTGGATTTAGAGAATTCACATAGGGGTTAGTCATGATTCTCTGATAAAATTCCATGGCCATGATCTTGCCCACTAAATTTAAACATTAGTAACCTCAAGAAGTATAGACATCAAAATTCAAAATGCAGAATCAGGGTATCCTTGTTCAAATAACTTTAATTGATAATGGCTCAGGACTTAATATTTGTAGCATTGAATTGTTACACAAGATAAATGTGGATCTTTCATCAACCTAACCTGATCATATTCTTGAATCCATGGATTTGACAATGTTTCTAAACAAACCTTGGGTATTATCACCTTGCCCATCAAGGTAGGTCCTATTATTTTATCCACACTTGTTCATGTCATGCCCAATACTCTTAGCTATAATATTCTCTTAGGATGACCATGGTTACATGCCATGAATGCTCTTCCTTCAACACTTCATCGAAAAGTGAATTTCATCTATAACAACACCATGTATACCCTTGTTTCTGATGATAGGGTCCAAAATTGATTACGAACTAAGTTTGATTATCCTTCTATTCCTACACCATTTAAACAAAACATATATTTTTCCTCTACAAGTGCCCTTTTAGATGATAATTGGGTTTAATTATATTTTACACCATATTTTGTGGGCGAATAAAAACTTTTTGACATGGGACCCTTCAAAGGACCTAGTGTATCATTTGTGCAACCTAATTCTCATAAAAATTCAACTCACAATCTCAAATATGGTTTAGGATGTGCAAGACAAAGCACTAAGACTAATAAACCTATTAAAGCATTTGGTTTTTAATCTCCTCCTTTTTAATCATCCTCTCCCTTATGATATAAAGCTTCTTCTATATCTACCTTTAATTGGGAAATTATTTTTCCTAACCTTCTTCATGGTAAGGTGATTACTTGACCAAAATGAAAAAAGAAGCATGATTAAAATTTTGTGAATCTCCCTTTTTGCATGTATCATTGATACGATGACCACTCTACTAATGAATGTATACAATACAAAATTCAACAACTCATTGATAATGATATCATTCACATAACTTGTCACAATGAGCTATTTTTTAACCATGATTACTTTGAATAATATTTAAGTATCTATTATGTTGCTCCAAACTATGTGACATTGTTAGCCTATCCTTTGGGGGCTCATTGTCATGCATGGTGTGATCATACTTTACAAGTAGCATAATAGGTTCTCTTTCTCCTTATCCTTGTCTCCACACTTGGGGGGCAAGGGTACTATATCAATCTCTCTCATTGTATCCAAGGATCAACTTTTACCTTGGTGAAGTGGAATTTATCTATTATGTGATATATAGTCTTACATAGACATGCTGGTTTACATTAAGGATTCTCTTCTATATAAGAAGTATGCATATTTTATCATAACCTTTTCATTATTTGCAATTGGGTTTCCATGGTAAAAAAATCCCTTACCTTGGGGACTAAAAGTGTGTCATCCTTCCTTAAAGAATCCCTTTACCAAGAAATGAGAAAGGTGTGTATTCTTCCCTTCTTATTCAAGATCTCTTTTCAACATATTTCAAAAGGATCCCTTATACACTCTTTTCATGGTATCTCTTTTCATTCTTCCCTTCTTTGACCTCATAGGAGTTGTGAACTCTTTATCTTGGATTGGGTATTTCTTAAGGATACCTTCTTGGTGTGAAAAATGTTTTATGCTTGTTCATATTTTCTTTAAGATGTAAAAATAGTACTCATTTTCCATCTTAAGGGGGGGCATACATGGTGTCCTTTGAAAGTATTTTGTTTTCATTTAAACATGACATGTAGAGTACACTAGCATAATACAACTTGCTAGGGCCATATAACTCTACTTTATATATTTTTGGTAGATTTACATGGATACAATGATTTCCTTGGACTATCCTTAAGATTGTTTAAACTAGCATAACACAACTTGCTAGCCCATTTTACCTCTCCTTTACATACATTTTTAGGATTGGTTGACTAGGATAATATGATTTTCTAGACCATTTGACCTATCCTTTCCATAGGTTTACTAGTATAACACACCTTGCTAGACCATTCAACCTCTCATTTACATAAATTTGTATGAGTTGACTAGCATACACTAGACTATCAACTCCCTCTTTACACACTCTTTGATGGGTAGAAATAGCATAACACAATTTGCTAGACCTTTTTCCCCTTCTTCTATCTCTCATGGATTACCTAGCACAACATAATTGCATAGCATATGTCATCCATGATTATCTTAATCTCTCCTCCATGATTCCATAGCATAACACACTTTTCTAGTTGATTAGATCATGGAGTCTTATCTTATATTTGATGTGTTCTCTTACTCTTTTTAGGTGACCACTTTTTCTTTTACAATAGATTTCTGAGCATAATAATAGTGATCAAGATATTTTCTTTAGTGAGGGCTCTTCTATTAGTTGACTTGGATTCTTGGTAAGATTTACATTTATTTTTATATTTTTTTATGTATCATTTCATATGGATGTATGATTTAATATTCTTGGTTTGGGGGCTTATGTCCTTAAACTTAGTGATATCTTATCTCCTTGCAATTTTCCCATGATATTCATATTTCTCTCTCTTTCTACTACTTTACCGTGAGCACGAGCTAGACTCCTACTCTTGCTAAAGTGAGTAGTAAATGTATCATCCTAAAAAGTAATCACCCTTAGTTAGGTGTTTAACCTATCCATATTTTAGTGAAAATGGGTTCCCACATTGATTTCACCTTCTCTTAGTACGTATTGGACCTTAAAACTAACATTATAAGTTCTATATTGACTCAATTTCTTCAAAAATTGAGGTTAGCCCTTATTTCTAAGTGTTCTCCTCTATTTTCCATCCAATCTCATAATTCATTTCCTTGCCTAGGACCTATCCACTTATTTTTGGTGTTTGTGATCTTCGACCCCGAAATGAGTAAACTCTTCTTTTTTTGCACTTATTCACTATCTCTGATATCCCAATAAAATTTGAGCCTATTTTCCAAGGGACATATCACAAAAATTGACTTTTCCCTAGGACAAGTCTCCAAAGCCAACCTATCCCTATGTTTTTGTGCCCAAATTTTGACAAGAGCCTGATATCAGGGTCTTCTTTCAAGATTTTCTTCCATGGTTGGCCTTCTTAGGTTTAACTCCCTGAAATGATGTGAGGTGTATATAAACCCCCTATATCTCCTCATTTTGATATCAATTACTAGCTTCGATAATTTCACTATCAACATTTTAAGCATTCATGACCAATCAAGCAAAATTAGAGTTCAAGATGTTTTCTTCAATCAAGCATCCAAGTCTTCAATCCTTCTTCTTCATCATCATCAAGAATTGTGGAAAACTAGAACATCCATTATTCAAGGCTTTGGTTTCATGATTTCCTACTAGTTTTTTGTGGAGTTCAAGCTATTTCACCAACACTTGTGATCACATCCATAGAGGTATTGTATCATCAATGTATCAGGTGACTTATGTTTCATATCTAGCTTCCATTTCATATTTCTTTATGCAATTTCAATTTTAATACCTCAATAGGGGTTTGACCAAGGAAAACACATTTTCCCAACCTTTTCCCTATTTTTTTTGTGTGCAAGAAAAGGTTGTGGAATTGTCAAAACTTTTTTGGGTAGTATAGGAGTAGTTGCAGAATCTGTGAAATTTTTTTCAGAGAGTGTTGGGAACAGGTCACTAAAACCTACCTATCCCTAGGTACACATCACCATTTCCAACCTATCCCTCCTAGTTTTCAATGAAATATTAAGGGCAAAGAGTTACAGGTCCCTATTTGCCAAATCTATAATTACTACTAATTGTGAGACTCTAGCGGCTAGGAAATTTGGATTCAAAGTACAATTTCTTAATCTTATTTCTAGGTGCATTATTAGATAACTTAGAGAGGGGAGAATTAGTTAATTCTAGTTATCCTACAGTCCCAAAAATTCTAGATGTATAAACACAAACTTTTTAGGAAAATTATCAACTCGGTAAGCTATTAGCAATAACTTTCTCTTCATCTACTGATTGATAGTCAATTCAATACTTTATTTACCGATCTGACTAATTATGAAATGTGTAAAGTAAAATAACAATCCAACACATCAAATACACATAACACAAATATTTTAACGTGGAAACCCTATCAGGGGAAAAACCACCTGGGACCAGTAACCCAAAATAATTCACTCTTCTGAAGTGAGCTCGGTTTGGAGCAAACCCTATCAAAGGTTACAAAACACATTGTAAGGTGTGACCTGGTTAGAAGATTTATCACTAATAGTTCTCCCTTGACCAACATTCACTATGGGGTTAACAAGAAAACAATCAACATTCATTAAATGTCATATTGAAATACAAAAAGACTGTTAAGTCCACTCGGTTAAGAGATTTTGCTGTAACAATGGTTAAACTGATAAAGTAATGATCTAATTAAAATACAACTAAGATTTGTATATTTTTAGATCTATGTTAAGCTTAAAATATCTCCTCTGATCAATAGTCAATTCAATTCTTCATTTCGTCCAACTTATTCCACTTGATGTATGCTTCTCTGACGTTCGGTAATGTATGTAGTTCAGTTCAGTTCTGTCTGTAACCTGTTTGATCAGAAGTGCATGAAAATAGTCCTTTCATGCAAATTTTCCTATAGTAGCAAATAATCCCAGACTCAATAATGAATCCCATGTCTCTTTAAATAGACAACATAAACAATTTTCATTCCATCTGTTAGATTTTTCCTCTTAATTTTCATCGTTCATTTTGTTGCTTCAAGCTTCCTCATCAGTTGTGTCAATAACACGTTTCATTCTTCTTCATTCGATCAATCTTGAATTTTTTCATCCATTAGATCATCATAATAAAATTTATCTTCTACCTCGGAATCATAAGCAATTGTCCATCTCATCAATTCAGTTGACTGTTATAGACTTTATTATTTCTTTCACTCGGTCAATACAGAATATGTCAGTGAATACTAGCTCGGTTATTACTATTACTTGGTATACACTACACTAGCTTGGTGTATACATAAATCTTCATTTACCGACCACATAAACTTATTCAATTCTGGTCTTCAAAACATAACAAAATAATGTAATACAATCAAGTCATCAACATGATGTCATAGACTCATCAATAAGTTACCCAATGTATACCATAGCTATATCTTTCATATCCATCTCATTCTTCATGTAGATTTCTCATTCCTTTACCATTTTTCTTCTTCAATTGTTTGTAACCATCATGATAAGTACAATCAAAACTAGTTGACATCAATGACAATACATTGACTAATTTAATTGCCTTATATATCACTTTAGTAGCTCGGTGATCTTCAATCATTGTCTTTCACTTGTCCATTCATTCCATCATGATATTCAATCAATTGTAGGTTATCAATCTCTCCCTTTGGCATTGATGGCAACATAATATGAAATATTCCTTAGAATACCAAACATTCATTCTACAACTATATTAGTAAATGCTATAGCTTGGTAAGCTCTCCTAGCTTGTTCATTTAATATGTTTAATTACTACACAACATTTCATGCAGACTCTTCATGCAGATTTGATCTTTTTCTTCCTTTTGATTCTTCTCTCCTTGTGGATAAATATTTCATTGAGTGAAAAAAATGTCAAAAAAAAAAAGTTCTTCAATAGCCAAAATATTAGTTATGGTGTTCGGTTTAGATCAAGTACCTTCATGTACCGATATGTAGTATTCTTGTTCAAGCTTTCACAACCTTAGAAAACCTAAAGTGTGAACAATATGCATCAACATCATTTGATATTCTGATAAAGTAAGGTTGATGCAACCTCCTCATTACCTTAGTGATAGATAGACAGGGGGTGGACCCCTAGTCTAGTCCTCAAGTACTCAAATGTATCCTTAGGTAAGGGTTTGGTAAATATGTTTGCAAGTTGTTCTTTTGATTTCACAAATTCTAGTTTCACTTTCTTTTCTTGTACTTGTTCCCTCAAGTAGTGATATTTGATAGATATATGCTTTGTCTTTGCATGTATCACTAGATTTTTCAAAATGTTTATAGCACTTATGTTGTCACAATATATTATCACTAGATCAGTGATCTTTTCAGTCATCTCTTTCAAAAGGTGTTTTATCCATGCAATATTTGAATAATTAGAAACAACAACAACATATTCTACTTTCACAATGGACTGAGAAATACATACTTGTTTCTTACTTATCCAAGTAACTAATCTTTCTCCCAAAATGAATGCTCCATCGGTAGTGCTCTTTTGGTCATCAATGTTTCCAGCCCAATTTGCATCGGTGTAAACTTGTAGTTTAAAATTGCCCTCTTTCTTGTACCATAAACCATAGTTCTCTATTTTTTAAAAGTATCTCAGAATCCTCTTAATAATAGTCATATGTGATTCTTAAGGATTACCAAAAAATCTTGCTACAATCCCAACTGCATGTGCAATATCTGGTCTACTATGCATAACATACATCAATTTTCCAATCATTGATCTGTATAGTGTTTTATTTACCTTGGTTGACCAATCAACCTTTGTCAATTTGCATCCTATGACCATTAGTGTACCAACCGATTTTGAATCTTCCATTCCAAAGGTCTTCAACACTTCTTTGATGTACTTTGATTGTGTAATGAATATACCTTCACTTTGTTGTAGAATTTGTAAACCAAGAAAATTTTTAATTTCTCCAAACATTAACATTTCAAATTCTTTTCTCCTTTCATCAGCAAATGATTTTCATAGATTATCATGTCCTCCAAATATGATATCATCAACAAAATTTTTAGCAATAAGAATCTTGTCATCAGTTTCACCTTTCAAGTATAAATTGATGTTGTCATGTATCCTTACAAATCAAATACTAATAAGATATGAATGCAATCTCTCATACCATGCTCTCGGTGCTTGTTTCAATCCACACAATGCTTCGCGCAACTTACATACCATGTTTTTCTGATTTGGATCAACAAAACCTTCAGGTTGTTTAATATATACATCTTCCAAAAGTATTCCATTTAAAAATGTAGATTTGATATCCATTTGATATGCTTTGAATTCTTTATAGGTAGCATATGCAAGTAATATTCTAACTCCTTTAAGCCTTGCCACTAGTGCAAAAGTCTCACCATAACCAATACCTTCTTCTTGTGCATATCATTTGCATACAAGTCTTGCTTTGTTCCTAGCCACTTCACCATTCTCATTCAACTTGTTTCTGAATATCCATTTGGTTCCAATTACATTTTTATCATTCGATCTCGGTACCAATTTCCATGTTTTTTTTCCAGTATTTACTCAATTTCCTCATTCATTATTTTAATCCATTCATCATTCTCTAGAACATCCCTAGCATTTTTAGGTTCAAATTCACAAACTAAACATGTGTTGTTTCTCAGCTTACTTCGTGTCATCATGCTAGCTTTCTTGTCTCCAATAATCTAATTTTGTGGATGGTGTCTCCTCACAAATTTTGCTAACACTTGCTCTCTTCTTTTCTCATTAGTCGGTGTAGGATCAAGTTCTTCCTCAGTAGCTATTTCTTGATTCTTGGTCTCTATAGGTTATTGCTTAGTATCTTTATCCTGTTGCTCAGTAATTTCAGCCTCTTGTTTGGGTAGAATGTCAGATTTCTCAATGTGTGTGAACCTACTGTAGTCTTCTGGTTCCTTTTTGCTTTCTTCATCATTTTTCTCAGCAAACTCATCAACTCTCACATTTTCACTTTCAATCATTTTGTTAAAAACCTTATTCAAACATTTATAAGCTTTGATTTTAGTAGAATATCCTAAGAATATTCCTCCATCACCTTTTGAATCTAATCTCCCATTTCTATAATCTTTCATAATGTAACATCTACTTCCAAATATTCTAAAATAACTTACATTCGGTGTGTACCCATACCATAACTCATAGGGTGTCTTGTTTGAATCTTTCTTTAATTGTACTTGATTCAATGTGTATACAGTAGTGCAAATAGCTTCTCTCCAATACATTTGTGCAACATCTTTTTCAATCATTAGTGTTATAGCACAATCAACTATAGATCTATTCCTCCTTTCAACAATTCCATTATGTTGTGGTGTTCTCGGTGCATAAACCTATCTTTTAATTCCATACTCATTACAAAAGTGAGTGAACTCATCGGAAATAAACTCACCTCCTCTATCTAATCTCAATAATTTTACCTCTTTTCCACTTTAGCTTTATACCATTTAAACATCTTGAAAGCTTTAAATTTTTCTTTCAAAAACATAAAATTCATCATCCTAGAGTAGTCATCAACAAATAAAATAAATTATATGTCACCATAATAACTCTGAGATCTCATAGGACTACACAAGTCAGTATGAACCAACTCCAAAATAGCTTTAGATGAATAGTTATTGCTCTTCAAACTATATTTTTATATTTTTCCCATTTGACATTGTTTACACATGATATAGTCAGGTTTAGATAAGCTCAGTAAGCCTCTAATTTTTATTTTCTTATTGATCTTAACTATGTTGTCAAAATTCACATGACATAACCTTTTGTGCCATAACCACACATCTTCAGTTTTAGCCAACAAACAAGAAGTTTCATCATTGTCAAGATAGAATAGATTACCTTTTGATTGTTCTCTAGTTTGGACCAAATTTTCAATCTCATCATAGATCTTCACCTTTCTACTCTTAAATGCAACTTGGTGACCTGACTTATTCAGTTGTGCTACACTCAACAAATTGTAATTAAGTCCTTTTACCCAATATGCATTTTCACATTTGATCTTATTGTTCAACATGATAGATCCTTTTCCTTTTACTAGACAAGGTGTATCATTTCCCATTTTAACAGATCCACCATTATAATGTTCAAGATATTCAAAGTTTTCCTCATCACCAGTCATATGATGTATACAACCACTATCAATAATCCAAGTATCATTCTTTCTAACTTTATAAATAAGTGTTATTTCAACATACCTTTCTTCTTCTTCTGAATCTTCTTTCAAAGCTACGAATACCACCTCAAATTATTCATTAGTGTCGATGTCGGTGATATCATCATCATATTCAACAAGGTAACATGCATTGTTGCCTTTGTCTTTGTACTCTCAGTTGTTTCTTTTGTCATACTTTTGATTGCCTCTTCTATCTCATTTATCTCTTTTGTTAGGCTTTCTTTCACCAATTCGGTCAATGTCTTTATCATCTTCTTTTTCAATTAGGACATCTAATTGCAATGTGACCAATCTCTTTATAGTTAAAACATACCAAAGGTAGTTTCCCTTTATATCTTCATTTACCTTTCTGCAGCCTTCTAGCCATAAGTGCTTCAAGTTCATCCTCATTACTATCATAGTCACTTTCATTTCTTATCATGTGTTTACTTCTTGATTTACCAATTTTCAAGGATGACATAAATACAGACTCAACATTCAGAACGATACTATTATCAAAGTTATTCAACTCAAATGTAGTCAATTTACCGATCAGGCTATCAAGTGTAAGTTTTACCCAAGGCTGATCTCATTTCATGAATTGAAGACATTATGATAGCATAAATAGGTAGCAATGTTCTAAGAATTTTACTCACAATAGTGTCTTCATCAATAATACCTCCTTATCCTCAGATAGCATTGGAAATCTCTTTAATTCAGTTGCTATACTGTGAAATGTTTTCTCCTTCTTTCATCTTCATGTCATTAAACTTTCCTCTAAGACTTTTAGCTCTTTCCCTTAGTACATTCTCATCTCCTCTGTGAACTAGTGCAAGTTTGTCCCACATTGCTTTAGCATTAGTACACATCTTGATATCTCCAAATTATACATTAGATAAGGTAGAAGCAATCTCTATTAATTTCATGTTATGTTCATGTCTATCTGTCAGCTGATCAATTGTTAAAGGTCCAATCATTGGTTGAATGTAATAATTGCTCAAGTAGAATACTACAAATTCTCTAATTCCAGATATATGTAGCTTCATTCTTCTTAGCCATGTTGAGAATTTTTCTTTGTTCAACTTTGACACCTCTCTCTTATACATCTTGTGATCTTTAGCTTAAGTCCTTTAAACTTTCCTTCCAAGCATCCAATGTTCTGATACCAATTGTTAGATAACTGAGAGGGGGTGTGAATCAGTTAATTCCAGTTATACTATAGTCCCAAAACTCCCAGATGTATAAACACAAACTTTTTAGTCAAATTATCAACTCGGTAATCTACCGACAATAAATTTCTCTTCATCTACCGATTGACAGTTAATTCAATACTATATTTAATGATTTGACTAATTATGAATTCTGCAAAGTAAAATAATAATCCAATACATCAAATACATATAACACAAAGATTTTAACGTGGAAACCCTGTTAAGGGAAAAACCACCTGGGACCAGTAACCCAAAATAATTCACTCTTCTGAAGTGAGCTCAGTTAGGAGCCAACCCTGTCAAAGGTTACAAAACACACTGTAAGGTGTGACTTGGTTAGAGGATTTATCACTAATAGTTCTCGCTTGACCATCATTCACTATGGAGTCAAGAAGAAAACAATCAACATTCATTGAATATCATATTGAAATAAAAAAATATTGTTAAGTCAACTTGGTTAAGAGATTTTGTTGTAACAAAGGTTAAACTGATACAATAATGATCTGATTAAAATACAACTAAGATTTACAGATTTTTAGATCAATGCTAAACTCAAAATACCTCCTCTAATCAATAGTCAATTCAATCCTTCATTTCCTCCAACTTATTCCACTAGGTGTATACTTCTCTAATGCTCGGTAATGCTTGCAATTCAACTCGGTTTTGTCTATAACCTATTTGATTAGAAGTGCATGAAAATAGTCCTTTCACATGAATTTTCCTGCAGTAGAAAATAATCCCAGACTCAATAATGAATCCCATATCTCTTTAAATAGACAACATAAACAGTTTTCATTCCATTTGTTAGATTTTTCCTCTTAATCTCCATCGTTCATTTTTCTGCTTCAGTCTTCCTTGGAAGTTGTGTCTATAACACATTTCATTCTTCTTCATTTGATCAATCTTGAATTTTGTTAGCCATTAGATCATCATAACAAACTTTATCTTCTACCTCGAAATCATAAGTAATTGTCCAGCTCATCAATTTAGTTGGCTATTATAGACTTTATTATTTCTTTCACTCAATCAATATAGAATGTGTCGGTGAATAATAGCTCGGTTATTACTGTTACTCGGTATACACTACACTGGCTTAGTGTATACAAAAATATTCATTTACCGACCACATAAATTTGTTCAATTTTGATATTCAATACATATCAAAATAATGTAATACAATCAAGTCATCAACATGATGCCATAGACTCATCAATAAGTTACCCAATGTAAACCATAGCCATATCTTTCATATCCATCTTATTCTTCATGTAGATTTCTCATTCCTTTACCATTTATCTTCTTCAAATGTTTTTAACCATCATGATAAGTACAGTCAAAACTAGATGACATCAATGACAATACATTGATTGATTTAATTTCCTTACATATCACTTTAGTAGCTCGGTGATCTTCAATCATTGTCTTTCACTTGTCCATTCATTCCATCAAGATATTCAATCAGATGTAGGTTATCAATCTTCCCCTTTGACATTGATGGCAACACAATATGAAATATGCCATAGAATACCAAACATTTGTTCTACAACTATATTTGTGTAAGATATATAAAGGAAGGGGGGTTGATCAAAATGTAATAAATGTAAATGTATGTGTGATATAGGATTGGGGAAGATAAGATCTTCTTCAATACCCAAAATTCCCAAAGGAAAGATCTAAATTGATCAACCAAAAGACAATGGTCAATACATAAATGAATCAATCGATTGAGAATATGAAGAAAGGAGAAAATCTTATATTATGTTATGGAAAGGAAGTATTGAAATCTTAATTGAATTTGAAGACAAATATTAACCTCAAAATATGACAGAGTTGGAAAATGTTGTTTTCTGGTGTCTGTACTCAGTTTTGGGAATTTCTGCAGCTAGATGTGGCCTGGAAACACAGAGACAGAGAAAACCCAGAAACCTTCTACTTTTCTAAGAAAGGTCAACCTTGGCCCAAATACAGGGGTACAATCTTACTCAGGGCACAATCTTACCCCTTTAAGTCGACCTTGACCCACGCTACTCTGACAAAAATTCTATTCGTGGATCTCGAAAGTCTGCCAATAAGGGTACTCAGATCCGCACTATAATTCATTGTTCCGCACTTGTTCCTGCAAGAAAAATGGTTTTTTTTTTTTTTTTTGGGGGGGGGGGGGGAGGGGTTTTCCTTGGTCAAACCCCAATTTAGGAATTAACCTTGAAATTGAATTAAATTTGCAGTCATAAACAAAGTAAATAAAAAAATTCACCTTGCCTATGTTGAAACCCTTGCGGAGGATTCAAATCCTTGAATCCACAAGTATGGATGCTCCAAATGAATGTATAATTATATGTAGGATGTCTCAAATTAATTACATTAGATCTTCAACACCAATCTTGAATGGATCTTGGAATACGAAGAGGCTGGAATGGATGTGGATGGAGAAATCTTCACCAAAGGGGCTCCATAGAGATTGAATCCTTCAATGGCTACCAATGGATCTCCTTGATGAATTGGATCTTGAATACTTGAATGCTTGAAGATGAATGAATTCTTGAATTCTTTCTTTCTCCTTTATTGCTTGAAAATTGCTTGATCATGTAGCTGCTTGATGAATAATGGATGTGAAAATGAGAGAGAAAGGCTTCCTTTTATACAAGTTAGGGTACAAACTTCTAGAAAGGCTTACATAGGAGAATTAAATTCTAATTTAAGCCTTTACTCTTGTAAGTGGATGTAATTTAAATATCATTTAAGATTTTACCATTTCAAAGCCTGAAACAGCTGACCCAGAAGTAGGAAAATAAACTTTCTAAAACCCGACATCTGGAAACTTCTGAAACTTTAAATATGGACCCAAGGTCAGGGTCAAGGTCAACTCTGACCTAGGTCAAGGTTGAGGTTGACCTTGACCCATAAGGTTGACCTTGAACCTGAGGTCAAGAACCTCAAATTCTCAAGATTAGGTGCCAAAAATAGGCTGGAAAAAGTGGAAAGAGAAGTAGAACAAGAGGAAAAAGCTAGATCCAAGTCAAAGACCCATTCAAGATGTTTGACATGACCCTAGAACACTTACTCAGAGGGCTAAACTGGTCCTAAATGGATGTACTTCCATTTTTTGATGATACAATCAGTAAATATTATAGCTCGGTAAGCTCTCCCTAGCTTGTTCATTTAATATGTTTAATCACTTCACAATATTTCATGCAGACTCTTCCTACAGATTTGATTTGTTTCTTCCTTGTGATTTTTCTCTCCTTGTGGATAAATATTTCATTGATTATTTCTTTCTCTTTGACAACAATTCCAACAAGAATAATCAGCTCTTCAATAGCAAAAATATTAGTTTTGGTGTTCGGTTTAGATCAAGTACCTTCATGTACCGACATGTAGTATTCATGTTCAAGCTTTCATAACCTTAGAAAACATAAAATGTGAACAATATGCATCAACATCATTTGATATTCTGATAAAGTAAGGTTGATGCAACCTCTTGATCACCTTAGTGACTGATAGATAGGGGATGGACCCCTAGTCTAGTCCTCAAGTACTCAAATGTATCCTTAGGTAAGGGTTTGGTAAATATATTTGCAAGTTGTTCTTTTGATTTCACAAATTCTAGTTTCACATGATTTTCTTGTACTTGTTCCCTCAAGTTGTGATATTTTATAGATCTATGCTTTGTCTTTGCATGCATCACTAGAGTTTTCAAAATGTTTATAGCACTTATTTTGTCACAAAATATTATCACTGGATCAGTGATCTCTTCATTCATCCCTTTCAAAAGTACTTTGATCTATGCAATATTTGAACAATTAGAAAACAATAGCAACATATTTTGCTTTGGCAGTGGATTGAGAAATACATGCATGTTTCTTACTTATCCAAGTAACTAATATTTCTCCCAAAAAGAATGTTCCACTTGTAGTTCCCTTCCAGTCATCAATGTTTCCAGTCCAATCCGCATCGGTGTGAACTTCTAGTTCAAAATTGCCCTCTTTCTTGTACCATAAACTATAGTTCTCTGTGTTTTTTAAGTATCCCAGAATCCTCTTAATAGAAGTCATATGTGATTCTTTAGGATTAGTAGAGAATCTTTCTACAATCCCAACTGCATGTGTAATATACGGTCTACTATGCACAACATACATCATTTTTCTAATCATTGATCTATATAGTGTTTGATTTACCTCGGTTGACTTATCAAACTTTGTCAATTTGCATCTTGTGACCATCGGTGTACCAACTGATTTTGAATCTTCCATTCCAAAGGTCTTCAACACTTCTTTGATTTACTTTGATTGTGTAATGAATATACCTTCACTTTGTTGTAGAATTTGCAAACAAAGAAAGAATTTAATTTGTGTAAACATTGACAGTTCAAATTCTTTTTCTCATTTCATCAAAAAATGATTTGCATAGATTATCATGTCCTCCAAATATGATACCATCAACAAAAATTTTAGCAATAAGAATCTTGTCATCAGTTTCACCTTTAAAGTATAAATTGATGTTTTCACTTGTCCTTCAAATCCAATACTGATAAGATATGAATGCAGTCTCTCATACCATGCTCTTAGTGCTTGTTTTAGTCCATACAATGCTTTGTGCAACCTACATACCATGTTTTTCTAATTTGGATAAAAAAAACCTTTAGGTTTTTCAATATATACCTCTTCCTCAAGTATTCTATTTAAAAATGTAGATTTGACATCCATTTGATATACTTTGAATCCTTTGTAGGCATCATATGCAAGTAATATTCTAACTCCTTCAAGTCTTGCCAATGGTGCAAAAGTCTCACCATAATCAATACCTTCTTCTTGTGCATATCCTTTTCATACAAGTTTTGCTTTGTTCCTAGTGACTTCACCATTCTCATTCAACTTGTTTCTAAATATCCATTTGGTTCCAATTATATTTTTATCATTCGGTCTCGGTACCAATGTCCATGTTTTGTTCTTTAGTATTTTCTCAATTTCCTCATTCATTATTTTAATCCATTCATCATTATCTAGTGCATCCTTAATATTTTTAGGTTCAAATTCACAAACTAAACATGTGTTTTTTCTTAGCTTATTTCGTGTCATCATGCTAGCTTGCTTGTCTCCAATAATCTGATTATGTAGATGGTGTCTCCTCACAAATTTTGCTAACACTTCTCTTATCTTTATTCATCAATGGGTGTAGGATCAAGTTCTTCCTCGGTAGCTATTTCCCGATTCTCAGTCTCTATAGGTTGTTTCTCGGTATCTTTATCCCGTTTCTTGGTAATTTTAGCCTATTGCTTAGGTAGAATGTCAGGTTGCTCAATGTATGTGAACCTACCATAGTCTTTTGGCTCATTTTTTCTTTCTTCATCATTTTTCTTAGTAAAATCATCAACTCTCACATTTTCACTTTCAATCATTTTGTTAGAAACCTTATTCAAACATTTATAAACTTTTCTTTTAGTAGAATATCCTAAGAATATTCCTTCATCACCTTTTGAATCAAAATTTCCATTTCTATCATCTTTCAGAATGTAACATCTACTTCCAAATATTCTAAAATAACTTACATTCGGTGTGTACTCATACCATAACTCATAAGGTGTCTTGTTTGAATCTTTCTTCAGTTGTACTTGGTTCAATGTGTATACAGTAGTGCAAAAAACTTCTCTCCAATACATTTGTGCAACATCTTTTTGAATCATCAATGTTCTAGCACAATCAACTATAGATCTATTCCTCCTTTTAGTAATGTCATTTTGTTGTGGTGTTCTCGGTGCAGAAACCTATCTTTTTATTCCACGCTCATTACAAAAGTTAGTGAACTCATTAGAAATAACCTCACCTCCTCTATTTGATCTCAAGAATTTTATCTCTTTTCCACTTTTATTTTTTACTTTAGCTTTATACCATTTAAACATCTTGAAGGATTTAGGATTTTTTCTTTCAAAAACATAACAGTCATCATTCTAGAGTAGTCATCAACAAATAAAATAACACTAGTACAATTTGCACCTATTTTTGACAGACGATTGGTCAAAGTTTCTACCCAAATGGGTCGCATATTCGACCAACTGGTTGGTCGCTATTTTTCTCATCAAACTTTTGACATATATGTGTAACCGTAGAATGTTCTACGCCAATCTTGGTTGAAAACAAAATTAGCAAGTGGAGATATATTCGTCAAACATTCAACCACAGCTGGTCGAAATGCTTGGCCTGTTTGACCAAGATGCGAAAACCACGACTGCCATATTTCGACCAAATTGCGTTGCAATTTAGACCAATATTGGTTGAAATATTTGGCCCCTCTGACTAGGATGCCAAACCCATGATGCCACATTTCAACATAGAATGGTCAATTTTTAGACCAAACTAGGTTAGAGTTTCAACATCGGTTAGTCGAAACGTCAACTACGGTTAGTCAAAATTTTGACTAAATATGGAATGTTTAAAAAAAAAATGAAGATAAATATCCAGACTAATCACCAATGACATCCTGATTGGTGATTAGTCTAGATATTTATCTTCAGGTGTCCACACTCATTCTGCTGCTTGTTGCTAGCAAGTCCCTGCTCATTCTATTTTCCAGATTGCTTTGGGCTCTAGTAATCCATCTGCTTTGCTCTACGTGAAACTGTGGGTTTTTTCATTTTGTTTGAACTATTTCAAAGATAGGCTCTGACTGGTGATGCATAATTGGTTTGCATGTTTGTAGCATGGAAGCAGTGTTGGGGATGCTGGTGGTGCTGCAAATAGAGTCCTTAACTAGTTGTTGACGGAGATGGATGGTATGATAGCCAAGAAAATAGTTTTCATTATTGGTGCTACAAACAGACCCGATATCATCAATCCTGCATTGCTAAGGCCTGGCTGACTTGACCGGTTGATTTATATTCCCTTACTTGATGAGTCCTCACGTTATCAAATTTTCAGTTCTTGCTTAAGAAAATCATCCATCTCAAAGGATGTAGACCTAATGGTACTGGCCCGTTATACCCAAGGATTCAGTGGAGTTGATATTACAGATATTTGTTAGTGCACTTGCAAGTATGCTATTAGAGAAAATATTGAGAAGGTGAGTTTCAATTGTGGCAGCTTTTGTTAGGAATGGGAACACTGAGAGGGGGGGGGGGTGAATTAGTGTTCACTGTATCTTAACTTTTAACTATAATCTTTATGCAGAACATAAATGCTTAAGAACTGGATTAACCATTCACATAAGCATGAAACATGAAATTAACACATGACACCAATATGGTTACGGGGAAACCCAAATAGGTAAAAACCTCAGTGGGACTTGATACCCACTAATAATCTGCACTAGTGTTTTGTGATCCTTGTTAAAAGATCCTTTACCCTGTTAGGAGTAGGTTTATAATGCTTTAAGTATAATAGACCTTGTTAAGGGTCAGACCCTGTTAGGAGTCTTTTACAATGATTTGTTATGTATGTGGAGCCTAATTAGACTCAGGTTCTTTTGGTGTGGTTTCCCCCCAGACTTATCTATAGGGGATTGGGGGTAGCACCCCCAAGCTCAGAGTCAAGGGGAAGATCCCCTTGCGGGGTCCTAGGGTAGCACCCCAGGTAGGGTCAAGGGGTAGAGCCCCTAACGGGGTCAAGAGGCAGCTCGTGAAAACTAACAATGACTTAATAATATTGTAAAGGGTCGGCCATCGATTTTCTATTAGTTGGAGTATTTTTTGCCCTAATTAGGTGAAGTCAAAAATACTTGTAAAAAGGGCTTAGGGTTAGAGATTGTTTTTGTATGAGAGTTTTTTGTAGCTTCCTATGGCGGTATTGAGTTGTAGGTTTTAGATTGTAATCATTAGATAATAATAAAGATATTGGACTCGCTATTGGTGGACATAGCCCAGGGATTGGGTGAAACATGTTAAATTTTATGTTATTACATTCTCTTGTGTGTGTTAATATTTGCATTTTTCTACTTATTATTCTAAAAAGTGGTATCAGAGTGAGGTTATTTCATTTGTTATTTCATCTATTCTCTAAAGCAGGTCTCACGAGTCAGTGGGAGAGTCTCTCGGTTAAGTGGGAGAAATGGAAGATGAGGGTATGCTGAAGGTTGATAAGTTTAATGAGCAGAACTTCCTATTTATGGAAGATGCAAATGGAGGACTATCTCTATCAGAAGGATCTATGGCGGCCATTAGAAGGAATAGCCAAGAAAGAGGCAACAATGTCTCTGGAAGACTGGGATATTTTGGATAGGAAGGCACTGGGGAGTATTTGTTTATGCCTGGCACAATCGATCGCATTCAATATTACTGGAGCAACAATAGTTAAAGCTCTGATGGAAACCCTAGGGAGGTTGTATGAAAAGCCTTCAGCTTCAAACAAGGTATTTCTTATGAAGCGTTTATTTAATATGAAAATGGTAGAAGGTGGATTGATCGCTGATTATTTGAATGAGTTTAATACAATTACAAGTCAGTTAGCCTTAGTTAAAATTACTTTTGATGAAGAGGTTAGGGCTCTCTTGATTTTGTGTGCTTTGTCAGAAAGCTGGAATGGCTTGGTAATGGCTATTAGTAATTCTATTTCTGGTTCTAATACCCTAAAGTTTGATGATTTTATTGGTGTTATATTGAGTGAGGAAATTCATAGGAAAAGCTCAGGGGCATCCACATCAGGTAGTGTATTAAACACAAAAAGCAGAGGCAGAACAAGAGATAGAGGAAACAACTCTAGAAATCATGGAAAATCATGAGGGAAGTCAAAGGGAAAGCGGTCTCAGTCAAAAGGACCTAGTGACTGCTAGTATTATGGAAAACTAGGACATAAGAAGAAAGATTGTTGGTCTCAGAAGAAATATCAAGGAGACAAAGATGATGGAAACATGGAGGCAAATGTGGTAAGTAACAAATTTGAAGAGGATGCTTTGCTCTTGTCTTTAGAAAATGTTGATGATTCATGGGTGTTAAATTTGGGGGCTTCATTTCATGCTACACCCCATAGAGGTTATTTTGTTGATTATGTCCAAGGGGATTTTGGGCTAGTTTATTTGGGAGATAATGAAGCCTGTCAAATTATTGGAAAAGGGAAAATCAAGATTAAGTTGCACAATGGGAATCATTGGCTACTACAAGAGGTAAGACACGTTCTAAGGCTGAGTAGGAATTTAATTTCAGCAGGGCAACTCGCTGATAAGGGTTGCACAATTACTTTTAATGATAAAAATTGGAAGGTTTCAAAAGGTTCCTTAGTAGTAGCAAAAGGTGTGAAAGTAGGCACCTTATATCTTTGTACAGGTCATACTGTTCCCTCTACTTTAATTGTTTAAGAAAAAAATGAATGTTCAGGAATAGTTGCTGTAGTTGAGTAGGTAGAACAAAAGACAGTAGCTGGGATTCTGAAATAGCGCTGTGGCACAATAGACTTGGGAACATGAGTGAAAAAGGTATGAAATTACTTCATTCAAAAAAAGTTCTACCAGGTCTGAAATGTGTTAATATGGATTTCTGTGAAAGTTGTGTGTATGGAAAGCAAAAGAGAGTTAGTTTTGTAAAGAGTGGGAAGGAAAAGAAAGATGAAAAATTAGAGCTTGTGCATACAGATATATGAGATCTAGCTCAAGTATCTTCCTTTGCTAGCTCTTAGTATTATGTTACATTTATTGATGATGCAACTAGGAAAGTATGGATATATTTCATTAGACAAAAATCTGATGTATTTGAAACTTTTAAGAAATGGAAAAGCTTGGTTGAAAATGAGACTGGAAAAAGATTAAAATGTCTCAGATCTGATAATGGCCGTGAGTATTGCAGCAAATAATTTGAAGATTATTGTGCCTCTACTGGTATTCATAGACATAAAATAGTTCCAAGGTCTCCACAGGAAAATGGAGTGGCTGAACGCATGAACAAGACAATAATGGAGTGTGCTAGGAGCATGAGGTTGCATGCTGGGCTACCCCTAAACATGTGGGTAGAGGTTGTAAATACTACTATATATTTGATAAATAGAGGTTCCTCTACTCCCTTGGGTTGTGGTATTCCAGAGGAAGCATGGACAGGTAAGAAGGTGAGTTATTCTTTTCTCAGAACATTCAGTTGTGAAGCGTTTGCACATATAGATTATGAAAATAGAACCAAGCTGGAAGCTAAATCTAAGAAATGTATATTTGTTGGATATGGCATTGATGAATTTGGTTATAGGCTTTGGGATTTTGAAAATCATAAAATTGTAAGAATCAGGGATGTCATATTCAATGAGAAAGTGTTGTACAAAGATCTGTTGTAGCAGCATGAGAAGAAAGAAAATGATTATGTAGTGTTGGATGATATTCCAAATGATAATGTTCTAGAAATTCTTTATGCTCCACAACAACAACAACAAAAAATACCACACACCCCAGTGAATGTTAGACGATCAACAAGGTTAAGTAGACCTCCAGATAGATTTTCACCTTCTTTGTATTCTATCTTATTAACTAATGCTGGTGAACCTGAATGTTATAATGAAGCTATGCAGGTGGATACAAAACTTTAGTGGGAGTTTGCAATGACAGATGAAATGGACTCCTTGTTGAAAAATTAGACTTTGGATTTATGTAAGTTACCTGCAGGTAAACGGGCTTTGCAAAATAAATGAGTTTACAGGTTGAAAGAAGAAGATGGAGGTAAGAAAAGATTTAAAGTCAGATTAGTCGTAAAAGGATTTGCACAGAAACATGGTATTGATTTTGATGAGATTTTTTCTCTAGTTGTTAAAATGACTTCTATTCGTACTATTTTAAGTATTGTGGCTACTGAAGATTTGCATTTAGAGTAGCTTGATGTTAAAACTACCTTCATGGTGATTTGAATGAAGAAATATATATGGTACAACCACAAGGATTTGAGGTCAAGGGTAAGGAGAGTTTAGTGTGCAAATTGCATAAAAGTTTATATGGCTTGAAGCAAGCACCTCGGCAATGGTATATTAAATTTAATACTTTTATGAATGAGAATAGATACACTCGATGTAATTCTGACCATTGTGTTTATTTCAAGAGGTTAAATAATGATAGCTACATTATTCTATGTTTATATGTTGATGATATGCTTGTAGCTGGATCTAACATGGATCATATTAAGGGATTGAAACAATAGTTAGCAAAATCTTTTTCTATGAAGGATTTGGGGGTAGCAAAACAAATCCTTGGCATGAAAATTTGTAGAGATAGGAAGAACATAAAATTAACTCTATCTCAGGCTGATTATGTTGAAAAGGTGTTGTAGAGATTCTACATGAAGGATGCTAAAGCTATCACTACACCTTTGCCTGGTCATTTGAAATTGACCAAAGAAATGTGTCCAAAGACACCAGAAGAAGAGGTGAAAATGTCCAAGATACCTTATGCTTTAGCTATAGGGAGCTTAATGTATACTATGGTATGTACTAGGCTAGATATTGCACATGAAGTGAGAGTCATTAGTTGGTATATGAGTCACCCTGGGTTTGAGCATTGGAATGCAGTCAAATGGATTCTCAAATATTTGAGAAGTACATCCAATAAGTGTTTACACTTTGGGGCTCTTCTACTACTGTTCATGGCTATGTTGACTCAGATTTGGCAAGAGATATTGATACCAGACAAAGTACTATAGGTTATGTATTTTTTGTTGGTGGGATCATAGTGAGTTGAATTTCTCAGTTACAAAAGGTGAATACTTTATCCACTACAGAGGTAGAGTATGTTGCTACTACAGAGGCAGGCAAGGAGATGATATGGCTTCAATTCTTCATGGAAGAATTGGGACATCCATAGGAAGATAATTATTTGTATTTAGATAGTCAGAGTGCCATTCATCTTGCAAAGAATTCTGCTTTACACTAAAAAATAAAGCACATACAATTGTGATATCATTTCATTCGGTCAATTTTGGATGATGGATAGTTAAAGTTGGAGAAGATACATATAGATGATAATCCAATAGATATGTTTACAAACGTAGTGATAAGAGAGAAGCTGAATTCCTCTTCAGCTTCAGTTGGTCTTCTAGACTAAATAGAATAAAAGAACAATAGAGTCCAGGGTGGTTTCTTTATTCCAGTGGGAGCTACAGGTCTGGTCGATCAGTCTCCAAGTGGGAGGATATTATTGTGGAGTCTGATCAGTCTCTAAGTGGGAGATTTTTATGTATGTGGAGCCTAATCAGACTCAGGTTCTTTTAGCACGGTTTCCCCCAGACTTATCTACGGGGGATTGGGGGCAGTGCCCCCAAGCTCAGAGTCAAGGGGCAGAGCCCCTTGTGGGGTCCTAAGGTAGCGCTCTAGGAAGGGTCAAGGGGGGGCTTAGGGTTAGAGATTGTTTTTGTATGAGGGTTTTTTGGAGATTCCTATGGCAGTATTGAGTTGTAGGTTTTAGATTGTAATCACTAGATAATAATAAAGATATTGGACTTGCTGTTGGTGGACGTAGCCCAGGGATTAAGTGAACCACGTTAAATTTTATGTTATTGTGTTCTCTTTTGTGTGTTAATATTTGCATTTTTCTGCTTATTATTTTAACATGATCCTTGTTAGGGGAGTGGACTCACTATCCTAGAGCTCACTGCTCAAATGGTGAAGGCTACAACCTTTTGATTTAGATACACACTATATTTGCAGGTGAATTGTTCACTGTGACACTGCTTATCAGATCAATTCCTTTGGTGTGATGATGCTTTGACCTCTAGAAAAGATCTAATACATCTTATGCTGACTTTGCATACCTCTGCTCTACTTATCACATCTCTCTTTCTACTTCCATACTGAATACAATGGGTGGACCTTATATTTATGCGCTTATACAAACAAAATAATTAGGTCAGCCCTATAACTAATTACTGTATGCACCCTAAAATGGTCGCCTAGACTTTGGGCCCCATTTATTTGATTTATCAATCCTGAATCATTTTTATCAATAATCAATATTTTGAACATTATTAATTTCTTGATCAAGTCTTAATTTCGATCATATATTGGATTTTTATCCTTGGGCTAACCATTTATCCTAAGTCTTTAATTAAAAGGAATATTTCCTCCCCTTTTGATTAAATAAAAAGCCCCACTTTTCCTCTTATCCTAAGTTGCACAAATAAAAGATTATTCTTATTTCACAAAAAGGAAAAAAGTACTTTTTGTCTCACATGAGGCTCAAAAGTCAACACTTCACTCTCATTGGAGGATACTTGTGCACATGGATTGCTCCTCTTTCAACCTCCACCGCTGATTAAGACTTTTTGCCTCTTAATCTCAATGGTCCGTTCCTTTGCATTTCTTATAAAAGGAAAGCTCTCTCCTCCATTTTCATATCATGTTTTGAATACTAATCTTATGCTGCAGGAATTCTTGGAGACTTTTTGGAGCTTTTTGAAACCTTATTGTTCCTAGTCTTTCATTCTTGCATTTTAGCTTTCATGGCATCTAGTTTAGTTTCCTTTGATGCAATAGATTTAACTCACATAGCTTAATAGGAGGGATTTGTAACACTTGTTCTTTCCATTTCATAGCTTAGTTGCATTGCATTTTCATTTTCATAGACTAGTTTGCATTGCATTTTCATAGTGATTCTTGAGGATATTGGCACTCTTGCCCTTGTCCTCATTGGAATCTCTCATTGTGTGGTTGACTAGCAAGGTCATAAGCTTGTAGCTCTAGTTGAGAGAAAACACATCATAGTCCCTTGCAACTCCATACATAGAGAGCTATGAGCCGCTTTGTGAGGCCTCATTCTTGAACAACCTTGCATGTAATGGTTCATAGAAGTGCACCTTTTTAGTGTGTACATTTTTGGCGACCACCGTGGGGCAAGACAACTTTGTTTTGTCTTTTTTTTTTTCTTGCATTTCTGCTGCATGTTTCGGCTGTTCTAATTTTTTTTTGTGATTTTCATGCGCTGTCTGTACTTCCATGTGTCACTGTCACAAAGTCTCGCGCGAGCTTCTGCACTTCCTCACGTGAGTTTTTGTACTTCCTCACGCGGGCTTGTATTCTATCTCACGCGAGCTTCTGTACTTCCTCGCGCGGGCCTGCATTCTGTCTCGCGTGAGTTTCTGTACTTCTTTGTGTGGGCCTGTATTCTATCTTGCACGAGCTTCTGTGCTTCCTCGCGTGGGCCTGTGTTCTATCTCGAGCGAGCCTCTGTGCTTCTTCACACGGGAATGTGTTTTGTCTCGCGTGGGCTTCTGCACTTTCTCACGCGACATTTGTACTGTCTCACATGAAATTTTGCGACAGACGAAGACCAGAATTCTAGATTCATCAGTTTGGTTGCTATTTTTGACGTTTTAATTTTTTTTGAAAATTTTAGTGTTTTCAAATCCGTGCCTCTGGAAAATGGGCACCCATTTTTGAGAAATTTTTGCAAATGGTATCGAAAATCTAAGTGTGATATATCATTGGAAAGGTCTTTCCGTGCCTAATCCAACCATGATGGTTTCATTTTCAGATTTTGTCATTTGATCAGTCATTTTTTGTAGATTATCTAATTTTTCATGTGCTAACTATTGTTAGATTTTGGATTTTGCTAACCTTGTGGGCCTAACTAGTTGTGGTTGTAGGTGCCTTTGCTTAAGAAATTTGCCGAAAATCGCATGTCAAAGAGGGCTAATAACAGTTTTTGCAGGGCTTCCCAAAAAGCATAAAAACAAAAAAAAAAGAAAAATTTTGCTTGTGATTTATTTCCTTTCAAGTGTGGCTTTCACTAATTGTATTAGGAACTTTAATACCTTGTGAAAGAGATTTTGAAGTGGTAGGAGAAGTATGCTCTTCACCTTTAGGTGAATCAAAAAATCTTGACCCATCTTAAGGTTTTGGAAGCAAGGGAGTAATTGAATCTCTTTGCTTGGTGTGTTTAGGAGAAGTTTTGAGATAGGGGAGTATGCTCTTCACCCTTGAGGTGAACCAAAAACTTTTAACCTCATAAATTATCTATTTTTGTTTAGTTTAGGAATCCTTTAGCGGGCCTGCTCTTGAGCAATCAAGAGGAACGACTCAAATGGGGACAACCTTGTCATCATTTTCTTTGGTGGCGAGTGATTCCAACTCACTATAATCTCAAGGCTATCAAGGACACCAAAAACCTTGGTAGACATAACACTTATCTTCATTTGATGTGAGTAGCTCATGGGATTGCAACCATGGGGAAAACATTGAACAAGAATGCTTAAGGTACTCTTGAGGCCGCGAGGTCCTAGTCCTTTATGAGGAGCAAGAGGGGTGTTGTGAATGGAAATCCTTATTAAGAACCATTAGATAGAAGCCACCTTGTTTAGCCGCTTATCTTCTTAGTGAAAGGATTGATCCAAGTGGTTTACCCAGATCACCTTAAGATACTCACCATATGTGTCCCTTTGGTTGTGTCATTTGACACTTCCACGACAAAGCCAATATCTCTTGTGGACAACCACTTGGTGTGAGGCAAGGGGGCATCAAGTTGTGGGCTAAGTTGGTAAGTATTGAGCCTTTTCTTGTAGGTAGATATTGCTTGAAGTGTCTTTGATTGTGTGATACCAATGTGAACGTTCTCAACATACAGACAATCGGTAACTTCCATAGGGTGCAATTTTATTTTTGATATCACAAGTACTTGTCTTGGAAAGGTTGCTTTTGCCCTTGTTTCAAGTGTTTGAAGACATGTTTGATCCCCTACTATTTGCAAACCTATCCAATTGCTATTGAATTTGTGATTGAAATCAGACATTTTCACAATCACATTCAGAAACTTGAAATTAGACCTTAAAAACCCAAAATTTTCCACAACTTGGTCAAGATCAACATCAGTATCACATTAGCCAAAGAGAAATATCGCATTAGAAGGTTGTTCTTGGTGAGAAAGTTTATCTCTAGAATTGTGAGCTACATTCTTGGAAAATTCTCGTACTCTTATTGTCCAAATAATTTTCATTTAATCTCAATTTCAATTATATTTTGGCCTAGCCCAACCTCCTAGTTCAAAAGTGCAAGGGTAGTCACCCTTTGATTTGAAGCACCTCTTTGACAGTGTTGGTAAAGCCCCTTCTTCTATCTTTTCATTTCTCTTTGGACAATAAAGAACTTTGATTATCCTAGTTTGGTGTTGACATTTTGTGAGGTCATCCTATTACCAAGGGTCTTCTATTTTCAATCTTCCTTGGTTAGTCCAGATCTTAGATCCTAGGTGTTGTCATGTTGCTCAACATCTCAATGAACATTATGGTATCAATTGCACACGATGGCTCTTAGTCTTCTTTTTTCTTCTCCATTTCCCATGTTTTTCTAAAGTCTTCTATTCCCATGGGAAATTCTTCTTCTTATTCTTGATTCTTTTTCTCCTACTATCTAGTTTGCATTCCTCTATTTTTCTATCATTCCTATGCTTGATTTCTCCTCTTTTGGAACCATAAATCTTGACTATCTAGCTTTGGAACCTTTATTGAGAATGGATGATCTTGAACTCATTTCTCAATTTGAAGAATTTTGTTCCTCCAATGGTTCTTCTAAATATGGCATGGGTGATAAACTTATAGAAAAAATAAAGGAAAAGTTGATTAAATCAGACGCCTTTGCTAGAATCATACTCATGATCTCATCCAAATATTCTTCATCTTCTAATCATTCCACACATTCTAAATCTTATCATGATTCTTCTAAACATCATTTGAATTCCTCATCTTCCAAGTCTTATCATGACTCTTCTAGACATCATTAGAATTCCTCATCTTCCAAGTCTTATCATGACTCTTCTAAACATTATTCGAATTCCTCATTATCCAAGTATTCTTCTTCCACTAGGTCTTCATTTTCCTCTTCTTTAAGATCTCGTTCTTCTTCTACTTCTCCCAAGAGTCTTACTTCTTTTCAGAAGACATACCATAAAGAGCAACATGATAGTCCTTGTGATGTCTCTTCCACAACGAGTGATACACCCACCTATGATGACTATGATGACTATGATGATGGACAATGTAGTGATGCCCATGAAACTTCTATTCCTAAGCATCATCCTCGTGGTACACTTGTGATTTCTAAGGGGGAGCCGTATTGGGTAGACTGTGATGGTGATCCATATGACTCTAAATTTGAAGAATTCTTTGATGAGGAAGAGAAAATCTACCGCGTTGATTTCAAACATCAAAAGAATCTCTCCTCTAAAAGTTCTCATGTTGAAAATAAAGGTTGCACTCTCAAGCAAGATCATATTAATGTTGAACCTTTGTCTTGTGATGGTTCCCTTCCATCCTCTACTTCATCCAATGCCCATACATCTCCTAAAGCTTCCGAATCTTTCACAAATCCTTCATCCAACACAGATCCTAATGCTTTTCATGCAGTTCCCTATAGTTTTCCTCAAGGGCTACCTCTTAAAGAAGCTCAAGCTAACCTTCACTTGGCTGCAAATACTTTCAATAATGCTAAACCTAAAGAGCCTAAGCCTTTAAATGCTATAATGCCTATTTCAGCTAGTCTTTCAACATCTCCTCCAAAGTCTTCCATACAATTCCAACATGTTTCCTTGTCCTTAGAAGTGGCTTCATGTCAAGAGGACTCTAAAAATGATAAAGAAAATAACATAAAGAAAGATCAAGATCAAGGACCCTCCATGTCATTCACCACTTTTCATGATGTTCCCTATCTGTGTTATGGTTCTTTTGATCCTTTACGCCCTTCCTCATTCATTCCACCATGTCTTAAATCTTCTCCTAAGAAAGATCAAGCTACTACTTACACCATTGAGCTTATTGACAATCAAAATAACCTTACTACACTTGTGCTTTCCAAAAATGATACTTCCATTAAGGTTATTAAAAATGGTGTCATTACTTCCAATGTTAAGCCTATTGAAAATCCAAAGCAAAATGATGTGCTTACGCTATCCAGAGATCCTTGTCAAGATCAAAGTCTTTCATCTTCTTGTTCTACCGCTCCATGTTCACTTCCACTTTCTACTTTTCCTAAGTCTTCGCAAGCTTTGAACGGTTCTATCAACGAAGTTGCTCCTATTCAAGATGTGCATGATCCTGTCGAAAACTCTAATGCTCACTCTAAAGATGCTGATGTCCTTGGTTGTCATATAGATGTTGATGAACTTATTGATTATCCTTTTGCGTCTTCCACAGCTATCCTTGGACCCCCTCCACCAATACTAAGGGCTTCATGTCTTCCTTCAATCTTGGGCCCTTATGTCCCTTCACTTTCCTCTCCTAATGCTCCTAATTTGTCATCCATCTTGGGTCCTTGCATCCCTCCATCTCCTATCTTTCCTCAAGATCAACATAGATGCATACCCTTGAATTCTTTTCATCCACCCACCCATCTAAACCAGTCATATTTTCCTTCTTCTTCCACAAGTCCCAAGTCTTTTGGAAGTAACTTGAATGTTCAATATAAGAAAAAGAAGCAATACATGAATCTATCAAACAAAGAAGATCACCATGTCTACTCTAATCGACATGGAGGCATAAAGTCAAAAGAGATATCTAAAAAGAAAACTACAAGACAAGTATGGGTTGCAAAATTCGTTATTGAAGATATTCTCTCTAAATCATCAAAAAAAAAAAAAAAGCTTAAGGCTATATGGATTCCAAAGTCTCTCTTGAAAGAGTCTAATATTGAATAAAGAGTGAAGTTGACATTCAAACTTCCAAAAGCTTCCACTTCATTTTCCTTCAAAAATATTCTTCAATTTCATGCGCCTAAACCGCAACCTCTGCTAAACATTCACCATATTCCTTCACGTGTTCCTTCATTCACATTTCCTCCATCCTCTCACCACCCTTTAAGGTGTGTATTGACGTTGATCTTACCTTTCTTTCCATCTACCTTTTCACAATCCTTCCATTCATTATCCTTCTACCTTCTATTCTTTTTCTTCATTTGCCTATTCCTCATATCTTCCAACCTCACTTGCTTTACATAAAACCTTATCCTCCATTTTTTCTCTTCCATCTCCCTTTCCCTATCAGCATCTTTGAGCATATCATTTTGAATCATTGGCATATCATGGTTTATCCTTTCAAGGAGCATTATCTAAAAAGCTTGCCTTCTTCCAAAAAAAAATAAAAATAAAAAATAAAAATAAAAAATAGAAAAATTCAAAAAGAAAGAAAAAAATGAATTTTTTTTTGAAAATGTACCTTGGTGAAAACCTGGAAACAAGCGCCCTGGTAGAAAAAGTAAAGAGAAATAAATTCATCCTATGGTGAAAATCACTCCCTTGTGGCACCTTGGATAAGTACTGTGATGAAAACCTAGTAATCAGGCATCATGCGTAGTTCTTCTACATGTTTCATCCAAACCATTCCATCTTTGATCTTGACAAGGTTGATCTATACACGAACATTTGGCTATCTTGTGAGCTATCTTATGATGATCTTGCTTTCATTTCATTCATGTTTAGCCTTCATATTCATTTTCCCTTCATTCATTCTAACCTTTCGCTATCATTTTCCTCTTTGGTCTTGATCTAATAAAAAAAGAGTAAAACACGATGCTATGAAGCCTCTTGACATGTCTATTCCTTTGGACTGCATCCTTCCTTCTTTTGCAGTGCACTTTTATGCTTATCCTATGCTGGCCTTTCATTGCTTATCCAAATGTGCTTTGCATGATAATTTTTTCCCTAGCTTTGGTACTCTTGAGGAGTTTGACCTTGAGGATTTCTTCCCTCCATTTGCCTTCATTCTCCTTTCCACCATCTCAGTCACCAGCTTGCTAATCCCTCTTGTTTTCCACCTTGCTAGACATTGGGACTACACGATGTGATCTTGCTCATGAGTTTAATGCACATTCTGTCTGGGGGCATCCTTTGTAAATACTTTATGGATCCTGAAAAAATACCAAAAAAATTGATATATGATGTTGAAAAAATCCTAAAAAGCATAAAAAGTCCTGAAAAAAATATAAAAAATACAAAAAATAAAAATAATAAAAATAAAAAAATAAAAATAGAAAAAGTGCCTTGGTGAAAACTTGGAAACAGGTGCCTTGGTAGCAAAAATACAAAAAAAGAAAAAAAGAAAAAAATGAAAAAAGAAATCCAAGTGGTGAAAACCTGGAAACAGGCGCTACTTGAGGCCTTTGCACTCCTATTTGTTAGCATGCATCCTCGACACTGAACCTTTCTCCATCATGCTTTGACCTTGTTGCCTTGGTCTAGAATTGGTCTTTACCTTTGTCTAGGGGGCATAACTATTAGCATTGGTCCTTTAGGTGCGTTTGTCTCTTGGGGCATTTCACAACAAGTGTTTTTCAACACCACCCCAAACAGTGTTTTTCAACACTACTCTTGCGTCAAGTGTTTCTTAACACTTATCAGATGTCTTTCCCAATAGTCTAAGTATGATGCGATATTTCTCATTTGTAGATGTGATAATCAGAGTTTGACTCTATTACCAACACACACGAACTTAAACAATCAACTCATTGAGATATGTTGACTTTATTTTTCTTTGTGTGCTATCTATGAGAATTTCTTTGATGAGTGGTCTCTCCTTGAGAAGTTTTCGATGATGCATAGCTAGAAGATTGAGGGTATGAGAACATATTTTCTTTCTTTATCTTCTTATGGGTATATTTTATTGATCCTAATTGTCATGAGCATTTATGCTGGTCTTACTTGACACTATGGATTGACAAGATATTATCCTTGACTATTTTGCGAGTGCATGCTTCTAGTTAACCTAACTTTCATGTGTCTTGATACAAGCATAATCTTGCCATATCAAACTTGGGTGATCTCACTGCATTAGCCATCTAGACCTCCATGTCTTTGATGCCTAGGTGGGATTTCCACATTTCTATCTGATAAAGATCATATTCATATCCACATAGTTATGCTAGTGTGCATTGTATGATCTTGCGACGCTACTAATAATGCTCGATGATGATAATTAGATGTCTATAGGTGTTGTGACCTTGCAAGTCAACCACTTTCATAGTAGCTTGCATTCTTAGGTTCATCATAGTTTAGTTTTTGCATCTTGCATATGGAGAGATCTCTTCTTTTTATCATCTATGGACTAGTTGGTCAACTGTGCTCATTTTCTAATTCTTCTTGATCATATTTTTCATTTTTGATCTTTCATATCACATCATTTTCTACCCATTTTTGGACTCAAAATCGAAATTCGAGTCGCATTTCAAAAATTTTCCCCTTCTTCTGAGCAGTTGACTGACCTTTTGAGGCATAATTTGATTTTCGATGGAATTTCTTCCTTCCAGGTCTCTCAAATTTTCTAGTCTTTCATCCACTCTATTTCTATTCTTCTACTTCCTCACTGGGGCATGTTTCATTGCCTAATGGTTAACCTATTGACCCTTACCTTTGATTGTGATTTTATTATGATTTGATCAACCTTATCAATTTTTTGTCTCTCCTCTACTTGATTTTGATTTTGATTTCGAGGGGGCAGTATTTATGGGATTCTCATCCTCGATTCCTTGATTTTTTTGATTCAGACATCTTTTGTGAGCTTTTACTCAAATTTGAGATTCTTATCTCTTACTTTGAATGTGATCCTGAATCAACCTCATGTTCAAAGGCCTTTGTTTATGCTTTGTTTGGATATGATCCTGAATCAACCTCATATCTGAGTTGTTTTGTGATCCCAAATTGATCTCACATTGCAACTTCATTCTTTGACTACATGTGTTACCAAATCGATCACACATTAGTCAAAGAGGGGCAAATGTATGCACCCTAAAATGGTCACCTAGACTTTGGGCCCCATTTATTTGATTTATTAATCCTGAATCATTTTTATCAATAATCAATATTTTGAACATTATTAATTTCTTGATCAAGTCTTAATTTCGATCATATATTGGATTTTTATCCTTGGGCTAACCATTTATCCTAAGTCTTTAATTAAAAGGAATATTTCCTCCCCTTTTGATTAAATAAAAAGCCCCACTTTTCCTCTTATCCTAAGTTGCACAAATAAAATATTATTCTTATTTCACAAAAATAAAAAAAGTACTTTTTGTCTCACATGAGGCTCAAAAGTCAACACTTCACTCTCATTGGAGGATACTTGTGCACATGGATTGCTCCTCTTTCAACCTCCACCGCTGATTAAGACTTTTTGCCTCTTAATCTCAATGGTCCGTTCCTTTGCATTTCTTATAAAAGGAAATCTCTCTCCTCCATTTTCATATCATGTTTTGAATACTAATCTTATGCTGCAGGAATTCTTGGAGACTTTTTGGAGCTTTTTGAAACCTTATTGTTCCTAGTCTTTCATTCTTGCATTTTAGCTTTCATGGCATCTAGTTTAGTTTCCTTTGATGCAATAGATTTAACTCACATAGCTTAATAGGAGGGATTTGTAACACTTGTTCTTTCCATTTCATAGCTTAGTTGCATTGCATTTTCATTTTCATAGACTAGTTTGCATTGCATTTTCATAGTGATTCTTGAGGATATCGGCACTCTTACTCTTGTCCTCATTGGAATCTCTCATTGTGTGGTTGACTAGAAAGGTCATAAGCTTGTAGCTCTAGCTGAGAGAAAACACATCATAGTCCCTTGCAACTCCATGCATAGAGAGCTATGAGCCACTTTGTGAGGCCTCATTCTTGAGCAACCTTGCATGTAATGGTTCATAGAAGTGCACCTTTTTAGTGTGTACAATTACAAACAATGCTTCCAAATAAATTGGCTTAAGCATGCTTACAATTATACATGTACATATGTTGGCAACCTAAATACAATGGGCACATAGCCTTTACAACATTAAAACATAATCGCAAACCAAAATGCTAACTATCGGCTCTATGCTCTGTTCACTGCTGGCACACACTAGCTGTGCAACTTCAACTGACTGTAACTTTCACATCTTTTCATATCTACTTTTGCACTCTTAGACTAAGCATAAGTATAGTCTAAAAATCTTAACTTCTAGGGTGCATACCTTAATTCATTTGTACACATGTGCGCTGATGCTCTGAGTCTCTGGTGCTCTGTATGCTGTCCAGTCTTCAACACTTAACTGAATTCTGATCTTTACACTTAGTGCGCTGACTCCAAACTACTATATGAATTTGTTGCCATAATGACAACTCTATATCTAGTCATATATCTCAGTATAGACAACTTTCCAACAATCTCCCCCTTTTTCATTGATGGCAACAAAGGAATATGGCCAAGTCTCTAACTGTCCCTTTACACAAATTTTTTTGTCTTTTATACATTTTATACATACTCCATATATCTCCCTATACATATATGTGTACTCCATATTCTATACAACTCCCCCTTTGACATTAATGATGAAGGTGCATAAAAAACTTTATCTACATATACTTACTAAGAGAAAACATCCAAATATACAATCTTGAGGTTCTGGATCTCCTTCTTCCAAAAGGTTATCAGAGAATTGACTATCTGTAGATGGGCACATAATGCATATTGAAGCTTCTCCATCTTCTCCAATTCTATGCTCGAACCTTGATCATAGGTTATCATAGTCACATCAATCTCCTTTATGTTCTGACTAAGAATGTCTAGTGAGGGCGCAAGAGCGTTCCTCAATTGAGTTTGTCTAGACCTTATCTTCTCCATTTCTTTCTCTGCCTTCTCAATTATGTCCAACTGACCTTGATAGACATTGTTGCACATGTTTACATCAATGGATGTGTCTAGTACTAAATTCTTCACCTTCTCAATCATTGCCTCTGCATCTTTGATCTTCTTAAGATGGGCATCAGTGAACTTATTCTGATCCATGGATTCTGCAATGACTTTCCTTCCTTGATCTACAAATTCCTTCAATGATGCCTAACCAGACTTAAGAGAGTTCAAGTCTAGTGCAAAATTAATCATCAGTTCATTGAGTCTCTTCTTTAAGTACTTCTCCTCTGCCACTATGGCCACAAATTCTTCTAGGCTTGAAAAATTGACTTTGAATTGAGAGATGATTGTGCTCACATCATCAACTAAATGTACATTTACCATCTTCTTATCATCTAGCAGCAAACTATTCAAAATATTTACTGATTCCACTAGGAGAGGATTTCTCATTACTTACTTTTCCTTAGCCTTCTCCATAGTCACGACGCTGAACTTAATCAAGTCTTCTTCCTTCCAGGAGTCCAAACTACTAGTGTCAGGTGTGAAACTTGACAACAATGCTGAGGGAGTGATGGGAGTGTTGTCCATCACCACTTCTTGCTTCACCTTGACCAAAGAAATAGAAGATTCATCTTTCTTTTCTACCTCTACTCCTTTCTTTTCTTCTACTTTCTCATCAGATATATCTTCTATGATTACTTCTTCTTGCTGAGTGGAAGGGATATTGCTGCATAGGATTTTTGCTTCCTCAGTGCTAAAAAATGCTTCCTCAAACTTGTCCAAGTCCTTATTAGTAGCCACCATGGCTATTTCCACATTATGTATGATAATTGTGCTTTCTTTGTGTGATTACATCATGAGCACAGATAGATCTGCTTCTATTTGAGTTTCTACTATGGGCGCCAAGTCCTGAGGACCTATCATTGGTACATTAGTGGGCTATGCCACTTTATCTTCCTTGATGGGTGCTTGAGTGATGGGCGCAGTAGGTGGTTTGATCTATTGTTCTAACAACACCTTCTCAAATGCTTTTTATGTTTCCTTAGTTATCAACTCATTGTTCATGATATGAAGAGTTCTCATCTTTGTTCTTAGGTGTGGCTTCACCAAATTCTATATTAGTGCCACTTCTTCTCTAGAACATACAGGCAGAGTATCTTCTAGTACTTTTTCTCTGATCTTTAGGTCTTCTTCATTTGCTTGTCTTTTTAGGTTTTCTAATATATCCCATACTTTATCTGGAATTTTTGTTTACAATTCAAGGACTGTCTTCTTGAACTTGATCATGTGTTTGACAATCATACTATGTATTTCTGATTTGTCAATCTCACTATAAGATTCATAGAACTTCGCTACTTGATCAATTCTACCCTCATCAACAATTCTTGCATTCAAAACTTTAAGACTAGGTCTGAATCCTACCCGAGGAGGTGCTTGAGTGTTTTTCTTGCTCCTTAATGCTTGCGAGGATGGATGACTGGTGCTAGCTTCTTTCTTCCTCTTGAATAAAGGCTTATACTCCGGAGGAGTATCTTTGGGCGTAGAAGGAGTACGGTCTTCTTTATCCTTCTAACTATCATCTTTTTCAATTTTTATCTTTTTCATCTTGGGATCTTCTTGTTCTTCTGCTGCACTCTTCAATTCTAGGGAAATCTTCTCATCACTTTCTTTATCAAGGTCTACTTGTGATACACCTTGTATTCTTAGGATCTCTGATGTGACCTTTGCAATCTTTCTTTTTGTTGCAGCACTGTTCAACTTAGCATCAACTTCTCTAGTCTTCTCTTCATAGGTTCCCCACCTAGGTTAATTGTCATCCTTAGGGGCTGATAGCAGTACCTATGCATAAGCTTCAAGAACTTGTTCTTCAAATTCATACCCAAGTGGATGAATCCACTTAGTTCTAGGTTCCACAGCTTCCATACATGTAGTATCAATCTCCACCATGAAGCATATTGTATCCTTATACTTATCTACAATACTCTCAGGAATCCTATACCTCATCTACATCCTTGCTCTGAAGGTCTTAAATTCCAAAGTGATGTAATCTCTTAGTGTGCTTTCTGTGGATGCCTTGTTTGATATCTATGGCATGGTAGGAATGGACTTGTCTAGATACAAGTCTGATACTTTACCAACTATATGAAGGTACATATAGATGATTAGGGACCCAAACCTAAATACCTTAGTCTTGTCATGTTTGATAGCTTTGATGTTGTCTATCAACTATGCGCACAAGATCTCACACAAGTTGAACTCTCGATCTTCTTGCACAAGATGAATGACTGCTAGAATAGTGCCCACAGACACACTATTCACCCTGCTGGTATGATGAAATCTGTAACCTAATATCATTGATATCAACTTGATGTATGGTTTCTCTATAGGCTCAATGGTCATGCCGCACTTATCACTTCTAGATTTACACACTTGCTCCATAATTTTCCTGACATCCTTACCCACAGGAAGGATGGTGCTTGTCTTAGAAAGGCTTGTCATCTCATGAATTAAGTCTCCTGTGATTATTATTGGTATATCTCCAATCAAAAAAAAATCATCATGGATTCTGCTCAACAATATCTTTATCCATTTAGTTTCATAGAATTCATAGGTTGTGGCATATTCAACAATGGGGTGATCAATCCATTTGGTGTATTCATCGATGAATGTTTTTTTTGGTTTCAACATTGTGTCCATGTGCACCCTTAACCTATCCAGTCCAACAGGTTCCTTCTTGCAATAGATGTAAGCCCTTATGTCTTCTACATGCATGACACCCATCAGTGTATGAGAAAATGCTCCCTCTAAATCATCTAGGGTTGATTTAAATGGGTGCCTCTTGAAAACATACCTCTTCTTTTCAATAACATCAAAAACAATAGGAGTGGCCATGACTTACTTGATATTCACTTTCCAAATGATCTCTGAGATGTTCTGATGGCTTCTGAATCGGCACAATGAGCTAGGGTTTCTTGCAACCGATAAAATGCACTACAAACACTTGATAATTTAATCTCCAAATCTTCATAGCAACTTCCAAGGCTCAATCTTCTCTCCAATCACTCTGAATATGAATGCAATGAGTGAACAAACAACTTTCTATTTACTTAAAGTAAGAAATTTTCCATTAATGCAACTCGCGTAAACCAGGCTATCACTTCAAATTTTCAAACTCAAGTTCTGCTAAAAATCAGCATGTGCACTCTTGCACGAAGGTTCCTATATACTCCAAAAGCTTAAGTCCAAAGGTGCATACTCTAAGGATGAGTATACCAACCACGCAGGGTTCTAGAGCTAAATTAGCTCCCCCTATGACCCTGAGGGCCATTTATGTAGATGTAGAGGGTGCATCCACTTGGGATGCATCCAATACATTTTGAATAGTATTTTCCTTCTTTCCATCTAACCAAATCAAGCTCACATCTTCTGAGGCTTTCACAAACTTTACTTCTACTTCAAGATCCAAAACTAGTTCTTCGACCTTTTTAGGGCTATCTTGACCTTGCATTCTTAATCTATAGAACCTTGAGATATGTCCAGCCTTGTTACATGTGTGAAAAATCACTGGAGGTCTATTATTCCTTGGCACATTGTCATGAGTCACCATTCTACATTGTTTCACTGTATGACCATTATAGTTACATATCTGACATGTAACATTATGAGAACTTCTTGCATTGGTCTGATTCTGATTTCTTTGATCATGCTGAATCCTATTCTTCTTACTAGTCTTGCAATTCATAGCTCTATGACCAAATCTATTACATGTATGATAGTAACCATTGAAAGGTTTTACCTCTGTATAGTTTCTTGCAATGTGTCCATGCTTGTTACATGCAAAACATGTGCATTCTAGAAGCTCGCGCTCATTCTTAGGAGGATCACTATTGTCTTTGGTTTGATCTTCAGTCTTCTCAGTATCAGTAGAATTCTTTTGTGAATCCTTTCTTGCTCGCATCCTGTCAATCTAATTTTGTGCTACATTGTATCCAATGCAGCTAGTGTCTCCTTTGATTCTTCTTGCATATAACTGTGATTCTACCAATTTAGCACTGGTGTGTAATTTGTCAATATGATCCTTTGACTTCTTCAATTCAGATTCCAAGCTTTCTTTGATATTCTTTAGCTCCAAGATTTCTAAGTTAGCTTCCCTTAGTTCTTCATTTAGTTGAAGGTTTTCCTTGACTTGTTCATTGTAGACATCTTGATTGTTCATTAGTTTGTCATCAAATTCTTCAAGATGACTCAATAGGGATGCATTTTCTTCATTCAAATTCTTGACTTTTTCTTCAAGATCACTGTTAGAGCATCCTTTCAAATCTTTTCTTAGTTTTTTGATAACTAATTGAGCATCACTGACTTTTTCTTTTAGTTCTTCAATTTCTCTTTCTGAATTGTCTAGGTCTTCAAGAGCTGCTTCAAGATTCTTCTTCAAATGCTTCATTTCTTCTTTGTCCATGATCTCCTCAAGTGGTTAAACTTCTTTGCTTAGGACCAGAGCTCTGATACCAATTGTTAGGAATGGGAACAATGAGAGAGGGGGGGGGGGTGAATCAATGTTCACTGTATTTTAACTTTTTACTTTAATCTTTATGCAGAATATAAATGATTAAGAACTGAATTAAACATTCACATAAGTATGAAACATGAAATCAACACATGACACCAATATGGTTATGGGGAAACCCAAATAGGTAAAAACCTCGGTGGGACTTGATACCCACTAATAATCTACACTAGTGTTTTGTGATCCTTGTTAGAAGATCCTTTACCCTATTAGGAGTCACATTACAATGCTTTAAGTACACTAGACCTTGTTAAGGGTCAGACCTTGTTAGGAGTCTTTTACAATGATCCCTATTAGGGGAGTGGACTCACTTTCCTAGAGCTCACTGCTCAAATGGTGAAGGCTACAACCTTCTGATTCAGATACACACTATATCTGTAGGTGAACTGTTCACTGTGACACTGCTTGTCAGATCAGTTCCTTTGGTGCACTAATGCTTTGACCTCTAGCAAAGCTCTAATACATCTTATGCTGACTTCACATACCTCTGCTCTGCTTATCACATCTCTCTTTCTACTTCCATACCAAATACAATGGGTGCACCTTATGTTTATGCGCTTATACAAACAAAACAATTAGGTTGGCCCTATAATTAATTACAAACAATGCTTACAAATGAATTGGCTTAAGCGTGCTTACAATTATACATGTACATATGTCGGCAACCTAAATAAAATGGGTGCATAGGCTTTACAACATTAAAACATAATCGCAAACCAAAATGCTAACTGTCGGCTCTATGCTCTGTTCGCTGCTGGCACACACTGGCTGTGCAACTTCAACTGATTATAACTTTCACATCTTTACATATCTACTTATGCACTCTTAGACTAAGCATAAGTATAGTCTAACAATCTTAAATTCTAGGGTGCATACCTTAATTCATCCGTACATACGTGCGCTGATGCTCTGAGTCTCTGGTGCTCTATATGCTATCCAATCTTCAACACTTAACTACATTCTGATCTTTACACTTAGTGCATTGAATCCAAACTGCTCTATGACTTTGTTGCCATAATGACAATACTATATCTAGTCATATATCTCAGTATAGAAAACTTGCCAATAGCTTTTGCAAACTAGATTTGGTTATGAATTTCTTAATGGTTTTTTTTGAATTGGTGTGTTAGAATTTTACATTTTTTGATTCAATTTTCCTCAACTTGTATCTTATTATTTCAATTTGTCATGTTCTCTTTCCTCTGCACTTTTATAGTATATTGAATGTGAAAGAAAAAGAAGTGAGAACCCCAAGGTAATGGATGAGGATGATAGTGACGAGGTAGCTGAAATAAAGGCTGCTCATTTTGAGGAGTCAATGAAATATGCCTGAAGAAGTGTCAACGATGCTAATATTTGAAAGTATCAAGCCTTTGCACAAACACTACAACAATCTTGAGGCTTTGGTTCTGAATTTTGATTTCCAGATAGACCTACTGGTGCTTTTGTTGGTGCTTCAGATATATTTTCTATAGAAGATAATAAAGATGACGATGACTTATACAGTTAGGAAACTTAGTACACAATTGTCATCTTAATGAAGTGACAAATTTGTCTATTCTAGCAGGGACCTTCCGCTGACAATTAGCCAATGCTATTCATTTTGGCTCTGGATTTTGCTTGTATGACTTTTATCTGTTCATATGTTTGAAACTTTATTTAGTTTATCAACCCTTTAGCCAAGGACTTACTAAATTGTAAGTCTTTAGAGAAATTAACTTTGTGGCAAAGAAATTTAGCTATGGAAACCTTTGCTCAAGTGGTAGATAATGCTACGAAAACCTTACTTTAAAAAAATAAAATCCTATTGGAAAATATTCTATACTAAATCAATTCTACAACAAAGAAAGTCTAGTTCAACTGATAGGTATGGTGTGTATCCATTTTATGGAGATCTTCCAAGATTATTTTCCCCACCAAGATGATGTGCATCCATTTTATGGAGATCTACTAAATGTTTTATATGATAAAAATCACTACAAGTTGACCCTTGGCCAGATCAATATTGCTCACAATTTGATTGCCAAAGTAGCCAAAGACTGTGTTAGGCTAATAAAATATGGGGATTCTCTTTACTACTACAAATCTTTGAAGGTTGCTGCACTTGGATAGATATGTACCATTGTTAAGAGAATTGGACCGATTTTGGCTTACCTCAAATAGGTGAGGCAGCATATGGCTAATCTAAGTCAATTTTTCAGAGGGCAATGACAAGTGGGCATGTGGAGTGGACAGACAATCAATGTGTTTCATTTTGGTATTTCTCATGAGAAAGTTAGTTTTTAGACCAAAGTGAATTGTCATAAACATTAGGAGCTTAAAACAAAAAATTCCAACCAAAATAGAAAATCTGATATGCTAATAGACAAACTCATTTTGCTGAAAATAAGAACAAGAAACAGTCACATATCTGAAATCTCATGACTACATATATCGTCTATTAATAATGAAACAAAATTCATTGCACTAGATTAAAATTTTAGTAAAGACACTTTATATGCATAATTTTTTTGTATTATAACCCGAGTCAGACACTCAGGAACTGCACAAAATGGCATTAAGCATGGATTTTGGTTTACATGTGGTACATCAATTCCTTCATCGAAGACATTATCTATTATATTTATAATTGTTTATTTAGGTTCCATAGCACTAGCATATACACAAAAAGAATCTGTATAAAAAAAACATGGAAACTACATATATATAAAAATAACCTATTAAATAAAAAAGAGGCCACTGAGGACAATTACATAGGTCTCCAGAAACAAAATTACCCAACTCTTTCTCTCAAGCCAAAGACTTAGTGTGTTCAATTGCCCAGACTAGCAGTCAATTCTATGTTGAGTATATTTGTCAGGCCCTCCTACAGTTTGAATGAATTAAGAATAGAAGATAGGAACTGATTTAACACTAACTACTACATTTGACCTCATTTTTCTACCAAAATTTTTGACCATTAATTAAAAAGGTTTAGGTTGGTCAGATTATAGAAGGAAAACTTCCTTTTTTTTTAATCCATGCCTGTGTTGGTTGAAATTTCGACCAATACCATGTAGGTCAAAATTTTGACCAACGCGGGCATAACTTTAAAAAGAAAAAAGATTTCATATCTCATTTCATTGTTTGGTTTTAACTTGGAGCGCGTGAAGGAGCTAGAGCCTATGATTGTTTGAATTGTTATTTGGTGAGATTTTTAGGAGGACCGCCTACTTGCGAGGGTTGCCACTGTGATTTGGTGTAAAAGGAGGACCGCCTGTAAGGATTTCCTTACTCTGCATTTGCCTGGCATTATTTTATGCATCTATGCTATTGGTACTTGTTTGTTACCTACTTAGGGCCCATGAGAAATGTGCTAGGGCATCATGTATTGGGTATTTACTGGCACATTTTTTATCATTGTTTATATACATTTGATTCAAAGATGAACTTGCAAAACCCTAAATTTCTGAATCACCGCACCATGTTACACTGTAAATGTACTAGTGTTAGGTTTATGATTGCTATAGATCCTTCAATATTGATCATGTTCTTTGTATTCATGTTGTCATAGCGAACAAGTATGCAATACAATGAACAAGTAGTGTTTGCTCATTTCTTTTGACACTCCTAGTGCCGATTACTAGTTAGCCCATGAGTTTGCCACATCGTCTATGCTATATTTATTGCTATACTTGTGCCTTATTAATACTATTGTGGTATCTTGCTTACTGTCCCTTTCTCTGCTTATAAATAGCCAATGAGTTAGACTCCTAGCATCCTGGACCCTCTGTCTACTCACTGGTCTTACTCATCCAGAGCCTATGAATTTTCCATCATTCTTATTTGTTGTTTACCACATGGCACCGTGTGATGGTTTTATGCATTAAACTTGTTGTTGAAATATGTGGCATTGTAGAGATCCTTCTTTACATATGTGCTTCCTGACTTAATTAAATTTGTGTGATGAGTATGTCTCATGACTTAAAAAAATTCATACTTTATGTGCTACATATATTCAGGTATGCTCCATGTCTTGGGTGAATTCATCTGTATTCATGGAAATACTTCACATCTTCAGAGAATTTATATGTTGCTCCATGTTTGAGTTGTGTTAGCATGATTACTTCATATATGTGCATGCCTTATGTTTGAAGTGTTTTCACAAGTATTCTTAATATGAAATATTTATAACTATTTTAGAAGATGACTTAAACTTGTCTTATCCTTCACCAAGTCTTTACTATTAGATCATAATAAGGGACAAAACATATATGGTAATATCAAGCGATGGGAAAAGTACTATAAATAGGTCTAGATATGATCATTTAATAGTTTCTTGAGGACAAGCAAATTTGGGAGGGGTGGACTGTCATAATCCATAATTGAGATAACATTAGGATGGGTTATAATCACTTTACTCATTGATTCATGGATAACATATCACTATTTTTTACCATTGAGTGTCCTTTATATAGAATATGTGGACTCTAAGGCACCATTTGTATTCAATTTATATGTTCTAAGGAGAGTAGAAATGAAGATAAGATCCAAGATCATGCAAAAAAAAGAACTAAAATGAACCTTTTGATAATCAAGATTGATATACATGAGAGTGTGCTTCAAGCTCTAGTTCCTTTCCACATCAATTTTTGGCTTGTTTGAGAAACCATATAGCACAGGACCACCCCGTTGCTCATTAGCTGTTACTTGAAAATGAGTAATTTTAATTACTATTCTAAGCCTACCACCTCCTAACTATAAAATGACAAGTTTTTATTACCATGCTTTCAAGCTTAACTTTTTCCAAACACCAAAAATTTCAAAAAAACATCAACCAACTCGAGATATGAAAACATGTCTAAATTCATTAAAAAAATTCATATTACATCTCATTAAATAATGTTGAAGTCAGATTGGGAAATAAAAGTGAAAATATAAATTTTTAATTGTGCTCGTCCTTATGGGGATTTCAATTTCAAGTTTAGGATTGAATGGACTTTTGTATGGTGGGACTTGGTACATTAAATGTGAAAACAATTGGAAGTTAAATTACCTAAATCTCCTTAACAAAAATGGGGCTAGCTTCTATTAGATGGGAATAGTTTGGGAGAAGCACCAACTAAGATGTACCATAAACTCCAAAGCTTAATGTCAGTGATTTTGCAAATCCAATAAAATGCACTTTGTCAGTACCTAAAAGATCACATGGATCAATAATTGCAAAGTCTCTACATGTGCATGTATAGTATGTACATATTGCATATAATCCAATGGGAAGGAAAATAACATGAGAGTTAAATGACTAAGATATATAGTCATCCATAAAAAGAAATGGGAACTATTAAAACAATAAATAGATAAACACAGTAAAAAATGGAAGATAGATTTAAGAAAGGGGAATAACATCAAATATTATGACCCAATGACCTTATTAGAGGAACGTCCATACTATCATGAAAATATTAGCTAGTAACTGGTAACTCTCGATAAGTAGGAAGAATCATTGCATTGGAATCTTAATTCATCTTAGCCATATTAGGATCAGATTGAAATGATAGTGTTGTAAGAATCCAATAAATAGTGAGGGATATATATATATATATATATATATATATATATAGAGAGAGAGAGAGAGAGAGAGAGAGAGAGAGAGAGAGAATATGGATAGTCCTCTTGGACATTTCTTTATATAACATAATCTGACCATTATTAAGTTTTAGATTCTAGATGGATATAATCCATAATATCTTTAATAAGCAGATCGTTGTTCACATCAGAAATTACTGAATTGGTATCTTGTCACATACAGATCAGATTACAGATTATTCCATTGTCCTATTTAAGTCCTGCTCTCCTTGAACACTTACCTTATTGACACAAGGCATAAGAAAATAATCATAATAAAGGACTATAAGAGAATATTACCATGCACACTGATCTACCATATATAATACAACAAAGTTCATAGTATATAATATAACAAACTAAACCTTTCTTTTTTGATCTCAAAAGTTGGAGGATGAGACTAAAAGTAATTTACCTTATCATTGATATTTCTATTTATATAGCTAAATTATAACATGAATTAAACTAGAATTCCTTCCACTGATTAAAACAAAGTGCAATGGATTCACACAATAGTAATGAATGTAAACTATTTTCAAGTAATGAAAACGTAAATTAATTGGTAATCTGCCAGTCACTACTCGTGAGGGTACAGTCTGACTATTCTATTGAAAAAAAAATATTTTTATGGTTGATATGGATCCAAATGATTTCTAGGGTATGGTGTTGCATGTCATTGGAGTTATGAATAGTTTTGTGCAAGTTTGAAAGCATTTTTGGGTCCTCTAGACATGACTGTCCCTGTACAGTCAGGGTATACACCAATTAGATTAGATAGATGCAAAGATTGGATTTAAGATTTTTTCCTTTTCATTCATAATGAGTATGTTAGAATGGTTATTTTTTATCAAGTTGAATCCATTCATGAGTGTCTAAGGGTGTAGAGGAAGTTGGTGTGTTGAAACACAACCAACAATGACTGTTCCTGCATAGTGCACTAATGAAATACCATGAGGACAGGGTAATGAGATAGTACTTAATGTTTTCCATGAATGGAAGGGAGTTGTGAAGAATGGATTGTCATTATGTTATATGTTTCAAATGTTCTTGAATGTAGGGTAGATAGTGAAGTGGAAGAACATTCTCAAATTGCTTGGATAGCCCAGTTTAAGGGTCACTAGAATATGTGGTCAATGATGATAGAATATGTCATCATACTTATTCCTTTTTTAATCTTTCTTGGGCCATTTGAACTATGATATAGCTCTTACCCTATACCATTCACATTTTTTTTTTCCAAGCACATTTGATTTATTGAGCTTGTCAACCCACTGGGTATGCTCTTGGGTCTCAGATTATACATTTGATGTAGCACTTGTACATAGAAAAGGGGAGTTTATACATATGTAAGGCTTCTAAAAACCAATACATTTTCAAGAACTTTGACTATTTGTCTCATAATCATGTACTCTCTACAAGGCACTATCTCCTCAACTATTACTCATCAGGTGAAATGAGTAGTTTCTTATTTTGATTTTCATAAGATTTTGAGAAATTGCCAATGGTTCCCATGATGTTTGACAACTTGTAGGGAAAATGAAAGTGTAACTGTAGGCTTTCTATGGAGTTTTCTCTTACATGTATCTGATTGTATCCTAGAGAAATTTAGAGTGGTTAAAAAGATGAAGTCATACTTGAGCTTATCTTCCATATATGAAATCTATCATAGGGGTAAAGATATGTATATCTGTATTACTAATTACATTCTCATGAAGGTCAATTATGTCCATCATCATTTGTTCAATTTTTAGCAATTCTCTCTTGTATTTTTTTTTGTTGATCCCATGTAACACTTTAGAAAAGAGTGTACAAATCAGTCTACTTTCCTAGGCATGTGATAAATTGGAATTCTATAGTTTTTAATCCGACTATTGCAGCTAGGGTTAATGTACTTATAATGTAGCACATTATGCTTATGGGTGTTTACTTGTCTAGAGAAATTTTATAAATATAGGGGACTATGGATTCACTTTAATGATTGGTGTAATAGATACTTATGCAATCATTTTCCCTGTGCAGGTTGTAGCTCCCAGAGAAAGGCCATCTGGAAGCTTTAGAGGAAATAATTTGTACTAGGTATGGAATCACCTCCACTAAAATGAGGAGATTTGTGTAACTCCCAAAATAATAATAACTCCCAAAATACTTATCCTTTTGAATATTTTGTGGTCTAGTGAGCATGATTTGTGTGTGTATTTGTAAATCTTGTATAATCTTGTATTCGTATGTTTACATTTTGTATATTTATAGCTTGCGAAGGAAGTCCACACTTAGAAATATGAACCTAGAACAAAATAACAAGATAATTGCTAGATTGTGGTCTGAGTTCCAAAGAAAAGACATTGATAAATGTAATTGTCCTTGCAAAAAGTGTAAGGGCTTAAAGAATCAAAGAATTCTAGTCAAAACAACCCAGAGTCATTGTAGGCAATATGGTCACATTGAAGGGGGGCACGATTTTCATCGATTGGTAAATGTGGATTTCCAATTGGAGGAACATGGAGGTGTGAATATCCAAGCTGACGATAACACTCCCATGGAAGAAGATGATCCTATGGCAGAGAACACAATTGAAGACGATGGTATTGGCGTAGCTAATCAAGATGATCATGATGATGGTACTAGGGCATCTGATAATGATGATGAAGATGGTCTTGATATATCTATACTTGAGAAGGCATACGAGACCCTATACCAAGGCTCCCAAATAACTCTTCTCTTCGCTATAGTGTTGTTGGTGAACTTGAAGGTTATGAATGGTTTATCTAATGTAGAAATGTCACGTATGCTTAGGTATGCCATTTTTGTCATCTTCAATGTTAGCATACCATTATGATTTATTATATTAACAATTCATATTTGTTGTTATAGGTTGATAGGTATGTTTTTGTCACCACCATCAAACATTTTGCCTCGTTCATACCAAGAATTATCTACCATTATGAATCAAATTGGAATGAAGTATCAGACAATACATGCATATCCCAATGATCACATTCTATATCATAAACAACATCAATTTGCAATAGAATACCCTGATTTTCATATAAGTAGATATCAGTAAGATCAAATAACAAAAAAGGTGCCTCAGAAGACTCTTTGGTACATTCCCATTATTCCACATCTTCAACGATTATTCAAGTGCACTAGCTTGGCACAATTTATGGATTACCATGCACGTAATAGAAGTCAAGATGACATTACATGAATGCCTATGGATGGTTCTGCATTTAAAGACATAGAAAAAACATGGCCACACTTTAAAAAATAACCTCATAATCTCAAGAATTCGGTGGCAGCGAACGGTGTCAATACATTTGGAGATATGAGATTTACTTACTCAGTGTGGCCTATTTTTATTATTAACAATAACATTCCTCCTTGGATGTCCATAAAGAAGGAGCACAAAATGTTGTCAATGATTGTACGAGGTATTTTTTCATTTAATAGTTATGTTAATTAATTTATAAACACCGCATCAAGATGGTCATAATAATTATGTAATGTTTTTGTTCATTCAACTAGGTAAGTACCAAGTTAAAGATATGAACATGTATATTGAGCCCCTTATTGATGAGTTGTTGATTTTATGGAATGGGATCACTATGTATGACATCTCTAGACCAATAGGACAAAGAAAATTTCAATTCCATGCAATACTTGTATGGACAATACATGATGCCCCTAGGCTAACTCATTTTTGTGGTATGTTATATATTCATGTTAAGGTCACGTATTTTTGGTATGTTATAGTGCTTACACATTATTGTTGTATGTTTAAGTTGTGCATGATAATTGTACATGATCCAATTGTATGGTATCTTTTAGGTCTTCAGACAAAGGGTAAATTCGCATGTCCAATTTGTGGTCCAAAGATGAAATCTTGTCATTCAAGAAGTTTAGGAAAGTAGATGTTTGATGAGTTTAGGCACTTTCTCCACAATAATCATAAGTATCAAACTATCAAAAAATATATTTTTAATGGGAAAGAAGAGACAACATCAAGGCCATGAAGAATGACATCTCGTCTATGGAATTTGGAATACAATAGACTAAATCACCTAGGTAATATCATTCTATTTGATGATTTTTGTTTGAAATTTATATTTTGATATTGTCTTTTATTTACTAATGATGTTATTGATGCTCGTGAAGGTTGTCAAGGAATCAATGACCAACTTCCTAGAGGAATAAAAAGTTATCTTAGTCAATTTAGTAGGTTGTCGTACTACAAGGATCTCCCAAGTGTGCATTTGTTTGATGCTATGCATATTGGAAAGAATGTAACAAAGACACTATGAAAAATATTGGATGGAAGGCGTGACAAAGAAAAAATGGCCAAAATTTGTAATGACATTCATGAATCCAATCATGCACTGAAAAATTTCATTGAATCAAATAGAAATGGAGACTTCATAAATACGAGTGCCCTTCCTTGGTTATTAACTAAGTAGCAAAGTGATGCATTAAAATAAGTCATAAAAAAATAAAATTTCCAATAGGATTCACTGCAAATATAAGTAGTCTTGTATCAAAGAAAGGTGATTTTGGGCCAGGGTTGAAAACACATGATTGGCATACCTTCGTTAAGGTAAGTCATGTTCTCTATTTACAATATATTTGTAAAATTGCATGTACTTTTTATTGTATTATTTTACAATATATTAGAAAGATCATTTTAAAATCATTTTAAATCATTTTTTAATCTTGACATGTTTGAATAATTGTAGATCAAACACCACAAAGCTATGTACTACCATGGCCGTAAATTTTGCATAAACAAGTTAGACGACATGAAGAAAACTTGTGATTTTGGGATAAGTGCAGTCTTCGAGGTCACTAATATTTCATCTAGAAATGATATACATAATCAACAATTTGAAAATTGATACTATGACATTTTGGATGATATAATTGAGTGCGACTTTAATTCATTCAAATTAGTTCTATTTGTTGTCAAATGGTACATGCTATGAGTAAATCAAAATGATCCTAATAGGACTATTATTGAACATGATAGTAGATTTGCAATGATTAATACAAGGTCATTTGAGCCAGTTGGAGATGAGCCCTATGTTCTTCCAAGACAATGTGAGCAAGTGTTTTATTTTGTCATTCCACATAAACCAGGTTGGTCATTTGTTGTTAGACATGATCCAAGAGGAAGGTCGGTACAATATAATGTGATGGAAGAAGAAGATATTGAAGAATCGGAAGATGAAGTAAATGATGATCACGGGTGACTGTTACACAATGAAGAAGAAGAAAATGATGATGATTCTGGTGATGTTGACGATATTGATGGTGATGATGGTGATGATCATGATCATGGTGATGAAGATGGTGTTGATGGTCATGATGATGATGGCCATGATGATGATATTTATGATGATGGTGATGATGATGATGGTGATGATGATGATGATGGTGATGATGATGATAATGATGATAGTAGTCATGATGATGATGATGATAGTCATGATGATGACATGGATGAGGAGGATGATCAATAACATGATCAATGAAATGTATGTCAAGGTATGATCAATGTCACGTATGAGGTATTGATTTATTCATAGAAATTTGAATTAAGTTATTATGTGTTAAAATCTATAGTCATAGATTATATTTTGCATCATGTAAATTTTGTCTTCTATGTAATTTGTAGGTTACATATCATGTAATTTTTGGCTAACTTAAGATAAATGATTTACATATGTAGGAAATTCATCACCTTTGACATGGATTGACATATATAATTTATTATTTGGTTTCCTTCTCTTTAGTCAGCAAAATATATTGATCCTACTATGTCTCTCATTTGATGGATTGTAGGTATCACCAAATAGGTATTTGTCTAATCTATCTTCCTCAAGCGAGGAAAATGTGGGAATAGAAGACAAAAGTGAGACATCTAGTAGGTCTAAAATAGGGAGATCAACTAGAGGTCAACAGATTAGAAGAAAATTTGATAAAATAATGCAATTTTTCCTTGCTGAGGGGGGGTCATGTTCTTATGATAATGAGACCAAAGGTGACATGAAGGTTCCCTTAAGGTACACACATCTTCAGAAAGAATGGGTACCCAAGGAACTACCTCCAATTAACACTGCTTTTTCTATTAACGAAAGGATATATCACATAGCTCCATCTTCATTACATGGTTTGGGCTTATTTTCCATGGATGGCATAAATGTCAGTTATAATCAAGTTGTTGAATTGATGGAGTATGTAGGACCTTGTTACAATTATACGAATTGGATGCAGATTGTGCAATATAAAAAAAGTATGCGTAGATATGCATTGTTAGAAAATTATATACAATACAAAGAAAATGATCAAACTAAAAGGCTTGCTATGTATATTGATGGAAGGCCAAAAGCAACAGGGAATATTGTAGGTTTTATAAATAGTTCTCAACTTGTGTCAACTAATAAGCGGCCAAATTGTATATTCGAGGCACCCGAGGGAAATCGTGTATTTGTAAGTGTGATAAAATCAATAAGTACAGGGGAAGAGTTTCTAATAGATTACAATTTGAATTGTGTAGATAATTTCCCTATCATGGAACTAGTAAGTATAACATTTAAACCAATTGCCTCCAATTAATATTTACTCCAATCACTTCTGATTGCTAAGAATTACTAATGTTTATCATAGGGCAACATGGATATTCCACCTCAAGATACAGGTGGGGATGTTCCTCACAGTACACCTTCTTCATCAAAGGTAAACCTTAATTAGTGTAATTCTACAAATTATATAGAAACAAATGTCATATTATTATGTTCTTTTCTTTATGGCTTTGGAGTTATTTTGATAGAATTTTACTGATATTGATGTCACAACTTGATACTTATTGATAAAGAAAAGATAAAATGGCAGCAGATCAATTGCGATATGAAGTTGAGGTGACATTTATAGATGACATCGAATATAACTCTAACCATGTATTCATGGCTACTCAAATAAAAACTAAATATGGTAAAGAAATTCTTAACCTTATAATGGAAGCAAATAAAACTGAGGAGTCAAAGGAACTCGAAGAAGAATTGACACGTAGAGTCAATAGTATTAATGTAAGCAGTAATTAATCTTAAGCAATAATTAAAGTTCAATAGATGCTTATATTTTATACTATCTTATGGATCATGATCTAAAATATGACGTGTTCTTCTTACATGATTTTTTGACACGTTGAAACATGGTCAATATCGTGAGGGTTGTAGCACCGCACAACCTTCATGTAAATAATCCTTAAACCTTTAACCATTGATTTTTGTATGCATTATTGACTCAACTTATGTTTGGGATGCTTCTAGTACCCCATTTAATCTTTATCCATTGCAAATGTCTTTGCTAACAATGTATTCTTCAGCTCATGATGAAGTGCTGATGCCTCCTTTGATTAACATTCCACATTCGATGGCTGCATTGTCCGCAACAAGGTGCTTACAGACATCTTCCTCTGTACCAACTACAACTAGTAAAACCTTATTTTTCTATATTTTGTTATGTGCTAATCATGTATTGATTATTTTTCTTGTGTGAATTTTATACACTGCATGGACCTATTTTGTGCACTAATAGATACACCTACACCTAGTACAAGAACAGATCAAACCAGTACTAGTGAAGATCAACCATTTCCTGGATCAACCCGTGTTACTAGTACTAGTTCATTTGTGGGGACATTATTGTTGAACAAGAACAATATGGTTCTGTTAAAAGTACCAGAGCGTCTAGGTGCATTAAAATTGTTATTATTTACAGTGTAATTGTAGTTTACTTATACATAACTCATTTTGGACTGATAATCCCATGATATTTTTGTAGGAAATGATATTTTTTATGATCATCTTTTTGAAATGACATTGAAGCTATTTGGGCCCACCATACATAAAAGGTACGTAGCTTCATAATATTGGTACAATATTTTTATTATCTTCCATTTATTGTACTATATTAAAGTTATGATATCTAACAATTTTGTTTTTTCAAAAAAGGTGGAATGAACAGGATGTTGACTTAAAAATCAACTCATTAAATCTTTAGAGGACCTCTTTGGAAATAAAACTTTTGACAAAGTCATGATTCTTAAAAGAGCATCTAAACATATAAAGACTATGAGGGACCAATATAGAAGGGCTCTAAAGGATAACCCAAAGTACGAGTGTCCTCCTATGATTCCACCGATGGAGTGCAATGAAATAATGGAAGATGCAAAAGAGAAAAGGGTAAAGGGTAGTGGAATTCAACCAGAAGATGACAAAAGAAGGTATGTTGTGATAGTATTAAGTAGAATGTAATCATGCACTAATTAGTGATCTTTGTAAATATATAATCTAACATGTTTCAAATGTTTCATAGACTGCAAGACACATCAAAAGCCACACAAGTGAGATTAACAAAGGTTGGCCAACACAAACTTGGCTCTGGTGGCTATATGAAACTTCACTCTTGACTTGTAAGTAGCAGCATTGTAATTTCATATCAAATTTTTATATATAAGGTTACAAACAATTATGTTTAATCAAATCATACATGTAAAAGTGATAATATTAAACAAAAAATATAGGGCATGAAATTCAATGTAGAGCCCACGGAAGAAGACAAGAGAATAACCTTGAAGAAAGGCTATGAACTTGTGGTTGCACGCCTACGCAAAGAATCCAAAATCCATAACGAAGAATCTGCTGCTCTAGATGAGACATAGGTAAATTGGTCAAATGAAAAGTAAATCAAATTGAATAGTTAATTTCGAACATAAATTGACTATTTCATGATAACAATGTGCATGCCATATCACTACAGCCTTCAAATCCTATCACAGAACCTAGGCGTGACAAAGGCCATGATGTGCATCACAGTGTTGGAGGTATTAATTTGCTATTGGAAATAAATTATGTAATTATTAATAAAATTTAACATCTTTAATTACAATTGGCCGTGTAACCTTTTTTTGAATATTTTAGAGCATGTTGAGTATGTTGAGGTGGCGGAAGATCAAAATGTTATTGTACATGATGATGTGGCATTTTCAATTAAAGAAAAATGGATGTTATGCTCTACTGGTTAATGAAATACATGTAATAGTAAAAAAAAGTATGCAAATTTAACCCATTTACTTGTTATTGCAGCAGACCCCCGTTTAGTGTAGTAGCGTCATCCTTCTCGAGACATGAGGAAGCATAATAATTTGAGATCACAACCATAAGAGGAGGAAGATAATATTGATGCTCCTCTTAGCCTTTACCTAAATAAGAAATCTAAGAAAAACCAAAAAAGAAATGATTTCTTAAAAATGCTCTTTGATAAAACTTGTTTGATTAACTTTGTTGGATAATGAAAGAACATTGTTTTAAGTAATTATCTATGGATGTTGTGTATTAATATTGAATTATATGTCATGTTAATGAATATTGTTATGTGTTAATGAATTTTTGATTAGTGTTGCGTATTAATGAATGTTATGTGATTGTATTGATTGAATGTTATAGTTCTAAAATGGATGAATGAAGTGTGTAATTAGATGTTAATGGGGAATTTAGATTGATGTTAGTGGGAGGGGGGGTGAGGCCAGATGAGCTTCCACCTTCACGTGGTTGGCCTTGTTAAGTAGAGAATATTGAAGTATTCTTGAAACCAAGTGAAGCTCAAACTAACATACCTTCATTATTTAATCAGTTTCATTCATTCTAGGTCTTTGCTCATAAGTGCATTTTGAATGTGTCATTGTTAGACAACTATCAAATAAAAAAATAGAAGGGCCAATAGTCAACTTTTCATTATCATTGTCTAGCATGATTCAACTTCATTTTGTGTAAGTATTCTAGTATTGAATGTGTCAACCTCTCTTGGCCTAATGTGGATTATTTCATTGGTTTGTGTTTTTGAGTAGGTGAAGAGTTAAATCAGTTCCTATTTGTGTTAAATTAGTCATTGTTTCTCTAGTAAATCTATTTGTGTCCATTGAGTCCTATTATTCCCTTGAAGGTTTTATTGGGTAATATAAGTTATGGAACTTTGTTGGTTGACTTTGTTTTTGAAATGGTGTGGGAACTATTTGAAACATGGGCATTTCTCTTGGAAGGGTTTACATTTCTTATAATTTTTTTTGTAACTTTTAAGCTCTATGATAATGCTTGTCATCCTTATATGGCAGGCAAATGAATCCAAGAAGGAAGCTTTCAGGAAATATTTGGAGTCAAGCGGCATGCTTGATACCCTCACAAAAGGTCTCCATGATTTCTATTTTTGTACTTGTAGTGAACAATGAATGCAAGGCTAACATTTTTCTTAGGCTTGTTATAGAATTCATTAGTTTCTTATGAGAACAATCATTTAAATCATAAAGAAGTTGAAGCTTATGTTTTCTTTGAGAAGTTCTAGATGGCTATCTTTTTGGGCTAAATCAAATCAAATTTTTTTTGTTGCAGTTCTTGTTGCTTTGTATGAGGAGAATTAGAAACCCTCGGTGGAAATTGAGTAGACTTTTGAATCACATATTTTCTTTCATTATAACAAATTGTGTGTTTATCAACATAGATGAAATTGTGGCAGCAAAATAATTTATTATAAGAATGCATGGATAGCACATAGTTGTGGAAATTTGCAAAAAAAGTGTGATTAATTGGCATTCAGCCTGGACACCAATTTGTTCATTTAAAATATTGTGATTTTTTAGTTTAATTGGTTAACCCAACTATTGATCCCCTTTTTAGTGATTTCATTAGAAAAATCCATGTTTTAAGATAAAAACATGATTTTTTGGTAAATTTTTTAATGGTTTATGGGCTTTTTTTTCTCGTTTGTGGCATTCTTTTTGTTCTAAGTTTTCCTAATCCTTACCCAATTTTTTCCTAATTAATTGAAAAAAATACACTGATCTCACTTTATTTTAGAGATTACATAATCCACATTTCTGCCAAGAGATGTGAACCCTCCTTTGCTCCATGAAGGGATATAAAATGAAACTAGTGCTTCTTATGAAAAGTATTATCTCTGAGCGAGAAGCTAGCTTAAGTTGATAAAAATACCTCATGCCTCCGATGCCTCCAACCTCTAATATTAACCTGTTATACTTTATTAATTTGATGTTGTATTAGACTCTTTGAGAGGAAACGTCCAAAATATCTATTAGGTACAACATGGATAGCTTCAAGAACACAAATGTTATGTGAAGCAACCATATGTGAAGGTGAAATTTTGAGTATCAATACCCTCAAAATTAAACATCTCTTCTCTTATAAACTTTGAATTTGAAAAATAAATTCTCCTTGAGACATACTTCTCTAACTTATTACATCTAATTTAGAAAAAGTACCCTATAAAATTTCATAGGCCCATACAAGACACCCACCAAAAAATAGACCATCAATTTATAGAACCCTTGCAAGATATCCCAACGAACGACAGGTAGTGAAAACCAAATAGATAGAAAAAAGAACATAACCATATGCTGCCTCACCTATTTGAGGTAAGCCAAACTCGGTCCAATTTTCTTAACAATGGTACATATCCATCCAAGTGGAGCAACCTTCAAAGATTTGCAGCGGTAAAGAGAATCCCCATATTTTGTCAGCCTAACATAGTCTTTGGCCACTTTGGCAATCAGATTGCAAGCAATATTGATCTGGCCAAGGGCCAACTTGTAGTGATCTTTATCATATAAAACATTTAGTAGATATCCATAAAATGGATGCACATCATCTTGGTGGGGGAAATCGTCTTGGCAGATCTCCATAAAATGGATGCACACCATACCTATCAGTTGAACTAGACTTTCTTTGTTGTAGAATTGATTTAGTATAGAATATTTTCTAGCAGGATTTTTTTTTTTAAAGCAAGGTTTTCGTAGCATTATCTACCACTTGAGAAAAAGTTTCCATAGCTAAATTTCCTTACCATAGTTAATATTTCTCTAAAGAATTACAAGTTAGTAAGTCCTTAGCTAAAGGGCTGATAAACTAAATCAAGTTTCAAAAATATGAACAAATAAAACTCATACAAGCAAAAGCCAGAGCCAAATTGAATAGCAATGGATATTTGTCAGTGGAAGGTCCCTGCTAGAATAGACACATTTGTCACTTCATTAAGATGACAATTGTGTACTAAGTTTCCTAACTATATAAGTCATCATCATCTTTATTATCTACTGTAGCAAGTACATCTAAAGCACCAACAGAAGCACGAGGAAATCAAAATTCAGAACCAAAGCCTCGAGATTGTTGCAATGTTTGTGCAAAGGCTTGATACTTCCAAATATCAGCATCACTGACACTTCTTCAGGCATATTTCATTGACTCCTCAAAATAAGCAACCTTTATTTGTGCTACCTCATCACTATCATCCTCATCCATTGCCTCGGGGTTCTCACTTCCTTTTCTTTCACGTTCATTAACCTGTAAAAGTGCAGAGGAAAGAGAACATGATAAATTGAAATAATAAGATACAAGTTGAGGAAAATTGAATAAAAAAATGTAAAATTCTAACAAACCAGTTCAAAAAAACCATTAATAAATTCATAACCAAATCTAGTTTGCAAAAGCCACCACAATTGAAACTCACCTTTTCAATATTTTCTCTAATAGCATACTTGCAAGCCCGCTAACAAATCTCTGTAATATCTCATCAATAAATATAATGGACATGGCATTCTTCTCAGCCTCCTCAAAATCCTTCCGGAGATTTCTTTCACTTTCTCCAGCAAACTTTGACATGATCTCAGGTCCATTGATAGAGAAAAAGAAGGCACCTGTTTCATTTGCCACTGCCCTAGCAATTGAAGTTTTCCCAAAATGAGGAGGCCCATAGAGTAGAATACCCTTTGGGGGATTCACACCAATAGATTTGAAGAGTTTTGGGTGTCTAAGAGGAAGCTCTACCAATTCATGGATCACCAGTCAGAGCCTATCTCTCAAATAGTTCAAACAAAATGAAAAAACCCACAGTTTCACGAGAGCAGAGCAGATGGATTGCTAGAGCCCAAAGCAGTCTAGAAAATAGAATGAGTAGGGACCCACTGGCAACAAGTAGCAGATTGAGTGTGGACACCTAAATATAAATATCTAGACTAATCACCGATCAGGATGCTGTTGGTGATTAGTCTAGATATTTATCTTACAATTTTTTTAAACACTCCGTATTTCATCAAAATTTTGACTTACCGTGGTCGACGTTTCGACTCATTTCATCAAAAGCCTGGCCTAGTTTGGTCTAAAAATTGACCATTAAGTGTTGAAATGTGACATTGTGGGTTTGGTATCCTAGTCGGAGCCGCTAAATATTTCGACCAATATTGGTCTAAAGTGCGACGACATGTGGTTGAAATATGATCACTGTGAGTTTGGCATCCTTGTTGGAGCTGTCAAATATTTTGACCAATATTGGTCTAAAGTATGATGAAATTTGGTCAAAATATGACTGCAGTGAGTTTGGCATCCTGGTCGGAGCGCCCAAATATTTTGACCAATATTAATCTATATTGGTCGAATGATCGACCAATATACCAACACTTGCTAATGTTATTTTCAACCAAGATTGCCCTCATTTTTTATCAATATTGGCATTGATCATTCTACGGTTTTAGCAATGGGTTGATATTTCAACGCCGATAATAGCGATGAACTAGTTGGTCAACTATTCGACTGAGTTGGGTAGAAACTTCGACCAATAGTTCATTGAAAAATGGTGCAAAATGTACTAGTGACTTCACCTACTCAAAAACACAAACCAATGAAATAATCCACATTAGGCCAAGAGAGGTTGATGCATTCAATATGAGAATACTTACACAAAATGAAGCTGAATCATGCTAGACAATGACAATGAGAAGTTGACTATTGGCCCTTCTAGTTTTTTATTTGATAGTTTCCTGACAATGACACATTCAAAATGCACTTATGAGCAAAGACCTAGAACAAATAAAATTGATTAAATAATGAAGGTATGCTAGTTTGAGCTTCACTTGGTTTCAAGAATACTTTAATATTCTCTACTTAACAAGGCCAACCATGTGAAGGTGGAAGCTCATCTAGCCTCAACCCCCCCCAACATTCATTAATATGATATAACATTCATTAATACACAATACTAATCAAGAATTCATTAAAACATAATAATATTCATTAAAATGACATATAATTCAATATTAATACACAAAATTCATAGATAATTACTTAAAACAACATTCTTTCATTATCCAACAAAGTTAATCAAACAAGTTTTATCAAAGAGCATTTTTAAGAAATCATTTATTTTTTGGGTTTTTCTTAGATTTCTTAAGGTAAAGGCTAAGAGGAGCATCAATATATTCCTCCTCTTGTGGTTGTGATCTCAAATTATGATGCTTCCTCATGTCTCAAGGAGCACGCGGTTGCTGCACTAAAGGGGGGTTTGCTGTAATAACAAGTAAATGGGTTAAATTCACATACTTTTTGTTACTGTTAGATGTATTTCATTAACCAGTAGAACATAACATGCATTTTTCTTTACCTAACAATGCCACATCATCATGTATAATAACATTTTGATCTGCCGCCACCTCAACATGCTCAACATGCTCTAAAATATTCAAAAAAAGGTTACACAACCAATTGCAATTAAAGATGTTAAATTCTATTAATAATTACGTAATTTATTTCCAATAGAAAATTAATACCTCCACCACTGTGATGCACGTCATGGCCTTCATCATGCCTAGGTTTTGTGATAGGATTTGAAGGCTGTAGTGAAATGTCATGCGCAGTGTTACCATGAAATAGTCAATTTATGTTCAAAATTAACTATTCAATTTGATTTACTTTTCATTTGACCAATTTACCTGTGTCTCATCTGGTGCAACAGATTCTTTTTTATGGCTTTTGGATTCTTGGCGTAGGCGTGCAGCCACAACTTTATAGCCTTCCTTCAAGGCTATTCTTTTGTCTTCATTCGTGGGCTCTACATTAAATTTCATGCCTTGTATTTTTTTTTTAATATCGTAACTTTTACATGTATGATTTGATTAAATAGAATTATTTGCAACCTTATATATAAAAATTTGATATGAATTGTGGCCTTGATGTTGTCTCTTCTTTCCCATTAAAAATATGTTTTTTGATAGTTTGATACTTATGATTATTGTGCAAAAAGTGCCTAAACTCATCGAACACCTACTTTCCTAAACTTCTTGAATGATGAGATTTCATCTTCGGACCACAAATTGGACATGAAAATTTACCCTTTGTTTGAAGACCTAAAATATACCATACAATTGGATCATGTACAATTATCATGTGCAACTTAAACATAAAACAATAATGTGCAAGCACTATAACATACCAAAAATATGTGACCTTAACAATATATAACATACCGCAAAAATGAGTTAGCCTAAGGGCATCATGTATTATCCATACAAGCATTGCATGGAATTGAAATTGTCTTTGTCCTATTGGTCTAGAGATGTCATACATAGTGACCCCATTCCATAACTTCAACAACTCATCAATAAGGGGTTCAATATACACGTTCATATCTTTAACTTGGTACTTACCTAGTTGAATGAACAAAAACATTACATAATTATTATGACCATCTTGATGCGGTCTTTATAAATTAATTTACATAACTATTGAATGAAAAAGTACCTGGTACAATCATTAACAACATTATGTGCTCCCTCTTTATGGACATCCAAGGAGGAATGTTATTGTTAATAACAAAAACATGCCGCACTGAGTAAACAGATCGCATATCTCCAAATGGATTGACACCGTCCGCTGCCAATGAAAGCTTGAGATTATGAGGTTCTTCTTTAAAGTGTGGCCATGCTGTTTCTATGTATTTAAATGTAGAACCATCTATAGACATTCACATAATGTCATCTTGACTTCTATTACGTGCATGGTAATCCATAAATTGTGCCAAGCTAGTGCACCTGAATAATCATTGAAGACGTGGAATAATGGGAATGTACCGAAGAACCTTGTGAGACACCTTTTTTGTTATTTGATCTGACCGATATCTACTAATATGACAATTAGGGAATTCTGTTGCAAATTCATGTTGTTTATGATATAGAATGTGATCATTGGGACATGCATATATTTTTTGATACTTCATTCCAATTTGATTCATAATGGTAGATAATTCTCAGTACAAATGAGGTAGAATATTTGATGGTGGTAACAAAAACTCACCTATCAACCTACAAAAACAAATATGAATTGTTAATATAATAAATCGTAATGGTATGCTAACATTGAAGATGACAAAAATGGCATACATTAGCATATGTGACATTGTTACATTGGATAAACCATTCATAACCTTCAAGTTCACCAACAACACTATAGCGGAGAGAAGAGTTGTGGGAGCCTTGGTATAGGGGCTCATATGCCTTCTCAAGTATAGTTATATCAAGACCATCTCCATCATCATTATCAGAGGTGCTAGTACCATCATCATGATCACCTTGATCGGCTACACCAGTACTATCTTCTTCAATCATGTCCTTTGGCACATTATCAGCTACACCAATACCATCATCTTTAATTGTGTTCTCTGCCACAGGATCATCTTCTTCCATGGGAGCGATATCGTCGGCTTGGATATTCACACCTCCATGTTTATCCAATTGGAAATCCACATTCACCAATCGACAAATATCGTGCCCCCCTTCAATGTGACCATGTTGCCTACAATGACTCTGGGCTGTTGTGATTAGAATTCTTTGATTCTTTAAGCCCTTACACTTTTTGCAAGGACAATTACATTTATCAACATCTTTTCTTTGGAACTGAGACCACAATATAACAATTGTCTCATTATTTTGTTCTCGGTTCATATTGCTAGGTGTGGACTTTCTTCATAGGCTATAAATATATAAAATGTAAACATACAAACATTAGTAGTATCTTGTATATAATAAAATAAAATAAAATATTATAAGATTATACAAGATTTACAAATGCACACACAAATCATGCTCACTAGACCACTAAATATTTAAAAGGATAAGTATTTTGGGAGTTACACAAATCTCCTCACTAGACTACTGAATCTATGGATATTATTCTTGATGTTGAAGTAAATCAAGAATGTGAAGTTGAAGCAATTACATCAAGCTACAAATTATCAAGGCTGGAATTTTGAAATTCTTCATTAATCGAGCATCATAAGGAGGCTGAATTATCTCCTTTAATGGTGGACTGTGTTATTTGAAGGTTGTGAACTATTAAAGAATAGTAACGATTTGTTTTTAAGGGATTGTGTTTCATTGTGGAGGTCACGTTTTGACTAGTGTTGCATTTTAAAAAAAGGAGGCTCATGCCACCCTTTTTCATTCTTCACGTTGCAATTTGGGGGCTGGCTAGCTTCAACCAACTCCTAACGTGACCACCTGGCTATGTGTGTTTCATGTATGGTGAAGATTTGACATCCCAAGGACATGTGCAGTTACTGTTGGATAGCTGTTGAAATTTTTAGAAATTTGAGAAATGTTATTGTTATGGGAGCAACTAACCAACCAAATAGAATGGATCTAGCACTTAGAAAGTTTGGAAGGTTTGACAGGGAGATTGATATTGGGGTTCCAGATGAAGTAGGTAGGTTGGAAGTGCTTCACATCCATACAAATAATATGAAGCTCTCTGATGATGTACGTATATTAGGGCCTTATTTTTTGTACTTCTATATCTAATGTTAAACAGTTCTTGGATTTTGAAAGCATTTATTAATCAAGTGCAATAACATGATCAAGATATGGTTTAATCATTAAGATTCACAACTACCAATAAATAGAGCATCATGATTACATATAGAGAAGCCATCAAAAGTGCACTATAAATGAACAAAAAAAACTAGAGGATAAAAGAGATGTTACAGGTTTGCGTCACACATACTTAAGGAAAAAGTTCCTAATACAACTGAAGAGAGTAATTAATATGGAAATTGAATCAAATGTAAGCAACATATGACATTAATTTTCAAAGACAGTGACAATTTAAAAGAATTAGAAAAATACAGTGTACAAGCAATGATAGTGCACCATGGGAAGTCATAATAAGTATGAACCCATAGAGGATTTTCATTGTTTCCTAAAAGAAGATCATTTTTAGAGTGAGATTTAGCTACATAGAGGTGAAGCCATGACATACAAAAGGTAAGAGAACCTCAAAATTTCTGACATATAATGCTATCATGTCAAAAGGACAACAAAGTGTAGTTTTTAGAATAATGGAACAACCATCTCTCTTAAAAGGAACAACCATAATGTTATAGAGTTATTGACTATGGCCATTATCATGAGATTATAGGGCAAAACACATCTATCTTCTATTAATGAACAATTTCTTCTATAGAGGCAATTTTGAATTCTATGTTCATGTGAAAAGGAAATGTCACTCAGTTTGAAGTCCTAATAGAATAAATACAATAAGAGGACATTGACATATCATGCCTTAAATTGGCACCAATCACAATAAGAAGATGGAACAACCACAAGGTAAAAGCATGTGCAAGTCATTGTAATCATTGGAGATATGTTAAAGGTTAAGTACAATAGTAGAGCACAACCATGATAAAATTAATGAAAGTGCCATAAAACACCATGATATTTATAATCAATCATAGAGAATAGATACAGTGACACAAATGATTTGTATTTTAGTGCCACCAAATACTTTCCAAATAGTCATCAATGTATTAAAGCATTCCAAAGTATAGGATAGTAAGGTGCTTCAATACACAACTATAGTGATCAAAATAGTATTTTACAATATCATGAAGTAAACAAATACAATGTTTCAAAATAAGGCAAACTAAAACAACAAATGAAAAGCATTATCATTAAACATGACATAAAAGGCATGTTTGACATTGAGCCCTCAAAGAATAGGTTCGATGTTTTCATGTTTTGAAAGTTAAAAAGGTTTATATTTTCATCATAAATACATGAAAACAAGCACAATGGATCATAATAAGTAATCTCTAATATAAAGAAACAAAATGACTATCAACATCAAAGCGGTGGTGTAGGAACTCAAACATCATCTAAAGACAATCCTTAGAGAAGAGTCACAAGGTATTGTCATGAAGACAGAGTTATTGTCATGGGAGTACATTAAAGTTACAATTTCAAACAGCCAGCCATTGAAATCTGCTCTTCTTGCTTATGAAGTATTTAATATTTTCATCTTAATGTAAATCTATATGTTTTCTCCTGGTTATACATTTCTGAGTTTGTTCATCCTGGCGTAAGTTTCACCCAGCTCTGTTTTCAATATTTTTTCTTGTTTCTATTCTATTTAGTTTGTAGCAATATATCGTTTGATTGATCCCCCTTTTCAACCCGTAGATCTAGAAGAAAATAAATAAACATCATTGTAACATTGAGGAGCAAAAATCTCAAAGAGCATTCATGGATTCTCCTTATATTCAATGCTCGATCAAGTTGTTTATACTATTTAAATATATCAACAAACTGACATAATACAAAACCCTAAAGAAGAATAATACAAAATAGAGAACGTAGAAAGCCTTCAAGTTGAGAAATGTACGAATATTGCAGAGAAAACCTTGACCATAACATTATATAATGGAACCCTCATCGAGCCATGAAAAAAATAGGTAAAAGACATAAAAATGTGATATATTTTCTTGTGTTCTCCTTCAGAAGAATAGAGCCTAGGGAAAATCATGACACATACCTAGCAATGAGCCAAAATTTGTAAAAAAGAGTCTCAGAGATCTTCTAATTAGAGATCTTCTAATTCATGTTTTCGGACAAACCTTGGGATGAAGCTGATGACACTCAACTAGATGAAGCAATGAGCCTAGATTTGTAAAAAAGAGTCTCAGAGATCTTCAAATTCACGTTTCACGTGCTACAATTCCCTTGAAAAAATTCACCGTGGTAATAATGAATGAGAAATGAAACCTTTTTAAAAAAAGTTATGCCCGTGTTAGTTGAAATTTTGACGTACATAGTATTGGTCGAAATTACAACTAACATGGGCATAACTTTAAAAAAAAAGAAAATTTTCCTTCTATAATCTGACCAACCAAAACCTTTTTATTTCATGGTCAAAAATTTTGGTAGAAAAACTAGGTCAAATATACTAGTGTAAAGTATATGTCATCATAATAACTCTGAGTTCTCATAGGACCACACAATTTGGTATGAACCAACTCCAAAATAGCTTTAGATGAATATTTATTGCTCTTGAAACTAGATTTTGATATTTTTCCCATTTGACATTGTTTACACATGACATGGTCATGTTTAGATAAGCTCGGTAAGCCTCTAACTTTTCTTTTCTTACTGATCTTAACCATGTTATCAAAATTCACAGGACATAACATTTTGTGCCATAACCACACATCTTCAGTTCTAGCCAACAAACAAGAAGTTTTAGCATTGTCAAGATATAATAGATTACCTTTTGATTGTTCTCCAGTACCAACCAAATTTCCAGTATCATCATAGATCTTCACCTTTCTACTCTCAAATGCAACTCAGTGACTTGAGTTATTCAGTTGTGCTACACTCAATAGATTGTAATTAAGTCCTTTTACCCAAAATGTATTTTCACATCTGATCTTATTGTTCAACATGATAGATCCTTTTCCTTTTATTAGACAAGGTGTATCATTTACCATTTTAACAGATCCACCATTATAATGTTCAAGATATTAAAATTTGTCCTCATCACTAGTCATATGATGGGTACAACCACTATGAATAATCCAAGTATCATTCTTGCTAACTTTAGAAATAAGTGATGTTTCAACATACCTTTCTTCTTCTTCTGAATCATATTTCAAAGCTACGAATACCACCTCAAATTCTTCATCAGTGTCAGTGTCAGTGACATCATCATCATCATTTTCAACAAGGTAACATGCCTTCTTGCCTTTTTCTATGTAGTCTTAGTTGTTTCTTCTGTCATACTATTGATTGCCTCTGCGATCTTGAGTGTCTATTTTGTCAGACTTTCTTTCACCAATTCGGTCAATGTCTTTTTCATCTTCTTTGCAGTTAGGACATCTAGCTACAATGTGACCAATATCTTTATAGTTAAAACATACCAAAGGTAGTTTCCCTTTATATCTTCCTTTACCTTTCTGCAACCTTCTAGCCATAAGTGCTTCAAGTTCATCAAGTTCATCAAGTTCATCCTCATTACTATCACTGGCACTTTCATTTCTTATCATGTGTTTACTACTTGATTTACCAATTTTCAAGGATGACATAAATGTAGACTCAACATTCAGAATAATACTATTATCAAAGTTATTCAACTCAAAGGTAGTTAGTTTACCGATTAGGCTATCAAGTGTAAGAGTGTTACCTAGGGCTGATCTCATTTCATGGATTGCAGAGATTCTGATAGCATAAATAGGCAACAAGGTTATAAGAATTTTATTCACAACATTGTCTTCATCAATAATACCTCCTACTCCCCAGATAGCATTGACAATCTCCTTAATTCGGTTGTTGTACTGTGAAATGTTTTCTCCTTCTTTCATCTTCATGTCATCAAACTTTCATCTATGACTTTTAGCTCTTGTCCTTAGTACATTCTCATCTCCTCCGTGAACTAGTGCAATTTTGTCCCACATTGATTTAGCATTAGTACATGTCTTGATATCTTCAAATTCTACATCAGATAAGGCAACACCAATCTCTATCATTGTCATATTATGTTAATGTCTATCTCTCAACTGATCAATTGTTAGAGGTCCAATCATCGGTTGAATGTAATCATTGCTCAAGTAGAATACTATAGATTCTCTAATTCCAGATATATTTATCTTCATTCTTCTTTTCCATATCGAGAAGTTGTCTTTGTTCAACTTTGGCACCTCTCTCTTATACATCTTATGATCTATAGCTTAAGTCCTTTAAAATTTCCTTCCAAGAAACCAATGCTCTGATACCAATTATTAGATAACTGAGAGGGGGGCTGAATTAGTTAATTCCAGTTATCCTACAGTCCCAAAACTCCTAGATGTATAAAAAAAAAATTTTCAGTCAAATTATCAACTCGGTAAGCTATCAAAAATAACTTTCTCTTCATCTACCAATTGACAATCAATTCAATACTATATTTACCGATCTGACTAATTATAAAATGTGTAAAGTAAAATAACAATCCAACACATCAAATACACATAACACAAAGATTTTAACGTGGAAACCCATTAAGAAAAAAACCACCTAGGACTGATAACCCAAAATAATTCACTTTTTTGAAGTGAGCTCAGTTAGGATTCAACTCTATCAAAGGTTACAAAACACACTATAAGGTGTGAACTAGTTAGAGGATTTATCATTAATAGTTCTCCCTTGACCAATATTCACTATGGGGTCAACAAGAAAACAATCAACATTCATTGAATGTCATATTGAAATACAAAAAGACTGTTAAGTCCACTCGGTTAAGAGATTTTGCTGTAACAATGGTTAAACTAATACAGTAATGATTTGATTCAAATATAACTAAGATTTGCAGGTTTTTAGATCTATGCTAAGCTCAAAATAGCTCCTTTGATCAATAGTCAATTCAATCCTTCATTTCCTCCAACTTATTCCACTTGGTGTATGCTTCTCTGATGCTCGGTAATGTCTGCAATTCACCTCAGTTCTATTTGTAACCTATTTGATTAGAAGTGCATAAATATGGTCCTTTCACACAAATTTTACTACAGTAAAAAATAATCCCAGACTCAATAATGAATCTCATGTCTCTTTAAATAGAGAGCATAAACTATTTTCATTCCATCCGTTAGATTTTGTCTCTTAATCTCCATCGTTAATTTTTCTCTTTAAGCTTCCTCAACATTTGTGTCTATAACACGTTTCATTCTTCTTCATTCAATCAATCTTGAATTTTGTCAACCATTAGATCATCATAACAAACTTTATCTTCTACCTCGGAATCATAAGCAATTGTCCAACTCATTAATTCAGTCAGCTGTTATAGATTTTATTATTTCTTTCACTCGGTCAATACAAAATGTGTCGGTGAATACTGGCTCGGTTATTATTGTTACTCGGTATACACTACACTAGCTTGATGTATACATAAATCTTCATTTACCGACCACATAAACTTGTTCAATTTTGATCTTCAATACATTAAAAAATAATGTAATACAATCAAGTCATCAACATGATGCCATAGACTCATCAATAAGTTACCCAATGTATACCATAGCCATATTTTTCATATCCATCTCATTCTTCATGTAGATTTCTCATTCCTTTACCATTTGTCTTCTTCAGATGTTTTTAACCATCATGATAAGTACAATAAAAACCAGTTGACATCAATGACAATACATTGACTGGTTTGATTGTCTTACATATCACTTTAGTAACTCGGTGTTCTTCAATCACAATCTTTCACTTGTCCATTCATTCCATCAAGATATTCAATCAGTTGTAGGTTATCATGCATTTATTCTTACTTATTTTTCCTTTCTCTTCTCTTACTTTATCAGATTTAATATTAGCATGTCATTTCCAAATCATAAAAACAAAGGAATAGAAACCCTAGGAGTATAGATCTTGTATTGGCACCCTTATTCTTTGGTTGTGCTAATCAGATTCATTTTATGATGGTTTCATATTCAAATGTGTGTCATGAATTGGGAAATTGTAGCTTAATACGTTGCTTTCCATTTCATACATCACTATATATATATATATATATATATATATATATATATATATATATATATATATATATATATATATATATACATACATACATACATACATACATACATACATACATACATACATACATACATACATACATACATACATACATACATACATACATACATATATATATATATATATATATATATATATATATATATATATATATATATATACATACATATATACATACATATATATATATACATACATACATACATATATATAGATATATATATATATATATATATATATATATACATATATATAGATATATACATATATATATATATATACATATATATAGATATATACATATATATATATACATATATATATAGATATATACATATATATATATATATATATATATACATATACATATATATATATATATACATATATATATATATATATACATATATATATATATATACATACATATATATATATATATATATATATGTATATATAGATATATATATGTATATATATATATATACATATGTATATATATATATATATTAGATATATATATATGTGTGTGTGTGTTGCAAATTCAAGTGTTATAATAGATTAAATCTATTGTAGTGGTGAAACTTAAGGGAACGAAGTCTCTTGCAATTAACATTGCAAGTTATTTGTCCCAACTTTCCAATTTTGTCCAAAATGAGACATTATAGTTGACGAAGTCTTTAATCACTGAATGCATATTATTTTTATTGAAATATCAATGATGATGCTTCTTAAGTTTTTGATAAGCCAAAAAAGACTATAAATTACTTGTTTTAAATGGTTACATAATTTTTCTTCATCAACAAAGCATGAATAAAATAATTTGGCATTGTATAAATTATTGTTAAAAAATGTTCAAGTCAATGCCATACTACGACATAAATAGAATGAGGTGATGTGATAAATAGTGTAGAATGGTCTTAAATCTGATATAATCACCATCAAATACAAATTGAACAAATAAAAGACATGGCACGCTTGACTCAGGATTCTACAAAATATATCATTGTTACTTCATGTTCTAATATTTTATTACCCATAGTGGGATCATTATCATCAACCAATGCATTGTCCAAAATGATTCAAAGAAAAAGATGAAGGTCCAGAGCACCACTACCAAATTCTTGAAAATTAACAAATCTTACATTACCAGTTGAATACACAATTATCAATGGAGGGAAAAAGTTTCTTTTTCATGATAGTAATAATGAGAATCATTTTTTTACATTCACAACCACACAAAATTTGCAATTACTGAAATAATCTAAAAACTAGTTTAGTGGCGCTACATTCAAAATAGTACCAAGTATTTTTTAAGAGTTTTACATGATCTATGGCTTGAAAATTAATGCAATATTTCCACTTGTTTATGTTATTATGACTAACAAAATAATAACTACTTATAGACAAGTAATTTTATAATTAAAACAACTTCAGTCTAATCTAAACCTAAAAAATATACTTATCAATTTTGAATTAGGTTTTGTGGGAGCTATGTTTGAAAATTTTCTAGATTTTGATATCTATGGTTGATTTTTCTATTTATCTCAATTCTTATAGAGGGAAGATCAAGAAGTAGGTCTACAAACACATTATAGTGTCAATGAAGTCTTTGCATTTAAGATCAAGAAAATTGTTGCATTAGCTTCCATTCTTTGAAGATAAACATAGTTGATCTAACTGAAACACTTCTACAATCTCCTTATTATATAGAACATGAGGATAATTCTTAAGGCATTATTAATTATTTTGAAGTTATCGTGATTGGCAAAAAAACTAGAAGAGGTAAAATATGATCACCCAAGTCTCTAATGCAATGTGTAATTTCTATGTCTACTCAGAATGATCTTCGCAAAAATAATAATGTTATTAGGGATGTGACAAAGGACTTAGTGAATTTCTTCAAGCATAACACAACTCATTTTGGAAATTCATCAAAGTAGTAATAAAAGGATAGGATCTCTAATAGAATAAAATAGAGAAATATAAGGTTGGATGCACTAGGAAACCAAACAAGGAAAACTATGGTTATCTTAAAGAAAGACGAAAAAGACTAGTTGAAATCTATAAAAACTATAACATTTTAGATGATTTAAGAGGTATCACTCATTATTTGGAATTATAATTGAAATTTTGAATTTTTTTTTTTTTTTTTGCAACTTACATGTAATTTGTAAAAAAAAATTCCTTCGTCTATAATCTTACAAGGATATCCCATCACAAGGTTATTTTTAGTGGGGATTATTTTCACATTGGGTCAAAATGACTCTAGATTTATTTCTACATGGGTTATTCCAAATGGTTTATTATGTCAGGGTTATTTTGGCTAGGTTATTTTGTCCTATAACCTTGATTAAGATCTAGAGGCCTAATGGAAAGTACAATAAAAAGAGAGAATCGATATGACAATAATTTGCATTCTCATCAAGAATGCAATAGAATAAAGTCAATGGAATAGATCAAATTATAGTATACAACTTATGACATAGGCTAAGGAAAGACATGGGAAGAATTCAGATTATGAAAATTATATTAATCTTATGACATGATACATAGATAACTTATCACCTACCTAAGATTAAAAAAAGGTGATAGTATGACATGTCCACTAAAGATGGATCACCCACCTAAGGTGGAAACCTAGTAGCATGACATGTCCACCAAATGTGGAAGTCCCACTCAAGGTGGAAAAGTGAAAATGTGATAATACTACCAAAAGTGGGAATATTCCTATGTGGTCCCCCAAAAACTTAAGTAAATAAGTGTTTAGAACCTAAGAGAATGACCTACAAGGTACAACACTTAAACATGCCAACACCCACCATAAGTGAAACTTAGCAAGAATTTATGCAAATAATGCAAGATGGGTCCAAGCTACTAGGAAATGTTAGCTATCCATGTATATATTTAATTTAATCTCTCCCAAATAGATAAAAGGAGATAACCCAATGGGAAAAGATTTCTCCCAAAAAGAAAAATGAAAATAAAAAATAATCTCAAAGAATAATGAGAGAGATAAAACCCCATGTGAGAAAAACATGCCTCCCTATAAGAGAGAATGAGAGAGACTATGTATTCCTCCTTAATATAGAATATGTGGGTAGTCAATGGTAGATTCTCAAAACTATATGTAAAAGATAGTCCATGATTGTCAAACAATGTTCCTTCAATTAGGAAGAAACAAAATAGAGGTGTATGTATGAAATCTCCCCAATACTAAAAGAAATATGTAGGAAGAAAATTAAAGATTTATGAATTCTCTCAAAGCTACTTAAGTATCCTCATGTAGATGTTGAAGGTTACCCCCTCCGAATCAGGTGTAATAATCCACACTACTAAAAAAGATAATCTAGGATCTAGTGAAGATTAATGTAGAACATGATCCAAAGAATCAAGATTATCCTTTAAAGATAAAAAGATCTCCTCCAAATATTATTCTAAAGTATCCACACTCATGTCAAATTATGAAGTATGATCATTTGATGAATAAAAAAGAGGGTTAGATCATTCCCTCACAATAACTAAAGAAGGATCATATCTATCAAAGAGAAGATGAATATAATCAATGATGTCTCCTAAATTTGTAAGATATAACTCCATAAATAAACCTACAATGTATGTCAAGTAGCCATCCCAAGGAATTGTATCTAGAAGACAATGTATATCCTACTGTAATGAATTAAAAATAAGCCAAAATTATAGAAAAAAAAGCATCATCACAAGAAATATTGATGCTATCTCACTAAGAGGGGATGGAATTAAAGGCTCAAGAATTGGCCCTAGAGTGAGAATATCAAATTTCTCCTTAAGATTAGTATCCACAGTAGAAGTGTAATCATTATCTGAAGAATCAAATAAATTAATAAGAATAAAGTCTAAAAAGGAGTACAACTAAAATGCATAATCCACCACCCTAGTAGAAAATATCTCTTTACTTGCCAATTCTCTAATGTTAACTAAATTAGGACTTGTAACCCACAACTTCCGCGAAACTAACCAGGTGGCAGATGGTTTGGCTAACCTTGGGGTTAGAAGTGATGTTAGATGCAAGTGGCACATATTGACTAAGATTAATGATGAAATAAAAATGATTATTAATCATGCCAAAATCAATCAAAAGGAGAGATTTATCAATATTAATTATCACAATGCATGAATTAACTCAACATTGGAGTATGTCGAAGGTGAAGTGCCAAGTGGTGATTTATTTCCTTCATTACTCTCCGACCTCGCATGCTTTCTGGGTCATAAAAAAAGAGTTATGACATAATTCTAACCATTCGAAGCATATTATTTTTAGCCTGAGAGTTTTCAAGAGATAACATACTGAAATGGAGATGATAATTTTTTGTGATTCAAGCACCACGAAGGGGGAAGATGAGATAGGTGGTGATCTTAAGAAGGAGGAACCAACATAATGTAAGTGGGTTCATGAAAAATTAGTGTGGAGAAAATTAAAGACGAGGAAAGTGTACCACTATCTAAAATGGTTGTATGGGAATGAAAAAAGAGATAACTAGGGCTTTTGTTGTAGGGTGGGTGAAAGGAAAAGTGAATATAGCGGGTAAATCCTTTACCCTTTCTTTAGATCTTTTGGCTGAGATAATGAAACTCCCTCTTGAGGGCATTCACTTCTCCAAAGACAAGAAGGTGGGAAACAAGGCTCACAAAGATTTTCCCAAGTTAGATGAGAAGCGGGCTTTGCTGGTCAAAGGTAAATTTAACTATGTGAGCCTCGATAATATTAAACTCATTTGGGGTCTTATTCTGAGAGCAATTATGGAATACTTTTGTCATGCCCAAATTTTAAAGGTAAGACACATGGATTTTTTTAAAAAATATTAAAATACACTTCTAAAATTTATCCTCTTGACATTAATGCTTGCAAGCTAAGTGTTGTAAAGGTTAAATCTGGATGAGAGAAAAACAAGACAAGTTGGGCTCGTACTTGCCAACATCCCTCATATGGTAGATCAAAAGATATAGGTTTCAAGACTATCATTTAGGTTAGGTTATAAAATTAATTAAAAGCATAATGTCATCTTTAATTATTTATATTTATTTCTTTATTTATCTAGTCAATACTACAAGTTCATTAGAAGTCCCCTTATTAGACTATAGTACCTACCCAAAATAAATTATCCAATTATTTAACTTTATATAATATCATATTACTTAATTAATAATTAAATATAATTATTAAATAATACAAATCCTCTAACAAATTTTACTTTAATAAAAAAAACTTTAAAATCAAAATTCCATGATTGGATTAAAATAAATAATTCACCCTTTTAAAGATAAATATCCCCTAACATAAGTTGTCACTTAGTCGCATTTTAAACCCTGCTAAAGTTCATTTAGTCTTTAAATAATAATATCAATTTTTAACCTTTACTAGTTAATAAATATCTTTCTTTTCTTTTAAAAGTTATTTTAGTAAAAATCTATAATAAATTATCTTACTAGGAAAATTGATTTTCAATTAATTAATCAAGTCTCAACAATATACATATTAAATTAGTTAAATTAAAATCATCTAAAAAATTAAGTTTGTTTGGAGAAAAAGATAACACATACTTCAAAAAAAACTTTCTTTCTTACTCCACTTCTAAATAGAATTAAAATATTGATAAAATGAGAGGGGGGGGGGGGGGGGGGGGGGGTGGGGGTGGGGGGGGGAAAGTAAAATTCAAATTGGATGTTGACTTCCACCCTAACCCTAATTCGGATTAAGGTTAGGGTGAAAAATGCAACCTCAAAAAATAAGTTGTTTTTATCTCATTCCCTCTCCTTTTCTCTCCCTTTCCTTCCCCAAACCCTAAGATAGATTTTTGTGTATGTTTTTCCTCCATTTTCATGCAGGTTTGGAGCTTGAGGAGAGGTTAAAAATGATGAAGGCACAAGAATACATACCCATTAGTACACACACACACACACACACTCTTTTATGTATATATGTCCAAAAGAAACAAGAGCAACCCAGATTTTAATGAGGTAATTTGTTGGCTACTTATTATTTTTTATTGGAGTTTATTTTATGTTGTGCATATCTATCAATCTATCAATCTATTATATATATATATATATATATATATATATATATATATATATATATATATATATATATATATAATATATATATATATATATATATATATATATATATATATATATATATATATATATATATATATATATATATATATATATATATATATATATATATATATATATATATATATATATATATATATATATATTTATTTATTTATTTAATTTATTATATATATGAAAAAAGCATAGGTTTTTTTTTTGAGCTGATTTGGGGTGGGGCACGACCGACAGCCACCACCATTGTGGTGGTCCGCTGGTGGTTGCGGCCACCATAGACACAAGGGCCATGGTCGCTGGGCTGTGGTGGTCTGTAGCTCCCTGCGACCACCACCCCAGCTTGCGCCTCCCTTCATGGAAGCATGCGGGTTGTGGGGAGGGTGTCGCCCCCCACCCCCCCCACAATCTGCACCCAATTTTTTTTAAATTTATTTTGTTTAAATTTTCTTTTTAAAAAAAGTTTTAAAGTTTTAATTTAATTTAATTTACTTATTATTGAAGTCAATAAATTATTATTTTTTTCAAATGTATATCTAATTTTTTAACATAACATTACATGTGATGTTTGCAATCAATAAATTTTTATTTTTAAAAGTATATCTAATTTTTTTAACATAACTTTACATGAATTATATATATATATATATATATATATATATATATATATATATATATATATATATATATATATATATATATATATATATATATATATATATTATATATATATATATATATATATATATATATATATATATATATATATATATATATATATATATATATATATATATATATATATATATATATATATATATATATATATATATATATATATATATATATATATAAAACAGTGTAGCAAGAATAGTAGTTTTACTTTTCTTTATTATAAATCTTCATTATAAATTTTTCTACAAATTTGGAAATGGGTAAGAAAAAAAATCAGACAATATATATATAATCTATTTCTTTATTTTTCTAAAAATTAAATGAGTAAGGAATTTAATAGAATTTCTTTCATTTTTCTTAAAAAAAAATAGCAAGTTTCAAAATGGTTTACTTGCAAATTATATATTAACAAAAATCTAAATAAGAAATTTAATCAAATCTTTTATTAGCTCTATCTTTTAGGATTCATCCTTGAACAATTTTTTTTTGTAAATACTAAGAGAAATAAAAATAAACAACATAAATTTAATGTGTTTTTTTTGAAAGCTAAAACATGCATAACATAAAACCCCCTTTTTTTTCAAAATAATATTAAGATAGGATAACCGGAATCTCTTTTTTTTCTTTTTTAAACAACAAGTTCAATATACAAGTATACTCCATCAGAATTTTTTTAAAAAAAAAAAGTTCATTCATGGAAGCCATAAGTAAGACACCATAAATGAGAAGTATAAATCTTGAGAGCCACCAACCTTGCAAATAGAAGTTATGGAATGAAAGTTGAAGTAGAGCCCTTCCCTTGGTCTTTTCTTCTCTATTTTTTTTTAATCCTCTTAGTGGTCTCTAAAGTTAGAGAGTGGGTGATTGAGAGAAACTTTCTCCAATTTCTCCTCTAAATTAAAAATCCTCACATTCTCCAAGTCCTTGAAAGAAATGTGAGCTTCTATTGGTCACTCTTCCCCAACCCTTACACATTACTAAAAATGGGTTCCTAAAAGGGTGACCTAAAAAGTGGACAAGCTTTTCCCTCCAAATGGCTGGTAGCCTTCCCAAGACCATGCTTTAAAATGTTGATTTTCCGCCATCTTAGAAAATCAACTTTTTGGAAGCCTCCCATGGTCAAAATAAGGTATCCTATGCTCAAAAAATCCCCTTACCCATAGGTATATGAAGTGGGCTAGTAAAAAATGGGTTAAACTCAACCCTAGGTGGCCATATGACCCCTCAAAAACCCTAGTTAAGATCACCTACGAATTTCAATGAATATGACTCCACTCTGGGCTCACAATCCAAGTGGTCCTTATGGGGAACATAGCTAGGTACCTAGTGGGAAAGGTGGGTCCTCAAGCTTTCCAAGTGGACATGCCACGATACATCACTTTCACAACAAGTGTGTCAATTGACACTACATTACACACCATAACACACTTGGCAAGTTCGCTTGTTAATTACACAATTTTAGTAGATGCAAATGCAAATAAAATTCACACCATACACTATACAAAAGAAAATACATTAAAAAAAGGTTTTGTCTCTTTAATAGATGCAACCTTGGATTTAAAAAATTCACATAGGGGTTAGTCATGATTCTCTGATAAAATTCCATGGCCATGATCCTGCACACTCAATTTAAACATTAGTAACCTCAAGAAGTATATACAGCAAAATTCAAAATGTAGAATCAGTATTACCATTTTAAATTCTATAACACGTGAATTACTTCCTTGTAGTCTCTATAATTATTCATTGTGAATTTAATCATAACTCATAAATGACATACATAAACTGAATCATAAGAACATGATCTCATTAACTCACATGTCACACTAATCATTCCAAATCTATATCAATCATGATGTAGTTTAATCTAAATTACATAAGTATTAATTTTGTCAATTCTAAAATCATCCAAAGGGCATGAAATCAAGTAACCAAATCATCAAGTAATAACCATAATAACATCCTAAAATTCAACAATATATTTCATTGCCCAACCTTTAACCTTTAATGAAATTCACATCTCAACATAATTCAATTCCTGATTGTCTTTTTCCTAAGTAACTCATATCAACATATATACCCTAATTGCACATCTCGGTATTTATCTAAATCAATCATCATAATGTTAGTCATAATGTATCATAGGGTCAACATCGTGAGTATGGAAAGTGTCATAAAATATAAAGTATCATCATCTAATGTAATCAAATCCCTATCAAAAGGGTAAAGTCTCTTAATTAATCAAAACATTAAGCCAATTACTAGGTCTATCATAATGATAATGGAAAAGCTATGACACGTTTGGGGTGAGGCCTCACATCCTCCCCCCTAGGCATGAACTTCCTCATGGAAGTTACCTGACTTAGGGCCCAAGTTCCAGTGTTGACATCTTGTTTAGTTCGTTGGATAAATTTCAAACCTTTAATCTTATGCAATGTAGAAATATAATGATAATACATGTTAAAGATATGTTTTACCTTGTTTCAATCACTTCTAAAATTTTAAAGTAAAACATTGTACAATTGAACTGTCAACCCAACTTCAAAATCTATTATATATTTTTTAATCATTACCATAACTTAATCTAGCAACAAGATCATGCAAGGTAGTACCATCCAACTCACTAATACGAGATCTAAGGTCATAATTAAAATGTACTAATACATGGAACGTTTTCCCTAAAACATAACCCATATGTATCCTATCATCACTCTTGATATTGGTTCATATTAATTTTGATATCTGATGTACATATCCAATATTTTTGACTCTACTAATCCTTAGTTTATACCGATTTTATATTAAATTTGTTGATAACATCATAATATCTATGCAATAAGATCATGAAATAGCCTTATAATTCCCTAACATAACATGACCAGTACAACACTACACAACAAAAGACTCCCACAAGGGCTACAAATATGGTCATTCATGACGCTGATAAAAAGGATGAGCATAGTATGATGGGTAGCTTCTCTACAGTTTCTCTCCATTTATAATAATAAAATATATTAAATTTTCCCAATAAATATTCTCCCTCATACAACCTACCACGAAAGAACTTGCCAACAACTTTCATCAAGAAGAGCCTCAACAACAATCATGAAATCCATAATTTAAAATTCAAAAATAATGATTCAATGAAGTGAGTTTCAAAAAAAAGTGGCCACATTGGTAAAAATTTAATACAAAATAAGTAAAGACAAGTCCTTGAGGCAAATAAGGACATTAAAATAAAGTCTGGCTAAGCAAACCAACACATAATTTAATTACTTTTATATTGTTGGCAATCATAAAAATAAACTTATGAACAAAGTAAAATAAAAGAAAAATAAAATTAGAAATCCATATTCTACCACAATCATTACAGGAACTATGAGACCTTTTGAGGTCACTTAGAGGGAGATAGGGAAATCTCATCATACATATATCATTGAAATATTAAAAATAGACCAATTATGCCCTTACCAAGGATAAAGCACTATGAGTTTCCCAAGAAAACCTTTCCTTGGGGAGAGAGGTAGACACGCAAAATAGGGAGACAAGTGCATACATAATAGTTTTACTTACTCTAAAAGATATTCCACTCCTTGTCAACATCATTTTAAGGGTACTTATTCCTACAACATCTTCCTATCCTTGAGAGAAGTTCTCAATACAATGTGGTTCACTTTTGTCTCACTCTCAACAATATGAAATACATCATCGTACTTACACAACATTAAATGGCCAACTCACTTAGGCCAATACAACATAAAACAACACTATTACAACATTTACAAGAGTATTTATTTTATAGATAGAGGAATGGACAGAGATATGACTACCAACACAATAACACCATGAGCACATCAACTAGCATAATTAATTCATACAAATATTTTCAATATCACAATTACATATAACTCCTCAAAAGGGTTCTATTTGGTGATTTGACACTCGATGTCCACCACAACCTTCTTCGGGTTAGGTGAACAAGTCACTTTCTTAGGAAACATCACATCTATCTTCACTTAGCACATTAGGTATTACATTTATTAATTTGTATTACTATGCATATGTTTACATACTATCCACATTATTACCACATAAATATCTAGTTTACACAACATCCCCACAAGCACACCACATTACATGACGAGAAGGGGTGTTTACAAATTTATACATGGTGTAAAGACATTTAGGTATGACTTTCTCTCTTTTCTTGCATTTGTCAATTTATATAAAATATACTTTAATAGTTTTGATGATTACCCTATTAGAATTAATGTATCACACTCACCATTCTATCTTATGATATTTTAAGTCAATACACTCCATCTTACACATGATCAAATTTTAGTTCTTTAATTGAATAGGTTTGGCACATCTATCCTAAGGATTTATATTCTCATACCATATTTCTTACACTATGGGATAATAAATCCCACATGCCTGTGGTAGTTTTCCACTCAGGCTACTCATTTATAACATAGAAGGATTCAAGTAATGTTCTCACACTAAAATAAATAGATATTTTATAACTCCACATTATTTACACACACAAATTTCCATCATTATATCTTAGAGGTGGATCGCCGTGTAAGAAGATTCTGGTAATTTAATTTTTAGCTAACTTCACAAGGCACAAGGAACTACCCAAAAGTAAAATGCCTTAATTTTTTTTTCTATTCTTCTATTTATAATCACATTAACAAAGCTCCAATAATTAAGCAATAATAATTAGTACAACCTAGAATAATCAAGTTATTTATGCTAGATTAAGTGAATACTATCTCCATTGGTTCCATTTTAGTCTCTAAATTTGTCATTGATTCATAGTTGACATTTACTTTCTAGTAATTCATAAATACCCTACAATGTTACTAGGACACAAAAGATTTTTAGGTTAGATTTCTACCTTGACCCTTGTATCATCTTGGAAGTGTATCTCGATAAGGTTTTTCACATTTAATTGCCAAATGACTCTATTTACATATGAATTGGCTTCATTTTACTATCGTATTATAGTCATTAAGCAATGAGATTGATTGGTAATTTTTATACTCTATTCATAAAAATCCTCTTTAAGTTTTATTCATGAAATCTGAAGGAATTCCTAGGTAGTTGATTTTTCATTACTTATCTAATTTAGTCTTCTCTTTCCTATTCCGAGGTGGTGTCCTTATGTGTTGATCCATTTTATTGACCAAGTAAATTATTACGTTTTTTACTCCTAAGGTAACTTCCTTTTTTATTTTTGTGTGTTTGATATAGTACCTCTTATCTATGATGAAAGAAACATTTATGCATCATAGTCCCCCAATATAAAAGGTTTCTAATAGTTCCACACAAGTAGTTTAAGTTTTTAGCACTATTAATACAACATTTTCAATTCCTATGATTTATTCCTTGTTCAAGCATTAGGTAAACCGCACTATAACTAATCTATTCCTTCATGCACTCTTATTAAAATATCCACATCCCTTTATGTCTTAGTTTTACTTACTATTGGGGTTCAAAAGAATTTTGAATTCCTATTTTCATCATTTTTTATAAATATTTCTTTTTAATACATATACCTTTCAAAATATTTTTTTTGATTAACTATAATCAATAACATGATGGCTTCATTTCAAGGCTTCCCTCAATTTATAAGTTTCAACCTTATAGATAGGATTGAGTGAAAAACTTTACTCCACTAAAGTTGGCACCATCTATAATTAAATCCACTTATCTCTAGCTCTTTTAAAAATAAGAAGATTGGATCCCATTAACATTGAAAATCATAAGTAACATTATTTGTGAGAGAATCATAAGTGAAAGAGAGCGGAATGGTGGATTTGACAGGGAGCGAGAAAGGAGGAATTCAAATTTCAAATGTGTTGAGCAAGGGAAATGGCGGATTTGATGCTAGTCCCTCAAGGGGTGATGGTCAACTAGATGACATAGACGCAAATGAAACTCAAGGTAAGATTCTTGATGTCGGACTTGAGATAGGGGAACCTAGAGGGGGAGCCATGAAGGGGCCATGTGATCAAAATAGGACAAATTTTGATGTTTCTAGAAAAAGTTGATCAGGCCTTTTTGGCGTAAAACCTACGGGTAAGTCCTCTCTCCCACCTGTGAAAATCTTATCCAATATTGTGGAGGGAACTTTTGCCATATCCATTCCAAATCAAATAATAGATGTTAATATATCTCGAATGGCTAACTCTCTTGTGGGGAGATTCCTGGGATCTCGCCCTAATAGCGAGGTGGTTAGGGCTTTTGTGAAAAAGAAATAGGTTTTGAAAGGCCAAGTGGAGGTGGTTGCTCTTCCCAAAGGATGCTTGGCTTTTTCCTTCTCATGTGAGGAGGATTTAAGGTTTATTCTGTGTAATGGACCTTGGATGATAGGAAAGCATTCTATGATTCTACATAAATGGTGTCCTAATTTGGATATGCAAGAAGATCTTAATGTGTAGGCACCAGTCTGGGTGACTCTTTTGGGCCTGCCTCTTGAGTTCTAGATGGAAGACATCTTTAAGGGCATTGCAAATGTCTTTGGGGAACTCCTTTCTATGGATCCTATCACGGACTCTAGAAGGTGCCTTACGTATGCCAGGATCTGTGTTGGGGTGCAATAGGGAGTGGATATGCCAGAATCCATCACTCTTGAATCCAAAATTGGATCATGGATCCAAAAGATAGAGTATGAATCAACCCCCTTTTCTTGTTTTCATTGCAAGAAAATAGGCCACTGGGTGAAACAATGCCCAAAGCAATTACCCCAAAATAAAAAAAATGAAAAAGATATGGGTAAAGAAGGCTGTGGCTGGAATGAACTCTATTGGGGGTAGTATTAATGGGAAGAAAGAAGGAAAGATGGATGGGAAGGATATGCCTGTTGAAGGATGTGACACTTCTCACTCAAATACTAAACATAAATTAGGGGGTAGCACTAAAGTTTTAAAGGAAGCCATTACTAAAAGCTCTGATGAATCCTTTGCTGAAGATATCTAGAGTAGGCCTTTGGGGGAAAAAGAGGGTAATGATAACTTTGATGCTTTCCTGTTCGAACAATGTCGGGAGGTTATGGCTTCTCACTACCCTCTTAGAGTATGGTAATTTGGCAAGATGCCCAAGTCTGTCTGATTTTGGGATGCTTAGAGGATAAGATTCAGAAGATCTTTGATACTCTGGGGGGTCCTGACAAGTAATCACCATGCCCATCTAAATCTGCTAAGTGGGGTGATGAGGTGGATATAGCGGAGGATCTTTTGGGATCTAAAGAACTGAATGAAGAGGGATGGTCCAAAGTGGAGAAGAAAAAGATAGTTAAAAATGTTAATAAATTTAAAGATGGAGGGAAGATGAAGCATGGTTCCTCAACCCTCAGAAGCACTAGAAGCACTAAGACTAGAGATGTGGCCCAGGCTCCCCATGTTTCCCCAGGAAGACCCTCGAACTAGAGAAAGAGAGCTTTTGAGACCAGCAAGAGCTTAGCGGATGGCAGTAAAAAATCCATCCTAGAGTCTGGCCCATTCCTTAAACAATGAAGTTTATCTCTTGGAATGTGAGAGGATTAAATAATCCTCATAAGCAAGCCGTGGTCAAAAACATGATCAGAGACAATAAGCCTGATATTGTTCTTTTACAGGAGACTAAGATGTCTAAGGATAAAGTTGAGAAAATCTAGTTTTTTAGTAATGGTCTATCCCATGGAAGTGATGCGGAAGGGGCCTCTGGGGGTATTGTGACTAGTTGGAACTATAATTTCATTAAAGGGGAAGTTTTATCTTTTGGTAATAATGTGACTAACATTAGATTCTAGCATATTAAAGATGGCACCTCTTGGGTTTTGACTAATATTTATGCTCCGAATACCAGGTGGGGGAGGAAATCTTTCTAGAGAGAAGTTTCTAGTTTTAGGAGAGATTTTGCTAATGAGGGTTGGATCATTATGGGGGACTTCAATACTCCTTTGAAGGAGAATGATAAATTTAGGGGTGGCCAACCCAATCTGGACATCAGAACTGATCTTATGGAGTTTATTGATAGTCAAGAGGTACATGACTTAGATTTGAAGGGAATTAACTATACTTGGACCAACAAGAGGGAGGGAAATGAGCTTATTCAGGTCAAACTTGATAGAGCTCTTGTTAGCGGCAATTGGTTCAATCATTATTCTTGCTCCTTATCTAATTATATCAGAGCTAGTTCTGACCACTACTCGATAACCATTAGAGCTGTTTTCAATGGCCTAAAAAGGAAATTTCCTTTTCACTTTGGGAAAATGTGGACAATCCACCCTAACCTAGAAAAATTGATTGAGGAGTGGTGGAGTATCAGGATTGAAGGAATGACAATGTTCAAAGTTGCTAAGAAAATGAAAAATGTGAAGGACAACATAAAGAAATGGAATAAAGAAACTTTTGGAAATATTTTTAACAACAAAATTAAAATTGCTGAAGAACTAAAGGAGATCTAGGACAACATTCAGAAAAATGGGTATAGTTTTCATACAAAAAATGAGGAAGACACTAAACTTATTGAATATCATGATATCATCTCAAAAGAAGAATGCTTTTGGAGGCAACGGTCTAGAAATATTTTCTTAAAGGAAGGGGATAGGAATTATAAATACTTCTTCATGACCACAGTGAAACATAGAATGGGCAACAAAATCTCTAGATTGAAGGTCAATGGAGCCATTAGTGAGAAGGAGGAGGATTTTAGAAGTGAGGCCAATAAATTCTTTGGAGAGTTCCTAAAGAAAGCTGAGAACCTGGATATGGAGTGCCAAGAAGAGTTGTTGGATGGTATTCCTAGTATTTTGAATGTTGATCACAATAGAGCTATTACTACTATACCTTCTATGGATGAGATTAAAAAGGACATGTTTTCCTTTGAAGGAGATAAAGCCCTTGGTCCAGATGGTTATCCTCTTTTCTTCTTTCAAAAGTATTGGAGGATTTTGAAAAATGATGTTACTAATGCTGTTAAGGAATTTTTTGGGGCAAGAAGAATCCTCAAGGAACTGAATGGCACCTTTATTGCTCTAATCCCAAAGAAAATTGGGGCTGATAGTTTGGACCAGTTCAGACCTATCAGCTTATGCAATTCAGTGTATAAGATAATTTCTAAAGTCCTAACTTCCAGAATTCTCTCTTTTCTTCCTTCTCTTATCTCTGGACAACAGAATGGGTTTGTCCCTAGAAGGAAGATCCTAGATTCAATTATCTTGGTCCTTGAAAATATACACTCTATAGCCATGTCTAAGAAGGAAGGTTTTTTACTAAAACTTGACCTGTCCAAAGCTTATGATAGGGTTGACTGGGATTTTTTGATGGCTACTCTAGAGGCTTTTGGTTTCAATAAAAGAAATAGAGATCTAATCCACTGTTTGGTCTCCTCTTCCACCTTCTCTATTCTTGTGAATGGCTCTCCTACTCCTTTCTTCAAATCTTCTAGAGGTCTTAGGTAGGGGGACCCCCTTTCTCCTATTCTTTTTTTTAATCTTGGTGGAATGTTTGGTAAGACACATTGGAAGACTAGTTAACAGAGGTGAATTCAGGGGTTTGAGACCTTCCTCCAAGGACCTGATTTTCTCGCATCAACAGTTTATGGATGATTCCATAATAATGGGTGAAGCATCTATTAAAAATGGAAAAATCATTAAAAAGGCCCTTGACAACTATGCTGGAGCTATGGGTCAGAGCATTAATTGGAATAAGAGCTCTTTATTCTTCATTAATGTACCTGAAAAAAGATAAGAAAGATTAAAAAGAATTTTGGGTTGTGAGGTGGGTTGTCTCCCAGGGTCCTATCTTGGCTTACCTCTATGCCTTACTCCTCTAGACTCTTTTTGGTGGGATATGATTGATAAATTTCACAAAAGTCTTGTTGGTTGGAAAGGTGATCTTCTTAGCTAGGCTGGTAAGATTGTTGTTCTCAAAGATACCCTTCAAAGTATTCCTCTCTATGCCTTGAGCCTTTTCAAAATACCTAAGAAGTTTTCTGATAGTATAGAGAAAATCCAAAAGAAATTTCTTTGGTCTGGAGTCAAGAAAAAGAAAATGGCTCTTATTGCTTGGGAGAAGGTTTGCAAACCGACAAGGAAAAGGGGTCTTGGTCTTCACACTATTAGAAGTATAAATGAATTTTTTATGGCTAAACTACTTTGGAGAATGTTCAAGAACTCTAGAGAATGGAGCACTATATGGAACAACAAATATAATAGGGACAACTATGACTTCAATAATTTCTTAAACTCTGATTCTATCCAAGGTGGATCGTGTATTTGGGGCAATGCTTTAAGAAGAAAAGATATGATAAAGAAGGGAGTCAAATGGAAGGTTGGTAATGGCAAGAAAATTATCTTTTGGGATGACACATGGCTACTTGATAAACCTCTTAAGGAGGTACCTTTTTGGAATGAATTTCTTATCCTTTGCAAATAGATTTTGGGAATTCATGTGGAGGACTATTGGGGAGGGGATAAATGGACTGATCTGGCTAGGATTGATCCTTCTCTTAGGAGTTTGAATAACCTTTTGAATGCTATGGTTATTATTGATGAAGAGGATACCCTAATTTGGAGACATAATGCTAATGGCCTGTTCTCGGTCTCCTCTCTATACATGCATAAATTTGAAGATAGTCTTGAACCATGTTGGTCTAAAGCCTGATTCAAGGGATTAACTCCTAAAATTAATGTTTTCTTTTGGATCTTATTGCAGGATAAAGTTCTTACAATTGATAATCTCAGGAAAAGAGGCCTTGTTCTTACTAATAGATGCTATCTTTGCAAAAAAGATGAGGAGAATATCAATCATATGACCATCCACTGCTCTTTTGCTAGGCAAATATGGGAAAAATTCATTGATATGATGAATCTGGAGTGGGTGTTCCTGCAAGACATTCAGGAGTTGTTTACTTGTTGGAAGCCACTGACTAACAATAAGTTCCTAATATCTTTTTGAAATTTCTTCCTTCCCTTCTTGTGCTTGGGGGTTTGGAAAGAAAGGAATGATAGGATTTTTAGGAACAAGGAGTCCAATTGGGATAGTATTTTCCACAAGATCAAGAGAGCTCTGTTAGAGAATTTGGGGTTGATTAAGATTTATCAAGACCCAAAGGATGATTGGGAGGAAAAAGTCTATAAGAATTGGAAGTTTGAAGGAAGGAAGGCTCAAGATACCAAAAGAAATCTGAGAAGAGAGGCTAGGTGGGACTGCCCCCCTAATGGTTGGGTTAAAGTCAATTTTGATGGTGCCTCTAAAGGCAACCTTGGAACTGCTGGCTGTGGTATGGTTATCAGAGATGAGTATGGGAATTTCAAAGGGGATTTGGCTATTCCTATAGGTTTTAACACCAATCAGGTGGCGGAGGCTAATGTGACTCTTCATGGGGTGCTATTAGCCAAAAGGAAGGGTTATACTAAAATATGGATTGAAGGGGATTCCCTAAATATTGTTAATTGCTTGAAGAATACCATGACCCCCTCATGGACCATAGCCAATGTTATTAGAAAGGATAAAAACATTATTGAGTCCTTTGAAATGTGCATGATAACCCATGTTTTCAGGGAGGCCAACTCGGTGGTTGACTGGGTAGCGAATGTGGCTTGTAAAAGCCAGATGGAAATTAAGTGGAATGATGGTTTTGATCTCCCTTGTGAAGGGTCATCATTAATTAATAAGGAGCAGATGATGAATAAGAAACACATTTTGAATGAAGGGTTTATTAATGAGTATTGAGTGTAGTAATTTGTGTGATGATCATGAAGGACATTGGGTTGATTTTGAGATAATTATTGGGGTCCTTTGGCATTATTTGTGGGTTCTGTAGAACATGAACATGTTTTATTACAATCCAAAGGCTAACTTGTAGAGTGGTGGGAATTATTTGGAGAAGGGATCTATGTTCTCTTACATTGTTATGGGAGGCAGGAAGAGGAGGTGTGAGCCGATGAGCTGTAGTGACTGGAAATAGAACAAGGAAATATGGAAGATTGTCAAGGATGGGGTTCTAGCGGCTTATATGGAGAGACTGCATGGAGGGAAAGTTGCTGTGAGAAAAAATTCATCAGAACTTGGAATAAGGAGAGTGTTTTGGTTGGTATGGAAAATATGGAGGTGATTGAGGAAGTGATTGCTGAAGCAACTAGTTTGATGACTGAGGGCATCAACTTCTACAGGGATAGTAAGATTTCAGACAAAGCTTTGGAGGCATTTGCACCCATGGAGCAGGAGAAGAATCAAATGGTTAAGGTGGATAAATCATACTTTGATCCTTAGTGTATTTCCAGGCCTTGGCACCTTGTTTTATTTGTTATTATTGGCTATATTACACTGGATGGTCGTTATACTAAAATATACAACCACCATCTTATCCTTCTGAACCACTTTAGGCATGGGGTAAAATAAACTTTCCTTTTTACTTACTGAGCTCTTTGAATGCCTCTATCCTCCATTGGCAAAGTGACTTGGAGGGTGATCATGCCTACCATGAAGGGCTCATGGTCCTCATCTTTGAGGTGTTGAAATCAAAGAAGGTGGAAAGACCCCGACTTAACAGAAAAGCCCTTGAAGATTATGACACGAATGGGAAGGATTATGAGGAGCCTTTTATGGAGGACACATAAGAGGAAGAGGGGGACTCTAACGAGTTTTTGGAGTCCACCCCAAAGAGATATAAAAAGAAAAGGAAGGTGGAGGATTCGACCATAGATATAGATGCTGAGGATGATGTGAGCAGGGAGGAAGTTCTAAGAAATAGGGGAAAAAAAGAATGGAGCCCATCGGCAAACGTACCAGAGCCAAAAAAGAGAAGAAGAAAGTTGTGAAAAGGGTTTTTTTGTCCTTTGATGAGGGCTCTTCCTCTTAGGAAAAGAGTAATCAGGATGACTAAGTGGACACCAATCCTACTGTGGAGGAGAGTGTGGAAATTGAAAAAAATGTGTGGGTTGAGGAGAATATCTTGCACGAGGTCGCTCAGGCTGTGAATAACATTGGGAAAGATGGGTATGAGAAGGATAAGGTTAACATGGAGAAGGAGAATGTGGAGAGCTCTAAGGAGAAAATGGAGGAAGGGAATAAGGGTTCTAAGAATATGGAGGGAGGGAATATGGATTTTGAAAATCTAGGATGTTTGGCTTTTCTGACTACCCTCAGTATTATGAAGAATGACATCACTACGATGAAGACCCATATTCACCAGTTGCAAAAAGAGATAGAGGTTCTTAAAAGGATGCACCTGGGGGAGAAAATGATGGGCCAGACAATTGATGAGCTCACTGACACTATCACCAGGGCTGAGGTTCTTGCTATTTTCAATGATAGGATTACTACTATGGAGGTCAAATTTGAAAATAGTAACGGTATGACAAGGAAAATTGAAATTATGGAAAAGAGAATTGACAAGCTAGAGAAGACCATGGGGAATATTGCTGAGCAGAGCTATGCTATCCTAAAAGCATCAAATGAGCATGTGAAGATCCTGGTGGACAAGCTCGACAATGGTAAAGGAAACCATGAGGTTACGGACACTAAAGACACTAAAGATGATCAAGGCCCTAGCAGGCATACGAGGTCTAGGTTCAAGGAGATGGAGGATGGCAACAAGAATGACATGGATGATTTGAAGTTGTCTGCTACAAACATGCAGTTTCTTATTGATCAGGCAGTAGAACTGATGAAATGTGTTTAGACAACATCTTGCTGTCTTTCTTTCCTTTTGCTGTCCTTTGTCTTTTGGCTGTTCTTTTTGTTTAAAGACTAGTTTGTGTGGTGTTGTTGCACTTGTACTGCTGGTGCTTAAATGCCTATTCTGTTCTCCTATTGTACAAGGTTTTGGGTCCTTTCAAAACCCATTTTTACGTAATCAAAACATTGAAAATCATCCGTTCATATCCCCTTTAAGTTATTTATCTAGGCATAATAATTATTCTAGTTATATGAACATATTAAGCAATTTTATGTATCAACACGCATTGACTCTTTAACTCAAGTTATTAAAACACTCTTACGTACCTTGTCTAACTCTTATAGAGAAAGCTGTAAGCCTTCAAGCGATTATTGGACCCAAAACCTCCAAGTCTTGCAAAACTTGGCTCTGATACCGAAATGTCATGCCCAAATTTTAAAGGCAAGCCACAATTTTTTTTTTAAATATTAAAATATAGTTCTAAAATTTTTCCTCCTGACATTAACGGTTGCAAGCTAAGTGTTGTAAAGGTTAAATATGGACGAGGGAAAAACAAGACAAGTTGGGCTCGTACTTTCGAACATCCCTCATACGGTAGATCAAAAGATATAGGTTTCAAGACTATCATTTAGGTTAGAATATAAAATTAATTAAAAGCATAATGCCATCTTTAATTATTTATATTTGTTTCTTTATTTATCTAGTCAATACTACAAGTTCATTAAAAGTCCTCTTATTGGACTATAGTACCTATCCAACATAAATTATTCAATTATTTAACTTTATATAATATTATATTTCTTAATTAATAATTAAATACAATTATTAAATAATACAAATCCTCTAACAAATTTTACTTTAATAAAAAAACTTTAAAATCAAAATTCCATGATTAGGTTAAAATAAATAATTTACCCTTTTAAAGATAAATATCCCTAACATAAGTTCTCACTTAGTCGCATTTTAAATCTCGCTAAAGTCCATTTAGTCTTTAAATAATAATATCAATTTTTAACCTTTACTAGTTAATAAATATCTTTCTTTTAAAAGTTATTTTAGTAAAAATCCACAATAATTTATCTTACTAGGAAAATTGATTTTCAATTAATTAATCAAGTCTCAACAATATACATATTAAATTAGTTAAATTAAAATCATCTAAAAAATTAAGTTTGTTTGGGAAAAAGATAACACATACCTCAAAAAAAACTTTCTTTCTTACTCCACTTCTAAATAGAATTAAAATATTGATAGAATGAGAGAGAGGGGGGAAAAGTAAAATTCAAATTGGATGTTGACTTCCACCCGAACCCTAATTTGGATTTAGGGTTAGGGTGAAAAATGCAACCTCCAAAAAGAAGTTTTTTTCTCATTCCCTCTCTTTTTCTCTCTATTTCCTTCCCCAAATCCTATGATAGATTTTTTGTATGTTTTTCCTCAATTTTCATGCAGGTTTGGAGCTTGAGGAGAGGCTAAAGATGATGAAGGCACAAGAATATATACCCATTAGTATACACACACTCTCTCTCTCTCTCTCTCTCTCTCTCTCTCTCTCTCTCTCTCTCTTATGTGTATATATGTCCAAAACAAACAAGAGGAGCTTAGATTTTAATGAGGTAATCTGTACTTATTATTTTTTATTGGGGTTTATTTTATGTTGTGCATATATATATATATAAAATTTATTGTATGTATATATATGAAAAAAGCATAGGTTTTTTTAAAGAAATAATTTGGGGTGGGGCATGATCGGTAGTCACCACCACTATGGTGGTCTGTGGGTGGCTGCGGCCGCCACATACCCAACGGCCATGGTCGCTGGGCTGTGGTGGTCCGCAGCTCCCTGCGACCACCATGGGGTGGCCGAACCCCCACCCCAGCTTGCGCCTCCCTTCATGGAAGCACATGGGTTGTGGGGAGGGTTTCGACCCCCCAACAACTTGCACCCAAATTTTTTTAAATTTATTTTGTTTAAATTTTCTTTTTTAAAAAAAGTTTTAAAGTTTTAATTTTATTTATTATTTACTTATTATTACAATCAATAATTTTTATTTTTTTCAAATGTATATCTAATTTTTTGACATAACTTTACATGTGTTGTTTGCAATCAATAAATTATTATTATTTTTTTAAAATTATATCTAATTTTTTTAACATAACTTTACATGAATATATATACATACACACACACACATACTTATATATATATATATATATATATATATATATCTGTGTGTGTGTGTGTTTCTTTTGTTTTTTCCTACGACATGTTTTAATTAAATTTTTTTATATCTCAATAGGGATATCTTTACTTGCAAACAACAATAACATACAAGGTGACATAAATGAATTTTCTTATTTCTTTTTTTTGTTACATTTTTAAATCTATTATTTATACATCAAAATTTCACATACTACATTTTACAAATACATTGGCTCATAAATAAGGAATACATTTTTACAAATAACACTATCCATCTTTTGAAAGAATAAACAATGTATTTTTTTTTTACAATGTCAATAAACACTTTACAATATTTCATTTCTAATGAACAAGGGTAGATCTTCGTTCAATACTTTCTTCCTTCTAAATCCAAAAAGCTAAAAATTTGGACAAAAATAAATTATCTTGGTCATGAAGGCTCACCTCCCAACCTAGGCCTTTACAATCACCCTTGAGCTAGGAGAACCATGGCTAACCCAAGGCACACAAAAATAACTTAATGATAATAGACATAATGCATAAACACAAGAACACACCCATCCATAGCTAACACAAGGAGCTTGAAGTAAAGCTTCCTATGGGTGAAGGTGGACCAACTGCCCAATGCAAGACAAGGCTAGAGATAAATTACAAGCCTTCAACAAGGAAAACATTCTTCCATACAAAGCATGAAAAATTCTCTTCACAACTCCAGATCATACTCAACCAAAAATGGTAAAAAACCCTTATGAACCCCAAGCATATCAATGCTACAAGCCTACCATGGACCCCATAATCCATGGTGCATCCCTCTCTCCCAAGGAGAGAGACTCCACACTGAGAGGGTTGTCACAAATCCCTTCACTCACAAGGCTACTCTGCCCTCCCAAGGGTGAGTATGAAAAAAATCAACTTACTAGTAACACATCACTATGAAACACAAACATGGAACAACTTTCTTCATTCATTCATGGAATCCATAAGTAAGACACCATAAATGAGAAGTGTAAAGGTTGAGAGAGCCACCAACCTTGTAAATAGAAGTTATGGAATGATATTTGAAGTAGAACCCTTCCCTTGGTCTTTTCTTCTCACTTTTTTCTAATCCTCTTAGTGGTCTCTAAAGTTAGAGAGTGGGTGGTTGAGAGAAAATTTCTCCAATTTCCCCTCTTAATTCAAAATCCTCACATTCTCCAAGTCCTTGGAAGAAATGTGAGATTCTATTGGTCACTCTCCCCTAACCCTTACACAATACTAAAAATGGGTTTCTAAAAAGGTGGCCTAAAAAATGGACAAGCTTTTCCCTCCAAATGGTCGGTAGTCTTCCCAAGACCATGCTTTAAAATGTTGATTTTTTGGCCAACTTGGAAAATCAACTTTTTGGAAGCCTCCCATGGTCAAAATAAGGTGTCATATGGTCAAAAAATCCCCTTACCCATAGGTATATAAAGTGGGAGAGTAAAAAATGGGTTAAACTAAACCCTAGGTGGCCATATGACCCCTCAAAAACCCCAGTTAAGATCGCCTACAAATTTCAATGAATATGGCTCTACTCTGGGCTTATTGTCTTTCCTAGGAGGTGGGATAGTCACATTTCTCAATGCTTGTTGTACCACTTCATAATAAGTAGGTGAATTTTGGAGAATCTTCCAAAGGAATATCTTGGAAGGAGTATCATGAAGTTGTTCCACTAAATCGTAATCCTATCCAAGACTTTGAGGGAGATGGGGTGTAGGAGGAAGCACAATTTGAGGAGGGACAACTGAACTTGTAGGTTGTTTATTGTTTCTCGTGTTGTGTGTGAGAAAAAACATGATAATTAGGTTGTTGAGCACCTTTTACCACAATGATTGGTTTATTTTGAATTTAAGGGGTAACTTGACAAAGATGGACAAAAATCTTAGGATTTTCACTACTCAAAATATTGACAACATTATCCTAATCAAGCTCATGGTTGTTTATGGGTTCATCATTAGAAGGGAGAGGATCAAGAAAATTAGTAATAATATTATTCTCTTCTTCTAAGGTGTCCTCATGAGTAAGACAACCTTTAGAATGGAGATTAGGGACTTCAACCAATGCTTCATCTCTAAAAGGAATATCAAATGAAGGTAAGGTGATATTAAGAAAGGTATTTATAATGTCCTCCAAGGGTATATCTCAGGAGAAGGATAAATATCAAGCATGAATGCCTCATCTTTATAGAGAGTAGAAGAAATTTTAACCATAATATCATCCATTATCACGGTTGCTTCATGAGGGAGAGAATAATCAACATCCTTATCTAGTGGTTCATCCAAAATAAGGATATTATTGAAAAATTTAGGAGAAGTATAATCATTATTCATCAAAGCTTCATTCCTAAATGGGAAATCATGGAAATGGATAGAAGGTAAGGTGTCACAAGGAGAATTATCAAAACTTAGCAAGGTATTTTAATAGGATAAACTACATATCAAGATATGAGTTAACATCAATCTTCAACACTTCTCCTAAAAGAGAGAGACTATTGAAATAAGGTTTAAACCCATCTTCTTGCACTGATATGGGCTCATAGAAAGGGGGATCCTTAGGAGATAGATAATTGATAAAAGGGAAGCTAAGACACTATCACCTTGAGAAAATATATGCATTATAAGACTAATCTAAAAGGAAAACAAGCATGGAATAATATGAAAATTTGTTTTTGTCTTTTGCATAAACAAGAAATGAAAGGATCTATATGAAATGCAATGATAGTAACTCGTGGATGAAATGAAATATTTTTATATTTTTTTCATTATTTTAAAATATGCTTATGTAAAGAAAATGTGATGTATGAAATGGTAAGAAACAAGTAAAGATAATATTTCCCAATTCATGACACACATTCAAATACAAAACCATCACAAAGTGAATCTAAACAACCAAAGGATATGGGTGTCAATACAAGATCTATGATGCTAGGGTTTTTATTCCTATGTTGTTATGATTTGGAAATGAGATGCTAATAATAGATCTAATAAAGTAAGAGAAGTGCAAGGGAAAATAAGTAAGAACAATTGTACCTAGAAATAAGATTGATAAATTATACTTTGAATCTAAATTTACCGGCCATCATAGTCTTAGAATCAACTGTAATTGTATAGAAAACAAGGACTTGTAACTCATTGTCCTTAAAATTTTATTTGAAAATTAGGAGGGAAAGCTTGGCAATGGAGACATGTACTTAGGGATAGGTCAGTTTCAACAACTTGTTCCTGATACTTTTTGGTGAAATTTTTATAGATTTTGTAATTGCTCTTGTACTACCCACAAAAGCTCTAATAGCATCATAGCCTATTCCTACACAGAAAAATAGGGAAAAGGTTGGTAAAAGGGGTTTGCCTTGGTCAAACCCTGTAGTACCTCCATATTTTGCTTTCAGTTTTTCAGATGCCATACTCTTTTAGGCCACATTGTTGTGTGCAGATTTTATTATGTCAGTGACTATTGATGATCTGGATTATGCTTTGATTATGTCATGTTTGGATATTGATATATTATGTTGAGATGTTTCATATTCAGTTGGTTTATGAAATACTTACCCCATACTAGCATGTGTATGGTGTTCATATGTATGTATCTATTTTATGTGTCTATATGGTAGAGGATGGAGGTGTAGTTACTCGCTTTGTCAAGATCCACACAATTGACCGTACCCTACCATTGTTTGTTATATGTTGTATGTACATGCTTTGATTTGTGATGACAAGTTTGTAGGTATAGGGCATTGTCTTCCCTGAATTGGCAGGAGTGAGCGTGCCCAAAAATATACTCATCTCAATGGTAAAGAGGGGAGATGATAGATGGACCCAAAACCCAATCCTAAATCCAATTATCCTAATTATTGGATAGGTATCCGTTGACCACCTTACCCGAATTTGTTAGGTGACAAAGTTCGTGGATTCCATCTCTGTGTTGGTATGTTTATTTGATGGTCATGTTTTATTGCTATTTGTATGTGTGATTTTCTATAGTTATAAATTTAATATTATATTGGAAAATAATATTAAGTTTATTTCCTATGTTATTTTATGATCATTAATTAATTAAAAAATCAAATATTAGGATATTTGATATTAATTAATTAATTTTGTGAAATTTATATGAAATTGTCCTATAGTTATTTAATTAACATATTGCATGATTTAATGATGTTAGAATAATAAATTATTTGGTAATGGATTTTAATATTAGCATGTGTTATATTAAGTTTGAATATGTCACTTTTCAAAAAGGAGTCAAATTATCTTTTGGAGTTTATTATGAGTTGTGCATAAAAATATTTATTTTTAATTAATAAATAGGATTTTCTCTCAACAAAGTGGGGGAGTTTGAATAGGAGTCCTTGTGTGAGTTATCTAGGGTTTTGCTTGTTTAGTGGAGTTGAACCCCTAATAGGGGAATTTGGCATTCATTTTAAAAAAATCAGTTTTTGGAGAGCAATTTTGGAGAGAGCTTTTGGGAGTTTTATGCTTTCTTTGTGTTCTTGAGTTTTTGAAGTTTGTGCATGTATTCTGGGTGAAGATTGCTTGCTTTGGATTTGGGGAATTTCTTGCACTGTGACTCAGACCCTGCAGGTTGAGCTTTTTTGTTGACAATTCTGGGATTGTGTTAATCTCACAGGCATACAGTTTCAATATCTAGCACTGGATTGAGGTAGGGTTTGAATTGATCTTACTGCAATTTCATTTATAGATTATCTTTGTTGAGATGTGCTTGATTTTATTTATGGATGTAATTCTGTGTTTCTATTATGCTTCATTGTGGGTATTAGGAAACCCATTGAGTTATGCCTTTGATATTATTTTGTGATTTGGCATAGTAATGTTATGCTGCTGAAATTTCAAGAGAAATTTCACCCTAGGGCTCTTAGAAAACAAAAATTAAAATCTCTATAGTTGGTCCTATTGTAGGAATGAATAAAATTAATGGGTTGTCTTCAAAAATAATTTTTGGATGAAAAATGGTCATTCTATGTAAAAACTTTCATCTCTGTAAAAAATGACAGTCAAAAGAAAAATTTACCACAGTAAGAAATTTATTTGTTGACTTGACAATAGAATTTAATTAGTAATTATAAATGTGTTCTGCAAACTATAGGAGATATTACAATTAGAAGAAAGGACAAATTCACATGAGAATGTGAGAGCAATAAGACAAATTTCCATTTCTGGAAAGTTTTTCCTACAGGTCTGTGTATTCCATTTTCAGAAATATTTTATTGCTTGACTGGCTTTTCTTTTTAATTAAAATTAAATACATTCTATGTTAAAAAAAATGCAATTGACACTTTACTAAGTGTCCCATGGAATTTGAAATGTTTCTTATTAAAAAAAAAAATATAATTTTTTTTTTGTAAATTTTTAATGGGGAATGGGGCCACCAATCCCCACTCCCCAACACCACCGTGTGGTGTACCATGCTTAGCACGGGCCCCTAAAGAAGGGCGGTGCGGCAGCCTAGGTCTGCAGCGCCAGCGCCAGTACCAGCGCTTGGCATAGTGGATGGGGTACTGTGTGGGCCCCTCCACTTAAAACGTCACTTGACCTTTTTAAAAAAAAGTTGTTTTATTATTTATTAATAAAGTTTTTTTTTTAATTTGTTTTATATTAAATTTGTTATATTAGATTTTTATGTTATGTTAATTAACAAATTTGTTACGAGTTAAGTCTATTTATTTATTGAGTTGTTAGTTTATTTTCATTAATTAGTTTTAATAAATTTTGTTATTAGAAACCAATTGTTGTTAATGTTTTCTTTTCTTAGCAATTATTATTAAATAATAATAATTTTTGTTAATAGATCATATTTAACATTGGTAATTATTATTTATGATAATAATTATTGTTATGCATTTAATTTAATATTGGTAGATTTATATTGATAATTTCTATTCGATATTGTTTGAGTATGGATGAATTTTATTGGGACTTTGGTGTATACTTATCCATCTTTTTCTTTTATAAGTTTAGCAAATTATGTATACTAAACATGTTAGTAAGCTTTATTAAACCAATTTGGCCAATGGAATAGCGTTAGACTGATTGATTAATTTTAGGTCATTCATCTTAGCTTAAGTGTGAATAGTTTTACCTGTTGCAATTATGATCAAATTGGATTTTTTAAGTAATGCTGAAAATGTACGTATCATCTTTTTGTCTGTACATGTATTATTTTATACTGAAATTGGCTGTTTTCTACAATATAATTTTATCTTTCCTAGATGTTGGGTTTATTAGTGTTATGGGAACTAGATGACCTAGGAAAGACAGAGGCTTGGGAATTATTCTGTTATTCATGCTGTTTACCATGTTTGGCATGAGTGTGATCTGTTTATGTTCCAGATGACTTTATAGGCTCTTGTTGTGTTATGTGAATTCAGTGAATATGTTATGTAGTCAATCTGGGTTTCTATGATGATTTTGGATGTGTGACTACCTGTTTTATCTAAGTTTAGATCTAGGAGAGATCTATGAGCCTAGGGTAGTTTACCTAGATGTGTGTTAGGAGGTGGCTTGCAATAAGTGCCGGGGCCCACAAGTGGTTGCCAGGATCACTTATTGTAAGTTATTATAATCAAGTGATAACCTAAAATAACATTGAGAGATATTAAAATGAACCTAATAAGATAGTTTCCTCTCCCATGCTTGAGTGTTAGTATAGACTGAGATAAGGATGAGATGATGTTTGCCGCCTAATGAGGTGTGTGTTCTGGCATAGTTAGTGGCATCATCAGTACAAGAAGTCATTGATTTCATGTATGGTCACTTGAGTGCCAGGATCCAGAGAGATTACCAGGATGAGACTCAAGGGTTAGACATACATGATGACACCTTCTTACACATAGTCTAGTTATCCTACATGTGTCAGTTGCCTCTGGAATAGTGAGTCATACCTTTCACTACTTTGGTTGACCTTGAGTTAGTAAGCTATCAGGATTCCTTTCCTAGTGGTGTTTCCTGATTTGACTTGATTATCCATTTGGGGTTCGATGTTATCTCCTCAGCATGGTGGGGTAGACCTTTGTGGTTCTACACGGACGGGTGGTAGTGATTCTTTACCATTCAAGATTCGACGTCTTGGTACCGGTGCTTGATGGTGTCTTGCAGTTGGAATTCTTTATGTTACTTCATCTTTGATGTTCTTTATTTATGTATTCTTTATTGTAAATCTTGTATTAGAGTATCACATGTGATACCTAATCTAGATCTTGTAATCTAGTTATTAGAGTGATTACTGCATACCTTGCGACATGTGTAGTGGATGCATGTTTATTAGGATTTATGATTATTCATGAGATGTAATCATTTTGATGTAATTGTTGTATTTAATTTATGGAATCTTTTGTTGATGTTATTTAATGAGTTATGTCAAAAAGTAATACTACGTCATGGGACCCATTGGTTTTGTAACCTATGTATGCGATGTGTGTTATGTGAGATAATGGTTAATGTATTCATGTGATTGTATATCCTAATTGTAAACTTTAGAAAAAAAAATTATTCACCTAAACTTAGTATCATGTTCTAGGTTAGTTTCTTTTGGGTTCCCTAACGGGGTGTTACAAACCCCTTCTTTGGAATTAACCTTGAATTTGAATTGAAATTGCATAAGGAAAGATGAAATGAAAGCTATATTTGAAACATAAATTACCTTATACCTTGATGATGTAGTGCCTCTTTGGATGCAATCACAAGTGTTGATGTAACAACTTTAACTCCACAAAAAACTAGTAGGAAATTATGAAACCAAAGCCTTGAATGATGGATGTTCTATTTTGTCATAATTCTTGATGAAGAAGAATAAAAATTGAAGACTTGGATAATTGATTGAAGAAGAGATCTTGAAATCTAATTTTTCTTGATTTCTCATGAATGTTTAAAGTGTTGATAGTGAAATGCTTAGGGATAGTAATTGATATAAAAATAAGGAGAGATAGGGGGTTTATATGAATCTCACATCATTTCAGGGAGTTAAATTTGAGCAAGATGACCACGAAAGAAAATATTGGGAGGACCCTAATATCAAATTTTGAGAGAAAATTGGGCCTAAAACCCCAAGAATATGTCAGTTTTAGAGACCTTTCCTAGGAAAAATAGGCTAAAATTTCATCGAGATATCGAAGATAGTGAGTAAGTGTAATAAAAGAAGAGATAACTCATTTTAAGGTCAAAGTAGATCATGAAGGCTGAAAATAATTGGATAGGTCCTAGGTGAGGAAATGAATTATGATATTAGATGGAAAATAGAGGATCACACTTAGAAATAAGGTCTAACCTCAAGTTTTAAAGATATTGACTCAATATAGGACCCATAATATTAATTTGATGGTCCAATAAGTGCTAGGAGAATGTGAAATCAAAGTGGGAACCCATATTCACTAAAATGGGAACAAATTAAGCACCTAATTAAGGGTGCTTACTTTTTAAGATGACACACACAAACACAAACACACACACATATATATATATATTTATGTATATATGTATGTAGGTATGTATAGTGCAAGAGAGAATATATAGATTAGGAGTTGATCATTGTTATATCTAATTTAATAGTTAGATTTATGTTAAGTGATCTAATCTATATATATGCACTTAGTGCAATTATACTAATAATAGTATCTCTTCTTGTAACATAAAATATTGGTCATTGATGAAGATAAGGGGTTCTAGTGTGGTTCCCTAATATTATATCAAATCAACCTTGGTTATATTGGAAGAAAGATGGCCCAGTAGGCTCAAGTAGGCTCAAGCACTGAGTGAGTGCAATGGTCCTTCATTGTAATTGAGGCTTCTTATGAATACATGAGTTGAATAATGAAATATAGAAGGCTATAAAGAGAGAGAAGATGAGTTCCAAGATAGATAGACTAACATAAAATAGACACACCAATTCTATAACTATAAACAAAGTCCAAAGGTTGTAACTATTCTATGAATTTAATTTTAAGAGGATCTGGAGAGACTATGTTGGAAACTACAATTGAAACAATTGTTGTATTGTCATTGATGTCAAACCTTAACTGGTAAGACTATTGCTACTTAGGAAAGTACTATATCTATGGTGAGAAGGGAAAGAAAGGTTGGTAACAATAGCACCTAAGGAAATGTTGAGTTATCTTGATACTACAAAGTGTACTTGATTATGTTGCACAATGATGAGACAATGTATTATTTATCTTAGTAAGTGTAATACCCCAAAAATGGGCTATAGGTTCATTAACCTCTATATCGACACATCGAATGAAATCCCCATCAAAGTCCTAACCAAAGGCACATTTGCACATCATCGAATCCTAATTGATTATCTTAAATTCTGCATCGGAGAATATTCCTAGCAATATTCCTATTTATTATAATTATCTTTAATTTTATAATTATTTGGCGATAAATCACATTTATCCTAAGTTTGATTAATTGAATATTTTCATATTTAATTAATTAGATTTAATTCTGCCACTTAATTATTTAATTTAATTTAATTATTTTATTCCTAAGTATTATTATTTAATTTTGACAATAAATCAAAATTCCTATTATTAATTGATTAAATTCTTATTTAATTAATTAAAGCAAGTTGTCATATTTAATGATATTATTTTTGAATAAAAGTTTGAAAAATAATTGATTAACCTATAAATCAATTGTTTTATTTTTCAAAATCAGTTAAGTTGAGAATAAATCACTTTATTTATTTATTAATTCATAATTATCCATGTGCACAATCAAAGAGTAGTTAAACTCCAAATTAGAAAATCAATGCAAGTTATTGACTTTTTGGAACTCAACATCATTTTTGAGTTTTAAAATTGATATAAACTTCTAATTTGAGTTAAAAAACTATTTTTGCATGATTTGCATGTTTTTGTGAGTTAAATTATCTTTATTTAAAAATAACTCAAAAATCAAGCTGAGTTATTTGAGTGATTTATGGCTTTTATCCATGCACCTCTAAAGCCCTAGATTTCTATAAAATTAAGGCTCAGCTCTTCATAATTCATTTCATAATTTTGCAAGCTTACTTTGCCAAATTCGTCTACGAATTGCACAACTATTTTGAAGAATTGGAATTTGGAGAATTAAAGCTTATTGCGAATCAAGGCTATTGTGAGATCAATTTGTTTTTTTTTTACATTCATTTAGATTCTTTTTCATATCATTGTTAGATCATTTTAGCATCTCAATTTCCATATTAGCATAGATTCATATCAGTTTTCATCATATCATTGCATAGAAAATAAAAAAAATATAGATTAATTGCATTCATATTTCATATCTAGATCAATTGCATTCAAATCCTTAATTTAGGTGTCGTCTAGGTCACTGATCTTGATAGCAATCTGAGAACATCAATCTCGCACCTATTAGAAGGCAGTAGATCACTTGGTTAGATTAGATTTCAAATTTGCATGATTTTTGCTAACCTCTAATGTTTTACTGAAGTTTTGTGTCTACAGATCAGGTACAATTTTCATGCAAATAGTAAGATTGAGGACTAAACTGGTAGGCTTAACCGAGAAAAAATGAAGAACTCATGTTTAAGCTGAGTTATGATAAAGTCGACTGAGTTAGTGGATGCCGAGCAAAAATCTAGTGTTGACCGAGTATCAATAAATTGCCGAGGAAGATAGTATTTGCCAAGGAAACAGTTTTAGTAGTGACTGAGCATTTTACATGGAGATCGAGTGGATGATCACAGTATTGACCGAGCATCAACAATTTTATATTTGAAGAGAATTTAGATTTGGAGCCGACATTGTTGAATTCTTGGATTATGTAAAATGTGTTGACTTTATTTATTGATTGTATTGAAGCATTTAATGCTTTGTAAAATGTTTTATTGTAAATCTTTATGAGATTTGAGATGATTCTAGAAGAGGTGATGAAGAACATGAAGTAGGTAGATTCAATGTATTTGACCTAACCCTAAGATCTACGAAGGAGATTAAGCAACAAAAGATAAGTTAACCTAATAGAGGAAAGTATTAAGGGAACCAAAGCATTAGGTATGTAAATGGATGGGTAAGTAGATGATAGAAGAATAGAAAAGTTTTATTGACTGTATAAGCGAAAAGGTTGAAGGAAAAGTGTGGTGATTGCTTGAAGGAAAGTTCCGAGTAGATCAGAAGTGAAGATGACAAAGTTTCAAAGTCAGTAAACCAACATTTGTGTATAGAATTGGATCTGATATTTGCAAAGTGAGTTGTATGTTTTCAGATCAATACTACTGCTACTTTCTAACCATTGTAACAGTCAAAATCCTTTTAATAGAGGTTGACCTAATAGTCATATGTTAAATCCTTTGAGCAAGGTTACATTCTAATGGAGTGTATGTAAGTCCTTTGACCAGGCTCACTTTTAACATAGTGATTGAAATCCTTTAACTGGGTCACACTTGATAGTGTGTATTGTAACCTTTGACAGGGTTGGATTTTAACTGAGCTCACTTTAGAAGAGTGAAAATAATAGTAGCATGCTACAAAGTGGTTTTTCCCATATTGGGTTTCCACTATAAATCTTGGTGTCAATACTTGTGTGAATGTTTTTTTGGGTTTGAACATTTCTGTGTTTTACAAGTTAGTTACAGCTGGGTAGTGGATTGTTGAGTTATATGTTTCTATTATTGAATTAGTGATGACCGAGTTTGTTTTGGTTGCTTGATCTGATTTAAGGAAAAGTTTTTTTATACATCAGGAATTGAGAACAACTGATTCACCCCCCCCTCTTTGTTGTTCTAAATCATATTAATAATTGGTATCAGAGCTGTGTTGCTTTTTGGTGTTTATAGAAAATAAGTTTAAAGGGACTTGAAGCAAATGATCAAGATGTATAAGAAGGAGATACCGAAGCTGAATAAGGAAAAATTCCCTGTATGGCAAAGCTTGATGAAGTTGCATCTAGCCTATATTGGTGATTCTAAAAAGTACTACATTGAGCATGCCTATGTCACACCTATTGCACCTTTGATTGTCGAGCAAATGAGAGCCAAGCAAGAACACAATCAGGCAATGCTAGAAATTGTATCTGCCCTAAGCTATTTGGAATTTGAGGACATTAAGGACTGCACAACTGCTAAAGATATGCGGGACACTCTTGCAAAGATCTATGGTGGTGATCTATATGTACTAAAAGCTAAAGCTGAGAGTCTTAGAGGTAAGTTTGATGAAATGAGAATGAATGAAGATGAAAACATTGCACAATATTGTGGTAGAATAAAAGAAGTTGTGAATGCTATTAGAGGAGCAAATGGAACTATTGATGATGAGACTATAATTGGAAAAGTGTTAAGAACTCTGTGTCCTATATATGCTATTAAGATCTCAGCTATTCAGGAATCTAGATGTAACTCTGCAAATGTGCTTACTTTGGAAGGTTTGATTGGCAAGTTGACTGCTTTTGAACTATCTAATTATGATAATTTCACTATTGGTAGTATTGGAAATGTTGAATATGATTTTAAGTCACAATTAGTCCTGAACAAGCCTAAGAAGGAAAAAGAAAGATTCATCAGTGAAAGTGAAAGTGAAAGCAAGGATGACAGTGACACTTCTGATGAAGATCTTGAAGATCTAGAAGCTCTTATGGCTAGAAGACTGAGGAGAGGAAAAGGAAAATATAAAGGTAAACTCCCTATTATATGTTTTGCATGTAACAAGGTCGGTCATATAGTTGCTAGATGTCCTGACAATAAGGATAAAGATGAAGAAAGAAACAATAGACACAAAGACATAAGAGATGACAAAGCCTACCAAAGGTACAAAGAATACAAAGAAAAAGGTAAGAAATCCTGTTACATTGCTGAAGAAGAGACTAACACTGATAGTGATGATTTTGAAATTGAGGTAGTCTATGTTGCAATGAAAGATGAATCTGACGAGGATGAGAAAACTGCATTGATTTCCTATGTGAACAAGAATGATAAATGGATTATTGATAGTGGTTATTCACATCACATGACTAGTGACAAGAGTAAGTTTGAGACCCTACATCATTATAAAGGTAAAAGTGTAACATTTGGTAATGATGCACCATGTCCTGTTAGAGGAAAAGGATTGATTAAACTGACTGATAAGATCTCTTGTGAAAATGCTTATTGGGTTGAAGGATTGAATTATAATTTGTTAAGTGTTGCTCAGCTCAACAGAATTGGTTACCAAGTGAAATTTCATGACTAGAAAGCTAAGATATTTGATGCTACTGGTGAACTGATTGGAAGTGGTGAGCAGACTAGAGGTAATTTGTTCTATCTTGATCTATCTAAATAAATATGTATGTTTGCACAATTTGATGACATTTGGTTATGGCATAAGAGGCTATGTCATGTTAATTTTGACAATCTGGTAGAGATAAGTAAGAAGAAGAAAGTAAGAGGCCTACCTAGATTGAAGAAACCTGAGAATGTGATGTGCAAAGAATGTCAGTTAGGAAAAATGACTAAGTCAAGTTTCAAGAGCAAATCCTTTACTTCTGAACACATTTTAGATTTGGTTCATACTAACCTTTGTGGACCTATGGGTATACAAAGTTACTGTGGTGCTAGATATTTTATCTTGTTTGTTGATGATCATACCAGGATGATGCATGTAATGTTTCTAAAAGAAAAATCTGATGTTTTTCAATTTTTTTAAGTGGTATTTGGCTAAGGTTGAGAAGGAGACAGGTAGAAACTTGAAATGTCTTAGATTTGACTGTGGTGGAGAATTCACATCAAATGAATTTAATCTATTTTGCAATGATAAAGGAATCAAAAGATAGATGTCTACACCTAGCACACCTCCATAGAATGGTATAGCAGAAAGAAGGAACAAATCTATTTTGGATTGTGCTAGGACATTATTGATTGAAAAGAATGTGGTACAAAAATATTGGAAAGAAGCTATAAGTACAACTATTTACTCTCTTAACTGGGTACAAATCAAGAAAGGTACAAATCTGACACCCTATGAATTATGGTATGGGCATGCACCGAGTGTTAAATACTTTAGAATCTTTGGAAGCAAGTGTTACATATTGAATACATATTGAAAGACAATAGGAATGGAAATTTTGATGCTAAAAGTGATGAAGGCATATTCCTAGGTTACTCCACAAAAAGTAAAGCTTATAAGTGTTTGAACTCTAACACTAACAAAATTGTGGAAAGTGTGAATGTAAAAATTGATGAGTATGCAGAAAGAAATGAGGCTGATAGCAAAAGAGAACCAGAAGATTACAAATCTTTTGTGTACATGGAGGAAATAGAATAGGTAGGTAACAGACTTGCACCTAATGCTGAGTCTTGGGCAAGCAATGCCAAGCAAAAGATATATGATGTTGAGCGTCAAGAAAATAGTGTCGAGAGAGAACAAGAACATGCCGAGCTACAAGATAATGCTGCCGAGGATCAGGAAGAGGTTGTTGAGCATTTAGAAGCTGAATCTGACAATCATGTTGGGGAACCTGATGAATTAGAAGAGAAAAATGCTGAACCTATTTTGGCAAAATATGTAAGAAGACATCACAAGCCTGAACAAATAATTGGAGATAGAGACACTAGAATTTAGACCAGAAGCAAGACAAAAGATCCAACATGCTTACTATGTGAATTTGAACCTAAGATAACTAAAGAGGCATTAGAAAATGAAGACTAGATACAAGCAATGAATGAAGAGATTGACCAGATTGAGAAAAATGAAACTTGGACTCTGGTGCCGAGACCTGCAGATAAGAATGTTATAGGAACAAAGTGGGTATTTCAAAACAAGTTGAATGAAAAAGGTGAAATCACTAGGAACAAAGCTAGACTAGTATGTAAAGGCTATGCACAAGAAGAAGGAATTGATTATGGGGATACATTTTCCCCTGTAGCTAGATTGGAAGGAGTAAGAACTCAACCTGTTGTTATTTTTTGTGACAACACAAGTGATATCAATATTTCTTAGAATCCAGTGATGCACACTAAGACCAAGCATATAGCAATCAAGTATCACTATTTGAGGGAATTGGTACAAGACAAGAAAGTCTGAATGGAATATGTGAATACAAAAGAACAATTGGCAGACATATTCACTAAAGCTTTTACCTAAAGAAGCTCATGCGTACCTGAGAAGTCAATTAGGGGTCCTTCCCCTAACTGAGGCTACCTAGCCAAGCTAAGAGCACTGCATCAAATATGCTACAACAAAACATTTGACACATTGATGTAGAAGATTGTCACACTTTAGGCCTGTCCTAGAGCTGTGAAGAAGAAGAAAAGACAACAAATCAGTCATAAGCAAGATAACAGAGGGAGAAACACTGTGCTAAACAAATTTATCTACATTTGTTGGATGTATGTTTGAGTTGTTGCTTTGGCATTTTTGTCAAAGAGGGAGATTGAACTAAAATGATACTATAACACATGACACTGAAAGTAAGGGAGATTGAACTAAAATGAAAGATTAGGATAGAGGGAGATCTAGATACTTTTGACGGTCACAGAAGTAAGATTTACTAATTTTGAATCAGAATGAAGCTAAGGATATTATAAATTTTCTCTGATGGATAGATAAGTTTTTGGATTGGTTGGTAATGCATGTGTTATTTAGGTGATATCATATGGTGTTGCCATCAATGCCAAAGAGGGAGATTGTTGGAAACTGCAATTGAAATAATTGTTGTATTGTCATTGATGTCAAGCCTTAACTGGTAAGACTGTTTCTACTTAGGAAAGTACTATATCTATGGTGAGAAGGGAAAGAAAGGTTGGTAACAATAGCACCTAAGGAAAGGTTGAGTTATCTTGATACTACAAAGTGTACTTGATTATGTTGCACAATGATCAGACAATGCATTTTTTATCTTAGTAAGATTGAGGACTAAACTGGTAGGCTTAACCGAGCAAAAATGGAGAAATCATGTTTAAGCCAAGTTATGATAGAGTCAACCGAGTTAGTGGATGTTGAGCAAAAATCTAGTGTCGATCGAGTATCAGTAAATTACCGAGGAAGACAGTATTTGCCGAGGAAACAGTTTTAGTAGTGACTGAGCGTTTTACATGGAGATCAAATGGATGATCATAGTATTGACCGAGCATCAGAAATTTTATATTTGAAGAGAATTCAGATTTGGAGCTGACATTGTTGAATTCTTGGATTATGTAAAACATGTTGACTTTATTTATTGATTGTATGGAAGCATTTAATGCTTTGTAAAACATTTTATTGTAAATCTTTATGAGATTTGAGATGATTCTAGAAGAGGTGACAAAGAACATGAAGCAGGTAGATTCAATGTATTTGACCTAACCCTAAGATCTATGAAGGAGATTAAGTGGCAAAAGATAAGTTAACCTAACAGAGGAAAGTATTAAGGGAACCAAAGCATTAGGTATGTAAATGGATGGGTGAAGTATATGCTGGAAGAACAAAAAAGTTTTATTGACTGTATAAGTGAAAAGGCTGAAAGAAAAGTGTGGTGATTGCTTGAAGGAAAGTTCTGAGCAGATCAGAAGTGGAGATGGGAAAGTTTCAAAGTTAGTAAACCAGCATTTGTGTACAAAATTGGATCTGATATTTGCAAAGTGAGTTGTATGTTTTCAGATCAATACTACTGCTACTTTCTAACCATTGTAACAGTCAAAATCCTTTTAACAGAGGTTGACCTAATAGTCATATGCTAAATCCTTTTAACAAGGTTGCATTCTAATGGAGTGTATGTAAGTCCTTTGACCAGGCTCACCTTCAATAGGGTGATTGAAATCCTTTAATCGGGTCACACTTGACAGTGTGTATTGTAACCTTTACAGGGTTGGCTTTTAACTGAGCTCACTTCAGAAGAGTGAAAATAATAGTAGCATGTTACAAAGTGGTTTTTCTCATATTGGGTTTCCACTATAAATCCTGGTGTCAATACTTGTGTGAATGTTTTTTGGGTTTGAACATTTCTGTGTTTTACAAGTTAGTTACAATTGGGTAGTGGACTGCTGAGTTATATGTTTCTATTATTGAATTAGTGATGATCGAGTTTGTTATGGTTGCTTGATCTAATTTAAGGAAAAGTTTTTTTTTATACATCAAGACCTAAGAACAACTGATTCACCTCCCCCTCTCTATTGTTCTAAATCATATTAACAGACTGGGCCAACTGGGTTGACTTGTTCCCTACACTTTCAATTATTTTTAGTTGTAGACTGTTGAAAAGGTTCTGAACTTCCCAAATATGATCTTGATACTATTTCCACCTATTCTTGCATATAGAGAAGAAATGTTTTGTAGAGAGATTCTCCCCTCAATCTAACCCTATTCAAGTAATCAACCTTGAAATTGAAATTAAATATGCATGAAAGAAAAGTGTGCTAATCTAAAAAAAAATGGTGCATTTGAAATGTAAATGCTTATACCTTCATAAATAGACTCAATATCATAATTTATATGAACATTGTATTTTTTTAAATTTTGTTGTTGTATATTGAAATGAAGAGAATAATCAAGGCTTCCTTTAAAAAATGCATAGATATGCAAATACTCCTCAAGTCTCCCATGTTGTTATACTTGATGATTGTTACCTTGAGAATAAATAAATCCATATTGATAATCATGTATTTGAAAGAAGGATCTCCTTTCTTAGTTGAGGTCTCCACTATTTGGCCTTCATGAGGGAGAGAAGCTAGATACAATAGAGAATATTTCCTTTAAAAGATGCCTTGAATTCTCGAAACCTACTTGCAGATACTTGAGATGAAAATTTGTAGGAGAGAGCTTGAATTCCAAATTCATGATGTCCAAATGAGAAGTGATATAATTATTATATACCCCTGAGAAGAATTTTAGATCACAAAACTTAAAGGAATATGACATGATTTTAGATTTCCTAGTTATCCATTGAGACAGGCCCCAAATTTAAATTTTAGGGCAAACCTTGGGGAATAGGCCAACTCTTTCAACCTATTCCCCTAAAAAAAGTCTCAAAATTTGGTCTAGGGGTTAGGATTGTAGAGAAGATGCCTAAATGAAAAGAGGAATCATGACTTGATCTAATTCTAGGTGCTTACAATTTAGGATGGTATATTTATCCCCCAATTTAGCGAGATCATGAGATTTCCTCATGATCATGGTAAAGTAAATCAAAATATTTTATCAAGGTCAAGGAGACAAGGATAATCAAATCCAAGAGAGAGAGAGATAGTATCCTAGTAAGGTTTATTATGGATCATGTAAGGAGAAAGATAGACTTCTGAAAAGATTGATTTGATATTTTAGCAAGCTATGTTATGCTAGTAAACCCATGAAAAATTATAACCAAGTGAAGAATTGTCTACAAGAGATCCTCCATTCCAGGATTAGGCCTAAAAAATTCATTTTCTCCAAAGGAATCTATTGAATAATGCATAGGGGCAAGTAATGTAATGAAAGGATAAATCCAAGGAAGGAATTATCTCCAAGGTCATCTACTAAGAGATAAAATAAATGAATTGAATTATTGTGTATGTGTGTGAAAAATGCAAAATAAGGAGCTAAGTGCATGCCCCTGAGTTAAAGTAGTTGCAAATGCCTTAACAAGAGAAATGGATTTAAGGGAGCATATATGCACCCACAAGATGTTTCCACTATGATATACCCCCAAGTAAGGATAAACCAAGGGAAATGAAGAACATGAAAAAAAAGAGCACATAGGGATCTACTATATTTAGGGTTACTATGTTCATATGATAACTTATGTATATCAAGAATTATTGCAAAATGAATTACAATCATCCAAAAAGTTAGTATAACTAAGAGAACAATGGAAGAAGATCACATAAGAGATACAAACAAAAAGTATTTTCATAGAGACCAAAAATAATAGATGGTGGCTACCATTTTGCATCATCCCCCATAAAACAACACAAAGTCACATTTATGTCAAAAGAACATGTTAAAAATAATATGTATACAACATATAGAAGTAATGAGATATAAATAAAGGAACATCGCAATAGGTTGATTCCTTTATCACCTTTCTCCAACAAATAAATAAGGATCATCTATAAAAAATAAATATAACATGTAGAAAACAACACCTCAAGGGGGAGAACAACACAAACATGAAAACACATAAAAGAATCCATCATACATGAGGAGCTAGTCAAGTATATCACCCACCCCCCATCTTGATCTTTACTATCTAGGTAAGGTTGGTGTACCATCCTAAAAAGTAAGCGCCCTTATTAGGTGCTCATTTTTAGCCCCATTTTAGTATGTATGGGTTCCCATATTGTTTTCTCTTCCTTCTAGCTCTTTTTCATACTTCAAATCAACATTATTTGTACAAAACTCAAGAATGAATATAACTTCTATGAATTATTTCTCATTTTTTCAACTATCCATAATTCATTTTCCAATTAGGTCCCATACATTCAATTTTGGATTTAAGGATTTTCCCTATTTTCCTATCATAATGTAGCTTTCATCATCCCTTTCTGTCACACTCCCCTAGGTCCTGAACAATTTAAAAAAAGTTGTCTGGACAAGGCCACCCAAGTTGGCCTTGTCCTAGAGATTTGTTCTTTAATGAGATCTAGGCCCGATGGGGTGGTTTTCCTCCTAGATCTTAATTGTGGTCATCCTTGTGAGATCTGAGCCTCAAAATGTGTATAAAAGGAGATCTCTTCCTCTCATTTTCCTGACTATATCCATCCATTATTGTGCAAGCTATCATACATACATTGTGCATTGAAGCATTTAAGTCTTCATTCCATCATGAATTCAAGCCATTTACTTCCATAGATCTATCTTATTTCCCATTGGAGGCCATGTAAAGGAGTTTGATATCAAGAAAGGATATCTACATTCATCCATCAAGTCATCTTCTTCTCTTTCTTCCTTAATCCAATATTCTGGCAAAATACAATATCTATCATTCAAGAGTTTGGTCTCATAATTTCCTATTGGGGTTTTTTGGAGTCCAAGATATTGCATAAACACTTGTGATCATCTCCAAAGAGGCATTTCATCATTGAGGTACAAGGTAATTTATGTTTTAGATCTAGATTATATTTCATGATGAAGGGTGCTCCCCTTAATAGCACAAACACATAACAAAAACAAAGAAACAACAACAAATTGCAAAAACAAAAAATGGGCTTCTTATTATCTCCACAAATGTGGAATTAAAATTTTTAGAATTACAATATGCAAAGCCACATGGGAATTTCCCTTACAATATTCTGTAGGAAAAAGCCTCGAACTATTACCTAGATCTACCCAGAACTGCTCCGAACTGCCTAAGACAACACTACAACCTTCCTTATATAGGCAATTTTTCCACCGCCTGGGAAGGTTCTAGAATTTTAGCCAATAAGGCCAACCAAACTTAGAATTATTTTATTTTACAATTTATTACATTAGAGTCAGATCAAAACAAATTTTGAAACCCAAACAAATTTTTTGAAAGAAAATCATTTCCTGCCATTTCAGGTGACCCAACTTCCAGAGACCATAAGTCATCACTCGTTGACCCGATTGACTATTATGACATGATTTTGGAAAGGGCATGAAGCACTCTACAGTGCTTGACTCATGCAAGCTCCAATCAGCTGAAGTTTCAACCTCATCTAGGGCCTCTAAAGCCTTCAAAAGTGAGTTTAAAGTTTCTGTACCCTGTTGCCAATACTAAAATTTTTCAATATCTTCAAACCTAAACCTGGTCTAGCAATGAAACTTTATTGGTAGGTTGATATAACCAAAATGAACCTCCAAGGAAGAAAATAGACCATTCTGAGCTTGAACGGAAAACTTACTAAAAATAGTAACTTTCCAAAAATAGAAGCTCTGCACAAGATAGCCCTTATTGAAAAGAAACCAAAAATATTTTTGGGTGATGCAAGATTGCTCTTACACGTAGGATGCTCTTGTATCAGACACCTGGGGTAATTTGAGAAGTGAACCTGTCACTACTCAGGGGTGAAGATGAAAACCAAGACAATTAACCTCCTCCCTTGATAGCCATGATGAATCTTCAATAGGTCTTCCTTTCCATTTGACCAGATATTCTTCATATGTCCTGTTCCTTGTACTTCTGCCAACACGACTATCCAGTATATCCTCAATCTCCTTGGTATCTGAACTAGTTGCTGGAATACTCCAATGTTCTTTTGTAATATCATTTTCAACACCCCCTTCATGATACTCTATTAAATCTAAAATGTTAAATACTAGTGAAATAGTCAGCTCAGTAGGCAATTCTACTTCATAGGCATTTCCTGAATCATGCTTCTTTAGTATCGTACATGGCCCAAACTTCTTCATTTTCAACTTGGTATATGTACCAATTGGAAATCGCTCCTTCCGCAAATAAACCATTACTTCATCTCCAACCTAAAATTCCTTATGCCTCCTTTCTCATTTGTCTTAGCCTTATACTGTGCATTCATCTTGGTAATATGCTTCCTCACCTCCTCATGGATGTTCTTCAAATGTTCTGCAAAATCCTCAGCTTCAGCACTACTTATTTCTCTTTTATCTATCTTTCTCAAATCAGATGCATTTTTAGGAGTACTTCCATATACAATCTGGAATGGTGATTTACCAGTGCTCCCATTAACAAAATTATTGTATGCAAATTCTGCCTATGGTAAAATCAAATCCCATCCTGTTGGCTTGTCTCCAACCAAACATCTTAGCAAATTTTCCAAACTCCTATTTACCACCTCTGTCTGTCCATTAGTTTGTGGATGATGTGATGAACTGAACTTCAAATCTATCTTTAACTTCTTCCACAATGGGCGCTAGAAATATCCAATAAACTTAGTGTCCCGATTTGAAACTATACTCTTTGGAAAACCATGTAGTCTCACCACTTCTTTGAAAAACAATTCTGTTACATGAATAACATCATTATTCTTCTTGTAGGGAATGAAATGTGCCATCTTCAAAAATCTATTAACCACCACAAAAATTGAATCACGTCTCTGCTGAGTCCTTGGTAAACCAAGAATAAATTCCATACTGATATCCTCCCAAGGCATTTCTGGTATAGGTAATGGATGATACAACCCTGTATTTTTATTCACTCCTTTTTCCATCTGACATACTCTGCAACTCTGTACAAACTTCTTGATATCTTGCTGCAACTATGGCCAATAATAATTCTCACTAACCAAAGCAAGGGTTTTATCACGACCAAAATGTCTAGCCAATCCTCCGTATGCTTCTCCTTGATGAGATTCTCCCTCATTGAACTTCATGGCATGCACAACTAACTCCCTCTGAATAGCATATCATCCTGGATGATGAAATCCAACCACTTTGTTTGGTCTAGAGTAACAGGTTCTTACAAGCTTTTCAAGCTTCACCAAAATCAGGATCCTCTACATACAAATTTTTGAGTTCCTTGAACCCAACCACCTCAATCTGCATTTCTGTCAGCAATAGTTGCCTTCTGCTAAGAGAATTTGCAACCCTATTAGAATTTCCACTCACGTGTTTCAAAACAAATGTACAACTCTGCAAAAAATCAACCTATTTCAAATGCCTTTGATTCAACTTTCCTTGACTATTCAATATTGCAAAGCTTGATGATCAGTATACAAAATAAACTCCTTAGGAAGAAGATAGTGTCTCCACTTCTTTAATGCCTAAACTATAGCATAAAATTCTTATTCATAAACACAATATTTTCTCTTGGCATCATTTAACTTCTCACTAAAATAAGCAATAGGTTTACCTTCTTGGCTCATAATAGCTCCTATTGCAGTACCACTAGCATCACAGTCTACTTGAAACACCTTATTAAAATTTGGAAGTGCTAACATAGGTTGTTCTGTAACTTTCTGTTTCAATAGTTTAAAACTCTTATTTACCCCATTAGTCCACTTGAACTCTTTTCTATCCCCTCTCATTGTTTCAGTCAAAGGTCCACAAATACTGCTAATTTTTTTGATAAAGTTTCTGTAAAAGCTAGCCAAACCTTGAAAAGATCTTAGCTTAGTAGCACTCCTTGGAGTAGGCCATTCAAGGATAGCCTGTACTTTCTTTGGGTCCATTTTTAGACCTTCTGCTGAAACTAAAAATCCCAGATACACTAATTCCTTCATCACAAAACTGCACTTCTTCAAATTAATCAACAATTTCTCTTTTCTTAACTTCTCAAACACCATACGAATATGCATCATATGCTCCTCCAATGTCTTACTAAAGATCAAAATATCATCTAGGTAAACAATGACAAACTTACCTAGAAATTCTTTCAGAACCTCGTTCATGAGCTGCATGAAAGTACTCAGTGTATTGGTTAGCGGAAAAGGCATGACTAACCACTCATACAATCCTTCCTTTTTCTTGAAAGTAGTCTTCCATTCATCTCCTTCTCTGATCTGAATCTTATGATATCCACTCTTCAGATCTATCTTTGAGAAATACACAGCTCCACTCAAAAAGTCCATAATATCTGTAATACCCCAAAAATGGGCTATAAGTTCATTAATCTCCTACATCATCAATTCGAATGAAATCGACATCAAAATCCTAATCTAAGGCACATCTAAACATCATCGAATCATAATTGATTATCTTAAATTCTGCATCAAGGAATATTCTTAGCAATATTCCTAATTATCTTAATTATCTTTAATTTAATGATTATTTGGTGGTAAATCATATTTATCCTAAGTTTGATTAATTGAATATTTTCATATTTAATTAATTAGATTTAATATCTTGCCACTTAATTGTGTAATTAAATTTAATTCTATCTATTATTAATTGTATTATTTAATTTTGAAAATAAATCCAATATCCTATGAATAATTGATTAAATTCTTATTTAATTGATTAAAGCAGGTTGTCATTATTTAATAATATAGTTTTTAATAAAGGTTTGATAAAATAGTTAATTAACCCATAAATTAGTTATTTTATTTCAAAAATCAGTTAAGTTGAGAATAAATCACTTTATTTATTTATTAAATCATAATTATCCATGTGCACATTCAAAGACCAGTTAAACTCAAATTGGAAAATCAATGCAAGTTGTTAGCTTTTTGAAACTCAACATCTTTTTGAGTTTTAAAGTTGATCTAAACTTCTAATTCGAGTTGAACTGTGCTTTTGCATGATTTTTGTGACTTAATTATCTGTTATTTAAAATAACTCAAAAATCAAGCTGAGTTATTTGAGTGATTTATGGCTTTTTTTCATGCACCTCCAAAGCCTTGGATTTCTATAAAACCAAGGCTCGGCTCTTCATAATTCATCCACAAATTTGCACAATCACGCTGGAGAGTTAGAATTGGGAAAATCAAAGCTCTTGCGAATCGAAACCTTTGTGAGATCAATTTCAAATTCATAGCTTTCATATTATTTTTAGAATTTTCATTCTCATATCATATCATTTCTAGATTAGCATTGCATATCAATTTCCATATTAGCATAGATTCATATCAATTTTTTATTATTATTACATAAAAAAATAAAAAAAATAGATTAATTGCATTCAATTCATATCTAGATCAATTGCATTCAAATCCTTCATTTAGGTGTCGTCTAGGTCACTGATCTCGATAGCAATCTGAGAACATTAATCTCGCACCTACTAGAAGGCAGTAAATTGCTTGGTTAAATTAGATTTTAATTTTGCATGATTTTGATTATAGCTAACCTCTAATGTTTTACTAAAGTGTTGTGTCTACAGATCAGGTACAAAATTCACACACACATTTTTGGCACCCACCGTGGGGCAACCCACCTTTACATGCTAGTTTTGATTTTTTTGGGGAGCTAGAGCCCTAAAGTTTCAAGGATTTAATTTTATCTCTCAAACGGCTTGGAGTTTTTCTCTGAAATTTTTTTTGTAGGTTGGAAATATATCATAGAAGATACAATAAAACATTTAGAATTTTCTGAGATGTTTTAAATTTTGAATAATGTTTTCTTGAAATTATGGAAAAAATTAATATCTAACACAAATCAAAATATTTTTTAGAAATTTTTATATTTTTGGAAAGATCTTTAAATTATATAGGGGGTCCATTTTTTGTATTTTAAATTTGGATGCAATATAATAGCTCAAATAGTCAATTTACAAAAACTGGTCTATTTTGATAAAATGGGTCTCTAGGGCACAAATGAATAGATTTTTCTAAAATTTTTACATTTTTGGAAAGCTTTCTATTTTTAAGTAGGGGCCTCTATTTTTAATTTTTATTTTTGTGGCCAAAATCATAAAAGAAAAATTAGATCTTGTTGACTAGGTCAAATGCAGTAAAAAAAATAAAATTTTGTGATGGGTATGCACTTATTTTTTTTTACATGATTCAATGAGTGATATGAGTTGTCATTTAGGTTAATTTTTGGTTATTATTGCTGATAATAATTGATTTTTAGAGCTAACCCTATGATTTTCATAAGTTGAATATATGTTACATATCTTGTTTGCTTGTTTGCTTGTTGGAGAGTTCGTCACTTGCTTGCATGGAAAAGCTCAACAAGAATTGCTAAAAATCAAGTAAAATCTACTAAGCACATTGCGAGAATCCCAGGTATTCTCCTTCATCTAATAACATTTTGATTTGGACTTAAAATAAATCTCTTATGTGTCTGGCTTGTGTGCATCTTTTCATGTTTTTGTCTATTTCTACACACTTGCATAATTGATACTAGGTTGTGCCCCCTTAAGGATTCATTAAGTAATCTTAGATACTTGTGATTGATCTTGATTGCTATCTTGGGTTATTGGACTCGCTAATCCATTCGTGCCTCATTCCACCCCGTGGTTGCAATCTCAGTGCCATAAAGGGGAGGGGTCTATAGGAGAGAAGCGTTAATTGTTTCACCAGGAAACCCATTTGTGCTTTTAGGAACTCACTTGTTTTTTAAGTTGGGGACTCATTTTCAGCTTGTGTGAGGTGTTAAGTGTTCCACCTTGTGGACTCATCTCATATTTGCTTTAAGCGTTAAGTGTTCCTCTTTCTGATTTTTGGGTACTTTTGGTAGATTTGCTTTTGGAAACATACATCTGTGCTCACATAGTAATTAGGCCCTATGAACACTATTCATGATTCTTGAGAGATTGGATTTCCAACAAAATCCTTCTTGATGATAGAATCCTTGTAGGTAGGGAGGATACTTAGTGCATTTCACATTCAACTTGGTTAGTGCATCTTCTCTTATTGATCGATACATTCTCTCCCAGGAGAGGTTGATAGATCATGTGGGGTTGACATCACGAGCTTTGGTGAATCAAAATTGGTTAGTGCACCTTCTCTTATTGATTGATACATTCTCTCTCCAGAGAGGTTGATAGATCACGTGGAGTTGACATCATAAACCTTGGTGAAGCAAAACTTTTTCTTAGCGTGTCAGATTAATCTGCTTGCTTTGTTTGGGTTAAAAGTGAAGAGGTATCAAAACCTTGGATCTGGAGCTAAGTCCCCTTGTGATATACTATTGTGAGTCACGTTTAGAGAGGGTTAACCATAGCGGACAATCCCTTCATAGGGAAAACTGTGTTGACGGAACCTCAAGCGGTAATAGCCATTTTCATCATGGTAGTGACAACCGCTATATAAATGTCCCTGTGGAAGAAATCTCCATGGGTATGGTTCATTGTTGGGTTGTTAGATCTCCCTAGCAGCTCCTGAAGATTAAGTTCTTAGACTGTGTCAAAACCCTGGTGCACTGGGATTGGAGTTCACCCCTTTGGATCATAAAAGTTGCAAAGTGAAACCATTACTAAAAACCCTAGCGAGGCCAAATTTTTATTTTATAGGGTATATGTGCATTATTGCCAAACATTTTTAGAACATACACAATTAGCGCTTCTGAGGATTAGAACGAATAAGTCACTTGATTGTTCATGCGCAAGGTTGCTTTTGCCCTTGTTCATTATTTTCAGACATGCTTGAAATCACATACTTGCTATTTTGTGTGCTTGTTTATCTATCTAGTTATTGAAAATGGACAAATCTATTACAATCCTTAAATCTGGACATTAAAATTTGCAAACAATTCAAATCTGAAAACTCAAAATTTGCAAAATCTGAAGTAAAATCCTTTTCTGGAGTCAAAAGTCATCTCAGGAGGTCAGAAAGTCATACGAGTTTCCATCAAGTGTCATTTCATTACAACCCATCTGTTGTATGATTGAGTACCCAGTGTCGTACGAGTTTCTATGCCAGCAAATTCTCAAAAGTCAAAATCTTGCAACTGTTGTATGAGATTTTCAACTTTCATTTCATTACTACTCAACTGTCGTATGATAACCAACCCAGTGTCATATGAGTTTTGATGCCAGAAAATTCTAAGACTCAAAATCTTGCTTGCAATTGTCGTATGAGTTTTGCAACTGTCGTTTCATAGCATACCCATTGTTGTACGAGTTTGCAGAGTGTCATTTGGAAAATTTTGAAGAGTTGTCAGAAAATTATCAGAATTTCCAGATATTTAACTTTTTCAGCCTATTTCCAGAATCTGTCGAACAAATCATTGTGTCAAGAACAGAGCAGTAACCATTGAGAATTAGTACACATGTCTCAAAGAATCAGTACACAAGAGGAAGAAGCTCTAATCACCGCTATGATGAAGCAGCTGCAAGCTATGCAAGTCCAGCTTGACAAACTTTAGAAAGAAAAGGAACCTAAAGAGTTCTCCATGGAATCTCTATACTCTTTTCCATTTGATAAAGACTTGTACATGTCACCATGCCCCTGGATAAAATTTGAGCAATGTGATAACCCTTATGATACCTCTTCCACGGAGAGTGACACATCCAACTTTGGAGACTATGATGATTATGAGGACAGACAATGTAATGATACATATGACACCTCTGTTCCTAAGAGTCCTCCTCGTCGTGTGTTCCTACTTACTACAAATGGACCGTCACATTGGATATATCGTGATGGTGATCTATATGATTTTGATTTTGAAAGAGATTTTGATGGCTTTTGTGGACAATATCTAGATGATACATCTACTTCTATTGAGGAATATAAAATGTACCGTGCTGATTTGAAACATCAATACTATAAGGATCTCTCCTCTAAAAACTCTCAGGCTGAAAATAAAGATTACACTCTCGAGCAAGATCATTTTAATGTTGGACCTTTGTCTTGTGATGGTTCCCTTCCATCCCCTACTTCCTCCAATACCCGTACATTTCCTAAAGCTTCCGATTCTTCCAAATATTTTCACAGAACCTTTATCTAATGAAAGTCTTGATAATTTTCATGCGGTTCCCTATAGTTATCCTCCAGGGCTACCTCTTAAAGAAACTGAAGCTAACCTTCACTTGGCTGCAAATACTTTCAATAATGATAAACCTAAAGAGCCTAAGCCTTCATATGCTATAATCCCTACTTTAGCTAGTCCTCCACCATCTCTTCCAAAGTCATCCATACAATCCCAACATGCTTCCTTGTCCTTAGAAGTGGCTCCATGTCAAGAGGACTCTAAAAATGATGAAGAAAAGAACATAAAGAAAGATCAAGATCAAGAACCCTCCATGTCATCCACTCCTTTTCCCGATGTCTCTTATCTGCTTCATGGTTCTTTTGATCTTGTACACCCTGCATTCCACCATGTCTTAAGTCTTCTCCTAAGCAAGATCAAGCTACTACTTACACTGTTGAGCTTATTGACAATCAAAATAACCTTACTACACTTGTGCTTTCTAAAGATGATACTTCCATTAAGGTTGGTACAAATGGTGTTGTTACTTCCAATGTTAAGCCTATTGAAAATCAAGAAAAAAATTGTACGCTTGTGCTATCCAAAGATCCTTGTCAAGATCAAAGTCTTCCATCTTCTTATTCTACCACTCCATGTTCACTTCCACTTTCTACTCTTCCTAAGTCTTTGCAAGCTTTGAACAATCCTATCAAAGAAGGTGCTCATATTCAAAATGTCCACAATTCTATTGAAAATTCTAATGCTCACTCTAAAGGTGCTGATATCCTTGGTTGTCATATAGATGCTGATGAACTTATTGATTATCCTTTTTTATCTTCCACTTCCATCCTTGGACATCTTCCACCACTACTAAGAGCTTCACATCTACCTTCCATCTTGGGTCCTTATGTCCCTTCACTTTCCCCTCCTAACTCTCTTAATTTGCCATCCATCTTGGGTCCTTACATACCTCCATCTCCCATCTTTCCTCAAGATCAACATAGATGCATACCTTTGAATCTTTTTCATCCATCCACCCATCTAAACTAGTCATATCCTCCCTCTTCCACAAGTCCCAAGTCTTTTGAAAGTAACTTGAATGTTCAATACAAGAAAAAGAAGCAATACAAGAATCCATCAAAAAAAGATCACCATGTCTCCTCTAATAGACATGGAAACATAAAGTCAAAAAAGATATCTAAGAAAAAAACTACAAGACAAGTATGGGTTCCAAAATCCATCTCTCAAGATATTCTCTCTAGATCATCAAAAGGAAATAAAAATCCTACGGGTATATGGATTCCAAAGTCTCTCTTGAAAGAGTCTGGTGTTGAACAAAAAGTGAAGTTGACATTCAAGCTTTCAAAGGCTTCCACTTCATCTCCCTCCAAAAATATTCTTCCATTCCATGCACCTAAACCACAACCTCTGCTATCCATTCACCATATTCCTTCATGTATTCCTTCATTCACAATTCCTCCATCCTCTCACCACCCTTCAAGGTATGTGTTGATGTTGAGCTTGCCTTCCTTTCCATCTACCCTTTCACAATCCTTCCATGCATTATCTTTCTACCTTCTATCATTTTTCCTCATTTGTTTATTCCTCATATCTTCCAACCTCACTCGCTTTACATAAAACCTTATCCTCCATTTTTCTCTTCCATCTCCTTTTCCCTATCAACATCTTTGAGCATATCATTTTGATTCCTTGGCATATCATGGTTTATCCTTTCGAGGAGCACTATCTAAAAAGCTTGCCTTCTTCCAAAAATTCAAAAAAAAATGAAAAAAAAAAAAAAAATTGAAAATGTGCCTTGGTGAAAAACTAGAAATAGGTGCCTTGGTAGAAAAAGTAAAGAGATAAATTCATCCTATTGTGAAAACCACTCCCTTATGGTGCCTTGGATAAGTACCATGATGAAAACCTGGCAATCAGGCATCATGTGTAGTTTTTCTACATATTTCATCCATTCCATCTTCTCTCTTTGATCTTGACAATGTTGATCTATACATAAACATTTGGCTATCTTGTGAGCTATCTTATGATGATCTTGCTTTCATTCCCTTCCTGCTTAGCCTTCATGTCTATTTTCCTCCATTCATTCTAGCTTTTTTCTATCCTTCCCCTTTGGTCTTGATCTAATAAAAAAAAGAGAGTAAAAAATGGTGCTATGAAGCCTCTTGACATGTCTACTCCTTTGGATTGCATCATTTCCTGCTCTTGCATTATGATTTTGTGACTTATCCTATGCTAGCCTTTCATTTGTCCAAATGCATTTTACATGACAATTTTTCCTACGCTTGGGTATTCTTGAAGAGTTTTCCCTTTAGCATTTCTTCCCTTCATTCTCCTTCATTCTCTTGTCTTCCATCTCTTCCACTAGCTTGCTAATCCCTCTTGTTCTCCACCTTGCTAGACATTGGGACTGCACGATATGATCTTGCTTGGGAGTTTGCAATGGAAAAAGATGCTATCAAGTATACCAAGTATTAGAACCAGTATCAGAACAAGTATCAAGACCAGTATCAGAACAAGTATCAGAATCAGTATCAGAACCAGTATCAGAACAAGTATCAAAACAAGTATCAGAACTAGTATAAGAATCAGTATCAAAACAAGTATCAGAACAAGTATCAGAACAAGTATTAGAATCAGTATCAGAACAAGTATTAGAACAAGTATCAGATCAAGTATCAGAATACCTACTAGGGCTACACCTTTTTGCTTTATTTTATGGGTTTGAAGCAGTACTACCTATTGAGGTTGAAATCTCATCACTCAGAATCAAAATGCATGGACTTGTCACCGCCGATGACTATAGAGTGTCTAGGTTACAAGAACTGGAACTACTAGATGAGCGTAGAAAAACAACGTATGATCATCTCAGAGTATATCAGAAGAGAATGTCTAGAGGCTACAACAAGAAAGTCAGACACAAAGAATTTCAGGTTGGCGATCTAGTCTTGAGAGAAAATCCTAAAAATCAATCCCATCGAGAACGCAAGGGGAAGTTCGAACCCAACTGGCTGGGTCCCTTTGTCATCACTGCTACTTTTGGCTCTGGTGCCTATCAACTCTCAATGACTGAAGGAGAACAGCTCTGAGAACCAATCAATGTTCTCCATTTGAAAAAATTCTACGCCTAAGGCATTCAGTCTATGGTAAAATATCCTAAAAAAATTATAAAAATTAGAAAAAGTCCTGAAAAAATGAACATCTTGGTGAAAACCTAGCAATAGGCGCCTTGATGATTCACAAAAAAACTAAAAAATATCAAAAATTCAAAAGAAAAAAAAATTGAAAAAATGAAAAATACAAAAAAATGAAAAAGAAGAAAAAGTGCCTTGGTGAAAACCTGGAAATAGGCGCCTTGGTAGCAAAAATAGAATCTCTGCCAAGATGGTGAAAACTTGGCAAATGGGTGCCACTTGTTTCAAAATGCTCCATCTATCAGTGCAATCTTGGTCTTTCCTAGCTTTCAGTCTTGCTTTAGTTTGTGCATATCTCCCTGTTTGTTTCTGCATTTCTAGTTTTCAATAAGTTGGTTTGTCCACCAATCTACTCAAGTGTCTATATCCTATCAATGTTCAAACTTGGGGGCAATCAATGTCATATCCTATGGTCTCCCATGTATCTTAGACGTGTCATATCCACTCAGAGTCCTTTGAAGCTTCGTGTTGAGTCAGTCAAGTCTGTCTTGTCTCCAGAAAGGATTTTGCATCTACAACAATGCAATCAAACACAAACTGAAAATAATCTATGCTTTTTTACATGCTTTTATCTCCTTGTATGCTTACTGATTTGCATTGAGATTTTTTTATATTGTGTCCCTTCGAGCTCTTCGATGATGTCCTTTACAAGATTTAGAGAGTGATGACTGGGGGCATAATCTTTTCTTTGTCTTCTGCTTGTATGTGAAAATCTAACAACTTTGGAAATTTTGGATTGAAATGGTGTCCGACTGTAAGAGCCTCTATCTTGAGTTGGATGGCCATGCATACCTCGACCATTGATACTCAGATGATTCAAAGAAGTATTGATCTAACTATTGTATTTTTGAGTGAGTTCTTTCTCCTACTGTGAAACATGATCTTACCTAAGGATGTGAATGATAAAGGGCCACTACGGGTAATTCACATCGGATCTAGAATAATCTCTTGGCTGTTTGATGTGTTTGTCATGCAAGGTGTATTCAAGTCATCACGATGTTTATGTTTTGATGCTTATACAAATTGCTATATCAAAATGGACATGATATTTAGGTCATCCTGGCGTTTATGCTTTGGTGCTTATATCTAATCCGACATTTTGAAAATAAAATTAATATTCATATATCCATGGTTGTTGACCAGTGGGTGTTTTATTGATTTTTGTGCATACAAATTGATATTCATATGTCTATGGTTTCATAGCTAGTGGGCATTGTATTGATTTATCCAGTTACCTAAAATTTCAATGATGATAACAAATCAACACATGATCAGTGACTAGGTCCTAAGTCTTAGGTTGCATTTCATTTTGCATGTTGCATGATCTCACAATGGCTAAATGAACTTCAATGCTTAAACAATTCTCCACTCGCATCTTCAAATCTAACAAGAGCTAAATCTCACATGAAGGTTCCTCCAATGAAACAACAAGTAGAATCCCTTTTCAGGATCAAAATTGAAATTTGAGATCATTCATATTATTAACTGCTTGCATATTCGACCTTCGATCATCACAGAAATCCATAATTCAACTTAACTGATTATCTTCCATCAAACTATCAAAATTTCAACTTGGTCAACTATGGTCAACTCATGGTTTAACCTAGTCAAACTTGGTCATCTGGACCTCTAAATGATGCAGAAAGCATTCTTGAACATGTTTAACCACTTCTCAAATCAATTAACATGCTTCTAAACTATCAACACTGACTTTTCTTGTCAGATTTCAATTTTAATCCCGAAGGGGGCATGGTATTGCACATCATTCAAAGTCTGTAATCAAATTTGAAATCATATCTCTATTTCTATCAATATCTTTCATCAGTGATCAAGACAAACAATCATGTCTAGTTACTAATTCATCAAAAGTCCTCATTGCTCGGGGCAAATATATCATCACTTGGGGCATATCAGATTCATCAAGATCCATATCAATCTGGTATTCTCCTAATCTTGTAAACTGTATCAGTTTTTGCAACCATCGGATCATAGTGTTCTTTCCTTGGTTCTTCGGCAACTGAAGGATTCAGATGTGATACCTGCTAGTTCTGCTAAGACAATCGAGTCTAGAACCGGTCACTCACTTCTTTGCAATCCTAAGGTTTGGAATCAGCTGTTTTGACACTTTTTCGCAATCATAGGTTCATTTGCTATTATAGTGAACATTATCTTTGGTCATTCAGGACCTATTATCTTCATATCAAATCAATATCAATTAGCTTCTGTCTCATATCAATTATCAATTTCGAATCAGTTTCATATCTCTATCAAACATAGACTTTCTTTGAACCACTGCGCTTCACACAGTAATTCAAAGAGGGGCAAAATGTAATACCCCAAAAATGGGCTATAAGTTCATTAATCTCCTACATCATCAATTCAAATGAAATCAACATCAAAGTCCTAATCTAAGGCACATCTAAACATCATCGAATCATAATTGATTATCTTAAATTCTGCATCAAGGAATATTCCTAGCAATATTCCTAATTATCTTTAATTTAATGATTATTTGGTGGTAAATCATATTTATCCTAAGTTTGATTAATTGAATATTTTCATATTTAATTAATTAGATTTAATATCTTGCCACTTAATTGTGTAATTAAATTTAATTCTATCTATTATTAATTGTATTATTTAATTTTGACAATAAATCCAATATTCTATGAATAATTGATTAAATTCTTATTTAATTGATTAAAGCAGGTTGTCATTATTTAATAATATAGTTTTTAATAAAAATTTGATAAAATAGTTAATTAACCTATAAATTAATTATTTTATTTCAAAAATCAGTTAAGTTGAGAATAAATCACTTTATTTATTTATTAAATCATAATTATCCATGTGCACATTCAAGGACCAGTTAAACTCAAATTGGAAAATCAATGCAAGTTGTTAGCTTTTTGAAACTCAACATCTTTTTGAGTTTTAAAGTTGATCTAATCTAAACTTCTAATTCGAGTTGAACTGTGCTTTTGCATGATTTTTGTGACTTAATTATCTGTTATTTAAAATAACTCAAAAATCAAGCTGAGTTATTTGAGTGATTTATGGCTTTCTTTCATGCACCTACAAAGCCTTGGATTTCTATAAAACCAAGGCTGGGCTCTTCATAATTCATCCACAAATTTGCACAATCACGCTGGAGAATTAGAATTGGGAAAATCAAAGCTCTTGCGAATCGACACCTTTGTGAGATCAATTTCAAATTCATAGCTTTCATATTATTGTTAGAATTTGCATACTCATATCATATCATTTCTAGATTAGCATTGCATATCAATTTCCATATTAGCATAGATTCATATCAGTTTTTCATTATTATTACATAGAAAATATCAAAAAAATAGATTAATTGCATTCAATTCATATCTAGATCAATTGCATTCAAATCCTTCATTTAGGTGTCGTCTAGGTCACTGATCTCGATAGCAATCTAAGAACATTAATCTCGCACCTACTAGAAGGTAGTAAATCGCTTGGTTAAATTAGATTTCAATTTTGCACGATTTTGATTATAGCTAACCTCTAATATTTTACTGAAGTGTTGTGTCTACAGATCAGGTACAAAATTCACACACAATATCATCTATCCATGGCAATGGAAACCTATACTTGCTTGTGATCTTGTTTATAGCCCTAGAATTGGTACACATTCTCCATTCTCCATTATTTTTTGGTGCTAATACTGCTGGTACAACACATCGACTCAGGATCTCTTGAATCAAACCCTTCTATAACAACTCATGTACTTGTCTATTCAACTCTTCACTTTCTGCTAGTGTCATTCTGTGTGCTGCCTTATTTAGCAAACTGGCTCCTGGAATTAAGTCCATCTGATGATTGATCTTCCTTACCAGTGGTAATCCATCAGGTACATTATCAGATACAATATCTTGAAACTCATTCAACAAATATGCCACTTCTATAGGTACATCTTCTACTTCCTCTTTACCATCTTTTGGAATTAAATAAAAACACACATGCTCATGCCTCATACCTTTTAGGAATTTTCTTCCATCAACAAAAGTTATTCTTTCATTACCACATACCTTTTCTTCTGTTTCCTTCAATGGCTTTAGGTTATGTCGCACTCCATCCTTTGTCAGGGAATAGGTATTCGCATGACCATCATGTACAACACACCTATCAAACTACCATGCTCTATCCAACAACATATGACATGCATCCATAGGTATGATATTACATAGTACCTCATCATGGTACCTGAAGATCTTAAACTTCACCAGGCACTGTTCACTGACCATGACTTTGTGGGTATCCTGCACCCAGGCAATCCAATATAGATGTGGGTGTTTCTCTCTCTTGAGATTCAACTTTTTCACCATCTCTTATAACACCAAATTGTCATTACTTCCACTATCGATAATCACATCACAACATTTACCTTCAAACTTGCACCTGGTGTGAAACATGCTTCTTCTTTTCTCAAGATCATTCTCCCCACTCAACATGACTCTTCTGTTAATTAGCGTTTCTCCTCTTTCAACATATTTAGAATATGATGATTTGGCATCTTCATCTACATGTGGAACTTTGGCCTGGCCTTCATTCCTCCTATCTATCCTTCCTTGGCATTGAGGACATTCATATGCCTTATGACCTTCTTCTCCATAGTGAAAACATGTTCCACAGAAGCCTCCTCTTCCAGATCCTTGTCCTCTTCCTCTCTGATCTCTATTATTCTAATCATGGAAATGATTGGAATTGTTTCCTCTCTAATTTTGACTACTACTAGCCTCATCCTTCTTTTTCGGATCTTTATTTTGGCCTCCATATGGCTATCCACCATGACCTCTTCCATTTTGTCTTCTCTCAAACTTCTTGCTCAACTTTTCCTCTACTTTTAGGGAAAACTAGTATGCCTCTTCAATATTGTTCATTCCAATCAAATTCAATTCCTCTTGAATGCTCAACCTCAACCCATTAAGGCAATGAGAAAATTTCTCCTTATCATCTTCTGCATGGCCTATTCTGATGAGGATTCAATAGAACTCCTTTGTATACTCCTAAACAAATCTTCCTGCTTGCTTCAAACTTTGCATTTTCTTCAGTAGGTCAAGCTCATAATCAATAGGAATGAACTATCACTTTAATTTGTCCACCATTCAATCTCATCTTGTGATTTTCTCCTTTCCTCTTCTATTTCTCTCCAATTGAATCTCTTGCCACTAGATCTTTGCATGACTCTTCAGTCTGGCCTTTGCAAACTTGACCTTATCACGATCCTCAATATCTTCATACTCAAAATATTCTTCACATTCATTGATCCAGTTGATCAATTCCTCTGGGTTAAGATTTCCTAAAAAATGTAGGAACCTCAATCTTAGATCTTTTTCCGATCTTGGAAATGGCTCGAAAAAGTCTTTCTTCTTCCTGATTCACAATTTTGACTTCTCCTTTAGAATTTCCTTCTCCTTCAACCTCATCCTCACTTTCATCTTTGACATTAAGATTCATTCCTTTGTGAATCTCTTCTTGCAATGCTCACACTTGTCTCTGGAGTGCTCTAACCTTAGGTGTGACACCACCAGCTTTTCCACCACATTCCCTTCATGGAGGCATTTTTGCACTACTCGCTGAAACCCTAACCACGGTCCCAGTGCAAACTGCCTCACAGTCGGTGATCTATTTACATAGTCAGGAACTCCCACTCTAATACCACTTGATGAAGGGTGCTCCCCTTAATACCACAAACATATAACAAAAACAAAGAAACGACAACAATTTGTAAGAACAAAAAATGGGCTTCTTATTATCTCCACAAATCTGGAATTACAAATTTTAGAATTACAATATGCAAAGCCACATGGGCATTTTCCTTAAAATATTCTATAGGACAAAGCCTTGAACTATTACCTAGATCTAGCTAGATCTGCTCCTAACTACCTAAGACAGTACTACAACCTTCCTTATATAGACAATTTTTCCATTGCCTAGGAAGGTTCAAAAATTTTAGCCAATAAGGCCGACCAAACTTAGAATTATTTTATTTTACAATTTATTACATCAGAGTCAGCTCAAAACAACTTTTGAAACCCAAACAAAATTTTTGAAGGAAAATCATTTTCTGCCATTTCAGGTGACCCAACTTTCGGAGACCATAAGTCATCACCGGTTGACCTGATTTTTGAAAGGGCACAAAGCGCTCTACAAAGCCTAACTCATGCAAGCTCTAGTAAATTGAAGTTTCAACCTCATCCAGGGCCTCTAAAGCCTTTAAAACTGAGTTCAAAGTTTCTATACCCTACTGCCAATATCAAAATTTTTCAATATCTTCAAACCTAAACTTGATCTGGCGATGAAACTTTATTAATAGGTTGATATAACTATAATGAACCTCCAAGGAAGAAAATAGACCATTCTGAGCTCGAATGGAAAACTTACTAAAAATAGTAACTTTCCAAAAATAGCAGCTTTGCACAAGATAACCCTTATTGAAAAGAAACCATAAATATTTTTGGGTGATGCAAGATTTCTCTTACACCCACGATGCTCCTGCATCATTTCATCTTCCCTTATGCAATTTAATTTCATTTCAAGGTTGATTCATATATGGGGGTTTGACCAAGGCAAACCAATTTATATAACCTTTTCCCCTTATTTCTCTTTGTGCAAGAATAATTTACTAAGTTTTGGACCCAAATTTGAGAATATCAAAACCAGTTACATGATCTCTACAATTTTCATTAAATTTGGAGTTAAAAGGACAAGGATTCAATCTTCACCCTTGTCCTAGATAAGGCTGTCTAGGTGGGCCTTGTCCTCTAGGTCTGATATTTTCATAAACATTAGCTACAGGTTCTAGAGACCCATATATATAGTTACACCTGATTCTGACACCTTTGTGTCAATCAAAATCATATTTGAAGGTCTTTTTTTCCCTTTTTCTTCAAGGTAAGTCCCCTCTCGATATTTTCTTCTTGCACCTACTTTTATACATCAAATATATATTTCTTTCATCATTTATATATCAATCATATCACATGATCACACTTTATTCAATAAAGAATACCCAAATCCCCCTTTTGCCTAGATCTAGCATTAACACCCCTCTATTCTTTTTTGATTGTGTTAATCAGATTTTCTTAAGGGTGGGTTTGTATTCTAATGTATAATAGAAACTTGGTGAATTATCTATACCCTAGTATCTCTCACAATTTTATATTATATCATTGGCAACACACAAGAGGCACAATGTCAACTACAACAGATTGATCCATCATAAGTTCAAAACAAGGACCTAGCTCTAACAATGAGTCACTTTGTTTATCACTAGGAGCTAAAGATAAAATTTGTGAAAATTTAGGAGATAATTCATTATTAACATCAATAAATTCATACACACCATCAACATTATTAGAATTAACATCATTTTCATTACAAACATTGTAATCTTAATCATCAAGAGTATCTTCTTCATCTAAATAAATCACAAGAGGATCTTTGATATAAATAGAATAATCATAATGTATATTTAATTTTATTTTCTTTAGATTAAATTCCTCCCTTGGGTTATGCATAGGTTGGGAAAAGGGAATGCAGGCATTAAAAGGTGTCTTAGGAGAGGAAACATTTTGGGAAGCAAGATCATGGGCCCTAACATGATATCTATGGTGGTGATCATGAGCACAAAAGTTACATTTGGATTTGCTTAAAATTTGGTTTAGGATCCATCGACATCGGATCCTTTTCTTCTTTAGGAGGAAGAATCCAAGGAATTACACTACATTGAGTGATAAGATATGTGTAACATTGTATGATATAGGGAATGAGACTAAAGCATATAGAGGAGGAACAAAAGGTGTGGGAAGAAGTCTAGTTCTAGGAGAAGGAGATGGGGCATCCTTATGGTTTCCAAGTTCACGAATATTTTGGGCTTTGAATTTTGATAGGATAAAGAGAGATGACCTTTCTGAGGTTGAATTTGTTGAGACATGATCGGATAAAATAATTCAAGATCAAAGCTTACACAAATTTCTAAAGGCTAATAATGACTATGGGTAATGGTGATGATTTCTCCACTATGGGGATATTTCAACCACATACATCGATAGGAGACACACTAGGTTTTATAGAAGTGAATCAAGGAAGTCCAAGTTTAACTTCAAATTGATTGGAAGTTGGTATGACAAAAAAGGTGACATCTAAGGATATCTTACCTACTTCAATAGGGACAGTAATGGAACCATAGGTAGAACAACTAAAACTATTAAAAGTATTAATCATAACATCTGATTTATCATAGGAGTCTTGATGAAGGTGTCTTTTGAAATAATGCTCTTCAATTATAATATTCACCATGCAAGTAGGATCGATAATGAATCAATAAGAGGATACATCATTAATCTTCACAATAATGTAAATTGGACCATCAGGTGCCCTAATAATCTATTTAGGATCACATTTAATGCAAGATTCATGTTTTGACTTGGGTTTAGGTTTGGATTGATCAATAAGGTTAAAAACATTATTGGCCTCAATAAAGATATGACCAAAATTCATAGCCGTTCAAGAGAATCAACAACATTGGTTATAGAGGAAGGTAAAGAATAGTTAGAATCATTGTATTGAATGAATTAGAAGGTAAGGGGTTTTTGAATATTTTAAAGTTTTTATTGGAAGGGGAAATATATTAGTTTCCTTAATCATTAACACCCTCAATAATTTTGGCATTTATTTCCTTGATCATTAACACATCTTAGTATCATGACCAGGTTGACGATGGTATTGAGGCTTTGGGATCAAATAATGTAGATGTTTCATTAAATGGATCAATTGATTTAATGGGAGGAAGTTTCAAAATATTAGCATTAATCAATTTCAACATCACATTATGCAAAGATTCAGAAAGATGTGTAAAATTACGAGATAGTTCGAAAATAGATGACAAAGGAACCAAAACTTTAGTCGTTGCTACCACTTGCACATAAATATTGTTTGATAAATTGTTTATCTTGATGAAACCTTTAAGTTTTTAAAACTTTTAAAATTTTTGGGAGACAACATCACTCTTATCAATCCGAGCCATTAGATTGGAGGTCTCAAATTGGCTCATTTGGTGTTGAGAATTATGAAGCATTGCACATAGTTGGGTGAAGGAAGTAAATTTAGAAAAAAGTATCTTATATCTAATGTCTTTTTGTAAATTATAAATGAAAATATGTTGAAAATTGATATCATGGAAAGGATACAAAATTTGAGTATGCAAATGTTTAAATCTACCAATGAAATCAGTTACTTTTTCTTTAACAACTTGTTTACAATGCACCAAATCAGTCAAATAAATTTTAGGACCAATATTATTTTGAAAATGTTGAATGAAAGAACTAACAAGTTTTTAAAATGAGTCAATTGAATGAGGCAATAAAAAATAGAATTGTTAGAATATGAAAAGATTATTAACCCAAAAAACTAGTGCAAAGAATAGATATCTAAACTATGAATACAAATGATATGAAATCAAAATAACAACACAGAGTTAGTCTCCAAGAGAGTAATGAAAATTATAGAAGCAAAATAACATTAAGAGGATGCAAAAGCAAGAGATATGAAATACAATCCAAGTAGCATGCTTATATAGACTATGAGGAGGGAGGAGGTGGCAACACCGACCAATGAGGAGCAACCATTTATCAGACTAAAGATAGAAAATTATCTTCCCAAGATAGCTAAATAATGCTCACATGTAGGAAGGTGACACCTCGTAACCAATCACCTAATAAGACATGCTTTATTAACCTAAGAGAGATTAATAAAAGTGTAGGAAAAACCTAATAATATAGGGAAAAATAAATAACCCACTATGAAATAAAAACCTACACTAACAACCCCCCATAAGTGAAGCTTAGGTGGATGTATAAATAGGTCCGGAGAAATCAAGCCTAATGAGGTACCTATGTACATAAATTTCCCCCCACAAAAGAGAGAAAATCCCCTCCCCCCCACCAAAATAGAGAGAGAAGGGACCCCCCAAAAGTAGAGAGAGACAAGACTTCGAGTGAGAGGAAGAAACCCCCCAGAAGATGAAGCATCTTGCACCCCCAACAAAGCTCGCAAATGAAGGAACTTTCTCTCAATGAAGGGTTTTGTGAAGATATCAATAACCTGGTCAAAATTTGGACAATAGAGAAGGTCAATGATGTGGCCATAAATGAGCTCTTGGATGTAGTACATGTGGACCTCTATGTGTTTGGTTTGTTGATGATGGACTAGATTCCCCTGAGATTTGAATGGCACTCTAGTTGTCACAAAATATGACCGATGACTATCTAATATAGATACCAAACTTGATGAGAAGATTTTGAAGCCAAATAGTGTCAGTGGCGGCATTCACAACCCCTAATACTCAGCCTCTGTAGAAGATAGATCAATAGCAGACTACTTCTTTCTCGATCAATAAACAAGACTTGAGCCAAGTGAGAAAATGTAACCCAAAGTAGACTTGCGATCCTAAGAATCACCCACCCAATTTGAATCTATGTAGCCCACCAAGTCACGCTCAATACCTACTACGTAGTCAATCCCAAAACTATGAGAAGCCTGAATGTAGTGAAGATTCCACTTGGTTACTTTCCAGTGCAACGCATGAGGCTCTTGCATGAATTGAGAGACCATGCCTACAACATATGAGATGTCGGGTCTTGTATGAGTCATATAAATGAGACTCCCAACAAGCTATAGGTACAAAGTACCATCAAAAAGTGGAGAAGAACAATGAGGCTCAAGTTTGACTCTAGAAAGAAAGGGAGTTGTAGAAGGATTACAATCAACCATATGAAACCTTGAGAGAAATCTAGGGCATACTTGGACACAGTGATGGTGATTCCAAAAGAAGACCGAAGGATCTCAATCTTGAGAAAGTAATACAACAAGCCCAAGTCAGTCATCAAAAACCTATCATGAAGGGCAATTTTGACAGCCCCAATGGTGGTTGAATAACTCACTGTAATTAATAAGTCATCAACATACAAAACCAAAAATAGGAGTGAATCATCCTACTATAGAATATAGACATTGGGATTAGAATGACACTGAGTGAACCCAACTGATAGAAGGAAGGAGTCCATCTTGGCATACCAGGACCGAGGAGCCTATTTGAGGCCATAGAGAGACTCCTGAAGATGACACACAAGTGAAGAATCCTAAAGGAATTGCTATGGTTTCTCCATGTAGATCTCCTCCTAAAGTTTACTATGAATAAAATAACTCTTCACATCCATCTAATGTACTTCCCAATGATTAGTTGTATTAATGGAAAGAACCAGTAAAATGTAATTCATTTATGCAACTGGCATAAAATTCTTAAAGTAATCAATCCTAGGAACCTAGGAGAATCCTTTGGTGACCAAGCAAGCCTTATGCTTGTCAAAGGACCCATCTGCGGTAAATTTTGTTTGATAGACCCACTTGCATTGAAAATTTTTTCTTCCCTTAGGAAGACAGACAAGATCCCAAGTGTTGTTCCTCATCAAGGAACTATACTCCTCCTGCATAATTGAATCCCACTCAGGAATACCACAAGCCTCATGAAAAGACCGTGGATCTAAGGTAGTAGAAATGAAGATATGTGGAGCATCTTGGAACTATGAACAAGTCTTCTTGGTGTCTGATGGATCCCCAACCCAATTACCTACATACTACAAGGTCTATCTAGCCCAAAGTGGACTAGAGGATGGAGAATCTAGAGGAGAATCATCAACCTTTGAATGATGACTAGGAGAGGAAGGAGGCTAGTCATCTGAATCACTCTTTGCATCATAAGTGGAGGTAGAAGATTGCTCAAGTGAATTTGACTCATTATAATATTTTTCATGTATCCCAAGTAACTCCAATGTCAAAGTATAAGGATTTGGAGAAGTGATAAAAGGTGAGCTCGAAGAGCCCTCCTCAAACTGAACACTCCTCTCAATGAACAATTCATGTGTAGTGGGGTGGAGCAATCAATAACCCTTCACACTATTAGGATAACCTAAAAATATGCAAGGTTTGCTTTGCAGATCCAAGGCCTTGCATTTCTCTACAGGAATGTGGTCCCATGCAAGAGAACCAAAAACTTGAAAGTGCTTAACTGATGGTTTTCAACCGCTACACGATTCAAAAGGAATGACTCCCTTCAAGGCTCGATGAGTAAAATGGTTCTAGATATAACATGCTCATTTAATGGCCTCTTCCCAATACTATGGTGTAAGAGATCTAGATTGAATCACATAGTTCACCATTTCCTTCAAGGACCTATTCTTTTGTTTTGAAACATCATTCTGTTGAGGATTGTATGGAACTGAATGTTGTAAATCAATCCACTCTGAAGTGCAATACCTCTCAAATCGATGGTTGACATACTCACCACCATTTTCAGTGCACAAAAAATTGATGGCTTTCCCAGATTGCTTCTCTAAAAAAGTTTTGAAGTCCTGAAAATGATCAAATACCTCTAACTTTTGTTTGAGAAAGTACACCCAAGTATATCGAGAAATGTCATAAATGAATGTGAGGACATATCGGGTCCTGCTAAAAGAAGGATGCTGAAATGGACCAGCTAAATCTCTGTGAACTAACTCCAGTATTTGTGAATCTCTCTATGCCTTACCTTTGTAAAAATTTTCCTTAGGATTCTTACCAAGAATGCAACCTTGGTAAACACCACTTGAAAAATGAATTGAAGGAAACCCCGTGACCATGCTCTACTAGTTGAGCTACTGCAAGTAGTAGAAATTTAAATGGCCAAACCATTCATGCCATAATCTACTCACATAATTAGAATGAGTGAGAAAAATAATCGAAGAAGGATTAGGAACAAAGTGAGAAAATAGAGAGAGCCATGACTGATGATCTTCTCTCCCAACTGCAGCTGTAGAACTACTATGTAACTCACAAATTTCCACTGAATTAGGAGTGAAATCAACCCATTTGCATGAACCTATGTGAGTGATCTGGTATATAGATAGGAGATTATTTGATAATAAGGGCACACAAAGAACATAATGGAATGTGCCATCCCCAACATTAACATACCCTCTCCCACACACCTCAACATGAGTGTTGTCACCCATAAAAATAGAAGGCATAGAACACGGCTCCAAAGATACAATTTCTTCCTTAGATGAAGCCATGTGGTACAAAGCACCTAAATCAAGAACCCGGGTGGATGGTGAAGAAATAATTTCAACAAGGGCCTTGCTCTTTCCTTTCCCCTTGCTATTTTATTTTTCCTTGTTAGACCCCTCATTAGAACTCTATTTGATAGACTCAACAACACTGATATTATTCTTCTCAAGAATGTGTGTCAAGTGATCAATTTTTTTCTTTAGACATTTATGTTCATCATGACCAGGTCTTTTACAATAGGCACAATGTACCGTATCTTTCTTAGGCTTGTCACCCTTGGAAGATTGGGTCTCATTAGTTTCTTTTGAAGAAACTGATATCTAATCCTTCTCCTTGCTATTCTTTTGTTTCTTATCCTTACTATTGTTATTACTACTTTGTCCTTTTTGTTCTTTTGTGCCTTGGTTGGCATCCAAAGTATGTGACTTAGAGGACTTAAGAGTGCCCATCTAGATTAGCTTGTCCTGAGTGATATTGACAACAAAATCATTGAAAGATGGCATAACAAATTGAGTACCAAGTGCACCCTTAGTAGCATAGAAGGTAGAAACAAACACAAAATATTCTGAACTTAGTTTAGAGAGAATACTAAGAATCAATTGTTCATCTTTCTTTTCAATTCCACATTATTTTAACTATAGCCTTAGTGATTTCAATTTAGTGAAGAGGTCCTGAATTGTGTTGAAATTGCCCTAACTTAAACTAATTAGTTCATTCTCCAGCATATGACCCCTCATTGAATCTTGTGTGCCAAATAGTGTTTCTATCTTTGTCCATATTTCATTTGGTGTATTCAAAGACTCAACGTGAAAGGGAAAATAAGGAGAAACAAACAAACATAATGTTCCATATGCCTCATGACATTTGTTAAACTCCTTAAGTTTATCTTCATCTTTAGCAGGTTCAGTTTCAAGTCTCGTAGTTATCCTATTTAATCTAGCTTTCCTTAAGTAAATTGTCATGCATGATTTCCACTTAAAGTAATTGTATGGAGTTAGGATGGGCACATTTTTTTGATCCATGATGAAGAAATGCAAGGAAGAAATGCTGAAAAGAAGAGAACCCAACCAAGACAAACCCCCATTTTCACTCAATTTAAAGGCTCCCCCCAAGAAAATATGTTTTGGCACTTTATATTAGTGCATTTAGAACTACCACTAGCAATAAATACTAAGTGGTCTTGATTTCAATGTATTACAAAACCCTCACAAAGAGAAAATATTGAAAATACAATTTTGGAACAATATTCAAAGAAATAAACATAACCACTATGATCTACTAAAAAAATCATGCACTTTCAAAAAAAGAATCATCTCGATACGAGGTCATATGAGAAAGTTATGATCCTCTAAAGTTCCCAAAATAAGAACTCTATAATGTCACAAATAAGAATCTGCAATTTCTAAAAAATCTCAGCATCAAAATAAAAAAACATCTGCACTAGTGCATAGAGAATGAAAAAATAGCCAAAATAAAAATAAAAATAAAATCATGAGAAACATAGTTCATGTTTAGGTTTAGAAATACCACCCCAACTCAAGCATTAGGGCTACATAGTATTTCTATCCTAACAATGGAAACCTCCTCGAGTTGTGGGTGGACTCTGATTAAGGAGGAGTCTCTAGATTCTAGGTTGGTTCCTATTTGATATGGAATATCACCTCTTGATTGAAAAATTAATGGGAAAAGGGAAAAGGAACTTTAAAACTGAAGGGCAATAGGGGTGATACACCAAAAATGAATCAAATTTTGATTGGAAGATAAAATAGTAATCCCAACTCATACACTAAAAGCTTGATAGTTTGAATCACTGATCAACATATAGGCTAAAAGATCTGACTACTAGGGTTGAACCACAAATAGCTTAACTAGTCAACAAACATACATATTCTTTATGAGGTTTGAATTATTTCTCACCTTAAGAAGGAATAGGAATACATTCACTTCTCTTGGATAACAAAAGAATAAATGCTTGCAAAGAAAGACGACAACATGATCTTGAAAATGAAAACTCAAAATATATGGGCCAATGAATCATATGCTTTATTCTCCTCAAAATTTGACAAAAAGGTTACAAACAAGAATAATATGGCATCAAGGAACAATAAGCTCACTTTCAGCCTTCTCTCCAAAATCTGCAACCCCTAAAACTAAAAAACTAAATCCATTATGAAGCCCTCCAAGCTTGAATTCAAAAATCCAGGACTCCTAAAAAGTACTCTTGGAACAACTCAAAACTAGCTATAAAATAGCCTCCAACATTGGCTCCAAATCAAGCCCTAAATATAAGCCTACAAATATGCAACTAAACCCCAAATCAACCCCTAATGTTGGTAATTTAAAATTAAATCTTTAAAAGATATTACCAACATAAATTACAATCAAATTGAAGCCTAATTTAAATAACCATGCCCCTATAACTTGGACTTAAATCTAAAGACCAATCTCATAATACAATCCATAAACTTTGAATACATTCATTGGTATGGGCACATGTGGCATTTCTCACTCTAAGGATTGACTGTCATTTGTACTTTGTAGTTAATGGCATTTAATCCTCTAGAACTCCTTGATTTTTGAGTTTAATCTTGCATTTTGGGGAAAAAATGGAAAGGTAAAACCCTAAACCATGGTGGTTTCATATTATCTTTTTCTGTATCCGCCCTCATGATCAAGCTCTTCTCTACAAAGTGGAGGTTACTGGAGTTGTGATTTCTATTTGAGCTTGTGACTGTGGCTTGAACAATGGCTTGGGGTTTGACTGGAAGAACTCGGTATTGATTTTTGAGTAGTAAACTCAAGCTTGTAACTCATAGGCTCTTGATGACTGGAATTTGTGCTGTTATTGTTTGAACTCAAGCTTTGAATGGCTAGAGTATCACTTTAGATTTTGAATGATAGTTAGGGATTTGTTATCTGAAAGCATTTGGGACTCCATCTCTCTATTAAAATAAGTAAACCATGCTCTTTTCCTATGCTTAACTGGAACATGCCAAATTCATTTTTTGAAAGTTGAATTTACTCATTTCTTTGTCTTGCGTAGAGATTTCTAATAATTTACTCAAAAAAGCATGTTAACTTCACTTTTAAATGCTTCTCCCTGTGGCTTAGATGCTAAAGTCAATGAATTGTTGTGATACTGCACACTAGCTATCTACAACTTAGTTTTAGTTGTACCCAGCTATTGATTTTTGGGTTTTCATTATATGCAATGTTCTCTAGACTTTACTCACTGTAGACACATTTACTTGCATTTTGAATTGTTCTTGCTCTTGTTTTTTAACATAAAACAATTGGCATTCTATAATCTCTTGTCTTTGAAGATGTGCTCAAGCCATCTAAAATTTCAGCCATTTGATCTTTATTATCTAAAGATAATAGTGATAGTGACCATATTGTAACTACTGTATTAATATTGCTACTTGTCTTTGATATATTCAGTCACGTACCATTGCTTGTAATCCATTCTTCACATTGCTTGACACTTTGTTTTTGAAGCTTGATAAGCTCAATTTTTACTAGTAGCTAAGCCCTCTTATCTTGTCCTTGACTTGGCTTTGCTAGCATTTGGATATGAACCTGAGCTGTGACCTGTTGAAGGCTCAGTTCTTGACTTAGAAGAATCATGACTAGAAGCTAACATTGGGGTTTTGACTTGAAATAACTCAGGATGGAAACGTAGGGACTTGAGCTTCCTTTAAAACTACTACTTTGTCTTGAATATGAGCCTTGTTCACTGGCTGGAACACATGAACTTGAAAACTTCATCTTTAATTGCATCTCCCTTTCTTTGTGAATGTAATCATGCTGAAATTTTTATTCTTCATTACTTATTCAAATTGATTTCATTATTTTCTAGCTACTTGTGAGTGAATATTATTTGCTGATAGTTTACTTTGTATGGTTGAAAGCTTTGAGCCATTTGGAACTTCATTTACATTTTACTAGCATGTTGATTAACCATTATCAACTGAAACTTGATTTCCCCTTAGCTGTAAGCTTCACCGTAGATGTTCAAATAGTGAACATGTCTTTTGAAAACTTACCAAATTCTTAGCTTGGTTTGATAGTGTATTATTGGACCTTTTCCACTGTTCAATTAACCTCCTTACAATGCATTTTCTCCCTCTGTGCCATCATCTTCTGAATTCATCTTTTATTGTCACCAGCTATCTTAAGCCTTGTCCACTTTGCTATCTCTACATTATACTTTGATCTCTGTTACTGTTAAGTTGTAATCCATTTGACAAGTGCATCAACTGTACACATCTACTGGAAAATAATAATAATAAATGCATTGAACTATTTTCATTTTTTTGACCATAACATTTACTATAAATATTTGAATAGTGAGCATATTTGTTGGATTTATACTTTGCAATACTCTTGATACTTTGTATTTGGCTATGTCTCTACTCTTCATTTTGGCTAGAAATAACCAGAGACCCATCAAAGTGAATTTCTTGTATGTTGCAACAATAAAAATTCTTGTGCTTCCTTTAATCTTCTAAAGCATCTTTATGTTATAAAAAAAGCATGAATGTCCCTTTTCTGGTGATAAAATTGTAACATCAGCAATAAAATCTATTTATGAGGTTCCAACACGGGCTTGTGAGACCCATAAATAGATTTCAGTGACCTTGAATGTGATATTTCAACATCTATTTAGCATATGAATGACATTTGAACAACACACTGCATCTTCCCTTTTATGACTGCCATAAGAACTAGTCTTATTTGAACAAATGCATTTACTATGTTTACTTTAAAACAACATCAAAACAAGTATATTACATTAGGTTAGTGAACATGACCAAATGGTCAAATTTGTGCAATAATTGGTCAACTAGCATGTTCACTAACCTAATGCTATACTAATGTCCTGAAAAAGGTTTCTCAGCTTTAAAACTAAGTTCCTTTGATTCAGACATCTAGTTTATAATGAAAACATGCATAATAATGGCCACTAATAGTAAAAGGTTTCATAAAATTATGTCCCTTTAATACTACTTTTCAGTTTATGTGTATGCACATGTTCTTATTGCATTTGGATACCATATAGATATAGGTGCAACTCTAAAAGATTCTGATTGTTGTATGATGTTTCATTCTTATGCATTTCTTAGATCCAATTGGATCTAACAAATTTTCTCACCATGATGTAGGATGAACCCCTAAAGACCTATAACTTGACACATGAAGACTCAGATAGAGGAATGAAGGAATTGGACCAGACATGACAACCAACTCCTGATATGCAAATGACTATTAAAGGCAATGCAAAGGACCTACTCATACCTCTATCTCATCTTTCTATTCTATCCTTTGTACCATGAAATATGAATTATGAAAGAACATTTGTAAATTATATTCAGTTTGAATGATAATGTAAGGATCAATTATAAATTTGAAAATTTTGACATGTGATCAATACTTAGAGTACAAATAAAAATTGGTATGAATGCAATTAGAAAATTTTAATCCACATTCCTTGAATTATAGTGTTAAATGGAATAACCTCCATGCACCCTTTTCCTATTTGTGTCTATTATTCTGCATGCTGAAATTTAGGGTAATAATTTTGGTGACTTCTACTGGATGTCTGCCTACTAGACATGAACTCTTGACCTTATCATTGGGAAATGGAACATCCATGAATGCAATCTTATTGAAATAAAAATGCACCTATGCTAAGATTCATGCAACCTAAAGACCTAGTGTAGACTGCACTTATTAAAATGAAAACCTAAACTAACCTACTTTAACCAGCTTGAAGCCTGGTTAAACAAAACCATTCACTAATTGTGAAAAATAACTTCCCATCCTTTTCAGCTTATAATAATCAACATGCTTCTGGAAAGCCATCACAAGATGAACATAAGAGATATATACGATCATTTTCTTGAGAAGGATCTGATTGATAAAGATCTTACTTGATCTAGCTGATTTAAAACACCATCATTCTGAAGAAAACCAGCAACCATCAACATTTTATGAAGATCCAAAAAGACTTTACTTGGTCATTCAAACTTATTGGGACAACAAGCTGCTTTGATTCATTCTCAGCTTCACCTTTTAGGAGAGCACCATATTGAGGTGCTAGCATAACTGGAACTTCCTTGCTGACCTCCATCCTTTCCAAATGCCTAATAGGACATCCTTGAGTGGTAGTGAATTTGGAGCTCTCCTTGATATACCCAGGTTCCTGAGAAATCACTTTAGTTTGATAAGCTTCCTCTTTATGCTGGCCAGAAATGACTACCTCTTGTAGCTTGTGGGTACTTTCCGGAAGCGTGGGCTTGTCATCAAGATGTGAGAAAAATTGCTCCAACTCATCCCAAAAATGATCTTCTTCTTCATCTTCCTTACTCTTTTGTAGGAGAAGCATTTTCTTATGAACACAATTATTCTAATTTGCTGATATCTTCCTTGTCTTGTCTTGTTCAGAAAGATCCTCTATTAGCTTATCAACAACCTTATGTTCAATAGTCTCTTTTTCTTGTTCCAGCTAAAGACACTTCTCAATATGAAGTTGATAACCTTTCTTATATGTTTCAGCTATAGAAGCTAGGATCCTTATCTTCTTTTCCTAATCTTGAAGTTCTTTCTCATGGCTTTCCTTCTGAACTTTTAATTTTGTTTGCTTATCTTCTTAAAATTTTTCATGAAACTCCTAATGAGCTCTTATTTCCTTTCCTTTTTCTAACTAAAATTTAAGGCCTATGTTAAACTTAGCGACTATCAGCTCTTGTTTTTGTTGAATCTCCTTTTCATAAACATCCTTCTGAGCATCTAGCTCTTCCTCTTGAAGCTTCTTCTGTACTTCCAACCCTCCTGCAAGCTTAGCCTCATTTCTCTTATATTGCTCCACCAAATATCTCTTATAATCTTGATCCTATTGAGTCAATGCTTCTTGTTGCTGGATATGGGCTTGATAAGCAAACTCCTCTTGCTGCCTCTTCATGTGATCGATCTGCATAAGAAAATCCTGCAACATACTTGTAGTATCTATTTTATGATTCATTAAAAGCCTGAGTAGATGAAGGCTCATTGAATACATGTCAAAATTGATGACCTTGATAGGATTGAAAATGATTTTTTTGAACAAAATCCTCTTGAAATGATGGAAAACTTGGAAAATGACCATCTGGGTAAGCATATCCTCCTTGAAAAATTGACATCTTTATTCATCTGAAAGGTTGGAAATCATAAAATAAAACAATTTGAAACATACCAGCTCTTCTCCTTTTGAAATAGTTGACTTTTCTCCACAGAATCAAAAAACATGTGAAATGTGACCTCTTTCAAAGTCTGATTCCTACTGATAGCACACCAGAACTAGCAAGTAATACAATGTAATTTGACCAGTTCGTTGAAGAATGGGGCCCACCGGGCATGCCAAAAATTGTTTAGGTTTAGAAATACCACCCCAACTTAGGCATTAGGGCTACATAATATTTCTATCCTAACAATGGAAACCTCCTCGAGTTGTGGGCGGACTCTAATTGAGGAGGAGTCTCCGGATTCTAGGCCGGTTCCTATTCAATATGGAATATCACCTCCTGATTGAAAACTTGATCGGAGAAGGAAAAAGGAACTTTAAAATTGAAGGGAAATATGGGTGATACACCAAAAATGAATCAAATTCTAATTGGAAGATAAAACAGTAATCCCAACTCATACACTAAAAGCTTGACAGTTTGAATCATTAATCAACATATAGGCTAAAAGTTATCACTACTAGGGTTGAACCACAAATAGCTTAACCAGTCAAAAAACATACATATTCTTTATGAGGTTTGAATTATTGCTCACCTTGAGAAGGAATAGGAATACATTCACTTCTCTTGGATAAAAAAAGAATAAATGCTTGCAAAGAAAGATGACAACAAGATCCTGAAAATCAAAACTCAAAATATATGGGCCAATGAATCATATGCTTTATTCTCCTCAAAATATGACAAAAAGGTTACAAAAAAGAACAATATGGCATCAAGGAACAATAATCTCACTTTCAGCCTTCTCTCCAAAATTTGCAACCCCTAAAACTGAAAAACTAACTCCATTATGAAGCACTCCAAGCCTAAATTCAAAAATCTAGGACTCCTAAAAAATACCCCTAGAAAAGTTCAAAACTAGCTATAAAATAGCCTTCAACATTGGCTCTAAATCAAGCCCTAAATATAAGCCTACAAATATGCCACTAAACACCCAAATCAACCCCTAATATTTGTAATTTAAAATTAAATCTTTAAAAGATATTACCAACATAAATTACAATCAAATTGAAGCCTAATTTAAGTAACCATGCCCCTATAACTTGGACTTAAATCTAAAGACCAATTTCATAATACAATCCACAAAATTTGAAGACATCCGCTGGTATGGGCACAGGTGGCATTGGTCACTCCAAGACTTGATTGTCATTTGTACTCTATAGTTAATGGCATTTAATCCTCTGGAACTCCTTGATTTTCGAGTTTAATCTTGCATTTTGGGGAAAAAATGGAAAGGTAAAACCCTAATCCATGGCGGCTTTAGATTATATTTCTTTGTATCTGCCCTCATGATCTGGCTTTGCTCTACAAAGTGGAGGTTATAATGGAGTTGTGATTTCTATTTGAGCTTGTGACTATGGCTTGAACAACGGCTCGAGGTTTGACTGGAAGAACTCAGTATTGATTTTTTAGTAGTAAAATCAAGCTTGTAACTCATGGGCTCTTGATCACTGGAATTTGTGCTATTTATTGTTTGAACTCGAGCTTTGAATGGCTAGAGTATCACTTTGTCTTTTGACTGACAGTTAGGGCTTTGTTATCTGAAAGTGTTTGGGACTCCATCTCTCCGTTAAGATAAGTAAACCATGCTCTTTTCCTATGCTTAACTGGAACATGCCAAATTCATTTTTTGAAAGCTAAATTTACTCATTTCTTTGTCTTGCATAGATATTTCTAATAATTTACTCAAAAAAGCACGTTAACTTCACTTTTAAATGCTTCTCCCTATGGCTTAGATGCTGAAGTCAATGAATTGTTGTGATACTCCACACCAACTATCTACAACTTGATTTTCGTTGTACCCAGCTATTGATTTTTAGGTTTTCATTATATGCAATGTTCTCTGGACTTTACTCACTATAGACACATTTACTTGCATTTTGAATTGTTCTTGCTCTTGTTTTTTACATAAAATAGTTGGCATGCTATAATCTCTGGTCTTTGAAGATGTGCTCAAGTCATCTAAAATTTCAGCCATTTAATATTTATTATCTAAAGATAATAATGACAGTGACCATATTGTAATTGCTATATTAACACTACTACTTGTCTTTGATATATTCAGTCACGTACCATTGCTTGTAATCCATTCTTCACATTGCTTGGCACTTTGTTTTTAAAGCTTGATAAGCTCAGTTTTTACTAGTAGCTGAGTGTTAGGAATGAATGCTAAAGTGTTTGGCACCCATTCTATAGCAGTTGTTGTTGCATTCATGACTATGATTGTCATTGATGTCAACATAGTGTTTTACCGAAGACTTGCAGAGAAGTAGACAATGTTTTGATTAGCGCACATGGGATATTATAGTTGGAGCTATGTAACATTGAGGATATACTCTTTGATATGTTATATGTCTATGGTTAAGAGTGCATATAGTAATTCTTTTATTCATAAAAGTTATGATCATTTTGGTGGAAGCAGTATTCAGGCAGTGTTCCTGAGTAGCAGTTTTTGGCAAACAGATGATATCTCCTAATTGGGATGGAATCTAGTTTTGCGTAGTTAAAGGGAAGTTAGAGACACATTGATAGTGACATGGATGGTAGTGCAAACTTTGAAGTCATATGACTGAAGATTTATTATATTTGGAAGCCGACAGTTTTATGTAATTTTGGTGTAGCGTGTGGAATATTTTATTTTGTAATTGTGTGCCAACTCATTTGTAATTATATGAGTGTGGTATAAAGGAAGGAATGTTTTCCTTGTTGATATATAGATAGAGAGTGAGAGTGGTTGATTATGAAGTTGTGAAAGTAAATTGTGAAGGAAGACATGCGAAGTATAGAGATCTGAGATTGAGATCTGATGTAGCAGTGAGTGTGGTTTGGCACAGTCAGAGAAAAGGTATAATATTATTCTATTGAATAATGCAAAGATTATTTGGAAAATGAGTTCAATGATCTTACCCTAAAGTTGTTTGGGCAGTGGGTCCTTCTGTCTTCTATAACTCTTAACAGGATTAGAATCTTTTAACAGGGATTCAAAATCTCCTAACAGGGATTTATATGTACCGAATGTATTTCATAAGACTCCTAATAGAGTCCATCCTTTCACAAGGAATATTCATATTAGTGCATCTTTTGTGGGCATCATTCCCAGTGGGGTTTACTCTTTGATCAAGAGGTTCCCTAGTCAACATATCTTGTGTTATTGTGTAATTGTGTATGAATATCTTTCTATGGTTGGTAATTATATTGCTTATATGGTTTAATGCTGTTGAAGATGATAAAAATTATAATTATCTGATAACTGATTCACCCCCCCTCTCAATTATCTTGGTGGACTTTACTTTCTAACAATTGGTATTAGAGAAGCAAGTCCTTGAAAGAGAATTTTAATAGCTTAAGGAGATCCATGGCGAATTTTAGGAAAGAAAGCCCTAAGTTTGATGGAGTAAATTTTGACAGCTGGAAAGAAAAGATGAAGACACATCTACTATGTTTAGGACCAGGTTATTGGTTGACTAGAAAGAATGATAAGACTATCATTTGAGAAGATGATCTTGAAACATGCTCTAATGATGAGAGAGATCTATTCATGTGTAACATACTTGCAAGAGAAGCACTTTTGACAGCACTTTCAGAGAATGAATATAGTCAGGTAAAATGTTTGAAAAAGTCTCATGAAATTTGGAAAGCTTTGCACTCTACTTTTGAAGGTGATGAACATGCAAAAAGAGTTAGATTACATAATTGGATATGTGCATTTGAAGATATAAGAATGTTGGAAGATGAATCTATTAGAAGCTATATTGGTAGAATGTCAGAAATTGTTGTAGGGATAAAATCTTGTGGAGGAACAAAGATAGAGAATGAAGTGATATGGAAAATTCTGAGGACATTAACTCCTATATTTAAGAAAACAACACAGATGATTGAATAAGTTATACCTTGTACTATGAAATTTACAAGAGAGACTCTTCTTAGAAGATTGGAAGCAGCAGAGATGAACCTGAGGTTATCAGGAGACTTACCTAGAATGGAGACAACATTTAGTGCTCTTAGTGTTCACCCTACATTATCAAGAAGCATTAGTGTGATCGGAGATTATGTTGGCAGCAACAGATCTAGAAATGAAAAAAGACAAGAAGATTGAAGAGGGTATTGCCTTGCTTGTGAAAAGAGAACCAGACAGTAAGAAATTTTTTAAATGTTGGACTTGTCAAGAATATGGTCATTTTGTATCTAAATGTCCTAAGAGAGTTAAGAAGTATAGAAATAATTTCAAGCCTAGAAGATCTAAGGAATGTTATTATGCTAATGATGAAGACCTTGAAGCTAGTATTGAAAGAACTTTAAGTGAAAGTGATACTGAGAATAATGATGAAATAGGATTTGTAGCAATTAAAGAAGAAAATTCTGAAACTAATGTTAAGGAAGAAAAAACCTTAGTTTCCCAAGTTGAAAAGAAAGTTGTTTAGATTATAGATAGTGGTTGTTCACATCATATGACTGGAGATATGAAAAAGTTCATAAAGTTTAACAATTATGATGGAGTTGTTAGAGTTGGTAACAATGCACCTTGTTTGATTAAAGGTATAGGATCTATTACTCTTGATGGAAAGACTAATACTGATGATGTTTACTTTGTGGATGGATTAAAACATAATCTTTTGAGTGTTGGACAGTTAGTTGATAAGGGATATCAAGTTTGGTTTACTGAGAAAACTTGTGTGATAAAGGATAAGGATGGAAATCTGATTGGAACAGGATCTAGAACTAGAGGTAATGTATTTCAGTTGAATCCTACTGAAATGACATGTTTGATTAGTGAGATTGATGACAGTTGGTTATGGCATAGAAGGTTTTGTCATATAAACTTTGATAATATTGTGAAAGTAAGTACTACTCTTGTAGTAAGGGATTTGCCTAAAATTATGAAGCTTACTAACATGATTTGCAAAGAATGTGTGATGGCTAAGCAGAAGAGAAGTTCATTTTCTAGTAAGAAGTTCACATCAGTAGAGAAGTTGGAGATTGTTCATACAGACTTGAGTGGTCCTACCAGGACTAGAGGATTCTATGGAGAAAGGTATTTTATGATTCTTGTTGATGATTTTACAAGGATGATGTGGATTGCATTTCTGAAAGAAAAATCTAAAGCATTTGATAAGTTTAAGATCATTAAGAAAAAAGTTGAGAATGAATTTGGAATGAAGATTAAATGTTTGAGATCTGATAGATGTGGTGAATTTACTTCTAGAGAGTTTAACACTTTTTGTGAAGTGAATGGTATTAATAGACAGTTTTCAGCCCCTAGAACACCTGAACAAAATGGTATTGCAAAAAGAAGAAATAGATCAGTTACTAAAGTAGCAAGAGCTATGTTATTTGAAAATGATTTAGCGAAGACATTTTGGAGAGAAGCAATGAATACAGTAGTATATACAATGAACAGAGTACAAATCAGAGTAGACACATATAAGACACCTTATGAATTATGGTTTGGACATGCACCCTCAGTTAAGTATTTTAGAATTTTTGGAAGCAAATTTTATATAAAGAGAGATGATGATATTGGAAAGTTTGATCCTAGAAGTGATGAAGGTATTTTTCTTGGATATTCTTTGAAGAGAAAAGCATATAGATGTTATAATAAGAGAACTAAAACTATTGTTGAGAGCGCAAATGTTAAAGTTGATGAAAATTTCAAAATTTAGGAAAGAATGCTTGATTATGAATCTGATGAAGAAGCTCATCCTAAGCCTAACACTAAAACTATTGAATTATTCTATGAAACTGATACTGAATTGTTGAATGAAAGTCATGCTAAAGAAACTAGAGAGGAATCTAGAGAATAATCTGTAGTTGAAGCAATATTTGAGACTATGACACCAAACAAGTATTTATCAAGACATCATCCTATTGAACAAGTTATTGGAAGTTTGGACAGAGGAGTTTTGACTTGGAATAAGGTACATTTATGTTTGATTTCTCAAATTGAACCTAAATCTACTAGTGAAGCTTGTGAAGATGAACATTGGATTAATTCTATGAGAGAAGAACTAGATCAGATAGAAAAGAACAAGACATGGGAATTGGTCCCTAGACCTAAAGACAAGAATGTGATTGGAACTAAATGGGTATTCAGAAAAAAGATGAATGTACAAGGAGAAGTTGTAAGAAACAAAGCAAGATTGGTATGTAAGGGATACTCATAGCAAGAAGGAATTGACTATGAAGAAACTTTTGCACCAATAGCAAGAATTGAAGCAGTAAGAATGTTTTTGGCCTATGCAGCTTTTAAGAAATTCAAAGTGTATTAGATGGATGTGAAATTAACATTTCTAAATGGAGAATTGGAAGAAGAAGTCTACATTGAGCAGCCTGAAGGTTTTCCTTTGACTCAAGAAGGAGACATGGTATGTAAACTAAAGAAAGCACTATATGGACTAAAGCAAGGACCTAGAACTTGGTATGCAAGACTGGATAAGTATTTGTTAAAGTTGAGATTTGCTAAAGGAACAGTTGATAGCAATCTATACACAAAAGAAATTGAAAATGGTTTGTTGATTATAGTTATTTTTGTTGATGACATTATTTTTGGAGGAGAAGATGAGGCTAGTGACAAATTTGTTGATGAAATGAAGACTGAATTTGAAATGAGTATGATTGGTGAGATGAAATACTTTTTGAGATTATAGATAACACAAAACAATGATGGTATCTTTGTAAGTCAGACAAAGTACTTGAATGATTTTCTAAAAAGATTTGGAATGGAGGACTATAAACTAGTTGGAACACCTATGGTAACCGGACATAAGTTATCTAGCATAGATGAAACACCGGTAGTTGAGAAGAAGAAATACAAATCCATGATTGGAGGATTGTAGTATTTGACACACACAAGACCAGATATAGCACATTTAGTTGGAATTGTAGCAAGATTTCAAGTTGAACCTAGAGAATCACATTATGTAGCAGTAAAGAGGATACTGAGATATTTAAGAGACACAATGGACTATGGATTGTGGTATGAAAAATATGATGATTTTACCCTATGTGCATATAAAGATGCTGATTGGGGAGGTAGTGTTGATGATAAGAAAAGCACCAGTGGAGGAGCATTTTTCCTTGGAGGAAGATTAGTTTCTTGGTTGAGCAAGAAGTAGAATTATATTTCATAGAGCACAACAGAAGTAGAGTATGTAGCAATAGCAAACAATTGTAACCAGATAATTTGGATGAAGTAGATGTTGAAGGATATTGGAATTAAATTTGTTGAACCTATTGTTATACATTGTGACAACACCAGTATAGTCAGTATGTCTAAGAATCCTATACCACATTCTAAGACAAAACATATAAAGATCAAGTATCATGTTGTAAGAGAGAAAGTTGCTAAGAAAGAAGTCAGACTGGAGTACATAAGCATAAAGGAATAGATACCAGACATATTTACAAAGCCTTTGCCTAAGGATACATTTGAGTATCTGAGAGGTATGCTTGGGGTTATGCCCTAGCCTAATTTTGAGTAGTGATGCAGTTGGTTGCATCCATCCAGTAATATATGAGCCCTATCTTTCTTCTAGATTGGATGTAGGTACTTCCTCTATGGGGGAGTATGTGTATCTAAGCTGAGTCATGAGGACTCTAGTAAATGTATTTTCTAAATAGTGTCTTTTGACATTGAGTTGTTGTTGACATAGTGATGAAATTTTTGTCATTGATGTCAATGGGGGAGAAGTATGCATGAAAAACAATATGAGAGAACTGAACAGGATAACGAAGCAAGATTTGATTAATGAAGAGGATTTGAAGAAGCAGTGTTGCAGTATTGGATTTTTGGAACATTGTATGTTTTTCATCTATGTTTCCATCAATGCCAATGGGGGAGATTGTTAGGAATGAATGCTAAAGTGTTTGGCACCCATTCTGCAGAAGTTGTTGTTGCATTCATGACTATGATTGTCATTGATGTCAACACAGTGTTTTATCGAAGACTTGCAGAGAAGCAGACAATGTTTTGATTAGCACACATGTGATATTGTAGTTGGAGCTATGCGAAATTGAGGATATACTCTTTGATATGTTATATGTCTATGGTTAAGAGTGCATAGAGTAATTATTTTATTCATAAAAGTTATGATCATTTTGGTGGAAGCAGTATTCAGGCAGTGTTCCTGAGTAGCATTTTTTGGCAAACGGATGATATCTCCTAATCGGGATGGAATCTAGCTTTGCACAGTTAAAGGGAAGTTAGAGACACATTGATAGTGATGTGGATGATAGCACAAAATTTGAAGTCACATGAGTGAAGATTTATTATATTTGGAAGCCGACAATTTTATGTAATTTTGGTGTAGCATGTGGAATATTTTATTTTGTAATTGTGTGCCAACTCATTTGTAATTATTTGAGTGTGGTATAAAGGAAGGAATGTTTTCCTTGTTGATATATAGATAGAGAGTGAGAGTGGTTGATTATGAAGTTGTGAAAGTGAATTGTGAAGGAAGACATGCGAAGTACAGAGATTTGAGATTGAGATCTGATGTAGCAGTGAGTGCAGTTTGGCACAGTGAGAGAAAAGGTATAATATTATTATATTGAATAATGCAAAGATTATTTGGACAATGAGTTCAATGATCTTACCCTGAAGCTATTTGGGAAGTGGGTCCTTCTGTCTTCTATAACTCTTAACAGGGTTAGAATCTTTTAACAAGGATTCAAAATCTCCTAACGGGGATTTATATGTACTGAATATATTTCATAAGACTCCTAATAGAGTCCATCCTTTCACAAGGAATATTCATATTAGTGCATCTTTTGTGGGCATCATTCCCACTGGGGTTTACTCTTTGATCAAGAGGTTCCCTAGTCAACATATCTTGTGTTATTGTGTAATTGTGTATGAATATCTTTCTATGGTTGGTAATTATATTTCTTATATGGTTTAATATTGTTGAAGATGATAAAAGTTATAATTATCTGATAATTGATTCACCCCCCCCTCTTAGTTATCTTGGTGGACTTTACTTTCTAAACTGAACCCTCTTATCTTGGACTTCACTTGGGTTTGCTAGCATTTGGCTATGAACCCGAGCTGTGACTTGTTGAAGGCTCAGTTCTTGACTTAGAAGAACCATGACTAGAAGCTAACATTGAGGTTTTGACTTGAAATAACTCAGGCTGGAAATGTAGGGACTTGAGCTTCCTTTAAAACTACTACTTTGTCTTGAATATGAGCCTTGTTTACTGGCTGGAACACACAAACTTGAAAACTTCATCTTTAATTGCATCTCCCTTTCTTTGTGAATGTAATCATGCTGAAAGGTTTATTCTTCATTACTTATTCAAATTGATTTCATTATTTTCTAGCTACTTGTGAGTGAATATTATTTGCTGATAATTTACTCTATATGGTTGAAAGCTTTGAGCCATTTGTAACTTCATTTACATTTTACCAGCATGCTGATTAACCATTATCAACTGAAACTTGATTTCCCCTTAGTTGTAAGCTTCACTGTAGATGTTCAAACAATGAACATATCTTTTGAAAACTTACCAAATTCTTAGTTTGGTTTCATAGTGTATTATTGGACCTTTGCCACTATTTAATTAACCTCCTTGCAATGTGTTTTCTCCCTGTGTGCCATTATCTTCTGAATTCAGCTTTTATTGTCACCAGCTATCTTAAGCCTTGTTTACTCTTCTATCTCTACATTATACTTTGATCTCTATTACTATTAAGCTATAATCCATTTGCAAGTGCTTCAATTGTGCACACATGCTGGAAAATAATAATAATAAATGCATTGTGTGTGTGTGAATTTTGTACTTAGCTGTAGACATAACACTTCAGTAAAACATTAGAGATTAGCAAAAAAACCAAAATCTACAAGTAATTGAAACTATGCTAACCAGGTGATTTACTACCTTCTAGTAGGTGTGAGTATGATGTTCTCAGATTGGAATCAAGATCGGTGACAATGCAACACCTAAATGAAGGATTTGAATGCAAAGAATGAAAACTGTATAAATGCAGATTAATCTATTTTTTTTGTGTTTTCTGTGTAATAAGAATGAGAAACTTAATATGAAACTAAGAAAATATGAATGAAATTGAGATTGAATGAAAATTTAATCTAAGAATGCTATGAATGAATATGAATGTAAAGCTATGATATGAAACTATGCAAAACTATGATCAACTATGAAAGATCTCACAAATCGCTTGTCACAAGTGCTTAATCCTTTAATCACCAATTTGCCAAAGTAATTGTGCAAATTTGAGTGTTGATCCTTATGAATAGCTGAGCCTTGATTTTATAGAAATCCAAGGCTTTGAGGATGCAAGAGAAAAGCCATAAATCACTCTTGATAAACTCAAGTTGATTTTTGAGTTATTAGGAAATCAGAGATAATTAACTCACAAAAATCATGCAAAAGCAATATTTTGCTTAAAATAGAGTTTAGATCAAATTTCAACTCATCATCAGATGTTGAGTTTCAATTTTAAAATTGATTGTTAATTTCTAGTTGCCTTCTTTTCTGATTGTGCATGATTTATTTATAAATTAATTTAAAAATAAAGTGATTTATTCTCAACTTAACTATTTTTTTGAAATAAAATAATTGATTTATGGGTTAATCAATTATCAAATCAAACTTTATCCAAAAACTATATTATTAAATATTGACAATTGACATGAATTAATCAAATACGAATTTAATCAATTAGTCATGAGATTTTAGATTTATTGTCAAAATAAAATAATACAATTTAGGAATAAATTTAATTAAATAATAAAGTGGCAGTATTAAATCTGATTAATTAAATATTTAGAATATTCAATTAATCAAACTTTAGGATAAATAAGATTTATCGCCATATAATTATTAAATTAAAGATAATTAGGATAAATTAGGAATATTGCTAGGAATATTCCCCGATGCAGGATTTAAGATAAAATCAATTAGGATTTGATAATGTATAGATGTGCCTTAGGTCAGGACTTTGATGTCAATTTCATTTGAATTGAAGATGTAGGAGGTTAATGAACCTATAGCCCATTTTTGGGGTATTACATTTTTCCCCTCTTTGAATCACTGTGCAAAGCGTAGTGGTTCAAAGAATAGTCTGTGTATGATATAGATGTATGAAACTGATTTGAAAGAGATTAATCGATTCCAAGACAGAAACTGATTGAAAGATTTAAGATTTAAGATTTAAGAGGGACCCAAGAGTCATACAAGATTTTGTTGGGTCCCTCCTCTATCGTACGGGAAGCCTTAGAAACTCATATCACTATGCTTTGCTGTATGATAGCCTATAGAAACTCATACAAGTTTCAGTGTTAGTCTGAATTGTCATATGGGAAACAGTGAGCTTAAAGCTTCATCTTAGGTCAAAATTTTTATTTTTTTGATTTCTTAAGCTGATTGCTGAGCTTTGAATGTACCTTTTGAGATAGTGAACTATTCAATTTCTATACTGTTAGCCTATTTTTCAACCAAATTACTGATTTGATTCCCTATTTCTGTATTGTGTAGGTTACATATCCTGATGTTCATGTGCACATTTCTTATCCTTCTACTCAAAGACTTTGTGTATCACTACCTGACCCTATGAGGGTACATCTTTCTTCTTACAGGTTTGAGTATCTGATCTGGTTACCTGAGATTAGGGTAAACCATGGACTGTTGAGTGCCCTGATAAAGAGGTTTCATTCTGAGACCCAAACTTTCCACTTGCCGACTGGAGAGATAACTGTCACACCTGGGGATGTGTACAAGATTCTTTGTATACCATTCCATGGTTAGCGACCTGATTACGTGAGTTCGGGGAACTCAGGTCTACTAGCATTCAAACATCTTTTTGGAGATGATACACATATGACTGTTTCTATTTCTTGGGAGACCTTGGTACAATGCTATGGGCAGACCCATAGACTAGAGTGCATTATTTCTAGGATGATAGGAGGCATCATTATGTCCGACCATCAGTAGAATGGTCTATTGATGGGCTAGGCCTCGATGGTGGCATAGTTGATGGCTACTCCTTATGAGTTGGCTTGGGGTTAGTGTATGTTAGCACATATGTTCTCCGAGATGCATGAGATCATGTATCAAGAGAGCAAGTCTTTTGCCTTTGGTGCTTTAGTTCTTCAGATATGGGCTTGGGAGAACATCCCAGTTTGTAGACCAGTGTGTCAGTCACAACGCCAACCATAGGAGCCAGTGATTTATACTTATTCAGGTTATGTTACACAGGTCTGCATGGGCCACATAGAGTACTTTAGATGGTGCCTTGATGATATGAATTTTATAGTATGGAGACCTTATTTGCTTATAGAGGCCTGGCCCACTGTGAGGGAGCACTTTAGAGATTTTTTTTAGAGCTGTGTATTGATTGGGAAATCCACATCTATTATAAAGTGCTTCCTTATTACCAGGGTATAGAGGTAGTATGGCATCATCCAGGATGCACCATAGGAGCATGCTTCCCATGCACAGATTCTGAGAGAGCTTGAATTAGGATGGGGCCCTCAGCTATCATATGCTCTATGTACATAGGAGTATAGTGGTATAGTCAATAAAGACTGGGATTATAGAGTAGATGTGGTGGATGCTGGTGTCATAGATGGATTCATTGCATGGCTTGTAGATCATTCGATATATAGGTTCTCAGATGTTACAGGTGCTCTAGTAGGTCGAGAATGCCATGGATGTTATAGGTGCCCCAACAAGTCCAGGACAAAGGTGTACAAAGGCACAGATACACCAGCCTACACCTCCTAGGTTGAGAGTAGTGGTGACACCATAGAGACCAACTAGACATACTAGACCACCTCCTCATCCGACTAGTTCTTTAGTAGGTAGACTAGCAGGTACTTCTAGGAGATACACTAAAGGGGAGAGTGGTACTTTGGGTAGTGTGGGTACAATAGATGATGTACTTGTAGCTAAGTAGGTTGTAGGTGGTGATTCTAATCCTTTACAGGAGGATACCAGTTTTGATCTTGGTGTAGAGGTTAGACACCGTAAGGTGCAGAGAGTAGAGACCACAGAGCAGCCTGCTGTAGATAGTGATATGCTGATGGCATATGTAGATACTAGCATACCATTGAATTCTCAGGAGATTATCAAATGATTGAGATTACAGGTCTGGGACCTGAAGGTACAGAGGCTCACTGGGAGGACAAATTTCTTAAGGTAGATAGACAGTGGTCTAAGCTGCGTGAGGAGGCTCATAGATTATAGATAGAGGTGACACATTAGACTTCACAATCTACCTATTATGTTTTTTCATACTATTCTATTGTCCTAGTTGCTCAAAGAGTTCCTACGTACTCTCAGTATATGATAGCATCAGAGGGAGCTAGAGCACCTAGAGCTGAGGCCGTGCCTGATGCACCACCCCCACCTCCACTAGATGTAGAGGATCAGGTAGTAGCTGATATGTCATGATATGTTTTGATATTTTTCTCTTTTGATTTTGATACTGTTCTGACTTTGGATAGCTCACATGAGCTCATTCTTTTGTACATTGTTCCAGTAGTGCACCCCTAACTAGTTTCGAGTTATATGATATGAGATCAAGATTTTTGGTTGTGACTTCATGTGTACTTGTCATTTTGTTGATTTATGATGATATCATGTGATGTAAATGCCATGAGTAGAGAAGAATGTATGTATGGATTTATGCAATGCAATGGTTTCTTTCAAATGTATGAATGTTATACAAATGTGATTGATTATGGAAAGTGTATGTATGGAAATGTATGTAATGCAATAGATGGAATGAAGGATTATGAATATGTAATGTAAATGAAATGATACACATGATATGTTTTGTAGGTATTGATGAAGACAAGTACTCAGTCTTATGTCAAAAGGGATGTTTAACCCAGGATGGTGACTGCCTGTGGTTCTGTGAGGAAACCTTTGTATGAGATTCAACTCTTCATTTTCAATTTAAGTTTAGTTTAGAAGAATTGTTAAAAGTTTCAAGCAATTTGTGAGATCATGCAAAGTGAAAAATGTAAAATGACATGCAAAATGAGTGCAAACCTAAGACCTAGGACCTAGTCACTGATCATGTGTCAATTTGTTATCATCATTGAAAATTTTAAGTAACCGGATAAATCAATACAATGTCCACTAGCTAGGGAACTATAGACATATGAATATCAATTTGTATGTGCAAGAATCAATACAATGCCCACTGGTCATATAACCATGAACATATGAATATTGATTTTGTTTTTGAAATGTCGGATTAGATATAAGCACCAAGGCAGAAAAGCCAAGATGACCTGAATATCATGTCCATTTTAATATAGCAATTTGTATTAGCATCAAAACATAAATGTTGTGATGACCAAAATACACCTTGCAAAACAAATACATCAAGCAGTCAAGAGATCCAATGTGAATTACCCGTAGTGACCCTTTATTGTTCACATCCTTAGGTAAGATCCCATTTCACAGTAGGAGTAAGAACTTTCTCAAAAAGACAATAGTTAGATCAAACTTCCTTGAATTTTCTAGGTATCAATGGTCGAGGTACGCATGGCCATCCAATACGAGATAGAGGCTCTTATAGACGGACACCATTTCAATCCAAAATTTCCAAAGTTGTTAGATTTTCACATACAAGCAGAAAATAAAGAAAAGATTATGCCCCTAGTCATCACTCTCTAAATCCTGTAAAGGACATCATCGAAGAGCTCGAAGGGACACAATATGCAAAAATCTCAATGTGAATCAGTAAGCATACAAGGAGATAAAAGCATGTAAAATCATAGATTGTTTTCAATTTGAAGTTTGATTGCGTTGTTGTAGATGCAAAATCCTTTTTGGAGATGAGATAAATAGACAGACTCAAATGAAGCTTCAAAGGACTCTGAATGGATATGAAACGTCTAAAGATATTGGAGGCCATAAGGTATGACTTTGATTGCCCCCAAGTTTGAACATTGATAGGATACAGACACTTTTGAGCTGATTGGTGTACATACCGACTTTATTGAAAATAGGAATGCAGAAACAAACTGGGAAATATGTACAAACTAAAGCAAGACTGAAAGCTAGGAAAGACCAAGATTGTGCTGATAGATGGAGCATATTGATAAAAGTGGTGCCCATTTGCCAGGTTTTCACCATCTTGGAAGAGATTCTATTTTTGCTACCAAGGTGCCTGTTTCCATGTTTTCACCTAGGCACTTTTTCTTTTTCTTCTTTTTTTGTATTTTTCATTTTTTCCAATTTTTTTTTGTACTTTTGATATTTTTTTATTTTTTTTGTGAATCATCAAGGCGCCCATTGCTAGGTTTTCACCAAGATGTTCATTTTTTCAGGACTTTTTCAGATTTTAAAGATTTTCTTAGGACATTTTACCATAGACTGAATGCCTTAGGTGTAGAATTTATTCAAATGGAGAACATTGATTGGTTCTTATAGCTGTTCTCCTTCAGTCATTGAGAGTTGATAGGATCCAGAGCCAAAAGTAGCAGTGGTAACAAAGGGACCCAACCAGTTGGGTTCAAACTTCCCCTTGCATTCTCTATGTGATTGATTTTTAGGATTCTCTCTCAAGACTAGATCGCCAACCTAAAATTCTCTATGTCTAACTTTCTTGTTGTAGCCTCTAGACATTCTTTTTTGATACACTCTGATATGATCATACACTACTTGTCTGCGCTCATCTAGTAATTCAAGTTCTTGAAACCTAGACACTTTGTAGTCATCATCAGATACTAGACCATGCATTCTAATTCTTAGTGATGGGATTTCAACCTCAATAGGTAGTACCACTTCAAACCCATAAACTAAAGTGAATGGAGTAGCCCCAATGGGCATTTTGATACTTGTTATGTAGGCCCAAAGAGTTGGATTGATCATTAGATGCCAGTCTCTTCCTATTTTATTAATTTTATGGTGCAAGATTTTCAATAGATTCTTGTTAGAAGCCTCTACTTGTCCATTCCCTTGAGGATAGTAGATAGATGACCAATATTGTGTAATCTTGAATTTGGCACATAGATCATCTAAGTCTTTGTTCTTGAATTGACCACCATTATCTGTGACTATAGAATGTGGAATACCATACCAACATATGATGTAGTTCAAGATGAACATAGATATTTTCTTACTAGTTGCTTGTGTTAAAGGGACTACTTCTACCCATTTTGTGAAATAATTTGTAGCTGTAATAATATGGGTATGCCCATTAGAAGAATGAGGATGTATGGATCCTATAAGATCAAATTACCATTGGTGAAAAGGCCATTGTGTAGTGAAGGGAATTAGATCTCTCCCTGGAGCATGAATTAAGTTTCCATTCACTTGGCACTTTTGACAGTTCTAAGCAAACTTGATAGACTCTTTCTCCATTTTCGGGAATAGTACCCAACCCTAATAAGTTTTTGGGCTAGTATTAAAATATTCAAGTGTGACCCACAAATACCATCATGGACTTCCTCTAATGCACATTGAGACTCTTCCCATTCTAAACATCTAAGTAGCATACCATCTAGACCTCATTTGTACAGATCGTGACCAATAATAACATGTCAGGAGGCATTGTGGATAAGGTATCTCTTTTCATGGCAGTTAAAGGCATTAGGAATGATTTGGTCTTTGAGATAGGAGAATAGGTTTTTATAGTGGGATGAATCATGACCTACAATATTGAAAATCATGCAGGTTTCAAGGGAGTCATATGCATGATAAGATAGTGCTTCCACCAGGAACTCATAGTGTAGCTCATGTTCAGGCTATTGTAATAAAGTAGATAATGTTGCCATTGCATCGGTAGCCTTATTCTCTATTCTAGGTATTTTCTCAAAGGTGATAGATATGAAGTATTTCTTTAGATCATCTGCCATTCTCTTGTATGGAATGAGCTTTTCATCCTTCATTTGGTACACATCATTGACTTGATGGATAAAAAGTTGTGACTCTCCATGAATGTGTAATTTTGTTACTCTCCACTCAATTGCTATTTTCATACCATTTAAAAGGGCTTCATATTCAACAATATTGTTTGTATAAGGAAATTTGATTCTGAAGGCCTTAGGAATTGAGTATCCTTGAGGAGTGATAAACAAAATTCCTACTCTAGATCCATTCTATGTATAGGAGCCATCAAAGAACAGTTTCCATTCTCTAGAAGAAAGATTCATGATAGAGGAATCTAGGAATTCCATTTGCATTGGTGTGTCATCAAACAAAGGTGCATCTACTAACTGATCAACAATAACTTGGCCTTTAATAGCTTTTCTTTCAACATATTCAATGTCAAATTCACTTAAGAGCATGACCCATATGGCTAATCTACCTGTGAGGGAAGCTTTGCTTAGTAGGTACTTTAGTGGATCAATCTTAGCTACCAAATGAGTGGTATGAGCCAACATATAATGTATCAATTTCTATGATGCAAAAATCATAGGTAGAAAAGCCTTTTCAATCATAGAATAGTTCTTTTCGTATGCCACCAATGTTCTACTGATATAGTATATAGCTCTTTCCTTCTTGTTCTCATCATGTTGTGCAAGCAATGCCCCTAGTGATGTATCTATAATAGAGACATATAAGATCAATGGCTTCCCTTGAATAGGAGGCATCAAGATAGGAGGATTTGATAGATATTTCTTGATATGATTAAAGTTCTTTTCACATTCCTCACTCCATGCAAAAGTCACACCTTTATGTAATGTCTTTGTAAAAGGCTGTGATATGTCAGCTAGCTAAGATATGAACCGTCTGATAGATTGAACTCTCCCTTGCAATGTTCTCATTTGACTGATATTCTTGGGAGGTTGCATCTCCATGATAGCTTTCACTTTAGCTGGATAAACCTCAATGCCTTTCTTTGAAACTATGTATCCTACGAGCTTTCCAGAAGTGACACCAAAAGCACACTTCTTAGGATTTAGTCTGAGACTAAATCTTTCCATTCTGTCTAGTATCTTGCTCAAGTCATTTAGATGTTTAGCTCTAATCATAGATTTTTCTAAAGTATCATCAACACAATCCTCCATAGTTCGGTGCATCATGTCATGACAAATAGATGTCATAGCTCTCTGATATGTAGCACTATCATTCTTAAGCCCAAATGACATGACATTTCAACAAAACATACCCCACACACATGTAAAAGAAGTTTTCTCTTGATCCTCTAGAGAAATTTTTATTTGATTATATCCGAAGAAACCATCCATTAAAGAGTACATCTCGAAACCCACAGTCATGTCCACTATCATATCAATATTAGGTAGTGGAAAATAATCCTTAGGGCATGCTTTGTTCACATCTCTGAAATCTATGCATACTATTATTGATTTGTCTAGTTTTGAAATAGGTACAATGTTAGAGATCCATTCAACATAGTCAATAACATGGATGAATCTAACTTTTAGTAGTTCTGTAATTCAGCTTTTACCAAGATTGCAACATGTGGATGCATCTTTCTCAATTTCTATTTAATAGGTTTGACATTTGGAGCTATATATAAATGGCATATTATAAGATCAAGATCCAACCCTAGCATATCTGAATACTTCCATGCAAATTTGATCTTCTTTTTTGTTAGGAATGTTGTAAAGTTTTGCTTCTCTTCTTCTGATAAAGATTGTGCTACATGAATCAATTGTGGTTTTTATGTTGTTCCCAAGTTGATGGATTGAGTGGGCTCAATTAGAACTAGAGATCTGTCCTGTAAATGACTTGGAAGGACATCAAATATCTCATCCTTAGGTGCCTCAGAGAGGTTTTCACCTTCAGATACATCTTTTATTTTTACTTTTGTAGGTTCTGAGACTGACACAAAGTGGTTTTCACCCTTAGAACTCCTTTTCTTTTTATTCTTATTCTTATTTTTTTGACTAAGATACTTGATGTCTGACTCCGTCATGCTAACACTTGGTTCACTGATGGAAGTTCTCATAGGCTCAACTGCATTGAGGTAGAAAGAAAGGGCATTGTCATTGGGAAAGGTATAAATACCTTTGCTTATATTCGTAGAGGTTTGGTCAAGAAGTTCAGGATTTTGGATAGTCAAAGTCATGAAAGATTGGGAAATAGTGTTTACGAATATGGATTTGTCATCATTGGTCTTAACCCAACATTTGAGTTCAAAGGTGATATTACAACTTAAGACATTCAATTCATGAATAGGCTCAATGTCATTGTGGAAGTCCATTTCAGACATCGGTGGATCAAACTCAACAAGTTCATCATTTTTCTCTAGACTTACGTTGGGTTTAGGTGCATATTGGTGAATAACATCAACATGTTTTTCTATAATAAGCTCATCTTCTTCAGGAATGGCTCCCCATTCATAGTCATTAGATTCTAAATCTATGCCTCTAGGAAATCTAAGAACATGAGTAAAGTCAGGGTGAATACCCCAAGAAGGGTTACCCTCAGATTTTGATTTGAATTCATACTCATGGAAATCTGTCTTAGAATAACTACCACCTTCCTCTTTGTCTATTTGATTGTCTTCGAGATTAGCTAGTTCTTGTGGTACAACTATCTCTTGCTCTACAGTAGGTTCTTGTGTTTCTACTACATCAATTCTTTTTATTGGATCATCTTCAACTTCAAGGAGGTCTTTAATTTCTTTAGGAAAACACTCATAGGGAATGAGATCTTCAGTGGTGTCTGAATCATCACTATCAGATTGTTCTATTGTTTCTCCCTTTAGTTGATTTGTTGTGGATGAATCAACCTATTCTAAGACATGTGGGGAGTTCTTGCTAAGACAAAAGGCATGTTCTTATATCCTATACCTATTGTATTCTTGTTTTTTTTTGCCACAATGATCAAGAGGTGATAGAAGACCTTTACCCTATAATCCTAGAGGTCCTTTTCCTTTATATCCCATTTTTGTGATTAGTTTATCTCCTGGGCCATATGACTTAGAAGGGATATTTGGTATTTTAGCATCACATTTTTGAACAACTTGAGATTTAGGTTCATCTTTGTATAGCCATGCGATCACAACGTGATCTTCTTCAAACTCTTATTTAGATACTTGTTCTACAACAAAATTTCCTTTATATGCCTTAAGAGGTTCTTTAGACTCTAGTTTGGACTATTTTAGAGTTTGTCCATAGGACTTAGGTGAGATAGAGAGAGATGTCAAAGATAAGATTGGCTCTATATTATATTCTCCCATACCATTTTCTTTGATCTTAACCTCTTTAGCAATGTCTTCCATCTTGGATGTTGAAGCAACATCTAGCTGCTTAGTGGAAGATTCTCTGTTATTAGGAACAAGTTTATCAACACTCTCTTTCAATGTATTGCAAGTTGTATATAGATTAGCTGGAATCATCACTTCTACTCCTTTATAAGGAAATTTCAAACACTGATGGTACATAGAAGGAATAGCTTTCATTTCATGTATCCAGGGTCTCCCTAGAAGGATGTTGTAAGCCAAATGTAGATCAAGAACTTGACATATAGTATCTCTGATGACAGGACCTGCTTTGATAGGTAAGACAATTGTTCCTTTGGAAGATCTTTCTTTCTCATCATATGCTTTGATAGTTATCTTCTTTCTAGGATTAATAGCCATTTCTAAAAATCCTAATTGTGTAATCAAGCTGAAAGAACAAATGTTTAGACTAGTGCCCCCATCTATCAACACATGTTTGACACAACGGTTTTGGATCAAGACTTCAATATGCAAGGGCTGGTTATGCGGATGACGCAAGGAGTTATCATCTTCCTCTGAAAAGGAAATATACCATGGAGACATAAGATGACCAACCATAGTGTGGAATCTATCTAAATCAAGGTTATCAAGAACATTGGATCCGACTAGAGCAACTCAAACATGGAGATTTTTGCATTTGTATGTTGGAGTTGTTGGACAATATTGTATGAAGTAGGCCTTGTGTCTTTAGGATTTGAAGATTTAGATGTAGCCTTCTATTTAGAAGTAGATGAAAGATTGAAAGGCACCTTAGGGACATTGGATGAATCTAGTATTTGTTCTTGTAGGCATGCCTGAGCTTGTGATCGAGTAACTACATTAGCTAATTGATTTTCTCTATCTTTTCTTACAATTGTGATGACATTGCAACGCTCAGATAGACATGGTTCAACCGTATTGATGACATGATTGTTTTTAGAGTAGGCATAATTGACTTTAGCACCCATATTAGGCTGAGAAGAAGAATCTTCTTTACCATGTTTAGGAAATGGTTCCGTGAATGCTGTATGATCATATTATTACTCTTATGATTGTCAATCGTGATGTCTCCATTATCAATTTTGTCTTGTATGATGTGTTTCAAGTGAACACAATTATTAGTCTTATGACCTTTATTGTGATGGAATTCATAGAAATTGTTCTCTCTCCACCATTTCAGTTTAAGTTTAGGATCAAAGACTTTTATCTCAGGCAAGTAGATGATTTTGTTTGCCAATAGAGTTTTCATGGCAGATTCTAAGGATTCTCCAAGAGGAGTGAATTTGTGATTAGGATCTGTGGCCCAAGGTTTATAATTAGATGAATTTTTTTTGGACTTTGTTGCTTTAGCTTCAGAAGCTTTGATGGCTTGGGTACTAATAGTGAGATTGAAAGTAGGTGCCCTGGATGGGGCACAGATATTATCAACAATGCCATATGTGACAATGCGTTTATTCTTGTTCCAATTTTTGTTCTTGTCCTTAGAACTAGATCCAGATTCATACTTGTCCTTTTGAAGTGTGATGTCTCCTTTTTTCACAAGTACTTTCTCAATTTTGATCGCATTATCTACCATCTTATCAAAAGACGTATGATTTTGCATTTGTAAAGGGTAGTTGATTTTTGGAACAAGATTGTTGATGAAGATCTCTAGCTTCTCAGTTTTTGGAATGGGTCTAGCATATAGAGAAAATTTCTTCCTCCATCTCTTGAGAAATGTTAGGAATGGTTCACCTAGATATTGTTATAGATTGCAGATGTCAATCATGGTGACCGGATGTTGAATATTGTAGGAGTATTGTTGATAGAATAGTTTGATTAACTCCTTAAAAGTTTTGATAGTAGGAGGCATTCTAGAGAACCAATGAATGGATGACCCACCCAGAGATCGAGGGAAAAGATACATTAAGTAAGTTGGTTCATGCATGAACTCCATGGATTGAGTACAAAATTCTTTGACATGATCTTGAGGATCAGAGTTGTTGGAGCTCTAAATTTTGGGCAAAATTTGGAGTCCTATATAGTGATAAAACCCTAAAAAATGACCTCTTAATTTCCATGCCAAATAATTAATGTTAGAGTACATAAAATGGGATAAAATATTACATTAATTTTCAATTAAAAAGTTGAGATATTATAGAAGGAAGCTCTGTGACAAGAACAATCAAAATTCTATGATCGAAGCCTTTAGAAAATGCTGGAATTTCGACCTGTTGCAAATATGATGCCAACAAATGATGAAGATTGTCAAATTTTAAAAATCTAAAAAAGACCCAGTTCGGGAAATAAAATTTCCTATTTCTATAAAAAATATTAGCTTTCCATGAGATGTTTTGATATTTTGACCAGACCCAAATCCGAAAGTTAGGTAGTTATTTTTTAGTTAGTTTATTAGTTTTTCAAAATAATTTGTAATAAGGGTGTGTCTTTTCACCCTAGAGGTGTGAAAGCCACTCAAACTTGTATATATACATAATGTAAAATGTAAAGAGGCAAGAAAATACAAGATATATTTTCATAGGATATAATTCGATCAAAAATACAATATGAACTCTAATGTACTATTTTTTTTAACATTAATAAAGATAAGTGCTCTTCTTTTTTATTTGTGGTTATAAGTTATATGTTTTCAATTGGTATTTCAGATTACTCTATGAACTAGGGTATCCTACTGTGTTCTTTCATTGATTCATTTGTTTAATTTAATTTATACAATTTGAATAGTAGTTGCATGGTCTGAGAACTTGTTATTGTTCCTTTCAGTCTCTTAAGTTGGGTTAAAATCCATAGGACTAATTGTATAAGTTATTTAAATTTGTGTTTCAACTGAAGCCTGTAGGATGATGGTCTCGCTTTATAGGAGTGAGTTACCTTAAAACCGTCTCTGATTGTACATAGGATTGAAAGTTTTATGACTCTATAGCCCAAGTATATAGAAGGCACTAATCTAACTATTATTTGGAAATTTTCATTTGGTTCATACTTTGTGGCTTGTAGATTATATAATCATTATTTCAAAAATATTACTTTTGAGTCCTTAGTTTAATCCACTTTAGTCAAGATTTATAGAATAAAGATTATTAGAGGAGTTGTTGCTTTCCTCCAAGGATCATTCACCACCTTGGGAGGAACTTTGTTTATTTATGTACGTAGTTGTGCAACATAGAGAATTTGATAGTTTAAAGTGAATTTAGGCTTACTAGCCTTGGCTTGATTAAGCCAAAATCGCAGAGGTATCAGTGTGTACTTGTTAGTTGGCCAAAAGTGATCCATCATTTTTGGGCACCAACAAGAGTTTCCATCATACTTATCATATTTAGGTATCTCCACCCTTTTAGGGAATGGTGGCATGTACAAGTCTTTATCAAATGGAAAAGGGCATAGGGCCTCCATGGAGAACTCCTTAGGTTCCTTTTATTTTTCTAGTTTGTTAAGTTTGACTTGCATGACATGCATCTATTTCATCAGAGCTATGATTGGAGTTTCTTCCTCATGCATAATGATATCTTCAACATTAAAGTTGGGAGGAAGTTTAGCTCCTTGATGAGCTAACTCTAGAAAATATGCCTCTCTATCTTCTTTCAAGAAATGCCTCATCATTTTCTTGAAGTCATCATCATTTTGATATTGAGCAATTTTAGAAGGTGTAGGTTCTTGATCCACACCATGTTGAGAATGAGGTCCTTGAGACTCATGTTATGTTCCTCCATGAGACATGTTAGGAGATTTAGGACTCCCTGGGATAGTGTGAGGAGGAGTTTGTTGATTACCTCCGTGAGTTGATGGAGGGGGTATATAACCGGTTTTCAATAAAAAATTGCCAAGACCGTCATCTTCGTAAAGACCAAAATTATAGATTTTCTCAAGAGTTGGACCTATGCGAGTAGACAAAGTTGTGGTGTTAAGTGCTTCTCCAAATTTCTTATGTGAGGAAGCTCTAGTTTCCACCATTAACCTTGGGTGAAGCAAGAAAGCAAGATGAAGACAACTGAAGAATGACCTGATTCAAGAAGATCGAATGATGCAACCTTGTAAAGATTGAATTGATTGAAGATTAGATCGGATTTAAATGAAGGATATTGTTCCATAGTAGTGTGGATAGACGCCCAACAAATGGTGGGCATGAGCTCACAACACTTAGCCGTTTTAGTAACAAGACTGAATTTGAAGATAATTTTGACAAAGTTTTGACACAAGATGAAAAGACTCAAATCGATAAATCAGAAGGAAAAATCAGACTCAAAAGCCCACTTTAGGAAAATGAATGAATTTGTTCTAGTTTTTGCTTTGTTCCTGACATAGTGACTTGTTTGACAGATTTTGGAAATAGGTTGTAAAACCCGGGTCTCTGACAATTTTGACAACTTTCTCACAATTTTTCAAAATTTCTCAAACGACTTTCTGTAGGATTGTACGATAGTGGGTATGCTCTAAAATGAAATTTGACAAAATGCATATGACAATTGCAAAGATCGCATGATAGTTGATAGCAGGATTTTGACTTTTTTCTTTTGACTGGTGGGAAAACTCGTACGACACTATACAAGTTGTCATATGACAATATAGGGGTTCTGAAATGACAATTGCAAAGACTTGTACGACTTTCTGACCTTGTGGGACTACTTTTGACTCTAGAAAGGAATTTTACTTTAGATTTTGCAAATTTTAAGTTTTCTATTTTAGATTGTTCACAAATTTTTCTATCCAGGTTTGAAGATTATTCTGGGATTGTTCATTTTCAATAACCAAATAGATAAACAAGCACGCAAAATAGCAAGCAAGTGATTCCAAGCATGCCTAAAAACAATGAACAAGGGACAAAGAAACCCTGTGCATGAATAATCAAGTGACTGAATGTGCTAATCCCTAGGAGTGCTAATTGTGTATGTTCCAAAAAGTTTTTCAATAACACACATATTCCTAAAAAAATGAAAATTTGGCCTCACTAGGGTTTGTAGTAATGGTTTGACTCTGCAACTTTAGTGATCTCCAGAGGGCGAACTCCAATCTAGGCACACCAGGGTTTTGACACAGTCTAAGAATTTAATCAATCAAGAGCTGCTAGGGAGATCTGACAACCCAACAAGAGACCACACCTGTGCAGATTTCCTCCAAAAGGATATTTATATAGTAGTTGCTACTACCACGGTGAAAATGGCTATTACCACTTGAGGTTCTGTTCACGTGGTTGACCCAATTAAGGGAATGTCCACTACAATTAACCCTCTCTAAAGTTGACTCACAAAAGATACCACATGGAGACTGGTTCCAGATTCAAGGATCTGAGTTTCTAATACTACCCAAAAAGGGAGTAGAGCATAGTCCTCTAGCCTTTTAACTTTTAACCAAAACAAAGCAGAGAAATTAATTTGACATGCTAAGATCAAGATTATCTCACAAAGATCTATGACGTCAACTGCTTATGATCTATCAACCCCTCCGGAGAGAGAATGTATCAATCAAAAGTTGAAGACACACAAATCTAGTAGAACATGAGACGCTCTCAGTAACCTCCCTACCTACAAGGGGATCCTTTGTCAAGAAGAGCTTCGCATGCATGAACAAGTAGAAGAAGCCTACTCTCTCGAGATCATCCACAAATAGTGTTCATAGGGCCTATTTACCATGTGTAACAAATATGCAGAAAGCAAATCTATGTTCATTTTATAGCCCAAAATGAAGTCTGTGATATGAAAGCAAGAAAAGTCACACAAGCTTGACACATGAGAGTTCATTTTATGTCCAAATCAAAGTGTTATCAAATCATAGTAGAATACCTAAATTCATCGCAACACGCTTAGTAGATTTTACCTATTTTAGTAATTTAGTTGCATTTTTTCCAATCAGATTCAACAAATATCAGTAAAAAATAGAAGATTTCAATTGTTAGGGTTAGCTGTTAGTCCAAATCTAAAAATCAAATCTGAAAAATTGCCAAAAATTCTGAAACGACAATTGAATTCTAGTGTCAAAACTCATACGATAGTGGGTTACCTTCTAGACGACAGTCAGGAACCTCGTACGACAGTGGGTGTCTTCTCATATGACAATAGATCTCCTGAATGACAATGTGTACCCTTTGATATGAACCTCAAGAGAATCAACTATCATACGATAGTGGGTACTTCTTGGTATGACTTTTGTCAGAAAGTCGTATGAAAAATGTACAGACAGAAAACAAAAGATCACAGTTTTAACCAGAAAGTGACAAGAAATTGATAGAAATTGAATGGAAACCCATTTCAGGGCCCCACAGTGGGTGCCAAAAATGTGTGTGTGAATTTTGTACCTAGCTATAGACACAACACTTCAGTAAAACATTAGAGGTTAGCAAAAAAACCAAAATCTGCAAGTAATTGAAATTATGCTAACCAGGCGATTTACTGCCTTCTAGTAGGTGCAAGTATGATGTTCTCAGATTGGAGTTGAGATCAGTGACAATGCAACACCTAAATGAAGGATTTGAATGCAAAGAATGAAAATTGTATGAATGCAGATTTATCTATTTTTTTTGTGTTTTCTGTGCAATAAGAACGAGAAACTTAATATGAAACTAAGAAAATATGAATGAAATTGAGATTGAATGCAAATTTAATCTAAGAATGCTATGAATGAATATGAATGTAAAGCTATGATATGAAACTATGTAAAACTATGATCAACAATGAAAGATCTCACAAATTGCCTGTTGCAAGTGCTTAATCCTTCAATCGCCAATTCGCCAGAGTAATTGTGCAAATTCGAGTGTTGATCCTTATGAAGAGTTGAGCCTTGATTTTATAGAAATCCAGGGCTTTGAGGATGCAAGAGAAAAGCCATAAATCACTCTTGATAAAATCAAGTTGATTTTTGAGTTATCAGGAAATCAGAAATAATTAACTCACAAAAATCATGCAAAAGCAGTGTTTTACTTAAAATAGAGTTTAGATCAAAGTTCAACTCATCATCAGGTGTTGAGTTTCAATTTTAAAATTGATTGTTAATTTCTAGTTGCCTGCTTTTCTGATTGTGCATGATTTATTTATAAATTAATTTAAAAATAAAGTGATTTATTCTCAACTTAACTATTTTTTTGAAATAAAATAATTGATTTATGGGTTAATCAATTATTAAATCAAACTTTATCCAAAAACTATATTATTAAATATTGACAATTGACATGAATTAATTAAATAAGAATTTAATCAATTAGTCATGAGATTTTAGATTTATTGTCAAAATTAAATAAGACAATTTAGGAATAAATTTAATTAAATTTAATTAAATAATTAAGTGGTAGTGTTAAATTTGATTAATTAAATATTTAGAATATTCAATTAATCAAACTTTAGGATAAATAAGATTTATCGCTAAATAATTATTAAATTAAAGATAATTAGGAATATTGCTAGGAATATTCCCCGATGCAGGATTTAAGATAAAATCAATTAGGATTCGACAATGTGTAGATGTGCCTTAGGTTAGGACTTTGATGTCAATTTTGTTCGAATTGAAGATGTAGGAGGTTAATGAACCTATAGCCCATTTTTTGGGTATTACACGTTGAACTATTTTCATTTTCTTGACCATAACATTTACTGTAAATTTTTGAATAGTGAGCATATCTGTTGGATTTATACTTTGCAATGCTCTTGATACTTTGTATTTGGTTGTGTCTCTACTCTTTATTTTGGCTAGAAATAACTAGAGACTCATCAAAGTGATTTTCTTGTATGTTGCAACAATGAAATTTCTTATGCTTCCTTTATTATTCTGAAGCAGCTTTATGTTATAAACAAAGCATGAATGTCCATTTTCTGGTGATAAAATTGTAACATCAACAATAAAATTTGTTTATGAGGCTCGAGCATGGGCTTGTGACACCCATAAATAGATTTCAGTGACCTTGAATGTGATATTTCAGCATCTATTTAGCATATGAACAACATTTGAACACACTACATCTTCCCTTTTATGACTGGGATAAGAACCAGTCGTATTTGAACAAATGCATTTACTTTGTTTACTCTAAAACATCAAAATAAGTACATTACATTAGGTTAGTGAACATGACCAAATGATCAAATTTGTGCAATAATTGGTCAACTGGCATGCTCACTAATCTAATGCTATATTGATGTCCTAAAAAAGGTTTCTCATCTTTAAAACTAAGTCCCTTTGATTCAGAGATCTAGTTTATAATGAAAACATGCATAATAATGGCCACTAATAGTAAAAAGTTCCATAAAATTATGTCCCTTTAATATTGCTTTTCAGTTTATGTGTATGCACATGTTCTTATTGCATCTGGATACCAGATAGATATAGGTGCAACTCTAAAAGATTTTGATTGTTGTATGATGTTTCATTCTTATGCGTTGCTTAGATCCAAATGGATCTAACAAATTTTCTCACCATGATGTAGGATGAACCCCTAAAGACCTAGAACCCGACACATGAAGACTTAGACAGAGGATCAAAGGACTTGGACCAGACATGAAATATGAAGTATGAAAGAACATTTGTAAATTATATTCAGCTTGAATGCACAATGTAGTGATCAATTATAAATTTGAAAATTTTGACATGTGATAAATAATTAGAGTACAAATAAAAATTTGTATGAATGTAATAACAAAATGTTAATCCACATTCCTTGAAAAATAGTGTTAAATGGAAGAACCTCCATGCACCCTTTTCCTATTTGTGTCTATTATTCTGCATGCTGAAATTTAGGGTAACAGTTCGTATGAGCAAGAACAGAGCATCTTAAAATTGTGTTAAAATCTATAGCTACCAATAGAGAGGGGTACTTTTGTAGCTTTCTAAGTTTGATTCTTCAAAATATACAAATTTCATGAAAAATTAGGAAGATACCTTGATGGTTTTTCTGAGCTACAAACAAAACCCAGAAGGCATTTTTCTTGATAATGTACAAAAGATGTTGATCTAGTGTAAATGAGACACCTTTAGCTACAAAAATGACCCCAACAACCAAAAAATGACATGCAAAGGTTGAATCTATTACCTAAGAAGATTTATGGCTTGCTAGAACCTGCAATATTGATTGAAAACATCAAATATGCAAGATGGTTGTCAGATTTGAGCTTTAAACCCCAGTTCCATGCTTGTGTATGATGATCTCTGATTTCGGTAAAACAAAAGCCAAATCTGACTTTCTCAAGCCTCCTGGACACGTTGGAACAATTACAAATGTTGCTAGTATAACTAGAAATGCTGCAATCATGTAGATTTCATAAAATACATGTGCAAACCCCAGAGATTAAAAAAGTTTATGTCAAACTTTTTTGATTCTCAAGATCATCCGAAGATGCGAGAGAAGAGCATATTGAATTTTTTGAAAATTATAATAAGATTCACTAGTACATTTGAGACCTTTTTCTAACAACTGACCATCAAAATTCTGACACTATACCATTGATCAAGAGACACCACATGCCATTATAATTTTGCAGTAAACAAAAATGATGGCTACAATTAGCATCATAATTTGATGACTATGGCCGTCAGAAAATCCATCCAAAAAGGGGCTGCCAACATGGTGAACATATCATCGAGTCTATTTTTGGCTGTCACAATTCTGATGGACATGTGTCTTAGATGTTGTACATGCGACGAGTAGCTGTCATATGTTTTCGACAGATAGTAGTCATTTGTAGTTTTTGCTGATGGCGATGCTGTACATGTGATGACTAGCTATCAGATGTTTCTGATAGATAGCCATCATTTGTAGTTTTTTTTTCTAATGATGATGTTGTACATGCGATGGCTAGCTGTTGGATGTTTCTGATAGATAGCCGTCATTTGTAGTTTTTGGCTGATGGTGGTGTTGTACATGTGATAGCTAGCTGTTGGATAATTCTGACAGATACTTGTCACTTTTAGTTTTTCCATCGTAATTATGATGGCGCACACTATTTTTTTAAAATATATATTAATCGATCAGGGTTGGTATTGATTTAGAATAGTATTCTTGCAAATCTAATTCGTTGTTGGTTCAAGCTGGTTGTAGATCTGATCCGAGGGGTGTAGTTCTTATTGGTGACTTGAGCTATTTTGTTGCGGCATGTTTGATGCATATTTAGGGTATGGAAGGCTTATCTTGACATGGACGAGATTTCCTTGTAGAAGATCAGATTGAGTTGATTCTTGTGTGATCTAGAGCTGAAACAGACATCTTAGGGAGATGGATTGTGGTAGCGATTTGAGTTCAGCATGGCGATCTGTGATCGATTCGATGCCTGATTGTTCTTGTGAAGAGAAGATAAGATTTGATGTAGTGTAGACTAGATGTTGGATCTAGATGCATTGACTTGAGACTCATGATTTGTTTCAAGAGCCTGAGAAGAAGATCTATGCCTTGGGGGAGTTAGATCAAAAGTTTGGAGCTGAGGTATTCAATGATGCAAGATTGTGGAATGTGAATCATTGCATTACTTTCAGATTTGGACTTGCGAGGTGGTTTGGTGAGTTGAGGTCTTTTATTCCTGCTCATGATTTGGTTATGTTATTCAAAGATGAATTTGCTATAGATTCAGTAGCGGCTCGTGGATTATTGAGTCAAGTTTGGAGACTTGGATTTGGACTGGATCTGATCGAATCAAGATTTGTGACAGCGACTGGTCTAGCATAAGAAGCTAGTGTGACAATCAAAGATGCATTATTCTTGATGTGTTTGTGGGATGCAGACTTGATTGCATTTAGATCCGATTCGAGAGACTTCTTGACACAGGCAATGTTTGGTTTTATTTGGATGCTCTTCTTTGGTCCGAATTGGATGTGATTTTTTCCTATGGAGTGTAGTAGTGACTTGACTTGGAGTTTGAGTAGACTATGCATTGATCAACTTGAAGACAAAATTGAGCTACTCTTTGCATTGCTATTGAGATCAGGTTGTGACAGATTGCTTGGATCATCTACTATTTTTGCCACAATTCTGAATGAGTTAGATGTGATGTCGAGAGAGTGACTTGCAGAACTTACACATTGGAGATTCATAGATCAGTATGGTGTCTGTGCTGACTTGGGAGAAGTCTTGTTCTTGGTGAACTAAGTTAAGAGCCTTGGATTACAGATTGGGTCATTTGATGTGACTTATGAGACATTGGATGCCTCTTCATAGCGGGTTTATGGCACGGTCTATTGTGTTTCTTTGCGACTAGGTTCTTGGCAGAGATCCATTGATTTGGTAGCCATTGAGATGGATCGATATGACTTGATCTTGGGTCAATAATTCTTGAGGCAAGATGAAGTGATCATTTCTCCTTGAAGTGATTGATGTTTCCAATAGATACTTGTCACTTTTAGTTTTTCTTTCAGTTATTCTATGGTTTCCATTGTAATTGCGACGACTTACACTATTATTTTTTTTAAAATATATATTTGTCATATGTGGATTGAGACCTTAAATTATTGAGCTTATCTTTGTTTCAATAATAGTTTAACATTCTCTACTTAATAGAGCCAACCACATGAAGGTGGAAGCTCATCTGGCTCCTCCTAGGATCCTCTTATGACCCTTTACGACACTTTAAGATCTCTAAGATGTATTCTTAGGGATAGTAAAGGGTCATAAAGGGTCATAAGGTGTCCTGGGAAACAATAGTTGAGAAACATAAATGTAGGCATCATGGTCACAATTGTTTGGAGACATAATATAATTGAATGCTATACCCAGATGATGCAACACAACCACTAGAACTCCAGTTCTAAGTTGATACCGCGAGATGCAAAAACTAGAGATAAGGAATAAATTTGGAGAGCATAGGAGGAGGGAAATAATGACTAAAATAATATAGGGACCCCTATATTATTTTGGTCATTACGACCCTCCTCCACTCTATAAATTTATTTCTTATCTATAGTTTTTGGATCCCATAGTGTCAACTTAGAATAGGAGTAGTGGTTTTGTTGCATCATCTGGGTATAGCATTCAATTATGTTGTCTCCAAACGATTGTGATCATGGTGCCTACATTTATGTTTCTCAGCTGTTGTGATATCTAAAATTATGTTTTGCAGCTGTTGTGTTTATTTTTATGTTCTTTATGTGTTTGGCTTCCCTCCCTCACATCAAAAATAATATTATCCCACTTTGAATCGAGAATGCATGTGCAACACAACCACAATATACATGGATAATAGGTGAAGATGACAAGACACAACACATTTACATTTTTTTAATAGGTCAAAATTACAATGTTCGTGATGGTCTATAACTTAAAATACACAATTAAAGACCTCTATAAAAAATGAAAACTTGTTGTGTCTTTTAGCTCCACCTAATATCCTATGTATATGAATCGAGATTGCATATTGAACTAGGCGTCTCCTTATACATTGCCTGAAACCAATAGATTGTCATAGTTAACATCTAAAACCATTATTGAACTTTTACTATAATTAAAAAGCACACTAGCACTTGCACCGAAAGAAGGTGCAAGGGATACACAGATGATTTGGATGTAAATTATTGTTGTACTGTACTTTTTGTAGGACCTCTACAAAAAATAAACCATAGTCTTGAAATGCAATGGAACAAATAAGGAAATGGTGTATGCGTACCAATGAATATCGCGTGTTTCATCCTTTTTGATCAGCTAGCATGAAACTGTGCAAGATAAAAAGTTTAAATTATCAGGAAAAAGTGGATATTGTTCTTTATAGTTGCCTTATTTAGCATCCTATAGTCAATGCACATGCACAAAGTCTCATCCTTCTCCTTCACATAGATGATTGGTACCAACCACAATGACACTCTAGGTATAATAAACCCTTGGTTCAAATCTTATATGATTCAACCTTCAATTCATGCATCTTTGTAGTGCTCATATTATAGGCAACCTTTGACTAAGGTTTAATTCTAGGTAGCATTCATGCTCCTTTGTTTCCTGTACACCATCTTTGTTGGCAAGTTTCTTCATGGATGGCCTCCACTTTCTTCCCCACAACAACTGTAACCACTATTCATTCTCTCGCGGTCATTACTATCTTCTCTAATGATCAGACCTCCATTGAAATTTCTCTGATGATAATTAATACATTATTTCGAAGCTTTGATATTGGCACACAAATGTGGAGCTATTGAGAAGGTGCAAATGATGGTTTTATATTTGCAAATTGAACTTTCTCCCTTAATTAACCAATCAAATGATAAATTAGTTTGGATTCCAAAGAAAACAATACATTAGTTTGAATTCCCAAGAAAATAATACATCAGTTTGAATTCCAAATAAACCAAAGAAACAAACACTTCGACGAGTCTATTGTTAAATGGCAGAGCAATTATCAAACACTCTGTAGAGTTCTTCCAAATTCACTGTTTGGTATTCCTTCATCTCCCCTCAACTCCATCACTTATGGTTACAAATCAAGTTCCAAGAATCCAAATGGCATGTCTCATCATCACAACTAATCCACCTTAAAAAATTGATTAACCATTCTGTACAAGATGATGATTTTAAGGTTTTTTGTGAAGCTTCTAACTTGGTAGTTGCAATCAGCATTTGTATTACAAGTTTTGTTGTTGTTCAAGTAGCGTATTTTAGAAAAGAGCCCATTGAACATTCTAATACTAATTTCTCACAAAATATGAAATCCACTAAAATTTAGTGAAAACCCCTCCAACATTACAATAGTGTATAAAAGGAAACTTAGTGTTTCTAGTAACGATAAATAGATTTTTTGAGAAGAGTAGAAGAAACAATAATAGAAACAATACGCTTGGAGGGAGAAAACCCTAGAGACTTACGATATACCTCTGTATACAACCCATTAATATTTCAAATGCAAGAATGAAAGAAAACATGGAACTAAGCTCAAACATGTATAAATAAACAACATTCATTATCAAATAAACATCAATCATTATCAAATAAGTTGCATAAATGAGAATCATTTCTTTTTTGGATTTTTCTTTTTTTTTGCTTCCCTATATTATTGCAGAGGCATATCCATGTTGACATCATCATTTCTTCTCAGTCGTGCATGTGATCTCACTGTCCTTTGCAAAGGCAGGTCCTCTGCAATAACAAATAAAAGGCTTCAGTTAAAAACATATTATCATAATTGGGGTTAGTTTAAAAACATATTATCATTATTGTCACAAGCATTTCAATACTTTAAAAAACATAAACGTGACGCTCTTTACCTTGTCCAACCACATCATCTTGCCCAAAAACTTGAACCTCAACACGCTCATCGGGAACAACCTCTACATCCCCTGCAACTGCAATACAAAATATTTTATTAATCCCAACACATTATAATTAAATTTTTATTACTACACCAAATTCAATTTAACATGTTTACTTGTATTAAATTTTCATTAATCAAAATTTGAATAGAAAATATATACCTTGAACACTATAATTCACATTTGAATCGACGCTTCCGTCGTGCTTGGATGGTGCAGTATCAATATTGGCAGGCTGCATTCCAATGTAAATAATTAGTGCATTTATCGACAATATATACATATAAATATAAGACAAATACTGAGAAATGTTAATCATTCAGTTGAATACATATAAATATATTAACTTTAAAGTTTTAAACAAATATATAATCATTGTTTCCTTAAAACAAATATATTCACTTTATGTTGGAACTTAACATCAAATACTGTAATTGGTAAAGTATTCAACTTGAAATAAAAATCAATTGGCTTATTTACCTGATCAATAGATCCAATAGAAGAACCTTGTGCACTCATTGCTCGATATCGTTCAGCCATGACTGTATAGCCTTATTTGTAGCCTATTTTCTTGTCCTCTTTTGTAATTGGTTTTTTGAACTCCAAGGCTTGCATTTTTGCTTGGTATCATGAATTTTTATTGTAGTGAATTTCATCAAAATTAAATTGATTGCAATTGATAAATATTTGCATACGATTTTTCATTTACTAATACTTACAACTCGTGCAACAAGTTTTGAATATCCACCTGAGCCAAGCTTGTGTTGCCCGCACTTTTGTTCTCTTTCCTCTATTGCCTTTGATGTGTCAGGAAACCTATGTGATGTTTGAAATATGTTAGATCACATAAGTACAAAGATTAAATAGTACATAATTTCATTATTAAGATTATCACGTACCTTCTTTCCTCGGGTGATAGTATTTGTCCACTATTTCTTGCGCTTCTCTCAGGTGCATCCTTTTTAAGATTCTCCCACTCATTAATAAGAATATAGGGAGGCCACTCATAATAAGGGTTGTGTTCTATTTGGGACCTATAGTTGTCCCTAATATACTTCAAAACTTGGCACAGTTTGTCAAGGAGTTTAAGTCTTTGAAAGATGTCGGGTCCAAAAAGTATTGTCATAGAGTCAATGAGTTTATCCTTTAACCCTTTATCTTGTAATTTCCACTTTTTAAGAAACAAAACTGTTAGATTCATAAATGAAGTGAACCTAACTTTTAATATACTTGAAGAAAGGGATGAAACAAAATTTGATCTTGCAATGAAATCAAAGTATGATACCATGTGCATATGGTCGACACGAAAATGCACAAACATTCATCATTAAGTTTTTCATAAAATAGATTATTCCCTGCAAGATAATAATGAGATTATTATAATTAGTTATTACAAGGGACTACACATGGGGTTAGTGCATTACATTATGAGTATTATACTATATAGTAAAAGAAAGGATCAATCTTTAAAGTACCTAGAAGCTGGGATACTCTCAAGGGAAGTCCATCTTCATTGCTCACAAGCAATTGATCACAATTCTATATTGTTCTTATACATTTAACATGAGTACATCCAGGAATTGCGTCATTGCCTTCGACATAAAATGAATCCAATATTACAAAATGCCCCCTAAGACATAATATATAGTTCAAGTGAAATAAACACATGATAAATGAGAGAGAAAAAGAGGAATCTACTTACCAATAATAGGTATTGCCATCGCATTTGTGGTCATGCTACATGTTGCCGACATTGCAAGTGGTAGTACCTCTATGGATCTAATCCTCGTAGTAGGTGGCATACTCAACATAGGATCAATAGAAGGTGTTGAAAAAAATATTTTTAGAGCATAAAAAAATATAGACAAGCATGGACAAGATGGAGGATAGAACATGTGATGTACTTGAACCACCCAAAGTATTTGCATTTGAGGTGCAACCCTTTAATGTATTTAGCATCCTCTGTAAAGAGAATACATATATATTTTAGTTAATGACATAAATAAAATAGTATACTATAAAAATCATTATTGAACTTTTGTTATAATTAAAAACTACATTAATACTTACTGTATAATTCTGAACATGGTAAATCAACACATCCTCTCTCATCTTTATTTCAAGAGTGTGAGGTTGAATATCTACCATTTAAGCTAACTCTTTTGATATTGCACAAAGGACCTTATGCAATGCAAGAACATGATCAACGTCTGATAAAAAATCAACACTAAATGGATCCTACTCATCCTGTGGCTCCTCGTAGACTACTTGTTCCTTTCCCTTTTTCTGATCAACACTCATTTGCGAGAACAATATTATTAGCACTTTATTTAAAAGAAATCCAAAATAGTAGAACAACAAAAAATATGCATTAACATAACAAAAAATCCCGCTTTGGCTTCCCTTGCTACTCGCTAGTCTCCTTTAGGGAAGCCTACTAAGCCTAGTGGCTCTTTGGTTTCCTGTGGCCTTGCAACTCTAGGTCCCATGGGGAGTGCTGTTCCATTGCAACCCACAATGGTTGGGGATGTGAGATCCCTTGGTGCTAGTACTATCGCTCTTGGATCCTCACCCAAGCCAGCTACCTCTTGGATACCTACTGCTAGTCTTAGAGGTGCTAACCCTCTCTGCGTCTCTAACCCTCTCATCATCCCTCTAGATGAAGAGGTTGTGAAAGATATTGATGCTACTTCTTCAGTTTTCATAGATCATGGTCTCATTTGCAAGTTCAAGGGATTTTGGCTGAGCCTCCCAGATCTACATGCTTGGATTACTTGTCAATAGGAACCCATTATATCAGAAATAATTCACATATTTCCTCTTGCGAGGGGCTTTTTCATAGAAAAGTTTGAGAATCCAGTTGACAGGAAATTGATCCTTTGTGATCACTTTTTCAATTGGGATACTAGGTTTATGCTCATGGTGAAGCCTTGGCACCCTAACTTTGATTCTTCTATAGAGACTTTCTCAAAGGGTCCCACTTAGGTGAGGCTTCCCAACCTCCTTCTTCACTTTTGGGTTGACTCTTTGTTCGAGGCTATGGGGGAGGCTCTTGGAGACTTTTTGATGGCTGATGAGGAATCTGATGATATCCTTCATTCCACTTATGCTAGGATTCTGGTTGATTTGGATTAATCCAAGGGTCTTCTAGAAAAGATATTGCTACAACATCCTAAAGGATCTTGGATCCAATTCCTGGATTATGAAGGTCTCCCCTTCAGATGCATGAGATGTTTTAAAACTAGTCACTTAGTGGACCAATGTGGATTGGAAATGTTAAAAAACCCACTTCTTGGTGGAAGGGATCCTCCTCCTAGCACTACTCTATTGTGAAGACCTCGACATCTTGAAGCTTTTCTCAGGTTGTCTCTTCTCCTCTTGAGACTTATGAGGCCCCTATGCCTCTTGGTCCTACCTCTGGCTCTCCCCCAAGAGATGTATCCCTCCCTGGACCTCAGCTTTGTTCAAATTCTACTGCTTTGGTCTCTATTGGTTTTGAGGTGCCTGTCCCTACTTCTGACCATGCTTTGCAAGATCATGCTGGAACACTTGCTTTAGAATCATCCCTTGTTTCAGCTTCTTTGGATTCTTGTGGCCCTATCCTAGGATAATCTCTTGATGCCTCATCTTTAGGTGCCACAGATCTTGACTTGATATCTTGGTAGGATTTTTCTAAGAATATGGAAGATGGGTGGACTTCTATAAAATGAAAGAAAAGATCAAAACATTTGCCCTCTTTCGACATGTCCCTCCATTCCAAGAAGGGGAAGAAATGATCTTGCCGGTTGGCAAGCTCTTTGCTGATCACTGGTAGTTTTAGGGCTACTGATTTAAATTGAAATATCCTTCAAGCAGTGGTTTCTCTAGTCAGGGTCCTAGTTTCCTTTTCCTGGTACCTTTTTTTCTTCAAGTTGTGGGAGCCTATTGCAAAACCCTCACCGTGGTCATGATCTGATCCTTTTCTGTGTGCTATTTTGAAAATCTTTTTTGACCAATATGTACAGGGTTTCGGGGCCCCTTCAAAACCTATTTTCCTTAATCAAAAACAAAAAATATGCATTAATATTTTTCTTGTATGTGCATTTGTACAACAACAATGAGTTTTACCTATTGGGAAGAAGTCCCATGAGAACTATCACCATCATGCGTATTGTGTGGCTGTCGATCCATACTATAGCCCTATATTTAAAAAAAAAATCATTCAGACATGTTAAAACTCATGTGTTCTTATTCTAAGTTACATTGAATAATAGACAATTATCAAAATGTGTACCACCTCATCTATGATAGTCATGGGTTTTTTTGTATCTATGCGATTCAATTTGTAATGATAAGAAGCTCTGTGCCTTCACGTATTGATTTGATCACACATACAAATACATGATTTCCCTCACACACCTCAAATATGCAATTGGGTTGCTTCTTAGTTAACGTAGGTCATGTACTATTTATAAAATCCACAATATTCCTTGATGTTTTTGGCCTTCCATCAATGTATATAGCTACTGTTTTACTTTTTTCACTAACTTTTTGTTGTATATAATTTTCCATGAGTGCATACCTACACATACTTTTTTTATATTTAACAATCTGCATCCAACTACTATAATCATAACAAGGTTAGACATACTCCATCAATTCGACAACTTTGTTATAAGAGACCTTTATGCCATTCATGGAAAATAAGCCCAAACCATGTAATGAAGATGGTGATATGTGATATATCCTCTCTTTAACACAAAAAATAATGTTTATTGAAGGAAGTTCATCGGGGACCCATTATTTCTATAGATATTTGTACCTAAAGGGCACCTTGGAGTTGCCTTTTCTCTCATCATCATAATAACACGAACCTTCTTGAGCAAGGAAAAATTTCATGCATTTATTGCATTTCCTTTTGATCTTTTGACCTCGAGTTGATTTCATTGATTTAGAGATACTAAATATCTCACTTTCTTCTTCCATTCCTACATTTTCCTCACTTGAGGAAGAAAAATCTAACAAATACCTATTCACTGGTACTTGCACTTCATGAAATGAGAGAGATAGGTGGCAATGCGAGAGATATTTTACAAATGGTAAAAAACATTAATCTCTATGGGGTGTATTGACTTGTACCTGACAATCCATGAGACTGTGTGGGATACCTGACATAAGATAATAGTTATATAATCTGACAAACATAGTTCACTCTATAGTTTTCATTATATCTTGTGAAGGACATTATACATTGTTAAAATGATCTATTTATCCTACAGTATTTTGAATATCTTAGTATTTCATATAACTAAACATCTCAGCATTGCATGAGATGCCACTATTGTGGCATTTTGTCAAACAGTTATCGTGCCTTGCCAGTGTTTTTATTACATCTTGTGAAGGACTTTATACATTGTTAAAATTATCTATTTATACTTTCAGAATTAGCTCACTCCATTGTAGGGAACAAAGAGAATCCCCTATGATTTAACATCATTGATTTGCAAGGAAATATAAAATTATCAGAAGCAAATCTCATAAGATAGTATTTAGATTAAATGCATTGATATAAAAAAATATCCCAGAAAATTATAAAGAAACGTAATTTTCTTAATCACGTCACTAATTTTTGCATGTCTAAATACTGGTCTCTTTCAAGTGATTTTATTCTTGTCATGCCTACTACAAATGAGAACAATCTTAACTAGTGAGGTTGTTTAAGCATATAGATATTAAATACACTCTTTTAGAATGAAATTTCTCTTAACAAAAGATCAAAGATATAATCAGGGCATATAAAACAAGGTGAATAAGAGTAGTTAGATATTTACACAAAAACCAAAAATGCCATTAATATGAAAACCTAAGCATATTAGTGGAAAAAGTGCATATTTCAACCCAAAACAATTGTTAGAACATGCCAAACATCTAGCATAATTGTACATTTAATTCATGTCATTAATATTCTTCTTCATCCATCTCATCATCAAGATCATCATCATCGATGACATCATCACCACCATTATCATCTTAGTCATCGTCGTCATCATCAAAATCATCATCATCGTCATCATCATCCTCATCATCATCATCATCAGTAGCAGCATCATCGCCTTCTTCTTCTTCTTCATATTCTTCTTTGACTAGCTCTTAATCATGATCATCATCTTCCACTTCTTCCTCTTCCTCGGTATCTTCTTCCATCGCATTATACTTTATCGGCCTTAATCTTGGATCATGTCTAACAAAAAAATGACCAACTTGATTTATGTGGAACCTCTGAGTAAAACACCTGCTCACATTGGCTTGGAAGAACATAGAGCTCTTCTCCAACTGGCTCAAACAACCTTGTATTAATCATTGAAAATCCATTGTCATGTTCAATGACAGTTCTATCAGGATCATTTTTATTGAGTCATAGTCTGTACCATTTCACAATGAAGAGAACTAATTTGAAGGAATTAAAGTCACAGTCAAGTATATCAACCAAAATACCATAGTATCAATTTTTTGGCTCTCAAGGATGTAAGTCATTTCTAGATGAAATATTAGTCACCTGGAACACTGCACTTATCTTAGAATCACAAGTTCTCTTCGTGTCATCCAACTTTTTGATGAGAAATTTATAATCATTGCATAACACAACCTTGTGGTGTTTCACCTACAATAATGTCAAACATGTATAAATTATTGCATCATGAGTTGAAAAACATACAGTTGATTAATCAACAAATTTATAAGTTCCTGGTGATCTCTTAAACCATATGCTAAATCTATTTCCTTTTGTGTAACATTGAGATCTCCATTATGATGAGCTTTTATAACCAATGAAGACATGGATTCCCATGTTAATCTATGATCATCATATTGACATCGTTCAATCCATATCATCATCCAATCTTGATTGTTTGCAATAAACAAATGTATTACATCCCACTCTTTAGCAATTGTACAAAAGTAAATAGATGACTTACAACAGATTTATTTTGAAGATTAAGAATTAATTAACTATAATAACATCTCATAATTTATTACCTTTCAGTTTCCTAAATCTACTACTTCCCACCAAGTACTCCCCTTCAAATTTTTTAATGGAGTGAAGATCCCAAATGCAATCTATATGGGTCTTTACTACAAGATTAGGAAGATATTGAGTAACGTACACCATCATCTGGTATACCATATATCCCTCAACCATAGAACCCTTGGGACGTGATTTTTGTTGTACCAAACCCTTCAAAAGTTTCAAGTGTCTCTCAACCATCCACATTGACCTAGCATGTACAAGTCCACACAATTCAATCTCATCAACTTGGTGTATGAGGTAGTGTTCTTGTGCATTGAAAAAATTTGAAGGTAAACACTTTTGCATTTCACACATTAGTCAACAAATTATTTTCTTCCAAGATTTAGTATCTTCTTTATGGATTTATTTAGATGACAACCACCTACAAGGGATTCAAGACACATAAATATATAAATACGAGACTTTACAATATATTACTTGTTTGATATTATTGAACAAATATCACTACTTACCTCATGTATTTTTCAAGATCATATATCACTTGTTTGATATTATTGTCGAAGTTCTCTGGGAGAGATAGGGGTAGAAAATACTACAATAATTGTCAAATGATCATTTCATATAATAAAAATTGAATGCAGTTACACAAATATATTGTAAATACAAAAGACTATGACTTGCCTTGATGAAGGTATGCCAATCATGCATTTTCATCCCTCACCCAAAATAATTTTTCTTTGATATGAAATTGCTTATATTCATAACAAATTTTGTAGGAAATCAAATTTTTTGTATGACTTATTTTATGGCATTACTTTGTTTCTCTGTTAATAACCAAGGAAGAGAACTTGCATTAATCCAGTCTCCATTGCTATTTGATTCAATGATGTTTTTCATTTCATAATTGGAATCATGAATGTCACTACAAATTTTGCCAAGTTTTTTTTGTCATGCCTTCCATCTAATATTTTTCATAGTGTCTCTATTACATTCTTTCCAATATGCATAGTATCAAACAAATACAAAATTTGTAGCTGCTCATAGTAGGAAAGCCTACAAAATTATTTGGGACAACATTTTAGTCCCTTTGGAAGCTGGTTAGTGATGCCTTCATGACCTTCAAGATCATCAACTACATAATTAGCCAACAAAATATAATCAAAATATATAATTTTTAAACATCAACCATTAGGTGGAATGATATTACCTCGAATTCTATTATATTCCAATAGCCATAGGTGAGGAATCATTCTTCAAGGCTTTGATGTAGTCTCTTCTTTCCCATTGAAAAGATGTCTTTCCTCACTTTGATACTTATGATTTCTGGGGAGGAGGAAGTGCCTATACTCATCAAACTCCTACTTTATTAAAATTTTGGAATGATGAGATTTCATCTTTGGACCACACATTGGACATGCAAATTTTCCCTTTATTTGAAGAGCTACAATATAACGATACTATTGGATTAAATATGTAGATTTTTAAAATTTGAATTATCGTGTACAACTAGAATTCACCATAACATACCACATAAATGTGTCAACCCTAGAGCATCATGAATTTTCCACACAATCATTTCATGGAATTGAAATTTTCTTTGTCCAATTGGTCTAGAGATGTCATACATAGGGAAACTATTCCACAAAACCAACAACTCATCGATAAGAGGTGCAATATATATATTCATATCTTTCACTTGGTACTTTCCTAGTTGAATTAACAACATCAGATAATTATTATGGCCATTTCACTCCAATATTTATAATTACATGTAGATAACTATAAAATAATAAAATATGTAAAAAAATCATTGCCAACATAATGTTCTCCCTCTTTATTGACATCCAACAGATCTCATCTCTCCATGCGAATTAACACCATCTGCTGCCAGAGAAAGCTTGAGATTACGAGGTTATTCTTTAAAGTGTGTCCACTTTTCCTCTATGTCCATAAATGATGTACCATCCACAAGCATTCAAATAATACCATCTCGACCCCTTCCACGTGCATGGTAACCTTAAATTGTGCCAAGCTATTGCACCCGAATAATTATTTTAGAGGTGGAATAATGAGGATGTAACGAAGAAAATTGTGAGACACCTTTTTTTTAATTTGATCATCTTGATATTTTCTCATATGGCATTCAAGGCATTCTATTGTATTTTCATGTTCTTTATGATAAATAATATGATCTTTGGGACAAGCATCTATTGCTTGATACTCCATTCCAATATATTTCATAGTGGCACATAATTCTTGGTATGAGTGAGGAGGAACATTTGATGGTGGTAATAGAAACTCACCTATCAATCTACAACAAATAATATAAGTTGTTACTATAAACAATATTAATGGTACATGTTTCACCTTTTATAGACTATAATTATGCATATGAAAAACCTTAGCATACATGACATTGCTATGTTGGATAAACCATTCATAATCTCCAAATTCACTAACAATAATATAGCAGAGAGAAGAGTAGATTGGGAACCTTCGTAAAGGGTCGTGTTCACCTTCTCAAGTAGAGGTATATCATCGATGACATCAAGTCATCCTCATCATAATCATTATCAACATCATTAGCATCAGCACCAGTACCAAATGTGACAATGATCAATGAATTCATACCATCATCTTCAAATGTGTTTTCTGGCATATGATTGTCATCTTCCATAGGATCATGATCTTTAGCTTCAATACCCACACCTCCATGTTCCTCTATATTCACACTGGAGAGATCGACCTATATAAAAATGATGATAATCAAACCCCCCTTCAATGTGATAATCAAACCTCCTTCCATGGTTCATATGTATATTAATTGTGAAAATAATATAAAAAACAACTTACCACTGGATGATAATCAAACCCCCCTTCAATGTGACCATTCTCCCTACAATGTCTCTTTGCTGTTTTGATTTTGATTCTTCTTGTCTTTAAGCCATTACAACTCTTGCATGGACAATAAAATTTGCTATCGCCTTCTTTTTGAAAGTTAGACAAAAATCTAGCGATTGTCTCCCTATTTTGATCGAATTCCCTTGTATTATCTGACATGATCTGACATGATCCTTAATGTGTATGTCTGCAAAAAACATTGGAATGTTGTACTTAATGTTTATATCTGCACATATGGTTTTGATAGAAAATGGTCACTCTATTTGCTCGTGGTGAGAACTCTTTAGTTGTGACAAAAAATGTCAAAAAAAAAATGACATGTTACGATAGGTTTTATAAATGATATGTTACTTTGTAAATTTAATTTTAGGTATAGCTTTGCATAGCTTCCTATGTGTTTCATCCTTCATGTATACACTTACTTCGACCAAACTCTTAATTTTTTGACAGATTTTTCCAAACGCTTTGTAGGAAACCACGTAAGGGGTATTCTTGAGTTCAAATAACAAGTTATGATCTGTTGAAACTACTCTAAAAATATTTCTCCTACCTAAAAAATTGTTCAAATTCTAAGGGCATGATTTCACATGTATTCTAGAGCTAGAGGTGAATGCTAGCCATGGTTGTTGCATTGTTTTCTACCTTAAATTTCACATTTATTTGAAAATTACAAGTCATGCTTTTAAAATAATTAGAAGCTTTTAAAACAGTTGAAACCATGTCATGACTTGAGAACTTGAAACCACTCACAACAGTTGAAACCATGTCATGACTTGAGAACTTGATAGAAGGGATCAAGAACATATGCTTTAACTTATAAAATATTTTAGATAAGAGATTTAGCATTAATTAGTTATTGGTTTAACTTATAAAATATTTTAGATAAGAGAATGACATAAATTGTTTTGAAAACCATAAATTGTCTGCATTAAAAGAAACTATACTGCAAGCTTCTATGAATAAGAAAATAAAATTTAAAATTCATTACTTGCAACTACAACATTAGAGAAAAGTTGAATTTTATTTATGCCTTGATGGATATCTTCCTTGTACCACAAAAACAACTGTGTGATAAGTATGTCTACTCCAACCTTAATTGTTTAATAATTTATCATATCAAATAAAGTATGTTTAAGAATTGTTGGGACTGGTCGTTTGGCATGTATTAAATAGAATAGAATTTTCAACATATTATTATCATTCTATTTCTTTGTTGTAAACATACCATTGGTTCAGTTTTGTAAAGTCTTTTTGTGTTAAATGCATTTAAAATAAAGGTCTAATTCTGTAGACTGCTAGCATGAAGGAATATTTGACCTACCAGTCTACAAAATTAGACCTCTATCTGTAGCTCTGTCTAATTCTATAGACTGCTAGGTCAAATCTTCCTTCATGCTAGCAGTCTACAGAATATTATCATGCATTTAATCTTATAAAATCATCAATTCTTAAGCATTAAGTATAGTAATAGGTCAATCTTCATGATCTTCATTGTGGGGGACAATGAAGATTTGTCTGATAAATAGCAGGTCTTCTTTAGTATCTTATAATAATATGCTGAAAATTCTTAATCTATTTATACAATTCTTATAGATTAGAATTACAGCATATTGGATGACAAACAAAGTAGGTTCAGTTTTAAGATAAAGTATGTTCAATTAAAGAATAGAATTTACAAGTAATACCCAATTGTCTAATTTAATAGTCTACTCTTAAAGCATATAAAGTATGTTTAATCTAGTTTAATATTTTATTAACTATGTCTACTCCAACCTTAATTTTTTAAGAATTCATCATATCAGATAAAGTATGTTTAAGAATTGTTGGGACTGGTCGTTTGGCGTGTATTAAACATAATAAAATTTTCAGCATATTATTATCATTCTATTTATTTGTTGTAAACATGCCATTGGTTCATCTTTGTAAATTATTTTTGTGTTAAATGCATTTAAAATAAAGGTCTAATTCTGTAGACTACTAGCACGAAAGAATATTTGACCTAGCAGTCTACAGAATTAGACCTCTATCTATAGCTTTGTCTAATTCTGTAGACTACTAGGTCAAATCTTCCTTCGTACTAGCAGTCTACAGAATATTATCATGCATTTAATCTTATAAAATCATCAATTCTTAAGCATTAAGCATAGTAATAGGTCAATCTTCATTGTCTTCATTGTGGGAGACAATGAAGATTTGTCTGATAAATGGGTAGAAGCAAAAAGTTGGGTGCCAATTCCGCGGAAGTCTGCGGCTTGAAAATTTGCGCCGCTTGAAACGGGTACCCATTTTTTAAAAACAAGTGCCCGTTTTAGGCTCGGACATCCGATCTGAAATTCAAAAAGCGGGTACCCATTTTTCCATAAACGGGCAACCATTTTTTTTCAAAACGGGTACCCGTTTCTTAAAAAAAATTTAAATTTTTTTTTTAATTTAAAATGTTTTTTTAAACACATTTTTAAATTTATGAAACGGGTGCCCGTTTTTTGAATTTAGATAACGGGTGCCCGTTTCTTAAAATATGCACGCGGGAGTTTTCACTCTGCCTCATTTTTTGGTTTGGGATAGGTTTGGTGAGACCAAGCCTATGTCTTAGCCTCCAAAATTTTGGCTAAGGCATTGGAATAAAATTTTTAAGGCTTACCGTAATTTTTTGAAGCCCTTCTTAATCGATTTTTTTGACAAAACAAAAACCCATTAAAGATCTCACTATCACAATTCTAAAAATATAAATTTCATAATAATATGGTTATTTTTACTATTTTTACATTATTTATTACTTGATAGTGGTACATAAACGTAAAATAGTGAGACTCACTAAAACTTTAATAACTTTTTAATTTTTAAGTATTTTTAAAAATAAATTATATGTCATCAATCTAGATTCAATTCTTTTGAATTTAAAAATTTTTTTTTTTTGAAAAAAAGAAAAATTATATTAAATTATGGTGGCCGTACACAAGAGGTTTGAAAAATAAGCTTTATTGTTAATTAAAAATTAATAAAAAATAATTTACAAAACAAAAAAATAAGAAAAAATATTCTCATCAATATTCTATGTCTTAGGTATCTTCTCTAAAAAGGATTTAAAAAAATTCATTTATTTGTGTCAAAATATGGTGGCTGTACACGGATGTGGTATGGTCCTGAAACAGGCATTTTGAAAAAGTGGTTTTCAAATATGCCTATCAAAATATAATTTATACCATGTGGGTATTAAAATAAATTATATATTTGAAAAGTAGACTCCAAGTACTACAATTTCTATTAGTGAATTTTTCTGAGATTCAATCTCTAAGTGCCTCAAATTTTGAGATCAATTCAGATAAATTTTGAAAAATAGGAAAAACACTTCCACTTTTTGCAAAAAACTGGCACCCAACTTCTTGCAGCCACCCAAATAGGAGGTCTTCTTTAGTATCTTATAATAATATGCTAAAAATTCTTAATCTATTTAAACAATTCTTATAGATTAGAATTACAGCATATTGGCTAACAAACAAAGTAGGTTCAATTTTAAGATAAAGTATGTTAAGATAAATAATAGAATTTACAATTAATACCCAATTGTCTAATTCAATAGTCTACTCTTAAAACATATAAAGTAGGTTCAATTACTTCAGATAAAGTATGTTTAATCTAGTTTAATACTTTATTAACTATGTCTACTCCAACCATAATTATTTAAGAATTCATCATATCAGATAAAGTATGTTTAAGAATTGTTGGGACTTGTCCTTTGGCATGTATTAAATAGAATAGAATTTAATCTATAGACATAGTTAATGCACCATATTAGATAAAGTAGGTTCTATCACTAGAAAGGTCCTTGTACCACACAAAAAAAGGAATTCAATAGGTTAACTAAGTGAGACCAATCCTAACATGACTGCTAGTCCCAACAATTTTATATATACTTTATAGTTCTATTAATATGCCATTAATATGAATTACTTTAAACCTTAAGTAATGCAATAACCTTATTAGTTTAACAATGAATTACAGAGAAGGACAATAACCTTATAATTTTTTACTATTAGAATCTTCATTGTCCCCCACAAAAACTAAGTAATAACTACTCCACCTTTAATAGTGATGAAATAAAGAATTAACGTATACTTTAATTTATTACTATTCTAAATTAAGTTATAAGACAATAGTTATCGTAATCTAATATGTATGGCATTCTTAGTTACATCAGATTAAACCATCAATTCAATAGTAATTACAAATGATTTTATATATTACTTTATATCAGTGTATTAAACTGATATTAGCAGTATACAATTAATCTTGTGTGATAGAACTTACTTTATCTAATATGGTGCATTGTGGGTTTGAAGAGAGTCTGTGCCATGTGTGATAGAACCTACTTTACACAATATGGTGCATTGTTAAACAAATTAAGGGTGGAATAGTTATTACTTAGTTTTTTGTGGGGGACAATGAAGATTTGTCTGACAAATACATGCCATTGGTTCAGTTTTGTAAATTTTTTTACAAAATAAAAAAAAGAAGAAAAAGAATCGCTAACTTGTAATTTTCGTGAGCTGCGGAGGGCACCGTGCACCGAGGGAAGAGGGCACTATAATTTTGGTTGCAAGCTTGCGAGCTGCGAAGAGGGCATCCATTTCATAGAGGTTGTGAGTGTTTTATTCATTTTTTTATTAGTAATTGGCAGATTAAATGCAGATAACACCTTTATCAGTTTAGCATGTTTAATGCATAGTAATTACAAATTGATTCTTATCCACATTGTTATAAGATGCACTTCTTGGAATGAATTACAAAGAAGGACAATAACCTTATAACAATGCATCTTATAACCTTATTCAATCCAAGAAGTGCATATTATAACAATGTAGATAAGAATCAATTTGTAATTACTATGCATTAAACATGCTAAATTGATAAAGGTGTTATCTGCATTTAATCTGCCAATTACTAATAGATTAAGCATATTATTACTATGCTTAATGTTTCATTTAAATGCATTTAACACAATTTTTTTTTACAAAACTGAACCAATGGCATGTCTACAACAAAGGTCTAATAGAACTCCCAACAATTTTTAAACATACTTTATTTGATATGATGAATTCTTAAACAATTAAGGTTGGAGTAGACATAGTTATCACATAGTTATTTGTGTGGTACAAGGAAGATTTGACTAGGTCAAATATTCCTTCATGCTAGCAGTCTATAGAATCAGACCTTTATTAATAATTCATCATATCAGATAAAGTATGTTTAAGAATTGTGAGGATTGGTCCTTTGGCGTGTATTAAAGAGAATAGAATTTTCAGCATATTATTATCATTCTATTTCTTTATTGTAAACATGCCATTGGTTCAATTTTGTAATTTTTGTTTGTGTTAAATGCATTTAAAATAAAAGTCTAATTCTATAGACTGCTAGCACGAAGGAAGATTTGACCTAGCCAAATAAAAGTCTAATTTTGTAGACTACTGATCAGACAGATCTTCATTGTCTTCTGATTGTCTTCTTTATATACTAGCATGTATTAATTGGCTAACAAATAAAGAAGCATTTAGACAATCAGAAGACAATGAAGAAAATTTTAAATGCATTTAACACAATTTTTTTTTACAAAATTAAACCAATGACATGTTTACAACAAAGAAACAGAATGATAATAATATGATGAAAATTGTATTCTATTTAATACACGCCAAAGGACCAGTCCCAACAATTCTTAAACATACTTTATTTGATATGATGAATTCTTAAACAATGAAGGTTGGAGTAGACAGTTATCACATAGTTTTTTGTGTGGTACAAGGAAGATTTGGGTGATTAAGAGTGAGGCCCTCTTTAGAATCTCATGAGTTTTGTACTACACATGCAACATATTGTGAGTTTGAAGAGAGTTTGTGCCATGTGTGATAGAACCTACTTTATCTAATGTGGTGCATTATTAAACAAATTAAGGGTGGAGTAGTTATTACTTAGTTTTTTGTGGGGGACAATGAAGATTTGTCTAAAAAATAGCAGGTCTTCTTTAGTATCTCATGAATTTTTACTACATATGCATGAAACAAATATGTTATTTTTCATCTCCAATTAGTTAATGCTTTATTGAACTTTGAAAGTATATTTAGGAGTTCCCTAGGTGACTTCTTGGAATGAATTGCAGAGAAGGACAATAACCTTATCACTCAAAATTTTAGGAGTGCAAGGGCTTTTGATCATCACTAGATTCATATGAAATTCTAAAATTATCAACTTTATATGGAAAAGGAAGAAACAAAATTGATTATTGCTGCAATTGTTTATAAATATATAACTGAATAGAATAATGACCAAATTTACATCATGTATGCCCATATCAAAACTCATGGCCCCAAGAAGTAAGTAAACAAGTAATAAACGAATGTCGTAGCTTCGAACCAATGAAATACAATGCAATAAAACCAAGTAACAAAAAAGACATGGTGATGTAGGAGCATCCTGGGTGTAAGAGCAATCTTGCATCACCCAAAAATATTTCTATTTTTGTATGCAATAAGGGTTATCTTGTGCAAAGCTGCTATTTATGGAAACTTGCTATTTTTAGTAAGTTGTTCATATGATCTCAGAATGTTTTGATTTTACATGTGGAGGTTCATCTCAGTCATATCAGCCTGCCAGTAAAGTTTCATGGCTAGATCAGGTCTAGTTTTGAAGATATTGAAGATTTTCGGTATTGGCAGTAGGGTACAAAAACTTTGAACTCAGTTTTGAAGGCTTTAGAGGCCCCGGATGAGGTCAAAAATTTGGGTGAGAAGCACTTGCATGAGTCAAGCCTGTAGAGTGCTTCGTGGCCTTTCTGAAATGGGGTTATAATAGTCAATCGGATCAACTGGTGATGACTTATGGTCTCCAGAAGTAAGGCCACCTGAAATGGTGAAAAATAATTTTCCTTCAAAATTTTTGTTCGAGTTTCAAAAGTTATTTTGAGCCGAATTTGATGTAATAAATTGAAATATAAAATAATTCTAAGTTTGGTCGGCCCTAAGGGCTAAATTTCTGGAACCTTCTCGGGTGGTGGAAAATGCCTATATAAAGAAGGCCCGTAGTGTTTTCTAGGGAAGTTCTGGGTAGTAGATCTAGGTATTGATTCAAGGATTTGTCCTACATAATATTGTAAGGGAATGCCCATGTGGCTTTGCATATTGTAATTCTGAAAGTTTGTAATTCCACATTTGTGGAGATAATAAGAAGCCCATTTTCTATTCTTGCATATTATTGTTGTTTCTCTATTTCTGTTATGTGTTTGTGGTATTAAGAGGAGCACCCTTCATCAAGTGGTATCAGAGTAGGAGTTCCTGAGTGTGTAAACAGATCACCGACTATGAGGTAGTTTGCACTAGGACCGTGGTTAGGGTTTCACCGCACATCGTGAAAATGCTTCCATGAAGGGAACATGGTGGAAGAGCTAGTGTTATAACACCTGAGGTTAGAGCTCTCCAGAGACAAGTGCGAGCATTGCAAGAAGAGATTCATAAAGGAATGAATCTTAATGTCAGAGATGAAAGTGAGGATGAAGCTGAAGAAGGAAATGATGATCAAGAAGAAAAAGGTGAAATTTTGAATCAAGAAGAAGAAAGGCTTTTCTGGGCCATTTCCAAGATCGAGAAAAGACATAAGATCGAGGTTCCTGCATTTTCAAGAAATCTTAACACAGAAGAATTGCTCAATTGGATCAATGAATGTGAGAATATTTTGAGTATGAAGATATTGAGGATCCTGATAGGGTCAAATTCATGAAGGCCAGACTGAAGGGTCATGAAAAGATCTGGTGGCAAGAGATTCAATTGGAGTGAAATAGAAGAGGGAAAGATAAAATCATGAGACGGGATCAGATGGTGGATAAATTGAAGTGGTAGTTCATCCCTGTTGATTATGAGCTTGACCTACTGAAGAAAATGCAAAGTTTGAAGCAAGCGGGATGATCTGTTCAGGATTATACAAAAGAGTTCTATTGAATCCTCATCAGAACAAGCCATGGAGAAGTTGATAAGGAGAAAGTTTCCCATTACCTTAATGGGTTGAGCCCAAGCATTTAGGAGGAGCTGAATCTAGTTCGAATGAACAATACTGAAGAGCCATACTAGTTTGCCCTAAAAGTAGAGGAAAAATTGAACAAGAAGTTCGAGAGAAGACAAAATGGAAGAGGTCGCGGTGGATGATCTAGTGGATGGTCATATGGAGGCTAAAATGAAGATCCAAAAAAGAAGGATGAGGCCAGTAGTAGTCAAAATCAGAGAGGAAACAATTCCAATCATTTCCAAGATCAGAACAATAGAGATCAGAGAGGAAGAGGAAGAGGACAAGGTTCAGGAAGAGGAGGCTTTCATGGAACATGTTTTCACTGTGGAGAAGAAGGTCATAGGGAATTTGAATGTCCTCAACACCAAGGAAGGATAGATAGGAGAAATGAAGGCTAGGCCAGAGTTGCACATGTAGATGAAGATGCCAGATCATCAAATTTTGAAGATGTTGAAAGAGGAGAAACGCTGATTAATAGAAGAGTCCTGCTAAGTGATGAGAATGAACCTAAACAAAGGAGGAGCCTATTTCACACTAGATGCAATTGTGAGGGTAAATGCTATGATGTTATTATTGATAGTGGAAGCACTGACAATTTTGTGTCAGAAAAGATGGTGACAAAGTTGAAGCTCAAGAGCTAGAAACACCCACATCCATATTGGATTGCCTAGGTGCAGGATGACCACAAGGTCATGGTCAGTGAATAGTGCCTAGTAAAGTTCAAGATTGGCGGATACCATGATGAGGTACTATGTGATATCATACCTATGGATGCATGTCACATGTTGTTGGGTAGGCCGTGATAGTTTGACAGATGTGTTGTACATGATGGTTGTGTGAATACCTATTCCTTGACAAAGGATGGAGTGCAACATAAGCTAAAGCCATTGAAGGAGACCAAAGAAAAGGTATGTGGTAATGCGAGAATAACTTTTGTTGATGGAAGAAAATTCCAAGATGGTATGAGGCATGAACATATGTGTTTTTCTTTAATTCCAAAAGTTGGTAAAGAGGAAGTAGAGGATGTACCTATAGAAGTTGTAGATTTGTTGAATGAGTTTCAGGATATTGTATCTGATAATGTACCTGATGGATTACCACCGGTAAGGAAGATCAGTCATCAGATGGATTTGATTCTAGGAGCCAATTTTCTAAACAAGGCAGCACATAGAATGACACCAATAGAAAGTGAAGAGTTGAACAGACAAGTACATGAGTTATTATAGAAGGGATTGATTTGGAAGAGCCTAAGTCCATGTGCTATACCAATAGTATTAGAACCAAAGAAGAATGGAGGATGTGTACAGATTATAGAGAAATAAACAAGATCACAATCAAGTATAAGTTTCCATTGCCATGAATGGATGATATTGTGGATTGTTTGAGTGGAGCTATGTATTTCTCAAAGATATATCTAAAGAGTGGATATCACCAAATTCGGATCAGGGAAGGAGATGAATGGAAGATTGCTTTCAAGACAAAGGAAGGACTGTATGAGTGGTTATTCATGCCTTTTGGGCTAACCAATGCACCGAGCACTTTCATGCAACTCATGAATGAGGTTCTAAAAGAATTTATGGGTAAGTTTGTCATTGTGTACCTAGATGATATTTTGATCTTTAGTAAGACATTGGAAGAGCATATGATGCATATTCATATGGTGTTTGAGAATTTAAGAGATGCAAAATTGTTGATTAATTTGAAGAAGTGTAGTTTTGTGAAGAAAGAGTTAGTGTATTTGAGATTTATAGTTTCAACAGAAGGTCTAAAAATGGACCTAGAGAAGGTACATGCTATCCTTGAATGGCCTACTCCAAGGAGTGCTACTAAGGTAAGATCTTTTCATGGTCTAGCTAGTTTTTACAGAAAGTTTATTAGAAATTTTAGCAGTATTTGTGGTCCCTTGACTGAAACAATGAGAGGGGATAGAAAAGAGTTTAAGTGGACTAATGGGGTAGAAAAGAGTTTTCAATTGTTGAAACAAAAAGTTACAGAACAACCTATTTTAGCACTTCCATATTTTAATAAGGTGTTTCAAGTAGACTATGAGCCAAGAAGGTAAACCTGTTGCTTATTTCAGTGAGAAGTTAAATGATGCCAAGAGAAAGTATTATGTTTATGATCAGGAATTTTATGCTATAGTTCAAGCATTGAAGAAGTGGAGACACTATCTGCTTCCTAAGGAGTTTGTTTTGTACACTGATCATCAAGCTTTGCAATATTTGAATAGTCAAAGAAAGTTGAATCAAAGGCATTTGAAATGGGTTGAGTTTTTGTAGAGTTATACATTTGTTTTGAAACACAGGAGTGAAAAGTCTAATAGGGTTGCAGATGCTCTTCGCAGAAGGCAACTATTGTTGATAGAAATGCAGATTGAAGTGGTTGGGTTCAAGGAACACAAGAATTTGTATCCAGAGGATCTTGATTTTGGTGAAGCTTGGAAAGCTTGTAAAGAACCTGTTACTCTAGATAGAATGAAGTGGCTGGATTTTATCATCCAAGATGATATGCTATTCAGAGGGAGTTAGTTGTGCATTCCAAAAAGTTTTATGAGGGAGAATCTGATCAAGGAGAAGCATAGAGAAGGATTGGCTGGACATTTTGGTCATGATAAAACCCTTTCTTTGGTTAGTGAGAATTATTATTGGCCATAGTTGCAGCAAGATATCAAGAAGTTTGTATAGAGTTGCAGAGAATGTCAGATGGTGAAATGAGTGAAGTAGAATACAGGGTTATATTAGCCATTACTTGTACCAGAGAAGCCTTGGGAGGATATCAATATGAATTTTGTTCTTGGATTACCGAGGACTTAGTGGGGACATGATTCAATTTTTGTGGTGGTTGACAAATTTTCAAAGATGGCACATTTCATTCCCTGCAAGAAGACTAATGATGTTGTTCATATAGTAGAATTGTTTTTTAGAGAAGTAGTGAGACTACATGGTTTGCCAAAGACCATAGTTTCAGATCAAGACACCAAATTTGTAGGCTATTTCTAGTGAACATTGTGGAAGAAGCTGAAGATAGATTTGAAATTCAGTTCATCACATCATCCATAGACTGATGGACAAACGAAGGTGGTGAATAGGAGTTTGGGAAATTTGTTGAGATGTTTGGTTGTAGATAAGCTGACAGGATGGGATTTGATTTTACCATAGACAGAATTTGCATACAATAATTTTGTCAACAAGAGTACTGGTAAATCACCATTCTAGATTATATATGGAAATAGTCCCAGAAATGCATCTGTGTTGAGAAGGATAGATCAAGGAGAAATAAGTAGTGCTGAAGCTGAAGATTTTGCAGAACATTTGAAGAACATCCATGAGGAGGCGAGGAAGCACATTACCAAGATGAATGCACATTATAAGGCTAAGGCAGATGAGAAAAGGAGGCATAAGGAATTTTAGGGTGGAGATGAAGTCATGGTTCATTTGTAGAAGGAGCGATTTCTAGTTGGTACATATAACAAATTGAAAATGAAGAAGTTTGGGCCATGTAAAATACTGAAGAAGCATGATTCAGGAAATGCATATGAAGTAGAATTGCCTACTGAGCTGAATATTTCACTAGTTGTTAACATTTCAGATCTAACAAAGTATCATGAGGGAGGTGTTGAAGATGAGATAACAATAGCACAGTGGAGTATTCTAGCAACTAGTTCAAATACCAAAGAGATTGAGGATATACTAGATAATCATGTTGGCAGAAGCACAAGGAACAGGACATATGAAGAATATCTGGTCAAGTGGAAAGGATGACCTGTTGAAGATTCATCATGGCTGAAAAAGGAGGAGGTTAACCACCTTGGTTTTCCTCTACACACCTAAGACATGATGGGGTAACTTCTCAAATTACCCTGGGTGTCTGATGCAGGAGCATCCTGGGTGTAAGAGCAATCTTGCATCACCCAAAAATATTTCTATTTTTGTATTGAATAAGGGCTATCTTGTGCAGAGCTGCTATTTATGGAAACTTGCTATTTTTAGTAAGTTGGTCATATGATCTTAGAATGTTATGATTTTACATTTGGAGGTTCATCTTAGTCATATCAGCCAGCCAGTAAAGTTTCATGGCTAGATCAGGTCTAGTTTTGAAGATATTGAAGATTTTCAGTATTGGCAGCAAGGTACAGAAACTTTGAACTCAGTTTTGAAGGCTTTAGAGGGCCTAGATGAGGTTGAAAATTTGGGTGACAGGTGCTTGCACAAGTCAAGCCTGTAGAGCACTTTGTGGCGTTTCCAAAATGGGGTTATAATAGTCAATCGGTTCAACTGGTGATGACTTATGGTCTTCGAAAGTTGGGCCACCTGAAATGGCAAAAAATAATTTTCCTTCAAAATTTTTGTTCGGGTTTCAAAAGTTATTTTGAGCCAAATTTGATGTAATAAATTGAAAAATAAAATAATTCTAAGTTTGGTCGGCCCTAAGGGCTAAATTTTTGGAACCTTTTCGGGCAGTGGAAAATGCCTATATAAAGAAGACCCGTAGTGTTGTCTAGGGTAATTCTGGGTATTGATTCGAGGCTTTGTCCTATAGAATATTGTAAGGGAATGCCCATGTGGCTTTGCGTATTGTAATTCTCAAAGTTTGTAATTCCACATTTGTGGAGATAATAAGAAGCCCATTTTCTGTTCTTGCATATTGTTGTTGTTTCTCTATTTTTGTTATGTGTTTGTGGTATTAAGGGGAGCACCCTTCATCACATGGCCAAGTTCATGCACACAAGAAAAAGAATTTCAGTCAATTCTTGTAATATTTTTATACATTTAAACAAATAAAAAATGAATAAAACACTCACAACCTCTATGAAATGGATGCCCTAGCTTTAAACTAGTAAAATACAATGATAAAACCAAATAACAAAAAAGGAATGGCCAAGTTTGGGCATGCAAGAAAAATTCTAGTTTGGGCCTACCTCGAATCCGGGTAGAGTTAGGGCCAAGTTTGTGCACGCAAGAAAAAGTCCAGTACCCTCTTCGCACACCCAAGAAAAAGTCTAGTGCCCTATTTCCGCTTCGCGCACGGTACCCTCTTCGCAGCCCAGAAGTAAAAGTTCAGTGTCCTCTTCCCTCTTCGTGCATGGTGCCCTCTTTGCAACTCATGAAAATTACAAATGAGCATTTCTTTTTCTTCTTTTTTTTGTTTATAATCATGCGGGTGTTGAAATTATGATGATACCATCACTATTACAACACAATCAGGGGCACTTGTAAAAAAAAACACACACATAAATGGTGCTTCCATCAAAATTGGTGTCAAAATCTGACCCCAAATGTTGTAGTGATTTATTCCCCCCTCGAATCTATCAAATATGGAAACTAAAATCTACTTTTGCACATAGAAAAACTCTGATACCATGTTAGAATCTAAAAATATTATTAACCCGGAAAACTAGTGCAAAGAATAGATATCTAAACTATGAATGCCAATGATATGAAATCAAAATAGTAACAGAGAGTTAGTCTCCAAGAGAGTAATGCAAATTCTAGAAGAAAAATAGCATTAAGAGGATACAAAAGCAAGTGATATGAAATACAAGCTAGGTAGCATACTTATATAGACTAGGAAGAGGGAGGAGGTGGCAACACTGACCAATGAGGAGAAACCATCTATCAAACTAAAGATAGCAAAGTATCTTCCCAAGATAGCTAATGATTGCTCACATGTAGGGAAGTGAAACCTTGCAATCACTCACCTAATAAGACATGCTTTATTAACCTAAGCGATATTAATAAAAGTGTAGGAATAACTTAATAATATAGGGAAAAATAAATAACCCAGTAGGAAATAAAAATCTACACTAACAAGAATTGTAAGACATTATCTCTAAATATTCTAGTAAAAAAATTAGCCATGAGTTTATGATCATTAGAGAAGTCACTATACAATGTTTAGAATATTTTCACATGAGTCAAGGGATCAAACTTTCCAGCATGTCTCCAAATGAGGTATTTCCATGTTTGAGGGATAATAACATAAATATTGTCTAACGAAAAATGACTAGCAATGTCACAAGTGGGAATGCTATAAATTTAGATTTAGTTATGAAGGAAATTTTTTTTTGCAAGGATGACATAGTTTGGGAAAGATTATTGACGGTATATTTGGTGGAGAAATGAGACATGTGTGAAATTGTAACACCCCCGCAAGGGAACCCAAAGGGAACACTAAATTTTTTTTTAAAAAAATCAAAGAATGTATTTATATATATATATTTTAAAGTGTGTTAACACATACATTGCAAAGAACAAATACATATATATAACAACATAACTTCCTCTTAGGTTCCCCGATGTTGCTACTAAGAAATGCCTAGCAAAACACAATAAAATTGAGGAATGGAAACAAAATGTACAAGTGCAATAGTCATTAATAGATCATTAAGAGTGTAATCAATTACATAATGATATTACATATAAGTCATGTCCCACCCAAAGATACAATACAATGTAGTACAAATCAAGAATAGTACGTGATAAACAATGTTTACAAGTACATAGGTTTACATCATCTAGAAATCTCTTTTACCTCAAGAGATACAATGGTACATCAAGTGTTATGAATCAAGTAATAAATATGGTGACAAGAAGAAGCTAGTATTCCGCAATGAACATTCAGGAGCCACGATCCTCGATGGAAAAATGCTCACCACCCAACCACATGAACCAAATGGTCCACCCCCCGAGCCAGGAGATGGAAATCAAGCCCACACATGCCAAAACTCAAGAAAGAAAGTATAAACTTAAGGTACTGAGAAAAACAACATAAAGAAAGGATCCAAGAATTCTAAGAGAGAGAACATCAAATTATGACATAAGAAAATAAGAAAATGATCAAAAGGTACTTCCTATACCAAAGGCAAATCTAAACACACTCGAGGAAATCCTAGGACACATACTGAAGGGTGTCATCACATAGCTTCCACTCTCTCAGCAGCCCTGACAGTCCTCCTGGACCCGACCCCTAGGTGAAGCTCATGTGGAGCCAAAATCCTCTCATGTGGACGAGGTGTCGACCTTCTAGATCAACGTCCCACAGACGACCATGCACTTCTCCATCCATCCTCATCTAAATACATACTCGAGACTATGGTGGAGGCAAATATCTTTTTTAGTGTGAATTTCAAACCTAGTGCATTAATTATATTATCACTTGATTAAGACTACACAATGGGTTACCCTAGAATGACCACTTTGGGCCCCGACCCCCATTGCGAGCCACCCTCCAACTATGTTCCTAGCAAACCCTCATAACACATGAAATCCAAAAAGGGGCATAAAAAAAAGAGGATCCACTATCCAAAGGGGTATAAAATCTCATTACCAACCTCCTTGATGTAGCATAAGTCCAACAAAATTATAATTTTTTTGTTAATGCATTTAGAATAAAACCCCCAACTATGGATCCCAAAATCAAATCATCATTAAACATATAAATCACAATAGGCCAAAAGATAGAACCAAGAATGAAAATCACCAAACTCGATCACATCTTCTAGCATTAAACAAATGGTCTACCTGCCTCTGGTAAAAACACACCCTTCCCAAAGTACAACTTTACCGACTCCACATAAACAACCAACACTAAACTTATGATTAGGTTTTTCTAACAAGATCAATTTTCTCTTATCATATTTTTACACAAATAAATTTCATTTAAATAATGACTTTTATCCGAATAAAAATTCTATTATCCAAATAAGAAATAACAAGACATCTATTGAAATAAAACAAGTAAAACAAATAACTAATTTTAAAATTTTATCTTCTTTCATTATAATAATTAAGTAATATTATTAAACATCTAAATTTTAACTACTAACATCAATTAATTTAATCTCCTATTTATAACAATTAAAGAATAACTAAACATAATTTTCATTAACAAGATTATGAAAAATAATTAATTCACTTTACAATTATCATTTTATTTACTAACTTGAAGGATTTTAAAAACAATATTAAAATTTAATCACAAAACAAAACCCATTAAATTCTAACTCAAGGAAGGAATTTATAATTAATTATGAACTTACACTCTTTAGATACTAGGGAATATATTCCTATTTCTCAATATTCCAAAGACTAAAGGATAGTTTTTTTTTAAAGGAGGAATACAATTCATAGAAATAAAAGGGAACATTGAATAATTTAAAGAGTAAAGTACTAAAGTCCCTAAAATGTATGAAGGTAATGGCTGCTATTTCATTAATTTAACCACAAAGATCATTATTTCAAGTTAAGGAATTATGAAATCAATAAATCTGATTTAATTTCTAATTTAGATCATAGCATATAATATGTTTTATGCATGCTCAAGTCATGGAAGATTCGGTAATGGTTGATACCCAAACAAGAATCCAAAATCCAGAAATAACTAAATAGAGTGGGGAAAGGGAGTATGAAAATCTGGCAAGGAGATGTGAACAACATGATACAAGGAAACAAACCAAAATAACAGAGTAAGAAATGATAACAACAATAATTAATTGAGGACGAGAGAACATGCAAAGGGCAGAAATAACAGAATTATAATGTAACATGAGAAAAGAAAGAATTTGATTTGAAAGGGAATAATGCTCGATATAAAAGATGCTCCATAAAATAAATTAAAAACATAATAATTTTGACCAGCATACACAACACAAGCAATGGCAGATAAAATGCAATAATGGCTATGTTCCGGAGAAAGAAAGACAGTCAAACCCAAAACACCAAGTTGGAAGTTCTTCTCTTAGTATTTTCTAAGAGTAGTTTGTGAAATTCGTATCACCGAGGGAACACACATGCAAGGGCTCATTGCACAAGAAAGGAAATAATCAACTACATGCAGAGGATTATCAGAGAGAGAATGTTATTCCAATAGATCAAATGAAAAATAAATGATAGCTTATAAATAAATCAAATATGGTACCTTGATTAACAGAGAAAAATCTCAGCCGATCCAATGAAAATAGGCACCCCGATCCCTCACTCTCCAAATATGAGCAGAGTCATTTCTCCCTACTCTCCACCACAATACACAGACTGAATCTCCCCCCAAAAATGACCCTTCTCTCTCTGCCTTCCCACTACCAAAAAAATGGTTTTTCTTTCTATTCATGCTTCCCAAAACTAACAAGAGAAAGTCCCATTCCAAAAAGGCATCCCAATCCATATGAATCCTCTCTTTTAATAATTCAAAAAGAAATTCCTATTAAATAGGAAAGAAATGACCCAAAACCTGCTCAAGACTTTAGCTCAATACTAGTTATTTTTTCTTACTATGAAATAATGTTCTAGATTATTTTAATATTCCTTTTAATTAAATATTCTCAACAAGATTAGTTTAAATATTTGTTGAATTCATCTCATGATAATAGTGTGGATATTAATAAACCAATAATGTTATTTTTGTATTTCAAAATACTTAATATAGTTTGTTTTTCCAAAATATTTAATTTAATACTTGGTAGAACACCACATCTATCTTATTTTGTTCCTCGTTATAATGTTAATTATTATCTTTTATAATTATCTTGATGATGATACAATGTCAAATAATAATGACAAGTCAATAAACACATTTTTGTTATAATTAATAGAATTAGATACCCGAGATTTGATATTTTTTGTTAGATAAACAACACTTAGAATTTATAAACTATAATATAAAAATCAATTAAATCAAACCTCCATATCAACACAATTACTTAACTTTATCATTTGTAGATTATGTCTAATAACATTAAGGGCATTATTATGAAATGATAATAGAGTTATTATTATTATTATTATTATATATTTCTCAAGTCAAGAAAGAGACAACATAAAGCACAAAAGACCAATAAGCATAAAATAGAAATAAAAAACACTACCAAGCACAACAAAAAGGGCAGTGTACCAACATACAAGATCACCAAAAATCTGAGATCAAAGGAGCGGATGGAGCAGGCGGGCGGAACAGGGAGCGGGAAAGGAGGAATTCAAATTTCAAATGTGGTGAGCAAGGGGAATGGTGGATTTCATGCTGGTCCCTCGGGGGGTGATGGTCAACTGGAGGACACAGATGCAAATGAGTCTCAAGGTAAGATTCCTGATGTCAGACTTGGGACAGGGGACCTGGGAGGGTGACCCATGAAGGGGCCATGTGAGTAGAATAGGATGAAATTTGATGTATCTGTCAAAAGTTGGTCAAGCCTTTTTGACGTTAAACCTACGGGTAAGTCTTCTCTCCCACCTGTGAAAATCTTATCCAATATTGAGGAGGGAACTTTTTCTGTCTCCATTCCGGATCAAATAATAGATGTTAATATATCTCGAATGGCTAACTCTCTTGTGGGGAGATTCCTGGGATCTCATCCTAATATTGAGGTGGTTAGGGCTTTTGTTAAAAAGAAATGGGTTTTGAAAGGCCAAGTGGAGGTGGTTGCTCTTCCCAAAGGTTTTCTGGCTTTTTCCTTTTCATGTGAGGAGGATTTAAGGTTTATTTTGTGTAATGGACCTTGGATGATAGGAAAGCATTCTATGATTCTGCATAAATGGTGTCCTAATCTGGATATGCAAGAAGATCTTAATGTGTAGGCGCTAGTCTGGGTGACTCTTCTGGGCCTACCTCTTGAGTTCTGGATGGAAGACATATTTAAGGGCATTGCTAATGTCTTTGGGGAACTCCTATCAATGGATCCTATCACGGTCTCTAGAAGGCGCCTTACATATGTCAAGATTTGTGTTGGGGTGCAGCAGAGAGTGGATATGCTGGAATCTATCACTCTTCAATTCAAACTTGGATCATGGATCCAGAAGATAGAGTATGAATCAACCCCCTTTTCTTGTTTTCATTGCAAGAAAATAGGCCACTGGGTGAAACAATGCCCAAAGCATTTACCCCAAAAGAAAAAAATGAAAAAGATATGGGTAAAGAAGGTTGCGGTTGGAATGAACTCTATTCGGGTTAGTATTAATGGGAAGAAAGAAGGAAAGATGGATGGGATGGATATGCCTATTGAAGGTTGTGACACTTCTCACTCAGATACTGAATAGAAATTAGGGGGTAGTACCAAAGTTTTAAAGGAATCCATTACTAAAATCTCTGATGACTCCTTTGTTGAAGATATCCAGAGTAGGACTTTGGGGGAAAAAGAGGGTAATGAAAAATTTGATGTTTGCCTATTCGAACAAGAGATGTTAGGAGGTTATGGTTTCTTGCTACCCTCTCAGAGTATGGTAATTTGGCAAGATTCCCAAGTCTGTCTGATTCTGGATTGTTCAGAGGATAAGAATCAGAAGATATTTGATACTTCGGGGGGTCTTGACAAGAAATCACCATGCCCATCTAAATCTGCTAAGTGGGGTGATGAAGTGGATATAGCAGAGGCCCTTTTGGGATCTGAAGAACCAAATGAAGAGGGATGGTCCAAAGTGGAGAAGAAAAAGATAGTTAAAAATGTTAAGAAATTTAAAGATGGAGGGCAAATGAAGCATGGCTCCTCAACCCTCAGAAGTACTAGAAGCACTAAGATTGGAGATGTGGGGGCTCCCCATGTTTCCCCGGGAAGATCCTCAAACCAAAAAAAGGGATCTTTTGAGACCAACAAGAGCTTAGTAGATGGCAGTCAAAAAACCATCCTAGAGTCTGGCCCATCCCTTAAACAATGAAGTTTATCTCTTGGAATGTGAGAGGATTAAATAATCCTCATAAGCAAGCCATGGTCAAAAACATGATTAGAGACAACAAGCCTGATATTGTTCTTCTACAGGAGACTAAGATGTCTAAGGATAAAGTTGAGAAAATTCAATTTTTTAGTAAAGGTCTATCCCATGGAAGTGATGCAGAAGGGGCCTCTGGGGGTATTGTGACTAGCTGGAACTATAATTTCATTAAAGGGGAACTTTTATCTTGTGGTAACAATGTGACTAACATTAGATTCTGGCATATTAAAGATGGCACCTCTTGGGTTTTGACTAATATTTATGCTCTGAATACTAGGTGGGGGAGGAAATCTTTCTGGAGAGAAGTTTCTAGTTTTAGGAGAGATTTTACTAATGATGGCTAGATCATTATGGGGGACTTCAATACTCCTTTGAAGGAAAATGAGAAATTTGGGGGTGGCCAACCCAATTTGGATAGCAAAACTGATCTAATGGAATTTATTGATAGTCAAGAGTTACATGACTTAGATTTGTAGGGAATTAACTATACTTGGACTAACAAGAGAGAGGGAAATGAGCTTATTCAGGTCAGACTTGACAGAGCTCTTGTTAGCAGCAATTGGTTCAATCATTATTCTTTCTCCTTATCTACCTATATCAGAGCTGGTTCTGACCACTACCCGATAACCATAAGAGCTGATTTCAATGGCCTAAAAAGGAACTTTCCTTTCCACTTTGAGAAAATGTGGACAATCCACCCTAACCTAGAAAAATTGATTGAGGTTTGGTGGAGTATCAGGATTGAAGGAATGACAATGTTCAAAGTTGCTAAGAAAATGAAAAATGTGAAGGACAACATAAAGAAATGGAATAAAGAAACTTTTGGAAATATTTTTAACAACAAAAAGAAAATTTTTGAAGAACTAAAGGAGATCTAGGATAGCATTCAGAAAAATGGGTATAACTTTCATACAAAAAATGAGGAAGATACTAAACTAATTGAATATCATGATATCATCTCAAAAGAAGAATTCTTTTGGAGGCAAAGGTCTAGAAAGATTTTCTTAAAGGAAGGGAACAGGAATTCTAAATACTTCTTCATGACCACAGTGAAACATAGAATGGGCAAAAAAATTTCTAGACTGCAAGTCAATGGAACCATTAGTGAGAGGGAGGAGGATTTTAGAAGTGAGGCCAATAACTTCTTTGGAGAGCTCTTAAAGAAATCTAAGAACCTGGATATGGAGTGCCAAGAAGAGTTGTTGGATGGTATTCTCAGTATTTTGAATGATGATCACAATAGAGCTATTACTGCTATACCTTCTATGGATGAGATTCAAAAGGCTATGTTTTCCTTTGAAGGAGATAAAGCCCCTGGTCCAGATGGTTATCCTCTTTTCTTCTTTCAAAAGTATTGGAGGATTTTGAAAAATGATGTTACTAATGTAGTTAAGGAATTTTTTGGGACAAGAAGGATCCTCAAGGAACTAAATGGCACCTTTATTGCTCTAATCCCAAAGAAAATAGGGGTTGATAGTATGGACCAGTTCAGACCTATCAGTTTATGCAATTCGGTGTATAAGATTATTTCTAAAATACTAACTTCCAGAATTCTCCTTTTTCTTCCTTCTATTATCTCTGGACAACATAATGATTTTGTCCCTAGAAGGCAGATCCTAGATTCAATCATCTCAGTCCATGAAAATATACAATCTCTAACCATGTCTAAGAAGGAAGGTTTTTTAATGAAACTTGACCTATCCAAAGCTTATGACAGGATTGACTGGGATTTTTTAATGGCTACTCTAGAGGATTTTGGTTTCAATAAAAGGAGTAGAGACGTAATTCACTATTTTCTCTCCTCTGCCACTTTCTCTATTCATGTGAATGGCTCTCCTACTCCTTTCTTCAAGTCTTCTAGAGGTATTAGGTAGGGGGACCCCCTATCTCCTATTCTTTTTGTTATCTTGGTGGAATGTTTGGGAAGACACATTGGTAGATTGGTTAATAGAGGTGAATTCAGGGATCTGAGACCTTCCTCCAAGGACTTGATTTTCTCACATCAATAGTTTGTGGATGACTCCATAATAATGGGTGAAGCTTCTATTAAAAATGGAAAAACCATTAAAAAAGCCCTTGACAACTATGCTGGTGCTACGGGCCAGAGCATTAATTGGAATAAGAGCTCTATATTCTTCATTAATGTGCCTGAAAAAAGACAAGAAAGGTTAAAAAGAATTTTGTGTTGTGAGGTGGATTGTCTCCCAGGGTCTTATCTTGGCCTACCTTTATGCCTTACTCCTCCAGACTCTTTTTAGTGGGATATGATTGATAAATTTCATAAAAGTCTTGCTAATTGGAAGGGTGCTCTTCTTAGCTAGGCTGGTAAGATTATTGTTCTCAAAGCTACCCTTCAAAGTATTCCTCTCTATGCTTTGAGCCTTTTCAAAATACCTAAGAATTTTTCTAAAAGTATAGAGTAAATGCAAAAGAACTTTCTTTGGTCCGGAGTCGAGAAAAAGAAAAGAATGGCACTTATTGCTTGGGAGAAGGTTTATAAACCGACTAGAAAAGGGGGTCTTGGTATTCGCACTATTAGAAGTATAAATGAGTTTCATATGGCTAAACTCCTTTGGAGAATGTTCAAGAACTCAGGAGAATGGAGTACTATATGACACAATAAATATAATAGGGACAACTCTAACTTCAATAATTTCTTAAAATTTGATTCTATCCAAGGTGGATTATGTATTTGGGGAAATGCTTTAAGAAGAAAGGATATGATAAAGAAGGGAGTCAAATGGAAGGTTGGTAATGGAAAGAAAATTTTGTTTTGGGATGACACATGGCTTCTTGATAAACCCCTTAAGGAGGTACCTATTTGGAATGAAATGTTTATCCTTTGCAAATAGATTTCGGTCATTCATGTGGAGGACTATTGGGGGGGGGGGACAAGTTGACTGATTTGGCTAGGATTGATCCTTCTCTTAGGAGTTTGAATAAACTTTTGAATGCTATGGTTATTATTGATGAAGAGGATTCCATAATTTGGAGATATAATGCTAATGGCCCATTCTCAGTTTCCTCTCTATACATGCAGAACTTTGAAGATAGTCCTGAACCATGTTGGGCTAGAGCCTGGTTCAAGGGATTAACTCCTAACATTAATGTTTTCTTTTGGATCTTATTGCAGGATAAAGTTCTTACAATTGATAATCTCAAGAAAAGAGGCCTTGTTCTTACTAATAGGTGTTGTCTTTGCAAAAAAGATGAGGAGAATATCAATAATATGACTATCCATTATTCTTTTGCTAGGAAAATATGGGAAAAATTTCTTGATTTGATGAGTTTGGAGTGGGTGTTCCCTCAAGACATTCAGGAGTTGTTTACTTGTTGGAAGCCACCGAATAACAATAAGTTCTTAATATCCTTTTGGAATTTCTTCCTTCCCTTCTTGTGCTGGGGGGTTTGGAAGGAAAGGAATGATAGAATTTTTAGGAACAAGGAGTCCAATTGGGATAGTATTTTCCATAAGATCAAGAGTGCTCTATTGGAGAATTTGGGGTTGATCAAGAATTATCAAGACTCAAAGGATGATTGGGAGGCCAAAGTCTATAAGAATTGGAAGTTTGAAGGAAGGAAGGTTCAAGACACCAAAAGAAACCTGAGAGAAGAGGCTAGGTGGGACTACCCCCCTAATGGTTGGGTTAAAGTCAATTTTGATGGTGCCTCTAAAGGCAACCCTGGAACTGTTGGCTGTGGTATGGTTATCAGAGATGAGTATGGGAATTGGAAAGGGCCTATGGCCATTCCTATAGGTTTTAATACCAATCAGGTGGTGGAGGCTAATGCGGCTCTTTATGGGTTGCTATTAGCCAAAAGGAAGGGTTATACTAAAATCTGGATTGAAGGGGATTCCCTAAATATTGTAAATTGCTTGAAGAATAAAATGACCCCTTCATGGACCATAGCCAATGTTATTAGCAAAGCTAAAAACATTATTGAGTCCTTTGAAAAGTGCATGATAACCCATGTTTTCAGGGAGGCCAACTTGGTGGCTAACTGGGTAGCGAATGTGGCTTGTAAAAGCCAGGTGGAAATTGAGTGGAATGATGGTTTTGATCTCCCTTGTGAAGGGTCATCATTAATTAATAAGGAGTGGATGATGAGTAAGAAACATGTTATTTAGCAATAATAATTAGCACAACCTAGAATAATCAAGTTATTTATGCTAGATTAAGTGAATACTATCTCCATTGGTTCCATTTTAGTCTCTAAATTTGTCGTTGATTCATAGTTGACATTTACTTTCTAGTAATTCATAAATACCCTACAATGTTACTAGGACACAAAAGATTTTTAGGTTAGATTTCTACCTTGACCCTTGTATCATCTTGGAAGTGTATCCTGATAAGGTTTTTCACATTTAATTGCCAAATGACTGTATTTACACATGAATTGGCTTCATTTTACTATCGTATTATAGTCATTAAGCAATGTGATTGATTGGTAATTTTTATACTCTATTCCTAAAAATCCTCTTTAAGTTTTATTCATGAAATCTGAAGGAATTCCTAGGTAGTTGATTTTTCATTACTTATCTAATTTAGTCTTCTCTTTCCTATTTCGAGGTGGTGTCCTTATGTGTTGATCCATTTTATTGACCAAGTAAATTATTACATTTTTTACTCCTAAGGTAACTTCTTTTTTTATTTTTGTGTGTTTGATATAGTACCTCTTATCTATGATGAAAGAAACATTTATGCATCATAGTCCCCCAATATAAAAGGTTCTTAATGGTTCCACACAAGTAGTTTAAGTTGTTAGCACTATTAATACAACATTTTCAATTCCTATGATTTATTCCTTGTTCAAGAATTAGGTAAACCCTGCTATAACTAATCTATTCCTTCATGCACTCTTATTAAAATATCCACATCCCTTTATGTCTTAGTTTTACTTACTATTGGGGTTAAAAAGAATTTTGAATTCCTATTTTCATCATTTTTTATAAATATTTCTTTTTAATACATATACCTTTCAAAATATTTTTTTTGATTAAGTATAATCAATAACATGATAGCTTCATTTGAAGGCTTCCCTCAATTTATAAGCTTCAACCTTATAGATAGGATTGAGTGAAAAACTTTACTCCACTAAAGAAGTTGGCACCCTCTATAATTAAGTCCACTTATCTCTAGCTCTTTTAAAAATAAGAAGATTGGATCCCATTAACATTGAAAATCATAAGTAACATTATTTGTGAGAGCATCATAAGTGAAAGAGAGCAGACTGGTGGATCTGACAGGGAGCGGGAAAGGAGGAATTCAAATTTCAAACGTGTTGAGCAAGGGGAATGGCAGATCTAATGCTAGTCCCTTGGGGGGTGATGGTCAACTGGATGACATAGATGCAAATGAAACTCAAGGTAAGATTCCTGATGTCGGACTTGGGATAGGGGAATTAGGAGGGGAAGCCATGAAGGGGCCATGTGATCAAAATAGGATGAATTCTGATGTTTCTGGAAAAAGTTGATCAGGCCTTTTTGGTGTAAAACCTATGGGTAAGTCCTCTCTCCCACCTGTGAAAATCTTATGCAAGACTGTGGAGGGAACTTTTGCTATATCCATTCCAGATCAAATAATAGATGTTAATATATCTCGAATGGCTAACTCTCTTGTGGGGAGATTCCTAGGATCTCACCCTAATATCGAGGTGGTTAGGGATTTTGTTAAAAATAAATAGGTTTTGAAAGGCCAAGTGGAGGTTTTTGCTCTTCCCAAAGTATGCTTGGCTTTTTCCTTCTCATGTGAGCAGGATTTAAGGTTTATTCTGTGTAATGGACCTTGGATGATAGGAAAGAATTCTATGATTCTACATAAATGGTGTCCTAATTTGGATATGCAAGAAGATCTTAATGTGTAGGCACCGGTCTAGGTGACTCTTCCGGGCCTGCCTCTTGAGTTCTGGATGGAAGACATCTTTAAGGGCATTGCAAATGTCTTTGGGGAACTCCTTTCTATGGATCCTATCTTGGTCTCTAGAAGGTGCCTTACGTATGCCAAGATCTGTGTTGGGGTGCAACAGGGAGTGGATATGCCAGAATCCATCACTCTTGAATCCAAACATGGATCATGGATCCAGAAGATAGAGTATGAATCAACCCCCTTTTCTTGTTTTCATTACAAGAAAATAGGCCACTGGGTGAAACAATGCCCAAAGCAATTACCCCAAAAGAAAAAAATGAAAAAGATATGGGTAAAGAAGGCTGTGGCTAGAACAAACTCTATTGGGGGTAGTATTAATGGGAAGAAAGAAGGAAAGATGGATGGGAAGGATATGCCTGTTGAAGGATGTGACACTTCTCACTTAGATACTAAACATAAATTAGGGGGTAGCACCGAAGTTTTAAAGGAAGCCATTACTAAAAGCTCTGATGAATCCTTTGCTGAAGATATCTAGAGTAGGCCTTTGGGGGAAAAAGAGGGTAATGATAACTTCAATTCTTTCCTGTTCAAACAATGTTAGGAGGTCATGGCTTCTCACTACCCTCTTAGAGTATGGTAATTTGGCAAGATGCCCAAGTCTGTCTGATTTTGGGATGCTCAAAGGATAAGATTCAGAAGATCTTTGATACTCTAGGGGGTCCTGACAAGTAATCACCATGCCCATCTAAATCTGCTAATTGGGGTGATGAGGTGGATATAGCAAAGGCCCTTTTGGGATCTAAAGAACTGAATGAAGAGGGATGGTCCAAAGTGGAGAAGAAAAAGATAGTTAAAAATGTTAAGAAATTTAAAGATGGAGGGAAGATGAAGCATGGTTCCTCAACCCTCAGAAGCACTAGAAGCACTAAGACTGGAGATGTGGCCCAAGCTCCCCATCTTTCCCCAGGAAGACCCTCGAACCAAAGAAAGTGAGCTTTTGAGACCAGCAAGAGCTTAGTGGATGGCAGTAAAAAAACCATCCTAGAGTCTGGCCCATTCCTTAAACAATGAAGTTTATCTCTTGGAATGTGAGAGGATTAAATAATCCTCATAAGCAAGCCATGGTCAAAAACATGATCAGAGACAATAAGCCTGATATTGTTCTTTTATAGGAGACTAAGATGTCTAAGGATAAAGTTGAGAAAATCTAGTTTTTTAGTAATGGTCTATCCCATGGAAGTGATGGGGAAGGGGCCTCTGGGGGTATTGTGACTAGTTGGAATTGTAATTTCATTAAAGGGGAAGTTTTATCTTTTGGTAATAATGTGACTAACATTAGATTCTGGCATATTAAAGATGGCACCTCTTGGGTTTTGACTAATATTTATGCTCTGAATACTAGGTGGGGGAGGAACTCTTTCTGGAGAGAAGTTTCTAGTTTTAGGAGAGATTTTGCTAATGAGGGTTGGATCATTATGGGGGACTTCAATACTCCTTTGAAGGAGAATGACAAATTTAGGGGTGGCCAACCCAATCTAGATAGTAGAACTGATCTCATGGAGTTTATTGATAGTCAAGAGTTACATGACTTAGATTTGCAAGGATTTAACTATACTTGGACCAACAAGAGGGAGGGAAATGAGCTTATTTAGGTCAGATTGATAGAGCTCTTGTTAGCAACAATTGGTTCAATCATTATTCTTGCTCCTTATCTGCTTATATCAGAGCTGGTTCTGGCCACTACTCGATAACCATTAGAGCTGTTTTCAATGGCCTAAAAAGGAACTTTCCTTTTCACTTTGAGAAAATGTGGACAATCCACCCTAACCTAGAAAAATTGATTGAGGAGTGGTGGAGTATTAGGATTGAAGGAATGAAAATGTTCAAAGTTGCTAAGAAAATGAAAAATGTGAAGGACAACATAAAGAAATGGAATAAAGAAACTTTTGGAAATATTTTTAACAACAAAAAGAAAATTTTTGAAGAACTAAAGGAGATCTAGGATAGCATTCAGAAAAATGGGTATAGTTTTCATACAAAAAATGAGGAAGACACTAAACTTATTGAATATCATGATATCATCTCAAAAGAAGAATGCTTTTGGAGGCAAAGGTCTAGAAATATTTTCTTAAAGGAAGGGGATAGGAATTCTAAATACTTCTTCATGACCACAGTGAAACATAGAATGGGCAACAAAATCTCTAGACTGAAGGTCAATGGAGCCATTAGTGAGAAGGAGGAGGATTTTAGAAGTGAGGTCAATAAATTCTTTGGAGAGTTCCTAAAGAAAGCTGAGAACCTGGATATGGAGTGCCAAGAAGAGTTGTTGGATGGTATTCCTAGTATTTTGAATGTTGATCACAATAGAGCTATTACTGCTATACCTTCTATGGATGAGATTAAAAAGGACGTGTTTTCCTTTGAAGGAGATAAAGCCCCTGGTCTAGATGGTTATCCTCTTTTCTTCTTTCAAAAGTATTGGAGGATTTTGAAAAATGATGTTACTAATGTTGTTAAGGAATTTTTTGGGGCAAGAAGAATCCTCAAGGAATTGAATGGCACCTTTATTGCTCTTATCCCAAAGAAAACTAGGGCTGATAGTTTGGACCAGTTCAGACATATCAGCTTATGCAATTCGGTGTATAAGATAATTTCTAAAGTCCTAACTTCTAGAATTCTCTCTTTTCTTCCTTCTATTATCTCTGGACAGTAGAATGGGTTTGTCCCTAGAAGGTAGATCCTAGATTCAATCATCTTGGTCCATGGAAATATACACTCTATAGCCATGTCTAAGAAGGAAGGTTTTTTACTAAAAATTGACCTATCCAAAGCTTATGACAGGGTTGACTGGGATTTTTTGATGGCAACTCTAGAGGCTTTTGGTTTCAATAAAAGAAGTAGAGATCTAATCCACTGTTTGGTCTCCTCTACCACCTTCTCTATTCTTGTGAATGGCTCTCCTACTCCTTTCTTCAAATCTTCTAGAGGTCTTAGGCAGGGGGACCCCCTTTCTCCTATTCTTTTTTTTATCTTGGTGGAATGTTTGGTAAGACACATTGGAAGACTGGTTAACAGAGGTGAATTCAAGGGTTTGAGACCTTCCTCCAAGGACCTGATTTGCTCGCATTAACAGTTTATGGATGATTCCATAATAATGGGTGAAGCATCTATTAAAAATGGAAAAACCATTAAAAAGGCCCTTGACAACTATGCTGGAGCTATGGGTCAGAGCATTAATTCGAATAAGAGCTCTTTATTCTTCATTAATGTGCCTGAAAAAAGATAAGAAAGATTAAAATGAATTTTGGGTTGTGAGGTGGGTTGTCTCCTAGGGTCCTATCTTGGCTTACCTCTATGCCTTACTCCTCCAGATTCTTTTTGGTAGGATATGATTGATAAATTTCACAAAAGTCTTGTTGGTTGGAAGGGTGATCTTCTTAGCCAGGCTGGTAAGATTGTTGTTCTCAAAGCTACCCTTCAAAGTATTCCTCTTTATGCCTTGAGCCTTTTCAAAATACCTAAGAAGTTTTCTGATAGTATAGAGAAAATCCAAAAGAAATTTCTTTGGTCCGAAGTCGAGAAAAATAAAATGGCTCTTATTGCTTGGGAGAAGGTTTGCAAACTGACAAGGAAAGGGGGTCTTGGTCTTCGCACTATTAGAAGTATAAATGAATTTCTTATGGCTAAACTCCTTTGGAGAATGTTCAAGAACTCTAGAGAATGGAGGACTATATGGTACAACAAATATAATAGGGACAACTATGACTTCAATAATTTCTTAAACTCTGATTCTATCCAAGGTGGATTGTGTATTTGGGGCAATGCTTTAAGAAGAAAAGATATGATAAAGAAGGGAGTCAAATGGAAGGTTGGTAATGGCAAGAAAATTATCTTTTGGGATGACACATGGCTGCTTGATAAACCTCTTAAGGAGGTACCTTTTTGGAATGAATTGCTTATCCTTTGCAAACAAATTTTGGGCATTCATGTGGAGGACTATTGGGGAGGGGATAAATGGATTGATTTGGCCAGGATTGATCCTTCTCTTAGGAGTTTTAATAACCTTTTGAATGCTATGGTTATTATTGATGAAGAGGATACCCTAATTTGGAGACATAATGCTAATGGCCTATTCTCGGTCTCCTCTCTATACATGCATAAATTTGAAGATAGTCTTGAACCATGTTGGTCTAAAGCCTGGTTCAAGGGATTAACTCCTAAAATTAATGTTTTCTTTTGGATCTTATTGCAGGATAAAGTTCTTACAATTGAAAATATTAGGAAAAGAGGCCTTGTTCTTACTAACAGATGTTGTCTTTGCAAAAAATATGAGGAGAATATCAATCATATGACCATCCATTGCTCTTTTGCTAGGAAAATATGGGAAAAATTCTTTGATATGATGAATCTGGAGTGGGTGTTCCCACAATACATTTAGGAGTTGTTTACTTGTTGGAAGCCACCAACTAACAATAAGTTCCTAATATATTTTTGGAATTTCATCCTTCCCTTCTTGTGCTGGGGGGTTTGGAAAGAAAGGAATGATAGAATTTTTAGGAACAAGGAGTCCAATTGGGATAGTATTTTCCACAAGATCAAGAGAGCTCTGTTGGAGAATTTGGGGTTGATTAAGATTTATCAAGACCCAAAGGATGATTGGGAGGAAAAATTCTATAAGAATTGGAAGTTTGAAGGAAGGAAGGCTCAAGATACCAAAAGAAATTTGAGAAGAGAGGCTAGGTGGGACTGCCCCCCTAATAGTTGGGTTAAAGTCAATTTTGATGGTGCCTCTAAAGGCAACCCTGGAACTGCTGGCTGTGGAATGGTTATCAGAGATGAGTATGGGAATTTCAAAGGGGATTTGGCTATTCCTATAGGTTTTAACACCAATCAGGTGGCGGAGGCTAATGCGGCTCTTCATGGGGTGCTATTAGCCAAAAGAAAGGGTTATACTAAAATATGGATTGAAGGGGATTCCCTAAATATTGTTAATTTCTTGAAGAATACCATGACCCCCTCATGGACCATAGCTAATGTTATTAGCAAGGATAAAAACATTATTGAGTCCTTTGAAATGTGCATGATAACCCACGTTTTTAGGGAGGCCAACTCGGTGGTTGACTGGGCAACGAATGTGGCTTGTAAAAGCCAGATGGAAATTAAGTGGAATGATGGTTTTGATCTCCCTTGTGAAGGGTCATGATTAATTAATAAGGAGTGGATGATGAGTTAGAAACACATTTTGAATGAATGGTTTATTAATGAGTATTGAGTGTAGTAATCTGTGTGATGATCATGAAGGACAGTGGGCTGATTTTCAGATAATTATTGGGGCCCTTTGGCATGAGTTATGGGTTGTCCAGAACATCAAAAGGTTTTATTACAATTTGAAGGCTAATTTGTAGAGTGTTGGGAATTATCTGGAGAAGGGCTTTCTAATCTCTTACATAGCTATGGGAGGAAGGAAGAGGAGGTGCGAGCTAGGGAGCTGTAGTGATTGGAAACAGAATAAGGAGATATGGAAAATAGTTGAAGATGGGGGTCTGGTGGCTTATATGGAGAGATTGCATGGAGGGAAAGTTGTTGTGACTATAAATTTCATCAAAAAATGGAATAAGGGGAGTGTTTTGGTTGGTATGCAAAGTATGGAGGTGACTGAGGAAGTGATTGCAGAAGTGACTAGCTTGATGATTGATGGCATCAACTTCTATAGGGATAGGAAGATTTCAGACAAAGCTTTGGAGGCATTTGTGTCCATGGAGTAGGAGAGAAATTGAATGGTTAAGGTGGACAAATCATACTTTGATACTAAGTGTATTTCTAGGCCTTGGCACCTTGTTTTATTTGTTATTATTGGCTACATTACCCTTGATGGTTGATATACTAAAATATACAACCATCATCTTATCCTTTTGAACCACTTTAGGCATGGGGTAAAAATTAATTTTCCTTTTTACTTGCTGAGCTCCTTGAATGCCTCTATCCTCCACTAGAAAATGGATCTGGAGGGTGATCATGCTTGCCATGAAGGGCTCATGGTCCTCATTTTTGAGGTGTTGAAATCAAAGAAGGTGGAAAGACCCTAGCTTAATAGAAAAGCCCTCAAGGATTATGATACTGATGGGAAGGAATCTGAGGAGCCTTTTATGGAGGACATGGAAGAGGAGGAGGGGGACTCTGAGGAGTTTCAGGAGTCCAGCCCAAAGAGAAGTAAAAAGAAAAGGAAGGTGGAGGAGTCGACCATAGATATGGATTTAGAGGATGAAGCGAGCAGGGAGGAAAGTTCTAAGAAACAAAAGAAAAATAGAATGGAGCCCATCGACAAATGCACCAAAGCCAAAAAAGAGAAGAAATTTGTGAAAAGGGATTTTATTTCCTCTGATGAGGGCTCTTCCTCTTAGGAAAAGATTAATTAGGAAGACTATGTGGACACCAACCCTGATGTGGAGGAGAGTGTGGGAACCAGAAAAAATGTGTGGGTTGAGGATAATATCTTGCACGAGGTCGCACAGGATGTGACTAATATTGGGAAAGATGGGTATGAGAAGGATAAGGTCAACATGGAGAAGGAGAATGTGGAGAGCTCTAAGGAGAAAATGGAGGAAAGGAATAAGGGTTTTAAGAATACAGAGGGAGGGAATATGGATTTTAAGAATTTGGGATGTTTGGCTTTTCTGATACCCTCAGTATTATGAAGAATGACATCACTGCGATGAAAACCCATATTCACCAGTTGCAAAAAGAGATGGAGATTCTTAAAAGGATGCACCTAGGGGAGAAAACTATGGGCTAGATAATTGATGAGCTCATTGACACTGTCACCAGGTTTGAGGGTCTTGTTGTTTTCAATGACAGAATTATTGCCATGGAGGTAAAAATTGAAAATAGTAATGATATGATCAGGAAAATTGAGATTATGGAAAAGAGAATTGAAAAGCTAGAGAAGACCATGGTGAATATTGTAGAGCAGAGCTATGCTATCCTTAAGGCATCAAATGAGCATGTGAAGATCTTGGTGGACAAGCTTGACAATGGGAAAGGGAACCAAGAGGTCATAGATACTAAAGATGATTAGGGCCCTAGCAAGCATACAAGATCTAGGTTCAGGAAGATGGAGGATGGCAACAAGAATGACATGGATGATTTGAAGTTGTCTTCTGAAAACATGTAGATTCTTGCTGATCAGGCAGTAGAATTGATGAAATGTGTTTAGACAGCAGCTTGCTATCTTGCTTTCCTTTTGTCATCCTTTGTCTTTTGGCTATTCTTTTTGTTTAAGGACTCATTTGTGTGGCTTTTTTGGTGCTGATGCACTTGTCCTATTGGAGCTTAAATGTCTATTCTTTTATCATATTGTAAAATATTTTAGGTCCTTTCAAAACCTATTTTTACGTAATCAAAACAAAAAGGGCAGTGTGGAACTGAAATCCATCTCTATCAACCACTGATTTCCACTGAGTGGAGGTACACTCAATCCTGCCAATTCAGGGGAGACATACCTAGTTTCTATAGCTGCATCACAAAGACAAGAAACATATACACACACACATATATAGATGATATCAGACAAGGAGGGGGAGCATGACATCATGTGGACCTCCTGAAGAAGTAACTACGACTACCTCCCCACATCCTACAGGCACACCAACCAAGATAACATATATAAAAATCATCAGGATCTGTCAGTATTATTAGTACAATGATAATCATAATTTCATATAATCATAATAAAACATATAAATCATCATCCACAATAACGCAAGAATAACATGTAAGCAAAGTTAGACCATAAAATGAAACATCCATAATAAAATAGAAACAATGTAAGAATAATTGTAACATGTACATAACACCCATAGACATGTAGTGAAAACATGTAAACATCAAATCCATAAACTCATAAACTTGAGTAAATCCAACATCATACTGTAACCACATCCATAACCACCAAATATAGCAAGAAGTAAAAGTGATCATCATGTCTAAGAACCACATTATCATCATAAAACTAAAACATCCAAAGAAGTATCTGGATGTCATAATAAAACTATCATCTCATGTCCACCATCAAAAACAAAGAAAAATGACAAAATAAAAGTGTCCATGTGGAGGGGCATTACATCCTCCCCCTCTAGAAATGGGCTTACTCCTGGAAGCCCTCAAATAGATAAGGGTACAAGTCTCTCATCTATGATGCCTCCTCCCATGTAGCTGAATGCTCATCATTGGGGTCCCATTGGACCCTTACCTGGTCTATGGTTTGACCCCTGAGGGACAAACCCCACTACTGGAGTATGTGTACAGGATCTAGCGCCAACTACCCATCCTCGACTTGCAAAGGAGTCCAATCAAGTACATGTGTAGTATTAGGATGATACTACCTAAGAACCGATACATGAAAAACATTATGAATGTGAGATAGGTTGGATGACAAGGCAAGATGATAACCAATAGGACCAATACGCTCAAGAATCTCAAAAGGACCTACAAAGTGAGGTGACAACTTAGAACCCTTTCCAACAATTCTATATATACTTTATAGTTCTTTTAATATGCCATTAATATGCATTACTTTAAACCTTAAGTAATGCAATAAATTTATTAGTTTAACAATGAATTACAGAGAAGGACAATAACCTTATAATTTTTTACTATTAGAATCTTCATTGTCCCCCACAAAAACTAAGTAATAACTACTCCACCCTTAATAGTGATGAAAGAAAGAATTAACATATAATTTAATTTATTACTATTCTAAATTAGGTTATAAGACAATAGTTATCATAATCTAATATGTATGGCATTCTTAGTTACATCAAATTAAACCATCAATTCAATAGTAATTGCAAATGACTTTATCTGTTACTTTATATCAGTGTATTAAACTGATATTAGTAGTTTACAATTAATCTTGTGTGATAGAACCTACTTTATCTAATATGGTGCATTGTGAGTTTGAAGAGAGTCCATGCCATGTGTGATAGAACCTACTTTACACAATATGGTGCATTATTAAACAAATTAAGGGTGGAGTAGTTATTACTTAGTTTTTTGTGGGGGACAATGAAGATTTGTCTGATAAATACATGACATTAGTTTAGTTTTGTAAATTTTTTTACAAAACAAAAAAAAAGAAAAAGAATCACTCATTTGTAATTTTTGTGAGCTATGAAGAGGTCACCGTGTGCCAAGAGCGAAGAAGGCACTAGACTTATGCTTGTGAGCTGCAAAGAGGGCATCCATTTCATAGAGGTTGTGAGTGTTTTATTCATTTTTTAATTAGTAATTGGAAAATTAAATGCAGATAACACCTTTATCAATTTAGCATGTTTAATGTATAGTACTTACAAATTGATTCTTATCTGCATTGTTATAAGATGCACTTCTTGGGTTGATCATTCCAAGAAGTGCATATTATAACAATGCAGATAGGAATCAATTTGTAATTACTATGTATTAAACATGCTAAACTGATAAAGGTGTTATCTGCATTTAATATGCCAATTACTAATAGATTAAGCATATTATTACTATGCTTAATGTTCCATTTAAATGCATTTAACACAATTTTTTTTTACAAAATTGAACCAATGGCATGTTTACAACAAAGGTCTAATAGAACTCCCAACAATTCTTAAACATACTTTATTTGATATGATGAATTCTTAAACAATTAAGGTTGGAGTAGACATAGTTATCACATAGTTATTTGTGTGGTACAAGGAAGATTTGGCTAGGTCAAATCTTCCTTTGTGCTAGCAGTCTACAGAATCAAACCTTTGTTAAGAATGAATGAACCAAGAAAAAGAGAGGTAGAAAATCCAGGAATGAATTAAGAACTATAGTTGGCAATGCTGATAACCAACAAAAATTAGCTGACATCCTGTATGCTGGGAAGGGAAAGAGCCTTCCCCAAGGGCAATGAAGATTACAACATGGAATGTTAGGGGCTTGAATGCCCCTAACAAAAAAAGATTAATTAAAAGATATCTTAATACATTTGAATCAGAAATTATAATTTTACAGGAAACTAAATTAAATAAGGAAGAAAGCTTAAAATTTAGTCTTAAATTAGGAATATGGAAATCAGAGTTAGTTTTATCAGCAGGAGCCTCTGGTGGCTTGGATTCCTTATGGGATACTAGGAAAATAACAATTGAGGTAATATCTAAAAACAATAACTGGCTAGCATTAGCTGTTAATAGTCTAAAATCGAAATTAAAATTTAAACTCATTAATATATATGGTCATGTTCAGAATGAAGAAAAAAGGAAATTATGGTTGGAAGTTCAAAATCAACTATCATCTAATACCAAGGATATACACATTTTAGGAGGAGACTTTAATGCAATCTTAGACATTAAAGAAAAATTTGGTGGCTCACAATATATTTTGCAATCACAAAAAGACTTTAGTCAATGGGTAGTGGATAATAACTTAATCGATATTAGCACTAATAATGGCATATTTACTTGGAATAATAGAAGATCAGGCTTTAGTCACATAGCGGAAAGACTGACTAGATTTTTGATTAGCAGAGATACTGGGAATTTTAATCAATCCTTAAGTGCAAAAATCCTCACCAATGTTGGGTCCGATCATTTTCCAGTTAGGCTCTCTATTACGGAAAACTACAAACCCCCTAGAAACCCATTCAAATTTGAATTCATGTGGTTCCAAGATGATGAATTTATGATGCTCTTGGAATAATGGTGGAAGCATATTAAAGTATCTAGATCTAAGATGTACTGCCTAGTAGCTAAGTTAAAAATTATTAAGCACAAGATCCTGGAATGGAACAAAGACAAATTTAACAATATTTTTTAGCAGAAATTTAAAGTGGAGCAGGAAATAGAATCCCTAAATAATCTAGTTATAGAACAAGGGATGAACGAAAGTAGCTATATTAAAGAAAAAGAACTTATGGCTAAACATGCTAAAATTTTATTAAAGGAAGAAATTTACTGGAAATAAAAATCTAGAGAAACATGGCTGAAAGAAGGGGATTGTAACACAAAAAAATTTCACAATAGCACCAATAATAAAAGAAGTATAAATAGGATTTCGCATGTGCAAGACATTAATGAACATCTCATAGATGACCCCAAACTTATTTCAGAACAATTCATTCACTTCTACCATTCTCTTCTCAACAATCAGGACTCTGTGGACCTTAGAGCACAAAATGAAATGCTAACAACTATTCCAAAATTAATTACTGATGTAGATAATAAATGGATTAATAGTAAATTTACACTGGAAGAAGTTAAAATAGCTTTATTCCAGCTACATCCAGAGAAAGCTCTTGGGCCAAATGGATTTCAAGCAGGTTTTTTCCAAAAAAGATGGCATTTCTTAGGGGAGGATATATGGCAAGCAGTTGAAGCTACTAGAAACTCTAGTTCACTACTAACTAAAATAAATAATACCTTTTTTACACTTATACCTAAGAAAAATGAATGTACAGAACCAAGAGACTTTCACCCTATTTCCCTTTGTAATACCATTTATAAAGTACTATCCAAATGCTTAGCTAATAGACTTAAAACCTTTTTACCTAAGATTATCTCAGAAGAGCAAACCGGCTTTGTCCCCAATCGGTCAATCTTAGATGGAATTATTATAGCCCAAGAAATTATACATACTGCTCAATATAATAAAGAATCCTTCATGCTAATAAAAATTGACATTCAAAAAGTGTACGATAAAGTAGATTGGAGGTTTTTATGCAAATGCTTGGAGGCATATGGTTTCTCTAAACAATGGATTAATTTAATCTTTAATTGTATCTCTACACCCAAAATATCACTACTAATCAATGGTACCCCTGAAGGCTTCTTTGACTTCTTTGAAATCTCTCGTGGCATTAGACAAGGTGATCCACTCTCCCCCTTTCTTTATGTAATCATGGCAAAAGCTTTAGGTAGAAATATAACTAAGGCACATCATGAAGGGAAAATCCTTGGAGTCAAAGTTACAGATCACATTCTAAATATAACTCACCAACAATTTGCCGATGATAATATTCTCCCAGGAGTTTCCAACTGTAAGGAAGCTAAGGCATTCAAAGTTGTTTTGGATAACTATATGAAGGTGTTAGGACAAAGAGTGAATCTAAATAAATCTGAAGTCTTTTTCATCAATACCCCTCCCATCAAAGAATGAGAAATATGCAAGACCCTAGGTTATAAACTTGGAAAGTTTCCTTGTAAATACCTAGGGATTCCCCTTGATAAGGGTCTACATAGCTCTAAGTTTTGGCAGAAAGTGGTGTCCAAAATTCAAGCAAAAAAAGGTAATTGGAAAGGTAAATGGCTTACTAAAGCTGGTAGGGCCACAATGATTAAATCGGTCTTGACTACTATTCCCACTTATCAAATGTTGATACTACCTCTCCTAGCCAATGTCAAAACTAGTTTAGACAAACTCCTTAGGGATTTCTATTGGCAAGGCCTGACAAAAGAAAAAAAGTTAGGTCTTATTAGATGGGAGGACCTTTGTAAACTGGTATCCTAGGGTGGATTAGGTATTAAAAATCTTCAGTGGTAGAATAAAGCATTGGGTGCCAAACTCATTTGGAGATTATACAAGGAATCAAATAGTAAATGGGCTACCATCCTATTGAATAAATATATCCCTATTACTGATCCCATCAATATTTTTAGATCGTGAACCCATGTTAAAGGCTCCCATATTTGGAATTTTATCATAGAATCTAAAGGAGTGATTAATAACTTCCTCACATGGGATATTGGAAGTTGGGACAAGGCCCTTTTTTGGGAAGACTCTTGGGGTGGGTTTATCCCTCTCATAAATCTTGGTTTCTCACAAAATTTTATTGAGAAATGCAAAACCATTAAGGGCTCCTATCTAAAGAATTATATCTCTCACAAAGAGGGTTCAGTATGGAAACCAATAAATGATAATCCTACAGAGTACAAAGAAAGACAAAAACTCATCGAAATCCTCAAAGATAGAGTAATTAATATTAAAAAGAGGGTAGATAATCTCATCTGGGTAGGTTCAAATAATGGAACCTATAATGTGAAGGATGGCTATAAAACTATTGTACAAGAACATAACTTGGATACTCTAGATATCCCTTTGAACCTATTCTGGAATAAGGCATGCCTCCCTAAGGCTGGAATATTTCTATGGAAAGCACTACAAAAGACAATATTAACCTTAGATAAATTCAGAAAGCTAGGGTTTGAAGGTCCCTCAAGATGCCCCTTATGTGAATGTCAAGAAGAGGATGTTAACCAATTGCTCTTAAACTGCACCTTCACCCAAAAATATTGGAAATGGCTATGCTATTGCCTAAATTGGAGCATAGCTATGCCTTATGATTTAGTGGAATTATTTAAAGCATGGCCAACTCTTAGTAAATATAGCCTATTTAAGGACATATGGACAATCTCTCCCTCTATCCTAGTATGGGAAATCTGGAAAGAACAAAATAGAAGGATATTTACAAATCAAAAGCTTGAGTGGAAATCGATAATTAACAAAATAGAAAAATCTATTTTTGAGGTAATTAATAATAGACTTTGAGATAAAATGAGCTTTGAAAACTCCTTTAAACAATGGGATAATAATATCAGATTGTTATGGCCTAGACTGGCAATCCCACCATTATATGGCAGAGGAGGAAACAAATAAAAAATAGATAGAAGCACATGTAAATGGACACCTCCTAGAGAAGGATGGTACAAATTGAATTTTGATGGGGCCTCTCGTGGTAATCTAGGTATAGTAGGTATTGGAGGGATTATTCACAATTGGAAGGGAGAAATAATCTCTAAATTTGCACGGTCCATCAAACCCACAACTAATAATATGGCTGAATGCAAGGTAGTTTTAGAGGGTCTTAAATTATGCAAAAAGCTAGGCCTCTCTAAAGTAGTAATTGAAGGAGACTCCCAAATAGTAATCAATGCAATAAGAACTAGAAAGACCCCTAACTGGAAACTTAACTCAAAAATAGAAGATATTTGTGCAATATTGGATACTATTCCCCAAATCGAAATCAAACACATCTATAGAGAAGGCAATACAAATGCAGATAAGCTTGCTAATCAGGGTGCAAATGGCGAAATAGTCTAGGTCAATGTTTATTAGAATTAGTTATTCTACTTTCGATCACCATAGCCTATCAACTCAAAAATATAGAACCTAATGAATTACACCCAAAGCTTTATTATACATCATATAACATCAATTAATTTCAAAATTTTAATCTAATATATGTAATCCCTAGAGCAAAGACATGGTTTTATCTTAAAATATTATCTTCTCCTTAACACTTAGTCATTATCTAGTAGTAAGAAATTATTTTGTATTAGCATCCATCAAGATATCAAGCATATTGAGATCATTTCTGGTAATAATCACCCTATATAGTTTGGTTACCATAATATGAATAATAATTTAGTTCCTAGATAACCCCTCAATTTGGAGCTTAGTCCATAAATAGATTTATCTTCTATTTATTCATCAAACAGATATGGATCTAACTAATATATGTGTAGCTCTACGAACAATCATATGCTTAAGAAAGGCTATATTCTTTAAATCACTAAGAATTTGACTTTACGGTAAAAGATTTCTCACTTTGCAACCTGCTTTATGTTAATGAAACTAGACCTCTTCTTTTAAGAATCTTGTTATATCTATCTTCTCCATTTATAGTAACCCTCTTTTAAGCTATATTTCCTCTTTATAATAGTCAGAGCAATCTGTAGTTAACTTTAGGTTCTGACTAATCCTCACACCCCTAAAATTCCTTTTATATGTTTATTTTCCCTTTAAGTTTTGAAGTATGGATGACCTCCCGAACTCAAACCTCCCATAAATTATGCACCTTTTGTCTTCTAATGAATATAGCATTCAATGTCAAAATAAATAGCACTCCTTAGTTTCATTGGTTTATTAAGTGTATGGTTGTAAAGATGATATGTTCAACAATGTATGTCATTAGCACTTTCTAGAACTTTTTCAGGTAATAGGGCTACAATCCCAACTCTCTATGCTGAAACAGGTACTGCAGGTAGAGGTATAAGTTTCCTCTTTCTACTAGCATATTTTTTTTTTCTTTTTAAAATAATTTTTCTAAAGTTCGGATTATCAAATATCATGTGGAATTGCTAACAAGGATAGTAGGTAGAACTCTGTATTGGAAAATTCAAGAACCACCTTTTGGAAGCATATCTCAGATGTACTAATAGGGAAGACATCCCTATGACAGCTTCAGGCTCCTCCATAAGAATATCTCCAGGAGAGAAGCTAAAGTAAAAATCAAGAGTAATAATAACTCAAGGAAGGCTGTCAAGGATCCTACGATATCTATGAATAATATGTTTCTAGATCAGTCTTATACTAAGCATGGTTTATTTTATTATGTATTAGATAATGGTGGGTATGCCCATCAAAATTTTATGTATCAGACTCCGGACTACGGTTCCAGGCAAGGCTAGAGGTTTTCTCAACCCTGCTCTTTCCTACTAGCACCTGCACAGAGTGGGGCATCAATATGTAACTCTGATTTAAAGATTAATAAATTTTTTGGCTTCGACCTTTTATTGATCAAAAAAAAAAAAAAAAGTATGTTTAAGAATTGTGAGGACTGGTCCTTTGGCGTGTATTAAAGAGAATAGAAATTTCAGCATATTATTATCATTCTATTTCTTTATTGTAAACATGCCATTGGTTCAATTTTGTAATTTTTTTTGTGTTAAATGCATTTAAAATAAAAGTCTAATTCTATAGACTACTAGCATGAAGGAAGATTTGACCTAGCCAAATAAAGGTCTAATTTTCTAGACTATTGGTCAAACAAATCTTCATTTTCTTCTTTATATACTAGCATGTATTAATTGACTGACAAATAAAGAAGCATTTAGACTATCAGAAGACATTGAAGAAAATTTTTAATGCATTTAACATAATTTTTTTTTACAAAATTGAACCAATGACATGTTTACAACAAAGAAACAAAATGATAATAATATGCTGAAAATTGTATTCTGTTTAATACATGCCAAAGGACTAGTCCCAGTAATTCTTAAACATACTTTATCTGATATGATGAATTCTTAAACAATTAAGGTTGGAGTAGACATAGTTATCACACAGTTTTTTTTGTGGTGCAAGGAAGATTTGGTTGATTAAGAGTGGGGCCTTCTTTAGAATCTCATGAGTTTTGTACTACACATGCAACGTATTGTGAGTTTGAAGAGAGTTTGTGCCATGTGTGATAGAACCTACTTTATCTAATATGGTGCATTGTTAAACAAATTAAGGGTGGAGAAGTTATTACTTAGTTTTTTGTGGGGGACAATGAAGATTTGTCTAACAAAAAGCAAGTCTTCTTTAGTATCTCATGAATTTTTACCACATATGCATGAAATGAATATGTTATTTTCATCTCCAATTAGTTAATGCTTTATTGAACTCTGAAAGTATATTTAGGAGTTCCCTAGGTGACTTCTTGGAATGAATTGCAGAGAAGGACAATAACCTTATAACTCAAAATTTTAGGAGTGCAAGGCCTTTCAATCATCACTAGTATCATATTCAAAATTATAAAATTATCAACTTTATATGGAAAAGGAAGAAACAAAACTGATTATTGTTGTAATTGTTTATAATATATATAACTCAATAGAACAGTGACCAAATTTACATCATGTATGCCCATATCAAAACTCATGGGCCCCAAGAAGTGAGTAAACAAGTAATAAACGGATGCCCTAGCTTCAAACTAGTGAAATACAATGCAATAAAACTGAGTAACAAAAAAGACATGGCCAAGTTCGTGCACACAAAAAAAGTATTTCAGTCAATTCTTGTAATATTTTTATACATTTAAACAAATAAAAAATGAATAAAACACTCACAACCTCTATGAAATGGATGCCCTAGCTTTAAACTAGTAAAATACAATGATAAAACCAAATAACAAAAAAGAAATGGCCAAGTTTGGGCATGCAAGAAAAATTCCAGTTCGGGCCTACCTCGAATCTATGTAGAGTTAGGGCCAAGTTCATGCACGCAAGAAAAAGTCCAGTACCCTCTTCGTGCACACAAGAAAAAGTCTAGTGCCCTATTCCCTCTTCACACATGATGCCCTCTTCGTAGCCCGCAAGAAAAAATTTAGTGCCCTCTTCCCTCTTCACGCATAGTGCCCTCTTTGCAGCTCACGAAAATTACAAATGAATGTTTCTTTTTCTTCTTCTTTTTGTTTATAATCACATGGGTGTCAAAATTACGATGACACCATTGCTATTACAACACCATCGGGGGCACTTGTACAAAAAAACATAAAAACACACACATAAATGGTACTGCCATCAAAATTGGCATCAAAATTTGACCCCAAATGTTGTAGTGATTTATTCCCCCCCCCCGAATCTGTCAAATATGGAAACTAAAATCTACTCTTGCACATAGAACAACTCTGATACCATGTTAGAATCTAGAAAGATTAATTACCTGGAAAAATAGTACAAAGAATAGATATCTAAACTATGAATGCAAATGATACGAAATCAAAATAGTAACACAGAGTTAGTCTCCAAGAGAGTAATACAAATTATAGAAGAAAAATAGCATTAAGAGGATGCAAAAGCAAGCGATATGAAATACAAGCCAAGTAGCATACTTATATAGACTAGGAAGAGGGAGGAGGTGGCAATACCGACCAATTAGGAGCAACCATCTATCAGACTAAAGATAGAAAAGTATCTTCCCAAGATAGTTAATGAATGCTCACATGTAGGAAAGTGACACCTCACAACCACTCACCTAATAAGACATGCTTTATTAACCTAAGTGATATTAATAAAAGTGTAGGAAAAACTTAATAATATAGGGAAAAATAAATAACCCACTAGGAAATAAAAACCTACACTAACAAGAATTGTAAGACATTATCTCTAAATATTCTAGTAAAAAATTTAGCCATGAGTTTATGATCATTAGAGAAGTCACTATACAATGTTTATAATGTTTTCACATGAGTCAAGGGATCAAACTTTCCATTATATGTCTCCAAATGAGGTATTTCCATGTTTGAGGGATAATAAAACAAATATTGTCTAAGGAAAAAGGACTAGCAATGTCACAAGTGGGAATGCTAGAAATTTGGATTTAGTTATGGAGGAAATTTGTTTTTGCAAGGATGACATAGTTTGGGAAAGATTATTGACAGTATATTTGGTGGAGAGATTAGTATGAGACATGTGTGAAATGTTTGGGGCATTATGGGAAATGTAAGGAGCATTGTAATATAAAAATGACACATTATTCTAAGTAGGTATGGATAATGGTTGGAAAATACATGGAAAAATTGTAGTAGGAATAATTAGATTAGGAATACTTCCAAGACTAACCTATGGAGGATTAATGTTTGAAATTATGTAGTAATTAAAGGTGGAGTATATGTAGGAACACTAGGTAATGAAGTGGGAATGGGATTAGAAGTCTTAATACTAGTGTTAGGATGAGATAGACCAGTGAGCACAATCTTTGATTGTTTTAATATTTTCATCAATAAGATGAGACATAGCATGAGAAAAATAAAAAACATTCTCATAATTGTGAATAAAATTCTTCATTCCTTCTACTAAGGAGATAGCTTCCCTATTAGAATTCTCTTGACCTAACCATTGTTTAAAATTTTCAAAATCATGGGAGATTTTTTGCACTTGGGAAAGGAAATTTTTAAATTTTTTATCTTCATCATGAGGAGAGCAGGAAGATGGATTATCAACATTAGTGGGGATGTCATTAGTGGGAATAATGGTATCATCAACATTCTTGGGGAAGATAGAGGACTCAAGATCAAAGGAACCCATAAATCTATGTCTTCTTCTCACTAGAATGCTATATGGAGGACTCAAGGTTATGACACTCATGTATAAGATAGTGAAATAAAGATATCTCTAAATGATGAAAATAAGTAGAAAATGTGAAATAAAGATGCAACTACTTTTGAAGTTTATGCAATATGAAAGTAATTAAGACATGCAAAAAGCATAAGTACACATAAAACCTAGTGAACAACACATAACTATCAAATGAAAAGTGGAATATAATATGTTAGGCTCACCAAAATGTAACATGGATGAACCTAGAGATAATAAATGTTATGATGGAAAGAGTGAATAATGCAATGCATAAGTTCTAGACACCAATTTAGAATGGAAATGTCACGCATCACGATATTAACCAAACGTAACATAAAAGATTAGTTGTTGATGATAATAAGGGGTTCTAGTATGGATACCTAATATATAATCAAACCAACCTTGGTTATATTGGAAGTAATATGACCCATTGGGCTCAAGTTTTCTTAAGCGTTGAGTGAGTGCAATGGTTATTTTCTATAATTAAGGCTTCTTATGAGAGTATGAATTAAACAATGTAAGATAGATGCCTAGAAAGAGAGATAAGATGAGTTTCAAGATATAAAAACTAATAGATAGTAGAAAAACCAATATTGTAACAAGAAACAAAGCCTAGAGACTATACTAACCTATGAATTTAGTTTGAAGAGGATCAAGAGGGACTAGGTCAACTCAATTGGCCTATTCCCGAGATCAGGTTAACTAGGTCATCATTTTCCCTACACTTATGATTTTTTTGGTTGTATACTATTGAAGAGGTCCTGAAATGCCCATATCTAATCCCATTACTAACACCACCTGCTCCTACACACAAAAATAAGAGGAAATATTGTATAGAGAGGGGTTTTCCTTAGTCAAACCCTGGTTGAGGAATCAAACTTGAAATTGAAATGAAATATGCATGAAAGGAAAGCATGCTAATTTAAAGAAAATGCTGGAATTAAAATGTAAATGCTTATACCTTAACAAACAAACTTAATGTCATAATTTCTATGAATATTTTTGTAATTTTTTTTAATTGTTTCTGTTGGATCTTGAAATGTAGAGAAGAACCAATGATGTTTTTCATAAATTCATGGATCTACAAATACTCCTCAAATATCTTATGTTTTTATACTTGACGAATCTTACCTTTCAAAGGAATATATCCATATTAATATTCATGTATTTGAAAGAAGGATCTTCTTGCGTAATTGAGGTCTCCTCTACTTGGCCTTCATAAGGGAGAGAGGGTTTTTATAATGGAGAATATTTCCTTAAAAATATGCCTTGGATGATTGAAACCTACTTGAGAGTGCTTGAGATGAAAATTTGTAGGAGAGATCTTGAATTTCAATTTCATGATCTCCAAATGAAGAGAGGTACGTTTCTTATATAACCATCAAAAGAATTTTAGAACACAAAAATTGAAGGAAGCTAATGGGATTTTAGATTTCTCCCTTAATCATTGAGATGTTCCCTAACTTTAAATATTGGGGAAAACCTCAGAGAATAGGATGATAGGGTTAACCTATTCTCATGATTAAGCTAAGAAGTGTTGGAAATTTGGCTGAGTTAGATATCTAGTTGTTTTCATTATGGAAACATATAATCTGTATGAAGACTGCATATGATAGCAAGCAGTTATGACAGAGCGCAAAGTAAACTTGTCTAAGTATAAGCAGCATTTTCTAGTCTAACAAGAGATAATTTTGGATAGCGATGTCTATAGAAGGAAGTTTAGTTCTTGTGCACTTGAACATGGATACTTTTATATATGTTGAAGACTCACCTCAGAGCACAAGTCTGTATGACATGTACAGAAGAAGTTATTGCAAAATTACCAAAGACAAAGTTGAAGCCGACAGGACAAAGAAAGAAGACAAAATTAGTATAATAGTTAAGGGATTATTTTGTTTATCAAAATAATAAATTAATCATATAAGGGACGACATCCTAGATGTTAACCCTTTGGCAGCGCAAGTTAGTGTGTATTTTGTAAAGTGCTTTATATTTTGTAAAGCCGACTGTAAAATTTATTATTCTTAATAACTTGTATAAATGTATGACATATGTAATGCAAAGATAGTAGTGTGACATATACATGCGAAAGATATTGATGTGAAGTTGTAAATTGTAAAAGTCAAGTAAGAAGACTTTGTATATGCAAGCAAAGAGATAGATCAGAATAGGAAAGCTATTTGAAAATAGTGAAAGGTTATATACCTTATCCTTTTTGTAATCACAAATCATTGTATATTACATGTTTGGGCAGTGAGCTCATCTTGTAATCATTCTATTTGTACTACCAACTCTTACCAAGGTTGAGGCTTCTAACAAGGCCTTAAGTCCTTTAATCAGGACAGAGACACTATATGCATGTAATAGGCTCCTAACAAGGTCAACATCCTTAACAAGATACTTTTGATTAGTGGATCACTTGTGGGTATCATCCCCATCAGGGTTTTCCCTTGGTTAGGGTTTCCTTGAGAAAAAAAATGATGTTATGAGTTCATTTTCTTTATTTCTATGCATGCTATTTAGTTTACTTTATTTTTCAAGTATCAAGTTAATCTATTATATCCATAATTGGGCAAAAGTAAAAGTTTGTAGAATACTGATTCACAACCCCCCCCCCCCTTCTCTCAGTATTCCCTATTTCTAACAACAAGTTCATCCTATTCCCAAGATAGGCTGACTTGGTCAACCAATTCCTACAAAAAGGTCTCAAAAAAATGTTCTAAATGAACATGGAAGCCCAAGAACACTAAAATGGTTGATAACTAAGCATATAATTATAGGTACATATAGTTTAGGATGGTCAAGTGTTGTATCTCATATAATTGGTACAATTATGCAAATGATGAAAAGAGATAAATGCCATCCCATATGACCCTTGAATGAACTATGGAACATCTTCTTATATCGATATTCTTGAATGAATATCCATGTATATAAGTTCACACCCTAAGAATTTTTATAATTAATTACATCACTTTAGTATTAACTACTACATCTTTATTCTTATTATACAATAAGAAATTGTAAGCAATATAGATTGTTCCCCTTTTCCTAATGCACAATTGGAAGGAAGCTGTCTCAGTAGGATCAAGTAGGACTTAAGATCTAAGTGGTTCAATGATCATTTTCCATAATGAATTGATTGATATGATTTAGAGGAGAATGATACAATGATACAATATAGGAGGCTAAATAAGAAAAACTAAAAATATTTAGGAATTACAGACTGCCAGAAAATAGTAATCAACCTATAATGAATTGAAATGAAAACCAAAGAACTATACCAACCTAAAATATGAATCTAAAGTGGATTTAAATGGTACAAAATGTCTTGGGAATTTATTTCTTGGGAAAAGGAAGACTAAGGCATTTTGTACCTAGATGTTTTGCCTAAATCTAGTTGTAGTCTTCCTGACAGATTTTGTACTTCCCATAATAGATCCGACAGCTACACCACCTGTACCTACATGTAGTAAAATAAGGAAGAAGGTTGGATGGAGGAATTTTATTTAGTCAAAAACCTATTTGGAATCAACCTTTAAATGAAATAAAAGAAATGAAAGTGTGCTATTATATAGAAAAGGATAGATATGAAAAATAGAATATGTCATACCTTGGAAATGAAATTTATTTTTTGAATGTAATCAAGTACATTGATGCAATAGCTTTGTCTTAACACAAAAACCCAAAGGAAATCATGAAAGAAATTTTTTTATGTAATAGATGTTTTAGTTTTTCACAATAGTTTATTGAGAAGAAGAAAGAAGAAATAGATGTGGTTGTGTCTCCTTCCTTGATAGACAAGTCATTTTCTAGGCCTTCAACAAAGGAAAGAAGATTGATCCATGGAGAAAACCTTTAATTCTTGAGAAGAAGTCTAGATCTTTAATTCTTAAATTATTAAATCTTGATTATGTATGCTTGCCTTACAAACTTGATAGATTGATATTGGATGTGGAAACCAAAATGAGGATAGATAGGGATTTTTCATACCTCTCACAATATCTCAAGGGTTAAAACTCAAGTGGTCAACTATAAATCCTAATATCCTACTAAATCACTAAGATGGGACCTCGATTCAAATTTTAGGCCAAACCTATGAGATACTCTGGTCATTATATTCCCAAGAACATAAATCCTTAGGCATTATGTTCCACCCAATCAATGCTAAAATCAAGACCATGGGTTTTGGATAATTAGGGGATGTCGAATCACAAGATTTAATTGATTTAAAGTTTAGGGTAGAACACAAAGGCCACATATGGTAACATAGGGCATAAGTGATGAAATAAATTATTGGATTAGAGGAAAAAGAGGATCATACTTAGAAATAAGGGATTACCTTGATTTTATATAAAATTGAAATAATAGAGGATCTATATTTGAATTTAGGTGTCCAGTAAGTGCTATATGAAGTCCTACTATAAAAACACACTAAGGTGGGTGCTAAAAAACCATGAAATTATACACACATGTTAGGTGCTTATAATTTACAATGGTACACTTATGCTAATAATTTTTTAATCTTCATTGATGACTATCTCTAGATGGTCATAGGTTTTGAATGCAGTGTGTGAAAAGGAGAACTATCTTATGATACATGTGATCCATGCCATGCACATACAATATTATTATGGTTGAATCAATGTAATTTTTCCAAGGATGGGGCATGCAAAAAAATTATGATTAAAATTCTTCTCAAAGTTCTAAAAATGGTATCTTAGATGTCAATCGATAACTTGCATAATTTTCTCATGTCAACTTTGCTAATCCTCTCAATATAGTCTTCTCTCCTTGAAGACACCACGATGACCTTGTGGATATCATTTGAGGATGTTTCTTATCTCTTTGTATTCAAATTCTTCCTTAATAATGTCAAAATTTATTCTTTTTCCCATTAGGAATTGTCTACCCATATTTTCTTTATTTTCTCAATGTCTAAATTCCTCCTTTGAAAAATATTATCATACAATAACTATCATGTCTAGAAAGTAGTAGATCATTTGAGATAAGAAATTTCCAACAATTATACACAACCTCCCATTTTTTAGCATCACATACATCCTAAATTGCAACCATTCTAGAATAATTATAACAATTGAGGTATTTTTAATATTGTAGACTCCTTCTACATCACCTTAAACACTTCTCGTATTTGCCTTTGATCTCTGATCACGTGGAATAGTTCACAACCTTAAAAGTATCAAAACTAGATGCCATGAATCAGGTCATTAGATTTTCTAACCACTCCATGAAGAATGCACTCCTTCAAAGTTTTCCAACCTATCATGTGTCTCCCCCAGACAACCTCACTTCAAGGGGGCCTACTGATGCATTTTTAGGGAATATTCTTTCCTAGAGGGAACTCCATGACTAACAGATTTCTAGAAAGATGTTCTATTTTCAATACTCAAATTGACCTATGACATCATGGAATATTTGATCAAGCGATTGAGCCTAGCTAGCAGGCATGTTGCCATAAATGAATCAGATTCAAGTATTTTCTCACAACACAATGAATTGAGTGATCCATGCCAGATTTTTTGACATGTCGATCAATGGTAGTGAATTTTAATCATTATAGATCAATATCTATCAATCGTTATTAAATAAAACCCCCAAAATTTTTAAGTTAAAGAGGTTAGAAAATACTAGACTTTGGTTCAATAGGAAAGGAAATATCATTTGTAGGGGTTTTTTTATTTTTCAAGAACAAGACCCTATTACTTGTAGTCTAGGGGCATATAATATAACATATACTTTAAAGGGTATTATCTCTCACCTTGGCATGTTTGATCTTAATAAATCATGGGAAGTGTGTACTCAGTATATTTTCCCCTTTGTTAAATAATTTGTCATGTGTTGAACTCTCATAGGTCTAGTCTAGTTCATTTATGTTATGTTTTCTTCAGTGTTCTCCTCAGGAAGATGGTTTTTAGGAAGCAAGGTCTTTTCTTATGACCCTTATACAAAATAGTTATGTCTTTGGCTAAATAGGGTCGTATATGGTGACCCTTTTTTATAAGACTTACACTTTCTTTAGGAGTGATGTTCCTTAATTTAGATCCTTTCAGTGCCTTTGACACCAGGATATGAATGTGTGGGCCCTATGTATAGGAATTTGGCTTCTTTTTCTCCTACCAACAATGAAGGGAATTTGGTGCACCATTTCATGAGTGAATGACAACATAAATCTCTAACTAGAGAGGTTGAGCCCTTGCAAATACCAATTGACAAATTCTTAGTTCACCCAATAAAGCTTTGATTTGACGCTTTACCTCCCCTTAGCTTAGGTTGTTTGATTAAAGGTGGTTCTCCTCCCTTTTCCAAAAACACCAACCATAAAGATCTAGCTTATAAAATCCCAGAGGTTGTGTTGCAGGGTACACCCTGTCCCACCACAGTAACACTTCTAGAAATGCCCCTCAATCTTCAATTCATGGTACAAATCAGGGGATCAACAAATATCTCTAACAAATATAACCATATAGATATCTTAATGCTAACCATGGGATCTACAAGAAACACTAAAATTAGGGAAATTTAAAAATATTCGTTTCAAAATTGAGGACAACAATTCAATGGCCATTTCAAGCATCATTCATATTTCACTAAATACAATTAGGGAAATACAAATTCATATTTAGAGATTTTCCTGCACTTTAATGTGGGGTCAAAATTTAATGAGAGAATATTATCATTGATGAATCTTTCAATTAGTTATGTACTTACTTGGGATATCATTACCTTGGGTTATTGTGAAGATGAGATGTTATTACCCTAGGATAGTTTTTCTTTGGGTTATTATGACCAATTTATTGTGTCCAAGGTTATTTTGGATGTGTTATAGTGTATGGATACCCCTCAATGTTGGGTTAACTATGGTTCCTCATCACGGAACACTCCTCCTCGAGGATGAACTCCTTTTAAAGCTGAAATTAAATTTTCTATTTAGTAAGATCCTTAATCAAGTTAGTAGTAGCAATAGTAATAGAGGGAAACTAGCCTTAACGAAACCCAAATACTAATAGTAGCCCTCCTACTAATTATTATTCCTAATCATAGAAATATTACTTCTACGCATCCAAAATTAACTAAATTACCAATATAACAAGAACCTAACCCAATTAATTGTCATGTTTAGTAGGCATATACTAGTGACATGTAGAGATTCCCTCCTTGTGTCGTAAATATCAATAAGGTACATCTTCTCTCTAGAAAGACTCTAGGTACTCCATCATCACTACTCATTATTAAAATTACTCTTGAATAATCTTCAATTAATGTTAACCCCCCATTGAGTATCCATGGTCATTGACAATGACAAGAAATTTCGAAAACAACAACTTCACCTATTGTGATTTTAGCTCCATCATTTTCAAAAAGGAATAACCTACAAAAAACTTAATTTCAATCAACCTTTGATTTATATCACCAACTCAAGAATCTTAGCATAAGGATTCCATTATTTCAAGTAATTAAATATGTGTCTATATATAACAAGACCATCAAAGAGAAGTTGGAAGACATCATGCTAGGAAAATCATTATTCCTAAGCACACTAATCCTAGTAGCCTATGGTATTTTGGTTGAAAATTGGTGGATTTGAGCATTTGGTGTTCATGTTTGAATGAGTTTCCATGATATTCATAGGATTGTGTTTTGTAGAGGTGGTTTATTTTTATTATATAAGGGTTGTTGTTGATTTTGTCTTGACTTGATGATGATGATGATGATGATGATGACATGAAATAGGAATGACTTTATTTAAATGATGGGTTATGACTTGTTTACTTTTGAATTTTTGGTGGTGCATTTAATTTTGGTGTTGGGACATTTTGTTAGATTTGTATCATCCTAAATTATACTTTTTGAGAATTTGGTATACATAGAGGGGAGAGGTGAATTAGTTTACCCTTGAAATATATAAATTTTTTACGTAGATTTACACATAACATACCTTAAACTTGTAGTAAATAAAAGAAGATAAAGTAAATAATGCAACACAACATAACAATATATTTTTTTTCATAGAACCTAAGAGGAGAAAAACCATGGAGAGGGGTAAATATCAAGTATTAAGTAACATGTTAAGTAATACAAGGGGTGGCTCACTATTGGTTGGGTTCACTACCTAAAATACAAAAGGTAGTAATCCTTGACAATACACAATTGAACTATTATAGATGCGTCTACATATGCACATAGTACAATTCTCATTTAAGTATATATCTCCCTTCTATATCATTACATATAACAATTTTCTATATACAAAATTCACACACACACACACACACACACACAGATATATATATATATATATATATATATATATATATATATATATATATATATATATATATATATATATATATATATATATATATATATATATATATATATATATATATATATATATATATATATATATATATATATATATATATATATATATATCATAATACATATACACATCATTATAATATTATATCTTTATATGTTGAGGTCGCGTCTATTATATACCATCATTGGTATACCTTCCTTTCATGTCAATTGTAGCTAATTATGTCCACTAAGACTAAATGGATAAAACATTATGAGCAACCAAAACATGTCAGAGCATTTGGCCATAACAAAAATATTTCTATAAGATTGATTGATATTGTCTAGACCAAACTAACCATATTCCACACTAACCTTAAGTGTAGCTATTAATGCCAATGTTAGTGGTACTGATAGAGAAAACCAATAGATGTATCCATTAGAAAGTTGTACTAGAACATATAGAAAGATGACATTAATGACAAATGGAAAATGGGGTAACCTAAAAATCTTCCCCTTTTTCATCGATGGAAAATGAATTTTTTTTGGAATGCCCAAAACTCCCAAAATTCCAAAAAATTGCAAAAAATTTGAAAGAAAAAACTTTGAAACCCTTGAAACTCAAAAACTCCACCTGAGAACTAAATAACCCTATTTTTGTCTTTTTAAAATCTTTTCTTAACCATTTTTTTTCCTTAATCCCCCTTTTGGCTTCAATGAAAAAGGGGTTTGGAAATATAAACTATGTACATGTTCAAAAACAATAAAAGACCATAGGAATATGGATAAGCTCAACTGACTCAAAATGTTTGGTTTAGCTTAAGAATCACAATGATCTATTTGTGCTTATTGTTGTTCCATTACCAATTTCCAATGCAAGAAGATATACGTGGACTAAAATTGATGCAAGTAAATATTCTCTAGCTTAAATGGAGTTTGGATCAGTCAGCGTGAGTAGTTGTGTAGTAATTATAGCTTGACTAAGTGAGGCGATACATGTGGCACACATAGCTCAAATATTTCCTAGTGGAACAATGATGTTTTATCTTTGATATTATAAGGTAAATAATTTCTTATGCAAATTCTCAAGAGTGGATCTACCGGTATGTGTAAGATCTTCAGAGAGTTTGTAGGATAGGTGAGCTTTCCAGATGGAAAGCTCAATATCCTCAATTTGTTCCCTAATCTTATCAATGACATTAGACCATTGCAAACTATACTAATACAAAGAGTTTCCATCTTCAAGTAGCTCTTGGCCTTCCTGAATGAGGGACTGAAGATTTGTGAAATCCTTGTCACATCTATCTATAGTTGAACATGGACCTCTAATCCAGCCATATACACAACATAGTCATTGCTCGATCATCAAAATTATGAAGGTGAGTATGGATTATTCAATTCGCAAATATCTATCAATTTGACTTGTTGCCTCCTAATTAGCTGGGGTGTTTGAATTACTCTCAGAACGAGAGCCAACAACCAAAAGACCAAACTAAGATGGAGGATTTTGAAAGCTATGAAGATAATCAAATTGCAATTAATCTAAGATGGAGATGCAAATTAAGCTAAGAATGAAATGTAGATTTTAATCTATGAACTTGAAAGAAATATGAAAATGCAGATTTGATCTAAAAGAGCTTGAAAGAAATTTGAAAATTAAGCTATAAGCATGGTAAAAAAACTAATTAATGTGAGAGTGCAATATTATACTAAAAATGAAATTAATCTAAATGTGCAATAAAAGCTTTGAAAATATCAATAATTAAGACTAAAGTTTGCTATAGTTTATGTTCTCTAAAATTGCCTCTTTTCAAATGAAGGAGAAGGTTCATAATATAGACAAGCCCGGAGAAGGAATGAAGAGTTTCTTGAAATGAAACGTTGACTCTTCATTCCCAATTGAGAAAAATGTTGAGGAATTACTTAATTAAAGAATGAATTATTGCCACATATGGGTGACCCTTCGAGTAATTTGAATTATTAAATCCAAATAAGATAATCCATTCAAATAACCAAGCAATATTAATTCCTTTTTATGTGTATTAGCTAAACGGGGTGGGTTTAATTTAATTTAAAGCACTTAGGACTTTAGAATTAAATTAATTTATCATAGGGATTATTTAGCTAATAAAGTCAAATACTTAGGAATTAATTATAGTGTGAGATTAATGCAATTTAGGGTTTTTGCAATTGACACCAAGTCAAATAAAGTCAGGTAGGAGAGAGAAAATTGCCTAAAAAAATAAGACTTTAATGATGTAAAATTGAAGAAAATGCACCAAAATTGATTGAAATTATAAGGTGCCAAATTTGAGGTATTACATTTTCCCCTCTTTGAATTGATGTGCGAGCAACGCGTTGATTCAAAGAATAGCCTGATGTGATAGATGAGGTTTCAAGATTATCCCCAGAATGAAGCTTAACCCTTGGAAGTCAAGGTTACGATGCCAAGACACCGAAATAGATCAAACTGCAGAACCACCTCCAAAATGAGGCACAATTCTCTGAAGTCTAAGTTAGATTGTGAAGACAATGGTCTAAAAGAGATTTTGAAAGGAGAATGGAATTAGGGTTAGATTGCCCCAATGTCCATTGATGAAGATTTAGGACTATCTCCAAAATTAGGGTTAGATTGCCCCAATACGAAGCTTAGCCCTTTGAGACCCAGGTTAGATTTCCTAGATAACAGTCCAAAAAGAGATTTCGAGAGCCATCTCTAGAATGAATCTTGACTTTCAAGAATTAGGGTTAGATTGCCCCAATACCTAATGAGATTTTGAGAACCATCTCTAGAATGAAGCTTGATTCCTGAGGATCCGAGTTAGATTTCTCAGATACCTAAAAGATAGATGACAAGATGACCAAATGCGAGGCATGAAGATGCCCCTAGTGAAGAGATGCCCCAAGCGGTGAGGACTTTGATTTAGATCAGATTGATATGAGACTAGTTTGACAAGATTCAAATGATGCAATCATCCTGCCCCCTTGGGAGAGAAATCAAAAGATGACATAGCAGAAGGATGATTGACAACAAGAGGTTTGCAAAAGAGAAGCAATCAGACTAGATTCAAGAAGCTACAGAAGTAATTCGAAGTGATCGGGAGCTCCTACTGACCAAATTTGACCATAGTTGACCATGGTTGACCAAATTTGACTATAGATAACTTTAGATGAAAAAGATGAAGAAGCCAAGAAAGTGATGAGGAAATGAGAATCTGGCAGGAAAATGACGCCAAAAGGCTGACTGTACAAGCGTCTGATCCCAAAGGGTCCCAACATTTAAAACACAATTTTGAGCCATTTAGAGATGTCAGATTTTGATTTTGATCCTAAAAATGGATTCAGAGTAGTCAATTTAGCCAACGGTGCAATTTTCATGCAAAACGGAGCACTTTGAAAATTAGGTCAAAAAGCTATATAAGGCCCGGAGGGGTCATTTTCAATTCATTATTCACTTTGTCTTCTTGCGATTCTAAGAGCTCAGAGAGAGAATGGAGGGTGTTCTAGCACATACACATTGATTCAAGTGCTCCTGACTCCACAACTAACCACCAGAGTATGACCCACATGTGAGTAGTTGATAAACCATCCTGCATTTCAAGTTTTAACGCTTTATTAGGTGATTTAGGTTAGATTTATCATGTTTTAGGGTTAGTTCTTCAACTGTCACGTGAGGAAATAGTTTGCTTGTGCCAGCCTCAATCACCCCTCATGTGAGGAAATGGTTTTCTTGCATGATTTAGGGCTTCCTCGCTTGGGGCCTACCTGAAAGCTCGTGCAAAGCGAAAGTGTATACCATGTGAAATTTCTCTTTCTTGCGCAAGAAGAGGTCCTATCTCATGCGATGGAACAATTTCCTCACGCAGGATGTTGCTGCAATGTTTGAGTCTTCTTCTAATTTTGCATAAATTTAGCCAATTAAAGTATGCCAGAGTCCTGTTTAGGATAGATATGTAGCCTCATTTTCTTGTTGTTGCTTTGAAACCATCATGTTGAGATACTGATCCAATGTCGTCGCTTGCTTTGTAGATTGACTTCCCAGATGTCATGTTTCGATTGCACCACCCTGTCATCACCACACTAGTCTAGAGGTTGACCAAGGCTGAGAGTGCTCATATTGAGGGATTAGGATTATCATACTTACATGATATACCTGACATTCAAGTAAATTATGATCTTCTAGGTGCACTGGTTGAGCGTTTCCATTTGGAGATGAATACATTCCACTTGCCAATGGGGGAGATGACGGTCACTCCCAAGGACATATATAGGATATTGTGGATACCCTTCCATGGTGCTCGAGTCAAGTATTATATACAGCCAAGGGCAAGCACACTGGCATTGAGGGCCATATTTAGAGATGATTTACTAATGGGTTGGGCCATCACATGGGACGAGCTAGTCAGCAAATATGGCGGTGCTCACAGATTAGCAATTGTCTTAGCCATCTTCCTAAGCTACTACTTGGTTCTAGATTGGGGCTAGCATGGATTAGAGTGCAGCTGGGGTCACATGCTACAGAGGATGTTGGATAGGCTAGCTACTAGATTCAGATGGGGTGAGTGCATGCTCATACAAATGTACCATGAGATGCATGAGGTCGTGTATCAGAGTGCCAACACCATGGCGGCTAGTGTTCTTGTTTTACAGATCTGGGCCTGGGAGCATCTCCCTTTTTGTAGGCTGATATAACATGATACATAGTAGACTCTTGAGCCTTATATCTACATATACGCTGATCCTATGACTCAGCCAGCACTGGGCAAGACCGAGCAGTGACAAGGACAACTTGATGATATGGCGGTAGTTGTCTGGAGACCTTGGGTGGCTATAGAGCTATGGGATGATGCTCAGAGGGAGATAGCACACATGTTTGTCTCACATCCACTGATTGGATGTACCATATCTATCATTGAGTGATTCTTTCTCACATGTTTCATGAGGTAGTTCGGGAGACATTAGGACATCTCCCAGGAGTATGCTTCTTATGCTTGCTTCGTCGATGAGATGAAGAAGGGTTGGCAGCCCAAATTAGACCAGGGGAGGTGTACTATCAAGGTATGAGTGGCTCCAGCTAGGTGGGACTACATGGTGGATGTCACCAATGTAGGGATGATGCCTGCATATAGAGATCATTTCTTGGTGCATCCCTTCCCTAGATTCACAGATCCTATTGGGATGGGACAACCCATGCAGCAACAGCCTATACAACAACCATAGGGACAATAGCAGTAGGTACCTATCCAGTAGTAGGTACCATTATAGTGGCCTGGGCAGAGAGTATTAAGGCCCAAGATAGCATAGACATACATCCCCCTGAGGACTATGGGGTCAGATGTAGGTGTTGGGAGCAGTGGGACCTAGCAAAGGTCCACTAGATAGAGGATGGGAGATTCCTCTCATCAGCCACCTCCTAACAAGGAGGTATAGATATAGGAGGACACTGACATGTTATATCAGGCCACATAGGGGCCACCACAGCTAGCACAGGTTTAGGAGAGAGATGACTATCACACACAGGTCATCATCTAGGAGACATAGGTAGCTGAGAGGGAGTGAGAGGTCAGAGAGCTCTAAGAGGAGATGGTGAGAGCATGACTAGAGGCCAAATATGAGTCTTCTCAAGCAACCTATTACTATGCAGCATACATGGGTGTTGTTCCAGATTTATCCAAGCAGGTGCCTCCATTTTCTGAGTGTGTCGGAGTACCACAGGGACCACCACCACAAGCACCTCCATAGGCACCACCATAGGCACCTCCATGGTGACCAATGCCTCCCCCACAGATACTGATGCCACCTCCATAGGCACTAGTTAGCTCATTTTTTATACACATATTATAGCCCATTTTTGATACTATGCTCAAGTAGCACCATTATTTTGTACATGACATTGATCCGATCAGGATATATATATGAGATCACCTATTTTGATATCATTGTACTTGTTTATATATTGATTTAATGTTGATGTTGATGTTTTATGAGATGTTTCCTATATGCTTTAGATGTATGGATTAGATATGAATGAGATGCACATGCTTCTTTTATGATATGAATATGCACATGTTTTATCTTATGATGGTATATGAATATGCAATGTGAAATGTAATGATAGATGATAGATAAATGAATGTAATATATGATTTTATTTATGCTTATAATGGATTCATATGCAAATGAATATGTAAATGTATATGGATTTCATGGATGCAAATGAAAATGCAATGTATGTGGTACTAATCATCTCATATAGGATTTAGCAATATATGATAGGTACTAACCAAAAAGATGTTTTGAAGATCGAGAACAAGGACCAGACACTTGTGCAACCAAGATGAACCTAGGACAAAAGATGAGAACCTTCGATGAATAGATCCAGAAGAAGAAAATCAAGAGACCACCAAAAAACTATCTCAATGCAAGCCTAAGCTAAACACAAACCCTAGGACTTGGTTGTTGGACTCATCATATTATCATCATAGAGTTCTTTTAGGTATGGGACAATCACAAGATTCCATACAATCCTCACTGATATTGCGACCATGAGAATATGAGTATGACATAAGTTTTAGATTTTTCGGAATGAGATGTAAGCATTAAGGCACAAGAAGCCAGAATGACCTGAACACCTATTCTTTTTGATTTAGCAAGTTAACATAAGCATCAAAACATAGCTACTAGAATGACCTAAATGTTTCTTACACACAAACACACCAGACACATGAGAGTTCCTTCCTTCGCCAAAGAATGCTCACAGTGACCCTTATGTTCACTTAGCAGGATGAGCATTAGCAATTTTACTTGTAGCATAAAGAAGTCACTCAAAATAGACAAGGAGAAGAACCAACCTCACTAAAGTGTCCATATAAATGGAGTTGAGCTACACATGGCCATCCAATAAGTGATGAAGGTGCTTACAGATGGACACCCCTCTTATATAGATTCATTGGATCATCGGAACTAAACCAGCAAATAGAAAGCAAAGGAAAGATCATGCCCCCAGTCTTCACTTCTCTCGGTCAAGGAGATGTCTTAGAGTTTCTCGAGGAGGAATGATAAAGAGAAAGAACAACACACAAAAGAAAAGCTTAGCATGTTTCAGAGAATCACAAATTTAGTTTTAGTTTTAGTTTAAGTTTGTGTTCAAGAAGATTGAAGTCGAATCGGAAGCGTACAATGTTCAAAGTCTTACTAGGACAATGAAAACATGCAGACGTAGTGAGAACCACACTGGTCACCAACATGAGAGATGAAGTCTCAAGGAGATATCAAAGCACTAACCAAGTATCAGCAGGTGGACGTAGTGAGAACCACTGGTGATTGATACAAGGAGGATTCTCTAAAGAGAGAACCAAGCATGAGCGAAACATCAGCAAGCAGATGCAGTGAGAACCACTGGTGACTGATGTAAGGAAAAGATCTCGAAAGAGAGGAGTTCAAATGAGAGCTAGGTATCAGTAGGTAGGCACAATGGGAAGCATTGGTGACCTATACATGAGAGATCCTCAAGGAGAGAAATCTCAAAAGTAGCCAGGCATCAGTAGGCTGACGCAATGAGAATCGCTGGTGACTAATGCATGAACAAAACTTCTAAAAGTGATAGGACAATGCCCCCTAGACCAGGAAGGTGCCCCTAAGTATGACCAATTCCAATCCATGAAAAGTCAAGGAAAATCTTGAAGACAACTGAAAGAAAGTGCATGAGGTAGAAAACTAAAGCAGGAAATGAACTAAAAGCAGGAAACAAACTAAAGTAGGAAAGTGAGAGCCAAATGGTGCTAAGATGAGATATAGCTTTAGGAAACAAGAGGTACTTGTTTACCAAGTTTTCACCATCTTGGAAGAGATTCTATTTTTTCTACCATGACGCCTGTTTAGCAGGTTTTCATCAATGGCACATTTTTCTTATTTTTCAATTTTTTTGTTCTTTTCTCTTTTTTATTTTTTTTGTATTTTTGAATATTTCATTTTTTTTTATTTTCGATCTTTTGACTTTTTTTTGTATTTTTTTTTTCAAAATTTCTTTTTTTTTAAATTATAATCAAGGCACCTACTTACTAGGTTTTTACCAAGATAATAGATACATCAAAGCACCTATTTACCAAGTTTTCACTAAGATGATCATTTTTTTCAGGACATTTTGCAATTTTTAGGATGTTTTGAAAATATACCATTTTTTTAGATTTTTCAGGATCAATAAGTATGTACATGAGCATACAAGCAATTTCTCAGTTGTAGAATTTCTTCAAGTGAAGAGCGTTAATAGGCCCTTTGAGCTATTCTCCTTCAATGGTGGAGAGCTTGTATGCACCAGACCCAAATGCTATAGTAATAACATATGGACCAAGCTAGTTTGGTTCAAATTTTCCTTTCTAGACCCGTTGCTGCTGATTTTTGGGGTTTTCTCTCAGGACAAGATCACCCACTTGGAATTCTATTTTTCTGACTTTGTTATTGTAGGATTTAGATATCCTCTTTTGGCATGCTCGAAGATGATCAAAATCCACCTTCCAACGTTCATCCAGTAGTTATAGCTCTTGAAGCCAGGATATTCTATTTTCTTCATCAGTGATGAGGCCCCTTAGAGACATTTGCAATGTAGGAATCTTGACCTCAATAGGAAATACTGTATTTGCTCCATAAACCAAGGCAAAGGGCATGGCCCCCATTGGTGTTTGGATACTTTTTCTATAGGCCCATAAAGCTAGATTAATCTAGAGGTGCCAATCTCTACCAGATTTATGAACTATTTTGTGCAAGATTTATAGAATTATCTTATTAGAAGCTTTTGCTTGTCCATTATCCTAGGGATAATAGATGGAAGACCAATACTAAATGATCTTGAATTTGGTGCATAACTCTCTCAGGTCCTTGTTCTTGAATTGTCCTCCATTGTCAATGATAATGGATGAGGGTACACCATATCTATAGATGATATAGTTTAGTATAAACATAGCCACAGACTTGCCATCAGCTATAGCCAGAGGCACTGCCTCAACCCACTTGGTAAAATAGTTAGTAGCTGTGATGATAAACTTATGTCCTCTTGAAGAAGAAGGATGTATCTGACCCACCAAGTCAAAGGCCCATTGCTGAAATGGCCAAAAATTGATGAAAGGAATAAGCTCTTTAGCAGGAGCATAGATCGGATTTCTATGAAATTAGCATTGTTTACAAGTCTTGGCATATTGAACAACTTCTTTCTCCATATCTGGCCAGTAGTAACTAGCTCTAATAATTTTCTAAGCTAACATCAAACCACTTGAATGAGACCCACATATACCTTCATGTACCTCAGCTAGCACATGTTTGGACTCATCAGGTTATAGACACCTAAGGAGGGTACCATCTAGACCCCATCTATACAAGTTGTTTTCTATGATGACATACTATGAAGCATTATGAATTAGGTGACATTTTTCATTCCAGGTATAGGTGTCTAGAATGATTTGGTCATGGAGGTAGGAATAGATATGGTGGTAGCGAGATGAGTCATGTCCAATGACTGAACATATCATCTTAGATTAAGGAATGTCATAGGCTGTGTTGGTGTTCAAAAATGCTTATGCCACTTAGGGCTACCAATAGGCCTTGAGACTAATGTTAGGAGTGGTTAGCTCCAAGTGTGAAAGCTCTGCAAGACAACTGGACCAACTATAGGGACAAGACTGCCCTCTTCACTTTTGGCTCTGCAAAACCATGGTAGGTGCACCTAATCCAGTAACTTATGACATTTTAGGACTTTGGAATGGATTAAACAAAGTAGATGATAGCAAGAGACTACTAAATGTTAACCAGACATTCATTGAATCTCAATTGCTATGAAGGGTAAAATGGCCTTGTGAAGGGTAAAGACTTGAAATGGAGCTGCTATTCAAAGATGTAGGAAATAGCCAAAAACCATCAAGCATTAGACTCAACTGAATATACTAGTCCTTGATCAGTGCCATTATCCATTGGGTAGCACTTAAAAACAAATATAGAACATGAACCAACTACTGTCAAAGACTCAAAGCCATAAATACAACTATTCTAGCCCATCCACTACTTATAAGATCCTTCTATAGATGAATCTAATGAATCTATGCCCTATCCAAAGTATTTTTCACTTGATCCTAGATCAAGAACTAAAGACTAGAACATATACAGAGGCAACCCAATGTAATGGACCAGAAAATCCAAAACTCATAAGATTGACACCAAGGAGAGACTTGAAAGCTTGAAACAATTATATTAAGTATGATGAATCATGTACATGTCTATACCAGAGATGAGGCAACCACTTCAATAACCTGCAAAAGATGCAAAGAAATTCTATTCAACCTCCTAAAATGTGACAAATTTTTCTACTTCCCACAAGAACCAAAAGAATTCAGAACCTCTGGAACTGATAAAATTAAGAACCCTTACAAAGTCAAAACTTCAACCATTTATACCACTAGCCACCTTGGAATCTCAAAGAGATTGCATGAAGCTTAGGGTGACTAGGGTCAGGGTTACAATGGCTAACCACAGCAAAATTCCAAAAAACATGCTGGAGGGAAAACTAGCACCAATCTGTCAAAAATAAGGCATGATCCTCACGGCAAGAATATCTTCAAATTTGTACCCAAGATCACAAATTCATCATGAAAATCAATCTGACTAGACCATCAAAACATCTCGAGCCAACAAACTATCCTCCCCACATGGAAAAACATCCTTGCAAACACTCATAGCACCCTAGACCACACTACAACAACAAGCGCCACCAAACCAATCAAATCTGGCCATGAAAGCATTGAATTTTGGTACCTCTTGTCACTGGAAAACCCTCTACAGATTTGAAATTGAAATCCAACGGTCACCCCCAAAAGTTTAAATAATAGCTGTAGATCTCATCCTTTTCTCATCACATCGAGTGGCCTATGTTTAAGTTCACAATAGTCACGGGCCCCTCAAAAAGTCAACAGCCAATCAAAAACTAGCACGTCAACAACACAAGCACCATGGACCCGCCCAACTCTGCAACCGTGATGCCAGTAGTGGTCACATGATCGCATAGCCGAAACCTAGGCTATGCAAACATGCGAAAAGCCTCCATGTCAATGCCACCCTATCACCCGCCAGCCAATTGGGAATGCCCATGCATGTCAACCGGTCGCATGATCGCATGTCAAAAAACTCTGACATGCGATCATGCGATAGCCAACCATAGGCTGCCACATAACCACTAGTGGGGCCATCATCAAAGAGGCCTTACCTTTAAAAACATGAAGACCTAGGCCCACCATTACATGATTGCACGACTAAGGTAAAGTAAACCACCAGCTAGGTTGCCAGATGTTAAGGGCCTAACCGCCAAGAATCAGTGACCAAGAGATAACCGTGAGTCACCAGATTGTGGAAAGAAAAACTTAACCACCAAGCAGCCAAACATCACTAAGAACTGGGACCCACACAAATAGGTGGCAAGCGTCACATGATCACATGTCAAAAAAGTCTGACATGTGGCCATGTGACAACCAATCAGGAAGAGCCTGTAGACCTGGACCCACTAACACATCCAAAAACTAGGTCCCACTGACAACAAGCCACTGTACAAATACATGGATGAATAAAATAGCACCAACTGTGCATACATGTCAACGGACCCACCTGCCCTCCTTATGAGAATCAACAGCTATCGCTATACCACTGCATTAAAGGTCAAGCATGTTTCATTAATGGTATAACGATAGCCACAAGATTAAACTGAACTTTAATCTGCCTGAATGCCAAGAAGACCGGTCCCACTGACAACACTCCACTTCATACTCCCATGGACCAATGAGATACCACCAAGTCAGCTCACCTGGCAATGGGACCACTGCCAAAGATATGTTTGAGACAAATGAGATCAACGATAGGTGCATGATCTCATGAGCATGGAATATTCCTTACACTCATACGTCGACCATTGATCTCCTCCCTCTGTCGCTTGAAGAATTTGGCCCCACCAACCATTGCACTTGTGCACTTAAGACTGACAAACAAGGAGTGACCGATAAACAAGGAGTGCTGATAGAAGATAAGAAATGCAAGGTTGAAAACACACAGGGTTTTCAGTGAAAGATTGAAAACATCATGGATTTTCAAAAACACTGTGGGTTTTCGACACTGGGCAGATTCTGAGACTATTTTCTGTAGACGTTAGAACTTGAATAACTTTTTGGATTTTGCGATTCAGCACATGTGTTTTGAATTGGAGCAAGGTGACACAATGAAGAACACAGGGAAGGACACTTCAAGAAAACTTGCAAGGAAATGGACCATTTTCAAAAGATTTTGCATTGACAGGAAAATGGACTAACAGGCTGGGTAGTGTAATGCCTCTACCAAGAATTTGTGTTTGAAGTTGTTTTCTAGCATTTGTAACACTGAAGCAAGAGTTTCCATTGCATTAGCTTCTTTATTGTCTACCCTTGGAATATACTAGAAAGAAATGTGCACAAAATGCTATTTGAGATCATCCACCATTCATTTGTAAGGTACTAGCTTGTCATGTTTTGTTTGATATGTACCATTAACTTGGTTGATGACTAACTGAGAGTCTCCAAAGACATTGAGCTCATCCACACACCATTCAATGGCTATCTTCATACCGTTAATGAGAGCTTCATATTAAGTGATGTTGTTTGTGCAAGGAAACAATATTTTATAAGCTTTTGGCAATGAGTATCTTTGAGATGTTATAAACAGAATGCCTGCACCTGATCCTTGCTGAGTGAATGATCTATCAAAGAACATGCTCCAAGCCTGATGTGTGAGAAGCATGATGGATTCATCTAGAAATTCAATGTTCAAAGGATGGTGATCTTTTAGAGGAGCTTCAACCAATTGATCATCAATTGCTTGTCCTTTAATAGCTTTTCTTTCCACATACTCAATGTCAAATTCACTGAGTATCATAACCCATTTCGCTAGTCTACCCGTGAGGGCAGCCTTTCTCAGTAAATACTTTAGTGGATCAATTTTTTCAATAATCCTTGTGGTGTGAGTGAGCATATAATGCCGCAACTTCTGTGAAGAAAATACTACTACTAGACAAGCCTTTTCAATGACAGAATAATTCATTTCATAAGAAACCAATGTTCTTCTGATATAATATATAGCTCTCTTTGTTGTTTTGATCTTCTTGAGCTAGGAGAGCACCCAATGATGTGTTCATTGCTGAGATGTATAGTATGAGTGGCTTTCCATGAATAGGAGGCATGAATATAGGTGGATTAGAAAGATACTATTTAATTTGAGTGAGTCCTTTGTCACATTCTTCATTCCATTCATAAGTCACACCCTTATGCAAAGTTTTAGTGAACGGTTGTGATTTGTCAGCCAACTGTGAAATAAAGCACTAGATAGATTATAGCCTTCCCTATAGTCCTCTCATTTGACTAATGTTTTTGGGTGGAGGCATGTCCATAATAGCTTGTACTTTTTTAGGATCAACTTCTATGCCTTTAGCTAAAATGATGTAACCCAAGAGTTTCCCCGAAGTGACACCAAATACACATTTTTTGGGATTAAATCTGAGACTAAATTGTTCCATGCAGTCAAGTATGGGACCCAAATCTGTGAGATGAGTTCTTCACTGCATGCTTTTGGCTAAAGTATCATCCACATAATCTTCCATTGTTTTATGCATCATATCATGAAAAATGGTAGTGACAACTCTCTGATATATTGCTACAGCATTCTTAAGCCCAAAAGGCATGACATTCTAGCAAAAGTTGCCCCAGGCACATGTGAAAGTAGTATTTTCTTTATCTTCTGGTGCAATTTTTATTTTATTATATCTAGAAAATCCATCCATCAAGGAATACATCTCATAACCTATTGTCATATCCAATATCATGTCAATATTAGGCAGTGGGAAGTCATCTTTTGGACATGCCTTATTTAGATCCCTAAAATTTGTGCACACACAAATGGATTTATCATGTTTGGTGACTGGAACAATATTTGAAATCCACTCTGCATAGTCAGTATTCCTTATGAAACCAGCCTTACGAAGCTTTTCTAGCTCTTCTTTGACTAAAAGTGCCATGTGTGGATGCATCTTTCGAAGCTTCTATTTAACAGGTTTAATACTTGGTGCAATGGACAGATGGTGCATGATTAGATTGGGGTCTAATCTAGGCATGTTAGAGTAAGTCCATGCAAAGTTTATTTTCTTGCTTTGGAAGAAGCTAGTGAACTCTTCCTTTTCTTTTGCAGATAATGACCGTGCTAGATAAATAATTTGTGGAGCAGCCTTTGTGCCCAAATTCACTAGTTGTGTTAGCTTAATCAATATAGATGATCTCTCTTGAAAGTGGCTCAGAAGCGTATCAAGTATCTCATCATTGGGTGCCTCAGAGAGGTTTTCACCCTTGGATATGTCTTTTATTTTTCCTATTTTTGGCTCTGATACTGCCACAATGTGGTTTTCACCATCAAAGCATCTATTTTTTCTTCTTTTAATTTTTTGACTAAGATACTTGATATCTGCCTCTATCATGCTAACATTGATTTCACTAATGGAGGACATTACAAGTTCAATAGCATGGAGGTAATAGGCTAGAGTGTAATCATTCTAGAATATTAGGACTTCATTAGATGAGGAAGGGGAGTTCTAGTTTATCAGATCAGGATTTTTGAGTGAGAGAGTAGTGACTGGTTCAATTACATTCACGGTATAACCATCAAAAGTGTAGATGAGTAAGTCAAGACCTTGAGTGATCTTGTCCAAAGGAGCATTTGAATCCCTATGAGACCTCACGTCAGAAGTAGAGGACAAGTTAACACCAATGGTGTCTAATTCGTGTGACCTAACGCTAGACCCTTCACCTACTTCAAGAAGGTTTTCATAGGTATACACCATGTCTATATCCATAAGTAGCATCAGACAAAGATTCAAACTCATACTTATGTGAGTCAGTACTTGATGTGGGAATTCCATTAGCACTAGTTGTATCATCATCTTTACCCCTTGCAGCATTAATGGCTTGCTGAAGTAGATCTTTTTCAAACTGCTCTTGGAAATGTGGGGGTATGTATCATTCAACTTGAGAATTGGAATTAGCCATTTTTTATTTATTTCCATTGGTCATACATGAGTTGATGTACCAAAGAGGTCTCATCGGAGTCACTATCAGTCTCTATCAGGTGAACAGGTATGACAGGCTCATCAAGTTCTATAAAGAGTGCAGCAAATTTTGGAGGAATTGGATATGGAAATGTGTCTTCATCAGAGCTGGCCTATGGATTTACCTCTAGGGTAGTATCTTCAAATTCTAGCTCAGGTTCAGGTTCAGGTTCTAGCACAAATTTGATAATCCCTAAATGAAAGGGGATCTTTTTGAAGCCTAAGCCAGTAGCATCCTTTGTGTGGTGACCTGTAGCTTCAATGGGCTTCAGCAAACCATTGTCATTCATTCCTATAGGACCACTCCCTTTATAGCTGAAGCACTTCATGATCTTGAAGGCCTCGTTGTATGGCTCTTATTATAAGTTTGGAGGAGGACTAGTCATTTCAAATGTTTCTTTCCCTTTATAGATCCAAGCTGTGATAGCTCTTTCTTCATCGTCATCTTTTAAAGGTGTAGAGGCTTGTACAAAGGTGCCATCATAGATTGTTTGAGGAGAGTCATCAGAAGTTTTTTTGCTCTTAGAAGGTTTCCCATAAGAGCATGGAGATGAAGGGAGAGAAGCTAATGATAGCACAGGTTCAATTCAATATTCTCCCATGCCTGTATCCTTAAGTTTCAAAGCTTTTTCCATTTCCTTGAGCTTAGCATCATAGAACTTAGTGGACTCTCTATTAGCTGGAACAAAGATATCTGTAGATTGTGCAAGGGTTTTGCAAGCATAATTCATATTAGCAGGCATAGTGACTTTCACTCCATGGAAAGGAAACTTGATGCATTGATGGTACATAGACAAAACATCTTGCATCTCATGAATCCATGGCCTACCCAACAAGATGTTATAGGTAAGAGGAATGTCAAAAAATTGAAAAGTAACATCTCTCTCAATAGGTCCTACACAGATAGGTAGCACAACTAAGCCTTGGGATTTGTGTTCCTCTTCATCATAAACTTTGATGGTAATGTTTTTTTGGAAATTTATACAATTCTCATCATAACCTAGCTGGGTAAGCAGCTTAGTAGAATAGATATTGAGACCATCACCATTGTCTATGAGCACTCGACAGACATGCTTACGACCTATCATGACCTCTATATGCAAGGGAGCATTATGTGAATGTCTTAGAGAGTGATCATCTTCTTCAGAGAAGGACAAATAATGAGGCGAGGTCAAATGACCCACCATAGATTGGAACTAGTCAAGATCAATATCCTTGGGTACGTTTTCCTCAGTGAGGGCTTTATCCAGAATCTACCTGTGAGAAGGCAAGATCTCAACAACTCAAAAATGGTAATCTAAGAGTTGGTTCACTAGAGCTGATCTAAGATGCTATAACTAGCTAAGCTAGCTATAGGAATAGATTTTGTGTCCTTGTTGGTAGGGCCAATAATAGTCTTATCCATAGTTTGTTTCAGAGTAGACACAGGAGGATCGGGACCTTTCAAAACAACCCTTCCACATGATTGAGTAATGACATTGGCACAATCTTGAGGTTGTTTAGATTTAGATGAATGAGACATGGAACTATGCAAGATGAAAGGATTCTTAGGTCTTGGAGCATCGTCACTCCCTTTAATAGTAATCACATCGCAATACTCTACCTCAATAGGTTCGATCATACCAATGACATTGTCATCATTAATGTACATGTAATTAACTTTAGCATTGGTATTCTTAGTGTTTGAAGATTCACCCTTCTCGTGAGGAGGGAAGGGATCCTTAAATTCTTGATGGTCTAAATTCTTGTTATATCCATCCACAAAAATGTCACCGCTATCAATCAAATCTTGGACCTTATGTTTCACCTGAAGAAAAGTAGAAGTCTTGTGACCCTTATTCTGGTGATAGTCACAGTATGCATTGTCATTCCACCAATGAGGTCGGGGTTGTGGGTCATAGAGATGCTTTTCCAAATGAGTAAGTATCTGATTCTGCACAAGAGTTTTATAGACCACATCAAGTGGTTCCCCTAAGGAAGTGAATTCATGCTTGGGTCGAGATGCCCAAGGTTTGTTCCTAGAAAACCTTGAAGGTTGCTGATTTTCCATTGCAGGCTTTTCAGTAGCTTTGATCACCTATATGCTAGAAGAGAGATTAAAAAAAGACTTGGTAGGCTTCGGGGTCACATTATTGACCAATCCATCATTCACAACATCTCTATTCTTGTTGAAAAACTTCCCTTTATCTTTATTTGAGTTTGAAGATACTTGTTTGTTGTCTTTTCTCAAAGTTAATTCCCCTTTTTTTTATCATAAAGGCCTCTATTCACACTGCTTGTTTAATCATTCTATCAAAGGTTAGGGGACCTTGTAATTGCACTTGGTATCTGAAGTCTGGGAAAAGATTGTCCAAGAAAATGTCAAGTCTCTCAAACTCTAGTAGCTTGTGAGGACACCTTGTACATAATTGTCTCCACCTTTGGAGAAATGTCAAAAAAGATTCTCCTTATCACTGCTTCAAATTGCAAAGATCCTGGATGCTGACTAGATGCTGAATATTATATGAGTAATGTTGGAGAAATAGATTAGCCATTTCATCAAAAGTCTTAATGCCAATGGGAAATCAAGAAAAACACTCCATAGCTAGCCCAGCCAAGCTATGAGGAAATAGGCACATAAGATATGGTTGATCATGTATGAATTCCATGGATAAAGTGCCAAACTCCCTTAAGTGATCTTGGGGATCGGTAGCACCCAAGTATTTGTCATATTTAGGGAGCTCTAAACCTCTAGGAAATAGTGGCATGTGAAGACTCCTATCAAAGGGGAAAGGACAAATGCTTTCCATTGTGAATTATTGCACGGGTTTGTCCTTATTCTTTGCAAGTTGGCTAATCTAATCTTGCATGTCTCGGACCATCTTTTGCAACTTAGCGATCTCAATTTATTCTTCCTTGGCCACAAGTGTTTCAACTTGAAAATCTGAGGGTAATTTAGCCCCTTGTTTGGCTAGCTCAAGAAAATATATTTCCTTCTCCTCTAGAAGGAGGATCTCCATCATCTTGATAAGACCTTTTTTTTCTTTCACAGTGTCTATGTTGTTTTGAGTTATTGTGTCATCACCATCATTTCCAAGAATCTCATAAATTCTTGGGACTTGATCTTGACTCTGATCATACAGGGCAAGACAATAGTGATACGCTGGTTGACCACCTTGAGCTTTGTTTTGAGCTTGGTGCTGATCATCTTGGGTTTGATCATAATGTTGCTCATTTCAAGGTTGAGCATGACGTTGGTCATTAGAAGATTGACCATGATTCTAGTTGTTTTGAGATTGATCAAAATTTTGGTTGTATTTGCCTGGTTGGAAGTTGAATGGTTCTCCCATCTTGTTGTAGGACTATGCAGCAAATGAAGACTCAATAAAATGATATGCAAGTGCCGAAAGGACACAGCTAAGGTAACTCTTGGTGCTCTAATAGGATCAAGAAGATCAATAGGTTCAAATGAGTCGATATCATCAATAGGATCAATAGGTTCAATGATAGGACTAGTCCGAGGAAGTGGTCTTCCAAAGTTATGAAACAATGAGTTGTTTTGGAAGAATGAGTTGTCCTAATCTTGAAATGAGAAACCAGGTTGTGCTTGAAACAATAGATTAAAACACTCTTGGAATACTTGAGGTGATTGATACGGGCTATCTTTCAAAGTACTCAACAAAGAACTTGAGGATCCCTCATAATGTTCGGATTGCATAATAGGTTCAGGACAACTTGTTCCTGATTATGAGGTTTACCTCTTCCTTGACCAGTATTACGGATGGGGTAAGTGTTACCACTTCGAGTCATGATAGTCATAGATGAAGATGAAATGAGAGAAGACTCAGGATAAAGCTAAAACTCTATCTCTAGGAATAATTAAAAGGAGATAAAGGCTAGAACAACCAAGATGTGAAATGCACCTGGTATGAATCATCAGGAGTATGGCTAGAACAACTGAGATAAGACTATCGCAACATGAGGTACAAAAGAACAAAGAGATGAGACAAATAATAAGGAGACAAAATGAGTGAAAGCAATAATCGATCAATTCGTAGCTCAAGACACTTAGTTTTTGACAATGAATGACAGGAAAATAGGCAAAAAGACCTTAGACAAAAATTAGATCAGATAAAAAGTTGACAGTCAATGGGAAATAAGTCACTATTTTTGAAATCTGGGTATAGGTTCATGCGAGTAAGTACCAAGCCACATGAGAAAATTCCAAACTTCGCATGAGAGAATGAAATCTCACGTGAGGAAATGCTCTGAAAGATGAAATTTCACACGGGAAAGAACCAAAGTTTGATAGCTCGACACAGTTTATGAGGTAAAAAGCCAAGTTCTGAGACACATCCTAAACTATTCTCTAACATAATTTCTAGGTTTCAAATAGTTTGAAGTACAATTTAATCAACAATATCAGTTTGAAGGTTTCAAGCATTCATTTACATGCATGAAGTTTTGATCAAGCAATGGTGACACAAGAAGTAGTCACAAATAGACCTACCAAGGACAAAGCAACTTGGTAGTATCATGGGAGTCTGATTAATAATGATGGACAAGTTTAAGACTCAATAAAAAACACATAGTTATCCCTACAAAAAAATGGTGAGAAGACAAAACCTTTGCCTCACTGCTTATGCGCATGCGTTCACCTCACATAGTCATATCACCCCCTAGAGGGCGCCCGTGTTTTTGGTGTTTCCAAGGACTCGATAGTATATGTTCAAAGGTTACCCTTCAAGTAGGGGCCAGTGTCATATACCACCTTCAAACATCCAGGTGCATGCCTATGGTGAGAATCTATGGGAGAGATTCTTCCCCCTTCCTGCACAAAAATTATGTCTCCTTTCAGAGGTGATCTGGGTAGGAAACTAACTAGGGAAATTTTTTAGTGGGCTTCCATTCACACTAAACTTTGGTTTCCCTAATATAGGGTTGAGGCCTCACAGTCACACCAACACCCAAAATTCATACACCCCCACAAGAAGGGCTAGGAGTGGCGCCGCTTAGTACAATAGATGGAGCCTTCTCAAGATGATGTCGAAATCAAGAGAAGGAAGTTAACATGGTTTTGGAGTCTTTAGACTCAATGAAAAATTCTTTATTATAGTGAGGTGGAATCATTGGTGATAGGTGCATACTCACTTGGGTCATTCCCAGAGGTTCAACTTCGGACAAGCCCTCTAAAGGTGACACAACTTGGCTTGGATCCGAGGGTTTGATTTTCTATTTCTCTCAAAGAGAGAAGAGTATACTTCTCTACCTCTTCACCTTACCCAAACACATCAAGCATATTCATCCTTGAGTTAGCTTCACTCCACCAAATCCATAAGCTTTTGGGTTTCTGGTTCTCTCAAAGAGAGAAGAGCATAATCCCCTAGCAAGTAGAAGTGCTAAAGATTCACTACCTTGCTTTGCTTTCCTAGGTATCCATCATTCTAGAAACATCTGGGTCTCGGTTTCATCTATGGGCATCACTTCCATGTAATGAAGAGCTTATTCCCCTACTTTTCTATCAGGACCCTTGAGAAATTTTAACAAAGCCCTAATTATACTATGTGAATGAAAGCAAGAAAACAAACACAATGTTTTAAATGATCTTCGATAATTGTCCTGCAAGCAAACTGTTAGCAAGTTTCATGATCTTCGACAAAGCGACCTGCAGACTACTATTATACTGTGATAGGAACAAAGATATGAAATCAACAACATAAAGAAAATGTTAGGAAAAAACAACAGTAAATTGCAGAATCTGGAAATTTTAAATGTCTGAAAGTAAAACTTCACGCGAGAAAGTGTAGCAATGCGTGTGAGAAAGTACCAGGGCCTGCGTGAGAAAGTGTTTCTTCACGTGAGAGAGTTCTATCAAAAGCAAAACTTCACATGGTATGCTCATAAATCTCATGTGAACTTCTATACATAGAGAAGTATGAATGTATGACAGATTGTAGAATTTGAAAAAAAGCTTGAGATTGATGAGGCTAGAAATCATTTTTTCTGCCCCACGATGGGTGCCAAAATTTCTATAGCTGAACGTGGACCTCTAATCAAGCCATATACATAACATAGTCATTGCTCGATCATCAAAATTATGAAGGTGAGTATGGATTACTCAATTCACAAATATCTATCGATTCGACTTGTTGCCTCCTAATTAGCTGGGGTGTTCAAATTACTCTCAAAATGAGAGCCAACAACCAAAAGACCAAACTAAGATGGAGGATTTTGAAATCTATGAAGATAATCAAATTGCAATTAATCTAAGATGGAGATGCAAATTAAGCTAAGAATGAAATGCATATTTTAATCTATGAACTTGAAAGAAATATGAAAGTGCAGATTTGATCTAAAAGAGCTTGAAAGAAATCTGAAAATTAAGCTATAAGCATGGTAAAAAAACTAATTAATGTGAGAATGCAATATTATACTAAAAATGAAATTAATATAAATGTGCAATAAAATCTTTGAAAATATCAATTATTGAGACTAAAATTCACTATAGTTTATGTGCTCTAAAATTGCCTCTTTTCGAATGAAGGAGAAGGTTCATAATATAGACAAGCTCGGAGAAGGAATGAAGAGTTTCTTGAAATGAAACGGTTGACTCTTCATTCCCCATTGAGAAAAATATTGAGGAATTACTTAATTAAAGAATGAATTATTGCCACATATGGGTGACCCTTCGAGTAATTTGAATTATTAAATCCAAATAAGATAATCCATTCAAATAACCAAGCAATATTAATTCCTTTTTATGTGTATTAGCTAAATGGGGTGGGTTTAATTTAATTTAAAGCACTTAGGACTTTAGAATTAAATTAATTTATCATAGGGATTATTTAGCTAATAAATTCAAATACTTAGGAATTAATTATAGTGTGAGATTAATGCAATTTAGGGTTTTTGTAATTGACACCAAGTCAAATAAAGTCAGGTAGGAGAGAGAAAATTGCCTAGAAAAATAGGACTTCAATGATGTAAAATTGAAGAAAATGCACCAAAATTGATTGAAATTATAAGGTGCCAAATTTGGGGTATTACAACATCTACCTTTAAGTTCTAGTAGAATCTTACTCTTTATTGTATCTTCTCTCAACCGAATTTGATCTTCAATAGATGTGCTTAACTCCTTGACAAAATTCACCGATGTCTTTTACTTTTCACTTGGACTACTAGATGAAACTATTGTACAATGTGGAATAATTATCTAGAGAGAAGCAATGGTTTCTTCAATAATCTCTTATTTTTCTTTTGATTCTCTAAGTAAATCATCTTGGGACGAAGCTAATATAGTTTGACTTACCTAAAATCTTCGTTTAGGGGCAACCTTAGTAAAATCAATGTACAAATTTGAAGTAGTGACCAATTGAATCATAAGAGGTGAGGGAAGAAATCTCCTTAGGAATTTCCTAGATTTGGTACTAGTGTTCTCTTTTGTGGAAATCACTTCAATTTCTGGTCCTTTCTCTATCTTGTGTTCTGCAATATTTTGTACAAAATTTCCAATATAAACTAACTCTAAAATAGTTTCTTGTTTTCTGAAATCTTCCTCTTTTTATTTTTCTTCTTCCTTTTCTTTTCTTCTATTTTTAGTTTTTCCTTTGTTCTTACTTATTCTTCTACTTTAGTTCCTTTTCTTCCTTTACTTCAACTTTTTCTTCTCATGTCTCCTCAAATACACTGACCTACCAGAGTATCAATACTTATCGGAGAGTCAGAAAGCTCTACTTTTGGAGGATTCAAATCTAGGTTATATACATATTCATCCTTATATTTTGGAATGGTATCATCTTTTCTAAAATATTTGTGTGAGGAAGAAGGAACCTCTTATTCATCAGGAGACAACATGTTTAATTTTCTATCCACATTGGTCAACTCACTGATTAGGTCTTCTTTGATATATATTACTTCAGATTTCCTCTCTAGAAGTATATGAGTTGTTTTTCTTGTTCTTCTAATAGTTTCTTTAGAAATAGATGATAAAGATGATAAATAGGATTTTCCACATGTAAATGTTTCCAAGTGATCAATTATAGAGCTTCAGAGAAAGTTTTGTGTACACTATAAAAAGGGAAGTAATTCAAAATAAATAGATTACCTCTCATTCTCACAATTTCACATTTGGAAGGAAGATGCCCCTAGTAGGATCAAGAGGAGACTCAGTTGCTAAATGGGGATAATTATCCTTAACTAATATGGATGATTGATGAAATCCAAATGAGTAAATGTAGTAATGTAGATGATTTAATAGATAATTTACTAAAATACCGGTAAAAGTAGACTGATACAAATAGACAGTGAGCTAAAATGCACATAATAAAAAATAGGAAATATATTTGATGCGTGGCTAAAATATGAGAACATGATGAAAATATTGACACATCCCTGAGACATGATGGGAATGGCGACTTGTACCTAGTATTTTTGTCTAAATTTTTAATAAATTGTTTGATTATTCTTGATCTATCTAGATCTTTGACCAACGGCTCCAACTAGTGTTAAATCAGTTCCTATCTTCTATTCTTAATTCGTTCAAACTACAGGAGGGCCTGACAGATATACTCATAGGTCTAGTCTAGTTCATCTATGTTTTCTTTAGTGTGCTCCTTAGGAAGATGTTTTTTAGGAAGCAAGGTCTTTTCTTAGACCCTTATGCAAACTAGTTATGTCTTTGGCTAAATAGGGTTGTATATGGTGACCCTTTTTTATAAGACTTACACTTTCTTTTGGAGTGATGTTCCTTAATTCAGACCCTTTCAGTGCCTCCCACAATAGGATATGAATGTGTGGGCCCTATGTATAGGAATTTGGCTTCTTTTTCTCCTACCAACAATTAAGGGAATGTGGTACACCATTTCATGAGTGAATGACAACATAAATCTCTAACTAGAGAGGTCAAGCCCCTAGAAATACCAATTGACAAATTCTTAGTTCACCCAATAAAGCTTTGGTTTGATGCTTTACCTCCCCTTAGCTTAGGTTGTTTGATTAAAGGTGGTTCTCCTCCCTTTTCCCCAATCACCAACCATGAAGATCTAGGTTATAAAATCCTAGAGGTTATGTTGCAGGGTACACCCTGTCCCACCACATTAACACTTCTAGAAATGCCCCTCAATCTTCAATGCAAGCTACAAATTAGGGGATCAACAAATATAACAATATATCCTTCTTAATGCTAACCATGGGATGCTACAAGAAACACTAAAATTAGTGAAATTTAAAAATATTAGATTCAAAATTGAGGACAACAATTCAATTGTCATTTCAAGCATCATTCATATTTCACTAAATACAATTAGAGAAATACAAATTCATATAATTTAGAGATTTGCATGCACTTTAATGTGGGGTCAAAATTGAATGAGAGAATATTATCATTGATGAATCTTTCAATTAGTTATGTACTTACCTTGGGATATCATTACCTTGGGTTATTGTGAAGATGAGATGTTATTACCCTAGGATAGTTTTTCTTTGGGTTATTATGATCAATTTATTGTGTCCAAGGTTATTTTGGATGTGTTATAGTGTATGGATACCCCTCAATGTTGGATTAACTATGGTTCCTCATTATGGAACACTCCTCCTAGAGGATGAACTCCTTTTAAAGCTGAAATTAAATTTTCTATTTAGTAAGTCCTCAATCAAGTTGGTAGTAGCAATATTAATGGAGGGAAACTAGCCTTAACGAAGCCCAAATACTAATAGTAGCCCTCCTACTAATTATTATTCCTAATCATAGAAATCTTACTTCTACGCATCCAAAATTAACTAAATTACCAATATAACAAGAACCTAACCCAATTAATTGTCATGTTTAGTAGGCATATACTAGTGACATCTAGAGATTCCCTCCTTATGTCGTAAATATCAATAAGGTGCATCTTCTCTCTAGAAAGACTCTAGTTGCTCCATCATCACCACTCATTATTAAAATTACTCTTGAATAATCTTCAATTAATGTTAACCCCCCATTGAGTATCCATGGTCATTGACAATGACAAGAAATTTCCAAAACAACACCTTCACCTATTGTGATTTTAGCTCCATCATTTTCAAAAAGGAATAACCTACAAAAAACTTAATTTGAATCAACCTTTGATTTGTTTCACCAACTCAAGAATCTTAGCATAAGGATTCCATTATTTCAGGTAATTAAATATGTGTCTATATATAACAAGACCATCAAAGAGAAGTTGGAAGAAATCATGCTAGGAAAATCATTATTCCTAAGCACACTAATCCTAGTAGCCTATGGTATTTTAGTTGAAAATTGGAGGGTTTGAGCAGTTGGTGTTCATGTTTGAATGAGTTTCCATGATATTCATAGGATTGTGTTTTGTAGAGGTAGTTTATTTTTATTATATAAAGGTTTTTGTTGATTTTGTCTTGACTTGATGATGACAATGATGATGACATGAAATTGGACTGACTTTATTTGGATGATGGGTTTTAATTTGTTTAGTTTTGAATTTTTGGTGGTGTATTTGATTTTGGTGTTGGGATATTTTGTTAGAGTTGTATCATCCTAAATTGTACTTTTTGAGCATCTGGTATACATAGAGAGGAGAGGTGAATTAGTTTACCCTTGAAATATATAAAATTTTTACGTAGATTTACACATAACATACCTTAAACTTGTAGTAAATAAAAGAACATAAAGTAAATAATGCAACACAACATAACAATAGATTTTTTTCATAGAACCTAAGATGGGAAAAATCGTGGAGAGGGGTAAATCTCAAGTATTAAGTAACCCATTAAGTACTATAGGGGGTGGCTCACTATTGGTTGGGTTCACTACCTAAAATACAAAAGGTAGTAATCCCTGACAATACACAATTGAACTATTATAGATGCGTCTACATATGCACATAGTACAATTCTCATTGAAGTATATATATCTCTTATATATCGTTACATATAACAGTTTTCTATAAACAAAATTCACATATACATATCATAATACATATACACATCATTATAATATTATATCTTTATATGTTGAGGTCGTGTCTATTATATGCCATCATCGATATACCTTCCTTTCATGTCAGTTGTAGTTGATTATGTCCGCTAAGACTAAATGGATAAAACATTATGAGCAACCAAAATATGTTGGAGCATTTGGCCATAACAAAAATATTTCTATAAGATTGATTGATATTGTCTAGACCAAACTAACCATATTCCACACTAACCTTAAGTGTAGCTATTAATGCAAAGGTTAGTGGTACTGATAGAGAAAACCAATAGATGTATCCATTAGAAAGTTGTACTAGAACATATAGAAAGATGACATTAATGACAAATAGAAAATGGGGTAACCTAAAAATCTCCCCCTTTTTCATCGATGAAAAACCAAAAATTTTGGAATGCCCAAAACTCCCAAAATTCCAAAAACTGCAAAAAATTTGAAAGAAAAAACTTTGAAACACCAGAAACTCAAAAACTCCACCTAAGAACTAGATAACCCTATTTTTATCTTTTTTAAAATCTTTTCTTAACCATTTTTTTTCCTTACTCCCCCTTTTGGCTTCAATGAAAAAGGGGTTTGGAAATATAAACTATGTACATGTTCAAAAATAATAAAAGACCATAGGAATATGGATAAGATCAACTAACTCAAATGTTTGCTTTAGCATAAGAATCTCAATGATCTATTTGTGCTTATTGTTGTTCCATTACCAATTTCCAATGCAAGAAGATATATGTGGACTAAAATTGATGCAAGTAAATATTCTCTAGCTTAAATAGAGTTTGGATAAGTCAGCGTGAGTAGTCGCATAGTAATTATAGCTTGACTAAGTGAGGTGATACATGTGGCACACATAGCTCAAATATTTCCTCATGGAACAATGATGTTTTATCTTTGATATTATAAGGTAAATAATTTCTTATGTAGATTCTCAAGAGCAGATCTACCAGTATGTGTAAGATCTTCAGAGAGTTTATAGGATAGGTAAGCTTTCTAGATGGAAAGCTAAATATCCTCAATTTGTTCTCTAATCTTATCAATGGCATTATACCATTGCAAACTATACTCATACAAATAGTTTCCATCTTCAAGTAGCTCTTGGCCTTCCTAAATGAGGGACTGAAGATTTGCGAAATCCTTGTCACATCTACCTTTAAGTTCTAGTAGAATCTTACACTTTATTGTATCTTCTCTCAACTGAATTTGATCTTCAATAGATATGCTTAACTCCTTGACAAAATTCACCAATGTCTTGTACTTTTCACTTGGACTACTAGATGAAACTATTGTACATTGTGGAATAATTCTCTGGAAAGAAGCAATGGTTTCTTCAATAATCTCTTATTTTTCTTCTAATTTTCTAAGTAAATCATCTTGGGACGAAGCTAAGATAGTTTGACTTATCTAAAAAAAATTTCTAGGGGTAACCTTAGTAAAATCAATGTACAAATTTGAAGTAGTGACCAATTGAATCATAAGAGGTGAGGGAAGAAATCTCCTTAGGAATTTCATAGATTTGGTACTAGTGTCCTCTTTTGTGGCAATCACTTCAATTTTTGGTCCTTTCTCTATCTTGTGTTCTGCAATATTCTGTACAAAATTTCCAATATAAAATAACTCTAAAATAGTCTCTTGTTTTATGAAATCTTCCTCTTTTTATTTTTCTTCTTCCTTTTCTTTTCGTCTATTTTTAGTTTTTCCTTTTTTCTTACTTATTCTTCTACTTTAGTTCCTTTTCTTCCTTTTCTTCAACTTTTTCTTCTCGTGTCTCCTCAAATATACTGACCTACTAGAGTATCAATACTTATCGGAGAGTCAGAAAGCTCTACTTTTGGAGGATTCAAATCTAGGTTATATACATATTCATCCTTATATTTTGGAATGGTATCATATTTTCTAAAATATTTGTGTGATGAAGAAGGAACCTCTTATTCATCAGGAGACAACATGTTTAATTTTCTATCCATGTTGGTCAACTCACTAATTAGGTCTTCTTTGTTTTATATTACTTCAGATTTACTCTCTAGAAGTATATGAGTTGTTTTTCTTGTTCTTCCAATAGTTTCTTTAGAAATAGATGATAAAGATGATGAATAGGATTTTCCACATGTAAATTTTTCCAAGTGATCAATTATAGAGATTCAGAGAAAGGTTTGTGTACACTATAAAAAGGGAAGTAATTCAAAATGAATATATTACCTCTCATTTTCACAATTGCACATTCGAAAGGAAGATGCCCCTAGTAGGATCAAGAGGAGACTCAATTACTAAATAGGGACAATGATCCTTAACTAATATGGGTGATTGATGAAATCAAAATGAGGAAATGTAGTAATATAGATGATTCAATAGATAATTTACTAAAATACTCATAAAAATAGACTGATACAAATAGATAGTGAGCTAAAATGCACATAATAAAAAATAGGAAACATATCTGATGCATGGCTAAAATATGAGAACATGATGAAAATATTGACACGTCCTTGAGACATGATGGGAATGGAGACTTGTCCCTAGTGTTTTTGTCTAAATTTTGTATAAACTATTTGATTATTCTTGATCCATCTAGATCTTTGACCAATGGCTCCAACCCATTTTTCCACATAGAAAAATAGGGAAGGTTGAATAGAGGGTATTTCCTCATTCAAACCACTATTTTGGAACAAACCTTGAAATGAAATGAAATAAAGGAAAGTATGATGTCATGTAGTAGAGGCTAGATCTAGGAAATGAAGCATATCATACCTTAGAGATGTAAATACTTATTTGAATGTGATCAAATATGTTGATGCAATAGATCTGAATAAACATAAAAAACCAAAAGGAAATCATGAAAGATAAAACCCTATAGAATAGATATTGTAATTTGACACAATATTTTCTTGACGAGAAGAAAGAGAAGAATTGAATGAAGATAGATGGACGTTGATCTCCTTCCTTGATAGAAAACTCATTTTCTTGGCCTCCAATGGGAGAAAGAAGCTAGATATATGGAAGAAAACACCTTGAATGCCTTGAATTCTTGAGAATAATGAATGCTTGAGTGCTTAAACTTGATGGCTCTTGATTTCTTGATTTTCTTCCTTTCTCTTGATATCTTAATCATGATAATGCATGTCCTTGAGAAATAGATCATGGATTGAAACTGAGGAGATATAAGGGGGTTTATATACATCTCACATTATTTCTAGGGTTAATAATTAATTAGGTCTGTGAGCAAGGCTTTCGAGGGTACCTGTTATCTATTTTGAAAGGCTCAAATCAATCAAACATTAAGAGTTTAATCTAGCATACAATCAAAACAAAAACAAGGAAACTCTAAGCTAGCCACCTCAGATTGAGCCAGAAACAGGTGCACCCAAGCACTGTTTGATTTGCTCTGATAAGGGGGATGTGGGTGTGCTCTCTAAGCACTTGGAGCATACTATAATGCGTTCTAAGATGGATTGAAATCCATGAAAACCCCAAAATGGCACAAAATAGGTATAGAATACCTGATTTGCCCCTAAGGCCTCAAGGATCCAAAAATGCTTTAATGAAGATTAAGCTACATGATGAGGAATCTAAGATTGATTTTAGACCAAATTAGAGATGTGATATGATGCTATGCTATGCAAAACAATAAGAAAAGCTATGTTAATTCATTATTACTAAGCTATGATGAGCTAAAAATGCTTGAAAGTAAACTAAATTAGAATGATTTGCTAAGATCTAACATGAAAATGGCATCATAACAGTGCATGAGAATGAAAGTAAGCTAATTGATTTTTCTCTTGAAAGGAGGGGTATTTATAGAATTTGGGAAGGAAGAATGAGTGGCCAGGATTGAAATCCTTAAGAGAGGCCAAGATTCATTCAAAGGGGAGCACATGGATTGTGCTAGTTTAGGGATCACCTCCTTGTGACAAGTGTCACAAGGGCATTGGATTGAAAGATGGAAGGAATGTGCACAATTTGGGAAATGTGCCTAAGGTCAAAGGGTGTAAGAAAGGGGTGAGGGGCTTCTTAAATGCACCATAAATGCATGTAAGAGGGATAAGGAGGCCTTAAATGCCTTCAATGCATTTCAAAAAGGGAAGCCCTCTTTGTTGACTTTGGGGTAAGCTTAAGAGTTTGGCTAACCTTGTTTAGGGAATGTGACAAGGTTAAGGGAGGAATTAGGATAATCTTAGGATTAGGATGGGTGAAGAGGTTGGGTTTGAGAAGATTCTAGAAGAGTCTAGAATTCTCTTTGGTTTTATGGAATAAAAGTTTATTCATTCTAAAAGCTTAAGTTTTGGGAATATTTATTGAAATATTTTCAATAAATATGAAATTTAAATATTTAATCTTAATTAAATATTTGGCCTTGGGATTAGGGTTAGAAAAGATGGGATTAGCCTTTTAATCGAGATTAAGAAGGAATTAGAAGATTTTGGAAGAGGTTAGTGGTCTAAAGGAAATTGGCCAAGTTTTGGGCAATAAATAAATTATCTATTTATTTTGGGATTTTTGGTCAATTTATTAATTAAAATAATTAATAAATAAGGAGATAATGTTTAAATAAGATTTAAACATTTTTGGAAGGGATTTCTTAATTAAATATTTTTAATTAAGAAAAAGGGATTTAATGACATAAAAATAAATTAATTAATTAAATAATTAATTAATTAATAAATAATGATGTCATCGGGGATTTTTCAGAAAATAAAAATACTTTATTTTCTAAAAGATTTTTAGGTGTCTACATTTTGCCCCTCTTTGATGCGATGCCACAAGTGGCATGGCGTCAAAGACAAGAAAATAAGATGCCCAAGGCTAGAATTTGGAGGAATAAGGGGTTGTGCCCCCTCGAGAAAATAACGCAAGGAGGAAATGTTGTGGAATTTTCTCGAAAGGAAACAAAGAAGGAAGGGTCTAGGAAGAAGGGGAGATAAAGGACCAAGCTTCCAAGAGCAAAAATGGGCGAATGCAAGATGAGATGGAATGCAAAATGCAGGATGCAGCTATATGAGGATGCAAGATTAATCTATATGATGCAGGATGCAGGGGAGATAGGGAAGCTCCAAGTGCAAATGTGGAGAGCACAACCTAGTTTAATATAGCAATGCTAGAGACCTGCCAAGGATACTGGGATCACGAGGCCTTGTCACCAGTGTTGCATAGGACCGACGCTAAAAAGACACGCAGGGTTGCCCCAGCATCACGCATGAAACCCGAAGGAGGCATGGTGGAAATGATGCTGAAGAAATCACAAACACACGACTGACTCACAGGCAGAAGCAAAAGATCAAAAGACCTTGCCCCAGATTATCCTCATTCGTAGCACACCATGATATAAAGGATCGTGGTGACGTTGAGTAGAGAACAATGAGAAGCTGTAAAAGATTAACAAGACTCAAAGGACAAAATCCAAGGTCAAAATGATAACTCCAAAAAGACATCCTTTGCCAAGGAGAGAGATTTGATTTGACTGATTTGATGGGGGGAAGATTAGATCGGACAGGAGGAAGGATACATCCTCAAGGACCCGCTGATTGATGAGAGAATGAGTGTTGTTGTTTGCTGGCAAATGATGAAGTCAAAGAATAATCACGGTGACCAAGAATAGTCGACAAGTGATGTTGTTGAAGTACAAGGCTGGGTAGGACAAAGTGTTCTGATAAAATGTTGTTGCGGGACTAACAAGGACTGATGTACAATGGACAGGAAAAGATATACAATGAATATGTACAAAAGCTCAGGATTGGGGATAGGAAGATCTCGCTATACAGGAAGGATGGCGCGACACAGGGGAGTGTACAAGATATACAAGAGTGGATACAAGATATGGTACAAGATATGTGCAAGATATGGTACAAGATATGTGCAAGAGGAATTGTGGTGTTGCTGAAGGTTGATGGAAAAAGGAATGCTGGGGGATGGTGGATGGGGATGGGGATGGGAGAAAAAGGACTGAGATGGTGGGATGGGGGATGGGAGTTTGATAGATAATGACTCGGTCCATTATGTATGGTGCCTGTTTGCCAAGTTTTCACCAACATACTTGTCCAAGGCGCCTGAATTGCCAAGTTTTCACCATTGGACGATTATTTTCTTTTCTTCTTTTTTTCTTCTTTTTTTTTTAAAAAAAAATTTTTTTGCTACTTTTTTCCAATTTTTATGGATTTTTGAATATGTAGGATCTGGTTCAGGCATAGAACCTCTTCAAATGTATGATGTTGATTTGATCATTCAAAGGCTCTCCTTCTGGTGTAGATAGCTGATAAGCTCTAGAGCTGAAGCATGAGGTGACCACATAGGGGCCCAGCCAAGTAGGCTCAAACTTGCCTTTCTTTTCACGATTTGCTTGGACCTTCTGATTTTCTTTGAGAACCATGTCACCGACCTGGAACTGTCTAGGATGGACCTTCTTGTTATAACTCCTTTTGAGTCGATTCTGGTATGCAACCAGGTGATCATATGCTTGCTATCTCTTTTCATCTAACAGGTCTAGCTGTGTGAGATGGGCTACACGATAATCTTCATCAGTGGTGTAGTTCTTCATGGAGACTCGCAATGATGGGAGCTCGACCTCGATCGGTAGAATGGCTTCAGCACCATATACAAGGGAATATGGGGTGGTGCCTATGGGAGTGCGATAGGAAGTGCGGTAGGCCCAAAGGATAGGATTGATTTGGAGGTGCCAGTCACGACCAGAATCATTGACAACCTTCTTGAGGATTTTCAAGATAGTTTTGTTGGTTGCCTCAGCTTGGCCATTTCCTTGAGGGAAATATGGACTGGAGAAACGGTGATGGATGTGGATTCTGGCACACAGATCATCCACATGCTAGTTTTCAAAAGGTGTGCCATGGTCTGTGAAAATGGTAGATGGTATGCCGAAGCGGTAGATGATGTGGTAAAGGATGAACTTAGATATTTGGATGCTAGTAGTTAGGGTGAGAGGAATCGCTTCAACCCATTTGGTGAAGTATTCTATGGTAGTTATTATGTACTTGTGTCCATTCAAGGAAAGGGGAGTGATTAAGTCGACAAGGTCAAAGCCCCAACATGAAAATGGCCAAGGTGGCGCAATGGGCTACAAGTCTTGTGCTGGTGCATGAATCAGATTTGCATGCTGCTGACATGGTAAACATTTTCTAACAAATTCACAAGCATCATGTTCCATGGTTGGCCAATAATACCCAACTCGAAGCAATTGCTTAGCTAGAACCATGCCACTCGTGTGGGCACCGCAAATCCCAGCGTGAACCTCTTGTAAAGCCAGGACGACCTCGTTTGAATTTAAACACCTAGAGAGGATATTGTGATACCCACGACGATAAAGGGTGTTGGCTACAAGAGTGTAGCGGGAAGCTCTACGAATAAGGTTTTGGCATTGGTTATTGGTGAGATGGGGAGATATGATACCATTCTTTAGATATGCATGGATGTCATGGTACCATGGGGACTAAGGACCAACCAAGACACACACCATTTCTGCATCGACATTCTCATAAGCTGGCGTATGTAGCTGCTCGACTAGGAATTCATACTATGATGCATCGCGTGGGATTTCTAACAAGGATCCAATGGTTGCCATTGCATCTGCTACTTTGTTCTGAAGTCTTGGGATCTATGTGAACTGTAGATGTAGGAAATGCTCTTTCAGTTTGTCCACCAGCTCTTTGTAAGGTAGCAACTTGTCATCCTTTGTCTGATATTCATCTAGGACTTGTTTGATAATCAACTGTGAATCTCCAAACACTTGTAATTCTGTGATATTCCACTGAATGGCTGTTCTGAGACCTGAGATGAGTGCCTCATATTCTGCAATGTTGTTGGTACATGGGAATCCCAATTTGAATGATTTTGGGATGTAGTCACCTTGAGGTGTGACGAATAGGATTCCTGCCCCTGATCCATGTGATGTGTAGGAGCCATCAAAGTATAGTTTCCACATGGGTTGTTCTTCGATCACACATAAGTGTTCATCAGGGAATTCCATGATTAGTGGATAGGCATCCACTAGTGGTGCTTCTGCTAGCTAATCGGCAATGACTTGCCCTCTGATTGCTTTGCGATCAATATACTGGATGTTGAACTCGCTGAGTATCATGACCCATTTTGCCATACGGCCTGTGAGAGTTGTCTTTGATAGTAGATATTTGAGGGGGTCCACCTTTGAAATGAGCTTGATTGTGTGACTGAGCATGTAATGTCTAAGCTTTTGAGTGGCAAAGACCACTGCAAGGCATGCTTTTTCCATAGGTGAATAATTAAGCTCATATCCGACAAGAATTCGACTGATGTAATAGATGGCTCTCTCCTTGTTGTCATCATCATGCTAAGCTAAGAGTGCCCCCAGTGCTGTAGTGGTTGCTGAGATGTAGAGTATGAGAGGGCGTCCTGGAATTGGTGGTACTAGGATTGGAGAATTGGCAAGATACTCCTTGAGCTTATCAAAGCTTCTTTGACATATGGGATCCCATTTGAAGGTTGTGTCTTTGCATAGGAGATGCGTAAAAGGTTGGCACTTGTTTGCTAACTGAGAAATGAACCGACGCATTGATTGAAGCTTTCCTTGTAGGCTTCTAAGCTATTTGAGTGTTCTTGGTGGAGGCATCTCTGTTATTGCTTTGACCTTCTTGGGGTCTATCTCTATGCCTCGTTGCGATACTATGAAACCTAGGAGCTTTCCAGATGTAACACCAAAGACACATTTCTTTGGATTGAGCCGTAACCCATAGTGCTACAAGCGATCAAACACACTCTCAAGAATGTCAAGGTGTCCATGGCATGTCTTTGATTTTGCAAGAATATCATCCACATAGTCCTCTAGGATCTTGTGGATCATGTCATGGAAGATTGCTGTCATCGCTCTCTGATATGTGGCTCCTGCATTCTTTAACCCGAATGGCATCATGTTGTAGCAGAAGGTGCCCCATGGAGTAGTGAATGTTGTTCTATGTTGATCTACTTCTGCTATACGAATCTGATTGTAGCTTGAAAATCCATCCATTAGTGACAACATTTCATGGTCCACTGTAAGGTCTACGATCATGTCTATGTTAGGTAGCGGGAAATCATCTTTAGGACATGCCTTCTTCAAGTCCCTAAAATCTGTGCATATTTTGATGTCTCCTGAAGGCTTTGTGACAGGTACCATGTTGGAGATCCAATCTGAGTAATCTATAGCTCTGATAATCTTTGCATCTAGGAGCTTTTCTAGTTCTGATTTTACCAATAGAGCTACTTTGGGATGCATTTTGCGTAGCTTCTACTTTACTGGCTTGACATTAGGATCCACTGCTAGATGATGAATGACAAGATTAGGATCAAGCCCAGGCATGTGTGCATATGACCATGCAAAGTTCATAGTAGCTTCTTGAAGTAGCGCAGTGAAAGCCATTTCTTCACCTTCTGTCATGTTGGCTGCAATGTAGGTGATCCTCGGACATTCCTCTGTACCTAAGTTGACTGGCTTGGTTTCTTCTATGATGATAGGTGATTGCTCAGGTCTGTAACCCTGGATGGGAGGAAGAGGCAAGTCTTCATCTTCTAGCGCTTGAATTGCCAAGTTTTCACTAGAAGATACGCTCTTTATTTTTACTTTTTTGGAATCAGAATGTGCCCTAGAAGGGTTTTCACATAAGGACTCATGTTTTACTCTTTCTATTTTTCTTTTGTAGCTAAAGCTTGCCTCTTCCCCAAAGTATCCCTCTGGGTCAAGCTTGTAGATGTGAGATGATTCTGAATCTTGAACTGATTGTGGGCCTGATGCCCCCATGAATTCTAGGAGTGCTTCCATGCTTTGGAACTCATCGATGTGTGTAATGCTTGGGTTGTCCCAGTCTATGAGTTCAAGGTGGGTGAGGGGAAGTTCTATGAGATTTATGGTGAGTTTTTGGAGGACAGAAGTCCCCAGGAGGGTGTCATCGTCAAAGATATCATCGTAGGATCTAATTTTTTTTCTCTTCAGGGATGTCTTCGATCATTATGAGGTCATCCTGGCTATTTAAGAGGGGAACGCTAGTCATGTTGGTGCCCCCAGTTGCGGTATTGGGCCCTTGTATATGCAGGCGAGGGGTATTAAAACCAAGACCCTGATGTTCAGGATTCTTTGATGGTGTGATGGGATATTGGTTGCCACCTTCTTGTGGCCCTAGACCACCGCCTTGATAATGCCATTGTTCAGTGGTATACTTATATTGTTTTGGATACTTATCTTTGAAATAGCCAAGAAGTTGAGTGTCAGGGGATGGGGGATCTTTATACAACCACCTATTTATGTCAGGATCCATCTCTTGACTATTTATGTTGCCATGGGATTCAAAAGTCATAGATCCAATTTTCTTGATTTCATGATGCTCTTCAATAGGCTTGCTTTGGTGATCTGGGCGCCCTTGAGTATGTGGATCAAGCGGAAGGGCCCCTACGGAAAATGCATCATGTAGGCTATATTCACCACAACCCTGGTTATTGATCTTGACGGAAGAGAGGGTGGAGGTGAGAATGGTTGCTGGATCGCAATGGGATCGGGATGAGCTGGCAATAGAAGTACCAATGTCAGTTCCAGGACAATGAGTGGAGTGAGGGAATGATGCTTCCATCGCACGATAGTATGCGAAGGGTTGGGGGTCAGCATGGATGGTAACCTCAGTGCCTTGATGCGGAAATTTGATGCACTGATGGTAAGTAGATGGTACAGCCTTAATGGAATGAATCCATGGTCGGCCTAAGAGGATATTAAATGGTAAGTCAAGATCAACAACATGGCAAATAGTATCTTGTGTTGTTGGGCCCAGCTGAATGGGCAAAGTAATGGTACCTTCTGAGGTACACTCCAAGTTATCATAGGCTTTGATAGTGATCACTTCATGTGCTATATCGGCCTGGGTGAACCCAATCTGCTGAATGAATTTTAAAGTACACAAGTTTAGAGCTGAGCCATTATCTATTAAGACCCGTTTGATGGCAAAGTCTCTGACCATGATGGCAATGTGGAGAGGAAGAGTATGGTCATGTGCAACAACTGGCATGTCGGATGGTTTGAAGGATAAAGCACAAGCTGCGGAAAGATGTCCCACAAGGGTCTCAAACTGGGTGGTGTTAATGTCTGTGGGGACATGTCCTTTTTTGAGAGCTCAGTCGAGGATCTCCTGATGGAGAGGTGAAGTGTGGAGAAGGTCCAAGATGGATATTTGGGCTGGTGTATTCCCAAGATGTTCTATGAGGTTGTATTGTGCATTGTGTGCATTTTGTACTGCCTTGGATGGGCACCAGCAACAGTTATTCGACCCCTACGGGTGGTAACAGCACATTGACTGTCTACTCCTCTGACATGGATGGTATTGACTGTGGGCTCAACTTGGGTTATACATCCAACAAATTTATCATAGTTGATGTAGGCAGTAGTGTGATCTTCTTGCTTGCCTTTACCATGATTCTGGGGATGATTGGTATTAGCTTGATTCTTCTCAGCATTGTGTTGTGGGAACACATTCTGATAAATTTGTAAATTGGCATTGGTGAGGATTGAGCAGGTGTATCTACTTGAATCTCTTTTTGATCAATGAGATCTTGGATATAGTTTTTGAGTCTCATACACTTCAGGGTAGTATGTCCTTTGACATGATGATAATCATAGTACTCATGATCTTTGTACCAATCAGGCTTGGGGGTGGTATCATCAACTGGCTGAATTGGTGGATATGTAATTAAGTTGGCCTTGGCCATCCGATAAAAGATAACATCCAGAGGTTCACCTAGTGGTGTGAAGGTCTTCTTTGGATAATTTTGAGCTCTGGGTTTTTTCTGCTTGGGAGCAATATTGACGGCATTGACTTGATTGTTTGGGTTACCTTGATAGGCTTGATGGGCTTGCTGTTGATAATTCTGCTGATTATTCTGAGAAGGATATTGTTGCATGGGTTGTTGATGGACTTGAGGAGGTTGCTGATGGATGGGCGCTTATTCTTGTTGGTATGCAAGAGTTGACGGAGGACTAGCTACAACAAATTGGACATGCTTGGTATCAGTGGCTCCATCAGTAACAACATTTTTGTTACGATTCCAGTAACGGGATTTATCATTGTTGGGTTTTTGGGCATCATTTTTGAAGTGTCGGATTGTGCCTTCATCTAGGAGGGCCTTTTCAATACCTATCCCCTTGCTCTTGATATCTTGATATGTTTGGAGATAATTCATCCCCATGAAGTGGGATAGCTTAGGATGTAGGTTATCAATGAAGATTTTGGTCAAATGCTTTTCTGGCAGTTGGTATGATAACCTGGTGGTAAAGTTCTGCCATCGTTGCAAGTATTCTACTAGGCTTTCTCCATCTTTCTATTTTGAGTTGCAGAGATCTAACAAGGTCAACTCATTCTCAACATTGTGGGCATAGTGGTTGATGAACTTCTCAGAGAGTTCAACAAAGGTTGTGATGGTCCCACTGGGTATTTTATAGAACCACTCAACAGCTGTTCCTCCCAAGCTTTTGGGGAATAAACGCAAGAGATAGTTATCACTGTAAGCCACTTCTTGGCATGCCATATAGAATTCCTTAACATGATTGACTGGATCTCCTTTCCCCCGATATTTATCAAACTTAAGTGTCTCAAAGTGCTTGGGAAAAGGAATAGTGGCAATGGATCGGTCAAATGGGTAAGGACACACCTCTTTAAACTTGTAGGTTTTGCTCTCAGTACTAGTTTGGAGCTCTTTAAGAGCATTCTTCATAGCTTCCCACTCGACATTGATTGGTGTTTGAGCAGGTACTCCCATTTGAAGTGGGTATTGTGGAGCGGGATATGGAGATGGCCCAGCGGGATAGGTATATTGGAGTGGATCTTGGAGTGATGCTTGCTGGGGAGGATACTGCTGATGTGGCATAGGGGGATATTGTGGTGATGGATATGGGATTTCTTGCTGGTGTTGTGGGATGATGGGATTTTGTTGCTGCGCTTGGTAAGAGGAAGCTTGCTATTGCTGGGGGATGATAGGGGTTTGTTGTGGGGGAGGTTGGTGGAATGACACCGCTTGCTGGTAAGGTGGTCCTTGCTGAACTTGGCTCTGTGGTTGACCAATGTAGGTCGGGTGCATTCCTGCATTGCTTAAGGGTGAATTTGATGTGGGGAAGCTTGAAGCAAAGGGTTGCTAGGCAAGATAACTTGCGAAATGGGATGAACTTTGCTGCTGAGGTGGAGGAACTTGCTGAAAGGCATTAGGTGTTGTGAATGGATAGTTTGCAAAGGATGAAGCTGGTGGAAGTTGTGATGGTTGCTGTGCTACTTGTGAGGAGGTGGCTTGTTGGTTTCCAAACATAGATGTAGGAGAATGGGTTGGTATGCCCCAAGCTTTCATTTCTTCTTGAGTGAGGCCCCAACGAGAGCCAATGTGTGGTGGGAATTGTGTTGCAGCGGATGCTAGGAAGGTGGATGTGATGGGAGTTTGGGATATGAATGGTGGATTGGAAAAGCCCATGGAAGGCATCCCTGTGGTGAAGGCATTTTGATGGGCTTGTGCCTGGGTAGATGCTTGTTGGGGGGGAAAGGAAGGGAATGTTTGCGCTCCCCATGAAAAGGGTGATGTTGATGCGGAAGCTTGCTGAGGAGGAAAGGGGAGCGATTGCGCTACCCCCGGAATAGATGATGTTGGCGTTTGTTGGGTGAAAGGGGGAAATGATTGTGTTGACCCTGGGAAAGATGGTATGGATGTTGAAGCTTGTGGAGCAAGGGGGAAGGATGATTGCATCCCTCCTGAAAAGAATGGTGTGGAAGGAGATGGAGCTGCTTGTGTAAATGGATGTGTAAGAGGTGGGAGTTGATTTTGTGACAAGTGTTGGATTTGTGCAAGAGCTTGGGAGGCCATGGCAGATGATGAAGTACCCATGATAGGGAATGGAGTAGATGGTGTGACAGCTTGTGTTACGGGGCTTGCGAAGCTTCCTTGCAGAAGAAGGGGAATGGTGGAGGTTGCTTGAGATGTTTGCAAGGTGGGATTAGGGAATGGTTGGATGAATGGAGAGTATACTTGTGCTGGGATTTGGATAGTGCTTATCGGAATACGAGGATGGAGATATGGCAGAATGGGAGTATGCCTTTGTGCCAAATTAGTGAACATGCTCTGCTGGTTTTGGGCTATGAGTGTATTGACTGCTGGTGGATTCTCTGGGTGATTCACAAATGTTTCTATTGCCAGAGGAGCTAAGGGGATATTGGGATCATCCCATGTATTTCCAGTTTGTATTTGGGGATCATAGGCTACCATTACACTGGTAAAAATGTTGGGATCAGATGAGCTGGTGATTGGATAAGGATTCATGTGCCTTCACTTCCTAGATCCAGATCTTGTCTCGACAGGCATGGAGATGTAGATGCTTAGATGGATGCAAGATGTTTCCTAAAGGACTCTAAAGGATGGTGGATGCAAGATTAAGGAACTTCTAAGGATGATGAATTTCTAGAATGCGATGCAAGGATGGATGAACTGCTCAGTTTTGGATCAAGGATGGTGGAAGATTGATGGGAGATGGTGGCAAATTGGTAAAAAAGCTTGGTGATGATGGAGGCTTGGTGGGATGCTCTGATTTGGGTCAAGATTGTGTGGAGGATTGGTGGGATGCTGGTGGAAGATTACTAAGTGTCAACAATGAGTTGTTATTTTTCCCTGATGGAGGATCAATGATAGGATTTGGGCCAACCTAGGATAGACTGATGATCTTCGGTTAACTGGATGCTTATCAATACAAGCCAATCTCTTGCTTGAGATGATGAGGCTATGCAAGGACAAGTTGGATTTCCTTTAGACAACACTCTGTCACAAAGGGGATGATTTCTAATTTTAGGATAAAGGGATGGAAATAACTCAAAGGTTTCGAACACTAAGTGTTTGTGGATTTTGGATCTCTGGATTTGGTACAAAAGATGGTGGGTTCTGATTTAGGTGATGGATGCTAGATTTTGGATGAAGGATATGGGATTCTGATGGTGGATTGCTGATGAAAAGATGGTGGAGGATGATGGAATAATGCTCTTTCTAAAGGGATGATGCAGATGCGACTGGGATGGATGATCTATGATGCTGCTAAGAGGATGATGGTGCATGCAACTAAGAAGGATTTCTAGGATGTAACTAAGGTTTGGTGATGATGCAAGGGTGAAACTAAGATGAAGCTAGGATGATGGACTGCCGAGATAAGATTGTGAGATCTAAAGGTAGAATGGACATGTGATGGATCCAGCTAATCTTCTCTTTCAAGGTTGATGTAGCGATGGTTTACTCAGAAATGGTAGGCAAACTGTTTGACTCTTGCATTATAGCCAATATTATCAAACCTTTCTTGATATTTTTCTTCTGCTTGGGTTGCTTGGATAAAGGATTGATGGCTTTTAAGGTTCCTTTTTGCAACTTTCTTCTCTTGATAATCTTTGGATTTGGGCAACTTGGCTTTTGGATGTTTGATCAAATTGGGCATATCTTTGGAAAATTCTGATAGGTTTGGTCCGAGAACAAAAGGCTCTTTGGATATCTGATTTCTGCAAGATTTTCTGAATATCAATTTTGTTGATTGGTTTGATTTTCTCAAGTGGCAAAGGATAAATTAAAAAGACTTCTGACAAAGCAATCTCCGCAAAGGGCAAAGCAACCTTGCGGGATACAAACAGGATGACTGACTCTGATAAAGTTTTGAAAGTGTATGTTTCAACAAGTGTTTTCACGGAGTCTTTGACTGTTAAGCACTTCAAGCAGATCTACCTAAGGAAGGTGAGTATCAAAATCACTTGCCCACAGCTTGGTACCCCCCACAAGGGAATACAAATGGTGAGTAATCTTGAGGTGACCCGGTAAACCCCTTGGAATCGGTCCTTGCACAAGGATTTTGATACTTTCGGATGTAGATAGGGTAGCCTCTATTTTATCAAGTTTTTAATAGTTCTGTGGAGTCTCCATACCCGGTTATGTTGACCGCCTGTGACTCACTTAAGAGCCTAGCCAACAACGCTAGGGGAGGAATATTTACCTTTCCCCAGACATTTGTATTTGGCACAAGACGCCCGGTGATTAGGAGATGTAAGTGAGTACTTTTTACCTTCACTTTATTTATATACCGGCCGGGGGGGGATACTGGTTTGAGGTCGTTCTCCGAGGAGGAAGCACTTTTCTCCCCGGACAGGCCTCGCTAAAAGTAGAACAAGTGAACTTGTCCGAGTCCAAATGTTCTACGTTGCTTACTTTAACAAGGATTTACAGAAAATGAAAGCTCCTAGATGCACATCAAGCAAGTTTGTTCATTTTTCCAAATTGATTAAGTGATGTTTGAACTTTTGAAAATGAAGACACACGTGTTTAGATTTTGATTTGTTCTTTTCTTCAAAACGTAAATGATTTGAGCATTTGCAAGTTCTTTCCTTTTGGGCATTCAAGACTGATATTTGCGAGTTGATTTAGGAACTTTGAAAATGTGCTTTGTTTTATCCTTAGATCATTCAAGATTGTGTTCCTTTACTTGCTTTTGAAATCTGAAACAAGAGAGGGAATAGAGTGTTCGTTCCCTTTAGTGCATTCGAGATTGGGTTTGATTTTTAAAATGACAATGACACTTTAGGACCTAAGTTCTTTCCTTTAGTTTCATTCAAGATTGAGTTTGACCTTTTGCAAAATAAAAAATAAATCTAGTCCCAGACAGAAAAACACCAAAAAGTGACACTGTCCAGCTTATAGGCGACACTGGAAAGTGCAGAGGTGACATTTCATTCTTACAGGCGATATTCTGTACCTTTACAGGCAACAAATAACTATGCAAAGGCGTGATTTCTTTCTTTGAAGGTGTGATTTAATTACATGCAGGCGACAGAAGAAGAAGTAGAGGCAGAATAGAAGTTATGGCTGGCGGAAATCTGCCAGTAACCAGGTGTGAAAATAGTGTCTGTACACGTGATTTGATTTCTTGAAGGCGTGATTTAATTGCTTGAAGGCGTGACTGTATTGTGTGTAGGTGACATTTCTTTTCATGAAGGTGACATTTCTTTTCTTGAAGGTGACATTTAATTGCTTGAAGGCGACATTTCATTTGTTTCCTGCAAATACAAGAATATAAAGTATAATCTCATCAAAATGATTGTGGTTTTGGTCCCACCGGGCGTGCCAGAATGTGAGAAAGGCTTTCGAGGGTACCTGTTATCTGTTATGAAAGGCTCAAATCAATCAAACATTAAGAGTTTAATCTAGCATACAATCAAAACAAAAACAAGGAAACTCTAAGCTAGCCACCTCAGATTGAGCCAGAAACAGGTGCACCCAAGCACTGTTTGATTTGCTCTGATAAGGGGGATGTGGGTGTGCTCTCTAAGCACTTGGAGCATACTATAATGCGTTCTAAGATGGATTGAAATCCATGAAAACCCCAAAATGGCACAAAACAGGTATAGAACACCTGATTTGCCCCTAAGGCCTCAAGGTTCCAAAAATGCTTTAATGAAGATTAAGCTACATGATGAGGAATCTAAGATTGATTTTAGACCAAATTAGAGATGTGATATGATGCTATGCTATGCAAAACAATAAGAAAAGCTATGTTAATTCATTATTACTAAGCTATGATGAGCTAAAAATGCTTGAAAGTAAACTAAATTAGAATGATTTGCTAAGATCTAACATGAAAATGACATCATAACAGTGCATGAGAATGAAAGTAAGCTAATTGATTTTGCTCTTGAAAGGAGGGGTATTTATAGAATTTGGGAAGGAAGAATGAGTGGCCAGGATTGAAATCCTTAAGAGAGGCCAAGATTCATTCAAAGGGGAGCACATGGATTGTGCTAGTTTAGGGATCACCTCCTTGTGACAAGTGTCACAAGGGCATTGGATTGAAAGATGGAAGGAATGTGCACAATTTGGGAAATGTGCCTAAGGTCAAAGGGTGTAAGAAAGGGGTGAGGGGCTTCTTAAATGCACCATAAATGCATGTAAGAGGGATAAAGAGGCCTTAAATGCCTTCAATGCATTTCAAAAAGGGAAGCCCTCTTTGTTGACTTTGGGGTAAGCTTAAGAGTTTGGCTAACCTTGTTTAGGGAATGTGACAAGGTTAAGGGAGGAATTAGGATAATCTTAGGATTAGGATGGGTGAAGAGGTTGGGTTTGAGAAGATTCTAGAAGAGTCTAGAATTCTCCTTGGTTTTATGGAATAAAAGTTTATTCATTCTAAAAGCTTAAGTTTTGGGAATATTTATTGAAATATTTTCAATAAATATGAAATTTAAATATTTAATCTTAATTAAATATTTGGCCTTGGGATTAGGGTTAGAAAAGATGGGATTAGCCTTTTAATCGAGATTAAGAAGGAATTAGAAGATTTTGGAAGAGGTTAGTGGTCTAAAGGAAATTGGCCAAGTTTTGGGCAATAAATAAATTAATTATTTATTTTGGGATTTTTGGTCAATTTATTAATTAAAATAATTAATAAATAAGGAGATAATGTTTAAATAAGATTTAAACATTTTTGGAAGGGATTTCTTAATTAAATATTTTTAATTAAGAAAAAGGGATTTAATGACATAAAAATAAATAAATTAATTAAATAAATAATTAATTAATAAATGATGATGTCATCGGGGATTTTTCAGAAAATAAAAATACTTTATTTTCTAAAGGATTTTTAGGTGTCTACAAGGTCAACCAAAAAACTATATTTTCCCTCAAAACTCTAGTATGGACCTCTGGGCCAAATTTCAACGCCATTCCTCAGGGATATATAATCAATGACAACATGTACCTTGGAGAATGAGCCCAAATTTGATCTAGGTGACTAGAATATAGTGTATTCATGTGATTTTTGGGTATAGCTCATTCCAAGGTTGGGATAGGTCACAAAGGCGACATATATGTATATAGGGCCTAGGTGAGGAAAATAAATTATCTGATTAGAGGAAAAAGAGAGGAAGACAACTAGAAATAAGGGACAACCTTGATTTCAAACAAGATTGAAAGGAATGGAGGACCCATGTTTGAACTTGGGTATCCTTTAAGTGCCATATGAGGTCCTACCATAGAAAATACACTAGTGTGAGCAAAAAAATTCCTTATATTATACACAAATTAGGCTCTTTCAATTTAGGATGGTACTGTTCAGGCTTAGAATTGTTACCTTACATCAGGCATTAAGGCTAACAACAATTCTATCCAAACAATGGAAACCTCTCCTAGTTGTGGGTAGACTATGAATGAAGAGGAATCTTCAGATTCTAGGCTGGTTCCTATAAAATATGGAATATCACTTTCTTGATCTGCAAATTGTTGGGAAAAAGGAAAAGAATACTATAACTAAAAAAGATTAGGGTGATACACCAATGAATAATTTAGACTTCTCAAAAAGATGAATTTCAATCCTGACTCATAAACGAATACTTTAACAATCTGAATCATTGTTCAACGTATAGGTTAACAAACTCATGCTATCAGGGTTCTACCGCAAATAGCTTGGAGAATTAACAACATACATTTCTCATGCAAGGCTTAGGGGCAGCTAATTTTCTTGAGAAGGAACAGAATTTAATTCACTCCCTTCAAATAATAACCAATTTAACACTTGCTAGAAAAGATGAAATAGGATTCGATATTGAAAAAAACAAGTACACAAAATGGGAGTCAAAGAATCTGGTTCATTTCTTCAAAAATCTAACAAGATGATTACAAAAATTGCCTTCAAAGCATCTAGGAATGATATGTTCACTAAAATGCCCTCTCTCCAAAATTCGCAACCCTTAATTGATCATAAAAAATCAATTTTATACCCAGCTCTAGCCTCAAATCTGAAAATCTAAGCTCCTCAAAAATGCCCAATTTTAGCCTAAAAATGTGCCCAAAAATGTGCCACTAACCATTTTCACAAAATGCCTTTTCCCTAAATTTTTGGCCTAATATAAGGAATTAAATCCTTTTTACAAAGAAAATTGCCAAAAATTTAAAAGAAATTAATATTAAATAAACATTTAATATCAATTAACCTAACTTCATCCCTAACTTAGCTAAAATACTCTTAGTGTACATTACATACAATATGCAATGTGGAGAAGTCGATATGACCTTCAATCCACTTGCAATACAATTGCAAAAACCGAGGAGATGAAGATGCAAGGTGGCACTATGAGTAGTTTTTGAGGCTCTGCTAGAACTGCATACACATTAAAGGCATTGAATTTGCTTGGTGGATTCCAAATTTTGTTATGCTTATTGGCCTCAATAGTTATGTCTATGTTATTCTTCACAAAGAATATTTAGGGGAAATGAAAACCCTAACATATAGGAAAGATTTTGCAAACCTCTGATGAAGCTTAGTTATCTATGAAAGAACTCCACTGCTAAACTCGAGCCCTCTGTCATACCGGAGATCACTAGCTATTTTATATTGACTGATGCTCATGCCAAAACAAGGAACTCAACATTGAACACAAAATCACGTTCACCAAACTTGTAAGTTATCTCGAGCTTATTTCTTGCAGTTTATGTTATCACTTCTTCACTGGTGTTTCTCAGAATAATTATTGTTTTTAATAATAAGAAGCTATGAATATAAGTTACAGCTGACTGGTGTTTATCTTCATTTAATTTAATGCAATGAAATTGAAATCTATAGAAAAATCATGGGCTTTCCATGTGTAACTATTGCTTCAATGTTGTTGTTTCCTTTGATAATGCAGTCATGGTTTATGATTTTGTAATAACAGTCAAAAGACTGGCGTTCTCTTCAGCTCAATCTTGCATAAACTCGAATATATGAGAGTTCTTTTTTATTCATAAACTGTGAACCCATACCATGATTCACAGCACTTAATAAGAACTGAGACTAAGATCTCACTTTGCACAGTTTGCACAGTTTGCTGTTTTCTTTTATTTGTAATGTGATAAGCTCGGGCTTGTGATTTACGGGCTTTATTGCTGAATCTCAGCTTCTTTCCACTGGCTGTCACTATACCTTATTCACACCAAGAGCTTTAGTCTCTACTTTAACTTGGGTTCCTTGTCTTTAAAACTTGATCTCAAGCTCGGCCTTCGAGATTTGAAACTCATTTGCTTAATGATTCCAGAACTTTGAACATGAACACAAGATATGTAGTTTGATGCTTGCACAGCATATAGTAGATTTCATTGGGGCTTAGTTCTTGTACTATACCTATTTTGAATCTGAAATCTCTTATATCCATTTTGCATAAGTTTAGGGCCTTCAAGATTTATGGCCTGCTGGAAACTTAATTCTCATTGGCTGTGATATTCACCATAGATACACATATGCTTGACTGGCTTTTGGTTGAGAACATAATAAGAACTAGTGCATAGACTTTCATCCTTACTGATATGTCAAAAAAAAACTACATGCTTCTTTTTTGGCTGAACACTGCAATTTTAAAATACACTTCCTGGTATCCTCATTCAGCATTGAATAAACATGCATTTGGCACTTGGTATTATTGCCTTGGTTGTTCCTTGCTGTAGTCAATAAGAAATAGCATAATATAGCTTTTATCTATTTATCCATTTTATTGCACATTGAATAGGAACTTTGTTCTTGTCAGCATATGCACAAGTAGATATCAAGATTTAAAATAAATGTAACACTAGCACTAAAACTTGTTTATGAAGTTTGAGCATGGGCTCATGACACTCATAAACAAACTTCTATGAATTTGTACTTAACATTTCAGCATATATCCAGTAAATGAGAAAAATCTGTACAACACACTGATTCTATGAACACCATGATGAAAAGTATTCTACATCTCTTTTAATTCTTGTTTGTGAAGAATACCAGTCTATTATGAACAATGCATTTATTTGTTTAGCTTGAAAACATCAAAACTAATGCATTCGGTTAGTGAACATGACCCAGTGGTCAATTTTTGGCATCCATTAAACCACTGATTGTGCTCACTAACATAATGCAACATTGCTATCCTTTAACACTACTTTTCACTTTGTGTGCATGCTCATCTTGTTACTGCATTGAATATCAAAAATATATGCAGCTATGAAAGAATTTGATAATGTATGATGTTTCATTCTTTTTGCATTTCTTAGATCCAGTCGGATCTAACAAACCCTTAACCATGATGCAGGACAACCCCTAAAGACTTAGGACCAAACAGATGCAGACTCAAATAGAGACCTAGATGACTAGGACCAGATAGATGCAGACTCAAACAGAGACTCAAATGACTAGAACCAGATATGACAACTAGCTCCAAAGATGCAGACTCTTCAAGGCAATGCAGAGGACTCACTCATACCCTATCTCTTCTTTCTATTCTACACTTTGTGCTCTACTTATTGATAAGAAATATGAAGTATGAATGAACATTTTTAAATTACATTCAGTATGAATGCACAATGTAATGATCAATTATGAATTTGAAATTTTTAACATGTGATCAATACTTAGAGTACAATGACAAATCTGATTTGAATGCAATAAAAAAATGATGATTCACATAACCTGAAAAGCACTGTTAAATGAAAGAACCTAAATGCACCCTTGCTATTTGTCTCCTCTTTTTTTTTGCATGATGAAAAATAGGGTAGCAGGTACATTTAGCCCCCACTTTAGTGTAAGTACGAGACAAGCTCATGCTCGTGATAAAGGAAGAAAGAGAGAAAAATGAGAGATGATCATGGGTAAATTGTAAAGAGATAAGACATCACTAAGCTCAAGAAAACAAGCCCCCAAACAAAGGATATTAACTTGAACATCCATGCACAAGGGTACAAAAATGAAAAAAAATGGAAAAACAAAGACAAAAGACTCAAAAACACAAAGAGGGGCTAGTACTAAAAAGAAAACTCCAAATAAACTAGTAGAAGAGACCTTGATCAAAAGTGTCTCAATCACTAATGTCAAATTTAGAAATCTATTTCTAGAGCATAAGTGACCATGAAGAAAGAGAAATAATATCACCAAAGATGATATAAAACTCCATGATCTAATCCATTAGCATCTTTATGAGAGCATGGAAAGAAGAGAGAGAGAGAGAGACCAAAAATAAAACAAGCTAGCAAGTTGTGTTATGATAGGTGATCCATGAGAGAAGAAGAGAAGGAGAAGGAGAAAGGCTAGAAAGTTGTGTTATTAGAGTTCCACTCATCCCAAATAAGGAAGGAAAATGTATGGTCTAGCAAGATGCATTATTCTAGTCAATTATACCTTAAAAATTTGCACACAAGGGCGGCTTTGAAATTTTGCACTTATGGTAATGTTAACAAGTTTTTGTGTACAAGGGAAGCTTAGAGGATGAGTTTTATGGAAATAATTGTCTCCATGTGGATCGATAAAAATGATTAGGCCTAAGGAAAGCATTGTCTCAAAAGGGATCAATAAATAGGATCAATCCTAGGGAAAGCATTGTCTCCTAAGGGATCCAATAAAAATGAACTAGTCCTAAGGAAAGCATTGTCTCCTTAGGGATAAATAAACAAAAAAGATTCATAATATACAAGGGAGGCCATAGGTATTCTCACCTCCTTATGATGATGACATAAGTGGCATCATAAGGAAAAGATAACAAGGATGCCTACTTCTAATCAACAAGGAGATATCCTTAAAAAAAAATGTATGTCATAACCTTAGAAAAGAGTGAAAACTAGTGTTAGCTAAGAAAATGGATAATCGTGAAAGGATATTCCAAAAGTGGGAAGAGACCCTTGAAAGGAAGAGATCTTGGTTTCAAGACATCTACCTTCAAGAGGATTTTTTGAACAAAGACAACATCTTTAAAACAAAGAGGGGAAGAGAACAAGAATGCACCCTTTTATCCCCCTATTTCTAAGTGAAAAGGGGATTCTTCATGAAGGATAACATAATTTAAGACCCAAAGTAAGAGAATTTTTTTATGATGAACATGGTTTTACAAATAATGAAGAGATTGTGATCATGGATACACACCTCTTTCATAAGAGAGAATCATGAATTAAAAAAAAATTCTTATAAGAAAACAATGTCACATGATAAATAAATGCAACTATACTAAGTAAAGTAGATCCTTAGAAAGAAAAATGAAGAGGAAGATGAGCACACAAATCCTTTCCCCCCAAGTGTGAGTTCAGGAAAGAGAAAATCTAATACATTGTACACTCTAAGTGATAGATCTTTTATAATAGACATTTACTTCCAAGAAAAAATAAGTTGTAAACAAGGATGTATATCTCCTGAAAAGAGAAGATCCTAAAGTAAAGAATACACATTTATGAAAGAAAGTATGTCATATTACAAGAGAAACAACTCAATATAGGGGGAAGAAATGATTTACAAAACATAACATAATCATCCCATAAATGGAGGATCATTTTGTGATAGACACACCCCCTTTGAGGCATGGAAAATATTGTTAAGAAAAGATGCAAGTATCTTACATAAAACAAACAATGTCATACTAGAAAGGTTGTACCACCATAAAACAATATTGATCCATAAAGAGGCAATGAAGAGAAAGAGGAAAGGATGCCACATTATTCAGTCTTAGTGAAAATATCAATTATATAAGACATACACCTCCAAATAGTGAAGAGATTTGAAAATAAGGAAATCAATCCCATTAGAGAGAAAGATCATAAATGAACAAGTCCATGGATGGAGAGACTCCATACTATAAAATATGTAACCAGCAAAGAGATAATGGATCCTTTTAGAGAAGATAAAACCTAAGATAAAGATACATTTCCCCCAAAGTGGGGAAGCAAGGAACAACTTCTATTATGATTGTTCAGGGAGAAAATGACATCAATGAGTCTAACAATGCCATCTAGGTATATCAAGTTTAACACTTTCTCCCTAAGTCATTCAATACAAGAGAAATATGGGCTTCTAATAATAACTCTCAATATGACCTAGGTTATATTAGCAATATCCAAAGGTGATAGGGGATGAAAATGCTAAACCCAATTTATATTAAGGAAGTACACTAGCAAGGTCTCTTTCATGCAATGTAATTTGATTATAGACATGTAATGAAGATGAAAAAAATTGGAAAAATTGATTAAGAAAGAAGTGTAAGATGATTCTAAGACCTCAAAATGTGTGATGGAATGTGATTTTCTATTTTGAAAATAGAAGATCTAGAATTGTAGTTGAATCTCCAACTGCGGATCCCTAATCATGACTAAAAATCTAGAAAGTGCTAAAAATATCAAGCTGCCAAGAACAATTCAACCATGTCACTGTCTTTCGGAATAGGTCAACGAAGTCACCATGTTCTTGAGGCACTTTTTTGAAGTTGACCATAGTTCCTATGGTAACTCTCAATCTATAACCTCTAGATCTATAACTATCTAGCTGATAACCTACAAATATGTGACAGAATGTGTGTGTGTGGGTGGCTATAAAGTGGTTTTCCTTAATCAAGCCCCCATTTTGGTAATTACCACCTCCATGAATAGTCATTTAGAAAAAAATTGTGTGTGTATGTAGTGCTTGTGAATCCTAGATTGTATATCTAGAATGCAAAAGACCTATAAATGCTAAAACTCTACTCTATAGGTGAAATCCTAGCATGTATGTGTATGTATAAATGTGCAAGATATGAAGATACAAAGATCAAATCTGAACATAGCATAGAAATCATACCAAGCCCCCAAGGCTAAATTAATGTAACCATCTTCATGACCCCCTTGCATCTCCATGATGTCAAGTAATTTCTTGAAAATGCTTGAATGTTTGGGTTGTTGATGAAGTCCTCACTTTGTACTGAAAGAACAAGATCTATCCCTTAGTTTCCACCTTGAAATTTATCTATGTTAGATTGGGGGGGTGTTCACATGTTCTTGTACCTTGCTTCCATCATCCATCATTATGTTGTCCTTGTTGAAAAATAAGGCTTTGGATGTCATTTTATAGTGAATTTTTGAAATTACCCCCACAGCAGTTGATCACAATGAGTGGAAATTTCCAGAACTTTACAAATAGATCTAGGCCCAAAAAACCCCAACCACATGGGAACATGTTGATTTGGTTGACCTATTCCCTGAGGTGCCAGGATCTTGGGTTTATAACTCAACTTCCAGATCTTCATGGATTCTAGGTGTAATGTGTATTGGGGTTTGTTAATCTGAAGTTATATTTGGGAAAATGGGGCCTAGAAAGAGGAGGTTTCCTAGAAATTAGATCCTACCTCATCCTATAAATAAAAAAATGAGGAAATTTAGGAGGAAATGTTACGTCCTACCTCGATTTAACCTAGGAGAGAGATAAAAAGGGAAAGGGTGTGTGCTCAAAGTGTAATTGTGCAATGCAAAACATACTAAAGAGGAGCTAAAAGGTCATAAATTGAATTGCATCCAATTTAAGATGGTACATTTATCCCCCACTTTAGTGGTATTTGAAACTACGTGAATATGCAAGATAAAGTAAGAAAAGCATATATAACTAAAAAATGATAGGGCTAAGTCCTTATGCATAATTCCTACAAGAAAACATTAGTAACTGCATCCTGCAAAACCACATGTTAGTGATAATAAAAAACACCTAGGTCTTACTAGAGAAAAGTGATGAAGTTCACAAGTAGCTATATGCCCCCCTGTTTTGCCTTGCTTATTTAGAAAAAAGGTGAAACAAGGTATCATGTTTCTACAACGAATTGATTAAGAGAGGTGAAGACAAGTAACCTTCAAATCCATTCAGGATGACTCCTAAATTTTTTCAAAGGCACTTGGACAACAAGGTAATTGAATCATGATTCTAATGCATGTAATAGTGTGTGAATTGGAGCTACCTAGCTCAAGATATGATCAAAAGAGTGACAAAATAAGCTAACATCCTAAACTAAAATTAAGAAAGTAACCTAATTAATAAAACATATAAAGAAACATCACCTTTGTAAGAGCTCATTTTATACATTTTCTTAAAGATGAATCAAGTAGAAAAAGAAAGATGTCGAGGAAAGTGGAACTATCACCAATGCGGATGGAGATGCTATGAATGGAAACAACGGAGGGTGCAGAGCTAGAGGACGTATTTCTCAATGCTCATTTCCTATTTCCATTCATTTTCCTTCTATTTTACTACTTTCTATAGATGTAGGAAGCTATTGTACATGTTGTAGGAAGTTGTTTTTTCTTAGTAGGTTAGGAAGTCGACGTGTTCCTAGGAAGTCAACCTGTTCCTACGAAGTCAACCTTTTCCCTAGGGAGAAAGTCAAACTCTTCCCATAAAGTTGACCTATTCATGAGAAGTTGACTTGTTCCCTAGATAGGTCAAATTGCACATCTTTTAGTCAAAAAAAATTTTATGATTTCCAAGTACTGATTTGAACCTTTCCATGTTTCCATTGTAGGAGTTTTTGGTGATGAGGGAGAATTATATGTCAAACATTATGATATACATTTGGGAGAACATAAGAAGGCTAGATGAAATAGGTACACAAGTGATGAGATACACCAAACTCTATTGGATAGCTCAAATTCCTCACATCTAATTTTACAGGGCTATGCTTTTGGCATTAATGGAGAGATGGGATGAGGACACATGTTCATTTCATCTACCAATTGGAGAGATGGTAGTGACACTAGAGGATGTGTACTATATCCTACACTTTCCAGTCTGTGGATCAATAGTTATACCTCAAGTCAACCGTTCTCTAGAGGAGATCAAGAGAGATTTTGAGTATTGTATGGTTCTTTTGTATAGAAGCAGAGAGAGACCCAATCAGGTGAGCCTAAAGGGTATCTTAATAAGGAAGACTCTATTTCTCAGATGGCTCATACTTTGTACTGTCACCACAATAGTGATGCCTGATACAAAGGGTACTATTTTCTTCACTCCTCTTACACATGTGGTTTGACACATGGAGAGAGAGTTTACAGTGTATGTATGGGGACAAAGTATGGTTGCACACCTCTATTACGAGCTTGAGAAGTTTTTTAGGTACCAAAGACACAACTTGACTGTGTGCACACTCCTACAAGTATGGGCCTTCAAGAATCTGACATGCACATGACCTATGGGATGTCCCATAAACATAGTGGCCGAGTTACCAAGAACATTTTCATATTCATTGGGTTTCTCATGGTAGTTTGGAGACACTCAGTATTGGAGGGTTAGGCTAGACTGGATTATAGGTATAAACATTATATGGAGGCCCTACTATCACATGATAGCATGGCCAAACATAGCACTATATTTGAGATGGATGCAGAGACAAAGGCTTCTAGAGGGCAGGCATGATTACATAGTGATGCCCTACTATTATGAGTGAGTGATGAGACAGTTTGGTCTGCAATAGGATCCATCAGTCCAAGTGCCTATGAAGACTCATGGGAGAAGACATATGAAGAGGCTAGGGATATTCCTTGACCAAATAGTGATGCCATATATTTGATAGATACTGAGGGTCTATATGATATCGAGGTTCTTCCTAAAGTCAAGGATGTAGGGGTATCTTGAGACTACTTATGATACATCAAAGTTTAAGGCCCGAGATCTATGTTCCAAAATGACTATCTGATTGTAGATCTATCCCTTATTTTAGGTCTCAATGCAGAGAGGAGGATGATTTGGAGGAGGAGGATCCAACACCAAGCGGAGAGGCCATGGAGGAAAAGGGCGAAGATGATGCACCAAAGACTGAGGCACCACCAATATCCATAGCACCGAGGCCCCTATGATCTCAATCATCACATGCTACCCCCACCTCAGACCAAAAAGAGAGAGGAAGGAGAGACCAGTTAGCCCCCTCCCATGGAACCCCTTTAGAGTACCTACCCTAGCTTCCTTGAGGGAGATTCAAGTATGATTAAAATTAAATTAAGTGCAAAATTTCATTTTAAAAATATATACAAATGATAAATGAAACATGTAACATGCAAATAACATAGAGGAATGGAGATCCTTCATGAGAGATGTCCTAATGGGCATGGTCGTGTCATCCCAAATTCCTTCCACATCATAGATCCATTTTGAGGGGGTGTGAGATCTAGGGAGACACAAAGATATCTTCACACCTGTGGCGATGGAGCTATAGTTGGAAGAAGAAAGAGTGGAGCAGCTAGACCATGAGCTACGAGAGCAGTGGCACAGATCTCATAGTCAGTTAGAGAGGATCTCATCAAAAATCCACACCCATACTTTGACCATACATAGATTAGTGCCATCATCCCATCCTAGATCCAAGAGATCTAGCTCTCATCATCCTATGGAGGATGCTTGATGTATTTATTTTGATATCAGGCACATTTTTCTTGGTGCCATCTTTTTATACCAAAAAATTTATATATATATATATATATATGATGGATATACATGTTTTTCTATATTTTATTATTTCCATGATTAATAACATAAGAAAATAAAGGAAAGAAACATGAAATGATGACATAAATTTGCACTCACACTTTAAACTATAACATTTAAAACATTTATACATTGCATTTGAGAAAACTAAAAGAAATACTCAAAAAGGAAAAGGTAAGAACATTTAAATAATGAAAGATTAAACATAATAACATCATAAATGCATAATATTAATAGGTTCCTTGAGAAGCACACCCTTCATATCAGCACTCTTATACGCTCCAAAGCCATACACTTTTGTAACAATGTAAGGACCTAGCTAATTAGAGCTAAACTTCCCTTTTTCACCAAGTGGGATATTCACATTTCTCTAATTTTTGTAAAGAACTAAGTCACCCACTGAGAAGGAACATTCAATCATTTTACCATTATATTTTTTTTTAACACACTTGTTTTGATAGGCAACAATGATTTCTAAAGCATTAATATGATGTTCATCCAACATCTCAAGTTCTTGTAAATATTTCTCTTTGAAAGTATCCTTATCAATTTTTCCCTTGAAGGAAACCCTTAAAGAAGAAATCTCTAACTCTAATGGCATAATTGTATCAGTTCCATAAAAAATATATAAGGTGATGTTCTAGTTGCGATACAAACACTTGTTCTATAAGCCCATAATGCATAGATCAACTATGTATGCCAATCCTTAGCATGTTTATCAACAGTCTTCTAAAGGATTTGTTCAATAACCTTATTAGAAGCTTCAACATGACCATTAGATTGAGAAAAATAAAGGGTAGAGAATTGTTAATGATGTATATGATATTTCTTTAAGAAAATTTCATCTTTTCTCTTAAATTGAGTTCCATTATAAAAAATGATCGCCATGGGAATAGAAAATTGAGAAATAATATTTTGAAGAATAAAATCACAAATAACTTTTTTTGTAGTCAAATGAAGAGGAACAACTTCAACTCACTTAGTAAAGTAATCAGTAGTTATAAGGATATAGGTGTGTCCTTTAGAAGAAGGAGGATAAATCCTTCCAATGATATCTAAACCCAAAACACTAAAGGGCCAAGGAGGCACTTGTGAGCGCAATGCATAAGCAGGAGCATGTATCAATTTTTTATGATGCTGACACTAAGGATACTTTTTGCCAAAGGAAAAGGAATCTTTTTCCATAGTTTTCCAATAGTATCCCATGAGAAGGAGTTTTTTGACTAATGATTTTCCACCTAAATGTCCCCCACAAGGTCCAGCATGAGCCTCTTATAATGCCACTGGGATTTCACTCTTACCAAGGCATCTAAGAAAACAACCATCATAAGATCATTTATAGAGAACATCTGCCAGAATTATATGATGAGGTGAAAGCTTGTGTATTCTATTTATATAGTTTCTAGTTGTCTATCCATGTAAGGAACCATCTTTTAGGTAATGGTATATATGTGAATACCATTCATCAAGATGCATATTTAAACAAGCCACATCTAACGAAGGATCCTCAGAGATAGCAGGACTAGTAAAGGTTTAAATGGTAAATTGAAAATACATTACTCCATCATCTAAAGTGATCAAAGATACTACACTAGCCATAGCATCTGCATGCCTATTATCTTTCCTAAGTAATGTCTGAATGAAATAAGAAGGAAATTTTTCAAGAAAACTTATAGCAAGATCATGATACTTAGTCAATTTTTCATTTGTTATTTGATAAGTTCCATTGATATGTTGCACAATCAATTGTGAGTCTCCAAATATTTTAACATGTTCAATTTGTAAAGACAAAGCTTCTCTCAATCCTATGATTAAGGCTTCATTCTCATCTATGTTATTGGTATAAGAGAAATTAATTTTATAGGATAAAGGAATAGGTTTCCTAGATATGGCTATTAATATAACACCTACACCAGACCCAGCCTGACATATAGATCCATCGAAGTATATTTTCTAGGTGTCATCTATTTCAACAAGTAAAATAAACTCATCGAGGAATTCAAAGGATCTAACGTAGATTGAAATGAAGGAGCCTCAACTAGATGATCAATTAAGGCTTGCCCTTTAATAGATTTATGAGAGATAAAATTCAAATCAAAATTAGTTAGGAGCATAACCCATTTAGCAAGATGTCCTAATAAGTCTTTTTTTGAAAAGAGATGCTTCAAAGGATCAACTTTTACATACACATTAATTTTGCATTAAGGAGATAATGTCTGAGTTTTTGACAAGTGAAAACTAAGGTAAGGAATTTATTCTCAATTATAGTGTAATATGTTTCATAATCAATCAAGGTTTGACTTATATAATATAGTGAATATTCCTTACCTTCTTTATCATGTTGAGATAAGACAACACTCAATGCTTTTGGAGAAGAAGTGTAAAGGAAAAATGACTTATTAGGTTGATTTGGTTGTAAACTGGGAGGATTAGCAAGATAAGTCTTGAATCATTCAAATGATAACTTACAGTCTTCATTCCAAGAGAAAGTTGTATCCTTCTTAAGTAAGGAGGTAAAAGGGATAGTATGATCTGCTAAGTGAAAGAAAAACTATGAATAGCTTGAATCTTTCCTTGTAAGCTATGAAATGAAATATTTTGGGGAGGAGGCATGTTAACAATAGAATCAATCTTTTCATATCAACCTCAATGCCTTGATTAGAAATAATAAATCTAAGGATCTTTCCACTATCAACCCCAAAGGAACACTTTCAAGGATTTAACCTCATTTTGTATTTGCACATCCTTTCAAAGATTAACCTCAATGCTAGAACATGCTCATTTCTCTGCACAAATTTAACCAAAATATCATCCATATAATCATCAAGGATCTTGTGAATGTAATCATGGAAGATCATTGTAATAGAAGGTTGATATGTAGCACCTTCATTCCTTAACCCAAAAGACATGAAAACCCAACAAAAGGTTCCCCAAGGAGTAATGAAGACAGTCTTATATTGGTCATATGGAGGAATAAATATATGATTATATGTTGAGAACCCATCCATAAAAGATAGTAATACATGGCTTGCTATAGAATCCAAGATCATATCAATATTGGGAAGGGGAAAATCATCCTTCAAAGAAGCCTTGTTTAAATCATGGAAATTAGTACACATCCTTATCTTATTTTCACCTTTTGAAATAGTTACGATATTGGAAATCCAAGGGGAATAATCTATAGGACGTATGAAACTACCATCTAAGAGTTTTTCTATCTCAGCCTTGATAAGAAGAGCTATGCTAGGATTCACTTTACGAATCTTTTGTTTCACAGGCTTAACATTAGGCACCAGGACAATATTATGAGTGACAATCTTAGGATCAATGCCAGGAATGTATGAATATACCCAAGAAAAGATATCCAAAAATTTGAGAAGAAGATTAGTAAGTTTCTTATCCTCATTTATTAATGTTTAGACAATAAGAATTTATTTTACTATAATGAAAGGAAGGAAAATATTCATATGCCCCCAAGAATTTTGTGATAGCATAATCAAAGGAAAAGATATCCAGAGATGGCCTTTGGTCAAATGTCAGAAGGTGAGGGTTAGTTAACTTCAAAGGTCAACTACAAATGTGATTAACATTTAGAAAGAAGGAATTTTTCTTATATGGGTTAAATCCTAAACCATAGGTATGTCCACAACCATTATTTGTTATAGGAGTGTATATTATTGCCCAGACTTTCCATAACCTTGACCATTAAAACCATGTTTGGCATGAAATGATATCCAGGACCGTAATGAGAATCCATATCAAAAAATTTTAAGGGAGCTTCATAGGTAACTATGTCAAAGCAATTCGGCTTAATAATTTTAATGGTTTCATTAGTTGAAGCAATTTTCTCACTAAGAGGAATAGGAACAATTTTATCACTTTTTAAAGTTTCTCGGGGTTTCATGAAAGAAAGGTCAAAAACCCGATACTCTCCAATAAAAGTAGGAGTAAAATATAAAGTGCCCTAATTATTTCCGAACAAGGTAGAAAATGTAGGTTCTTCATTCCTTTGAGTTTTATCTTTAGTTTCTTATTTTTCTTCACTAAGTCCACGTGATCTTTAACTGACTCAGTATTTAAGCAATTGTTAGGCTTATCATCTGCATGAAGAATGTACATCACATTATTGAAAATAAATTTAGCCTTGTGATGAAGTGTGGAGGGGATAGCATGCATGTTATGCAACCATGGTATTCCCAACAAAAAGATTGTAATGAAGGGGCCATGGCATCACATGAATTGGGGTATATAGGATAACCAGACCAACTTTAACAAGTAAAATTATGATTCCTAAGGTCTTCTTAGCAATGTTATCAAATCCATAGGAATTTTATTAGGTTTAATAGTGGCCATATCAGCCTTAATAGATTTTAGCATATCTAGACTACACAAATTCAAACCTAACCCATTGTCAATCAAAGTCCTTCAAATAATATTTCCATCAATAAGAACAACAACCATAAGAGCATCATATTGGTTTTACACTTCCTTAGGAGGAAAGTCATCTTAAGTAAACACAATTTGAGGAGGAGTAGACAACGTGTGCATACACTCCAAGAAGGAATTGATGTTATTTTGGTTAGGTGGTGGCATAGGAAGAGTAGAAAAACTTTTTTTAAAGCCTCGTGATAAGTGGGAGAAGTTTGAAGAAGCTCTCATAGGGATATCTTTGCAACAGTAGCACGTAACTACTCCACTAGATCATATTCCTTACCTAAGGAACTAGGGAATCAAGGTGCTTGGAGAAGCACAGGTTGAGAAGGAGGGAGAGAAGTAGGAATAATTGAAATGGTAGGTTGAGGATTATTTTGTGCTCAATAAGTATGTGCAACTGAATTATAATCGGGTTTTTCCTTAAGGACTAGAAGGGGTTCTTGGTTTGAAGGACAACCCTTAATAGTAATAAGTGATTGTTGAGGAGGAATCCCTTTCAGAGTTATAGGGGGTTTAGTGAATAGAATTATTTTAACAAGGTCAATATTAAAAACATTCTCACACAAAGGAAGCCATGATAAAAACATGTCATAAAGGTTGGGCTAGAGAGATGTAGAGGAAGATGATGGAGGAATAGATTCAAGTAAGATCTCATTCTCTACATCCAACACTTCACTACTAGATACCTCATAAGGTTTACTAATGAATGCATCATCAAAATACTCATAAAAGAGATTGTACATTTTGAAAGTAAAACAAACTATTTATAATGAAAAGAAATGCAATCAAAGCAAGTATTTTTATATTTATAAATGTATGTAAGAGAAAGATCTAACTACCAAGATCAAACAAGGAGGATTCAAGTTGGGTTCACCAAAATGTTCAGGGGGAAAATAGCATCAATGAGTCTAACAATACAAAATAGGTATATCAAATTTAAAAATTTCTCCCTAAGCCATTTAATACAAGAGAAATAGGGGCTTCTGAGCATAACTCTCAATAGAAAAGGTGATAGGGGATGCCAATGCTAAACCCAAGTTATATTAAGTAATTACACTAGAAAGGTCTCTTTCATACTATAAGTACCAAAAATGTAGTGTTAAGGAATACCAAGCAAGCTAAATATTCAACAAAATAAACTAGATAAATAATTATGCTAAGACCTACAAAATGAAGACAAAACCAACAAGAGAATGCGAACCTCAAATCCAAAAGTCTCCAAAGTGTAGAATATTTGTCCAAGGATGGAATGTGTGCTCAAATGCTAATGCTCAAGCTTCAATGGATGAGTGGAAAAATTGGGCATCATAAGGCTATGGATGTGATTATTTTCTCTTCAAAATGACATCATAAATTTGCTCAAATGGTGGATGAAAAAGAAGGAGAAGGAGGCTCAATTTATAGGAAAATGAAGGGGTGAATGGACGGTTCAGATGCAAACTTGAGGAAGGGTTGAGATGCATCCAAGAGAGAGCACATGGATTGTGATTTCTCAAATGCATAACATTGTGACAAGTGTTACAATGAGGGAGGGTGACAAGAGAGGCCAAATCCTTGAGGAATGTAACCATTTTGGGAGATGTGAGAGGGGACAAATGTGTAAGAGTGTGTAAGAGATACGTAAGAGATGTTTAAGAGATTTTAAGGTTGACATTGGGGGATGTAGTGATGTGACATGAGAGTTGACTTGAGTTGGCTTAGGATTTCTTAATTCTTGGATTATGATTGTGCAAATGTTTAAGGGGTGATTAGGTTTGGATTAGAGGGTAAGTGGGGGTTTAAGAGGATGTGATGGGAGGAGAGAGAATGAGTGGAGGGTTAGATTAGCTAATCATGAGTCATTAGCTAATTAAGGAGGATTAGTATGGGTAAATGGGTTGGGTTTAGAATTAAATATTTATTTAATTCCAAGTGAGCAGAAAAAAGGGGTTTTATGAATTAATTTAATTAGATATGTGCATCTATTTAAATTAATAGAAGAATAGGGATTAATTAATTATCAGACTATAGGTTTGTCATTTAGATAATTAATTGGACTATAGTTAATTAATTAAATTAATTAACTAGGAGATGACATAAATTAATCAAATAATAATATTTAATTAATAAGATGTCCTAGGAGAAAACTAAATAAGATTGCTAAATAATGTAATCAAATTTAGGTGTCTACATTTTGCCCCTCTTTGACATAGTGTTAAAATAACATTGCTTTGAAGATGTTTTTAACAATAATAGATGACATGAAGAATAGAATTGGTAGCAGAGTTGCCCCAGTTTACTGCCAAGATATTATCCTGAGTGATGCCCCTCGAGAGGGCAGCATGGAAAGAAAAAGGGGCTCGAGCAGTGTCTCGAAAGGAAAAGGGGACGAAGGCATGTTTTCGGCTAAGAAGGGGGAGGAACGAAGAAAAGAGAGGTGAAAAAGACAATGAGGGACAAGATTTGGCATGAGGGGAGAAGATCAGGGTGAAAAGGTGTCCAGAAGGGAAAATGAGGGCTCGAAAGGGCCTTAATAAGGGCCAAAGGGGTCAAAAATAGGTCATTTGCACACCAAGAGCCTAGAATTTGAGATTTTTGAGCTCTGATAAGTGAGCAGGATATGGCACATAGGGGGTGACTGACTCACCATTCTGACATCATGCAACATGTGTGGTGGAATGGAGGGCCCGAATAAGAGGTAGGCTCAAAAAATTGGTCATGTCATTGAGTTTTGACTATATTTATTACAGGTTTTAGGGAAAAAAATAGCATTCCTGCGAGCGCAGGAGCATCCACTCAGGCGGGAACGCATTCTCACAAAAAATGCTAGGGCAAGGGGAAAAGGGATAGGAAGAGGATTTCTCGTAGGAACATGGAAATTTGGTGGGTAGGGGAAAGTTGTTGCGGGACCGTGATACCGCAAGGATATTTTGCGGGATTGCATTCCCAGAGCAAAACACAAAGGGAGGCCAAAAAAAGGCATTCTTGGGAAAAAAGGGGGGGACATGTGGTGCGGGAATGTGTTCCTGCAAGGCTAGGAGGGTAGTGGATGAACGTGATCCCACCATGGCATGATCGTGAGGAAAAAGAATCTTTGTGGGAACGCGGGGAGGGGGTTTTGTGGGAATGTGGGGAAAAGAAAATTTGTGAGAATGAGGGAAGTAGAATGTAGGTTTTGGTATAGAAGAAAGACTAACACTTTGGCTTGACTTGGGTGCAGTGGTCCATGGATTGGCTGAAGAGCTAACAGAATCATGCCTTGGTCTTGATGGTAGGAGAGAAGTTCACACCAGTGAATTGGGTGTGGGTGGATACACTCGAGCTAGGTTACTTGGTATGAATGCCTCGGAGGTGGACATTCATGGCATTGGTGATAGCACTCTGCAAGCATTGGCACTCAGAGACATGGACCTTTCATTTTCCAATAGGGAGATGATAGTGACACTAGAGAATGTGTATCAGATATTTCACCTACTGATTTGAGCCGCATTGGTGGTAGTAGGGACCTACACACAGGTGCAGGTAGTGGCATCACTACTAGGGCCAAGGGTAGTACCTATCTTGTGGCATGGGCAGTTAGCTTTGGTTGAGCATGTGGTAGCAACGCAGTAGATATACTTTTATGTGTGCGGGCTAGTGTTAGGGTACATTGCCCCAAACATGGGTGGGAGGAGTGTGACACTGTCACTAATTCCTAACATTGTGCGGATTGTGGACGTAGGGGTCCTAGCAGCTTGGGGGATGTTGATGTTAGCATAGATGTATAGGTATCTTTATTAGATCATCTATCATGTGACAATGATGATGGGGAGGAGCTTTGGATTTGCCTCACTCTTACAAGTGTGGGCTTGGGAGCACATAGCAGTGTTGCAGCCCTTAGGCTGAGTGGGCAGACAGGTGGAGGAGCTGACGGTGTACAACTGGGGATATCTAGTGACCTACCAGGGAGGTGGGGATATTGACTTCTAGAGAGAGATATTGGATGGGATCTGGGATGGGGTCACATGGAGACCATACTTGGGACACGCACGTTGGGCTAAGGATGTGTGAGAGTTTCAATATACCACATTGCCAACATTCATTATAGGCAAATGGGACTATATTATGGAGTAGTACAAGCCAGATAGGGTCAGCCGATAGTTTAGGTTCAGGCAGGATGTGCTAGGGCCAGAGCGGTGGTACCAGTGCACCACTCGAGAGAGGGTGTTAGAGTTTGGGCTAGCTTAGGATAGGACAGGGTTATTGGTTGAGTATCAGGCCATGCAACCATTTTAGTGGGATTGGGTTGGTGGGGCAGCAGATCTAGGTACCACACCTGCATATGATGAGTGGTTTCGGCCATCAAGACCAATAGGGAGATTAGGTTTACTAGATGGTGAGGGAGTAGTGCCTATGTATAGGGGTCAAGAGAGGAGAGGAGGGAGGGGGAGGGGGAAGATTGGAAGCAAAGATAGAGATGGTATGGAGTTGGATGAGGGGGGAGACGAAGGAGGAGGAGATGGAGGAGGTGGAGATGAAGGAGGGTGGGATAGGTACTCATAGCACAAGTACCTATAGGGCCATCACAACTGATTGGATTACCACCACTGATAGAGCCACCCCTAGCAATAGGAGTAGGATCATCTGGAGGAGGAGGAGATGATATAGTAGGGTGCTTGGTCTCACTGCAAGCTGCATATGATTAGACAAATTAGATGCTCTGGGCTGTGTAGGGTGAGCGATATGGTCTGAGAGGAGAGAGAGACAGTCTGGTAGTAGAGAGGGATAACCTCATAGCATGACTAGTACAATCCATAGAGGAGGGCATGTTGACTATTGAGGAGAGACATAGGCTGTGGCGGGAGAGAGATGCACTGGTGGCAGAGAGGGACATGCTGAGAGCAGAGAGAGATGGTCTGCAGTCAAAGCAGGACCAGCTATAGGGGAGAGGGACACTACCACATGCAGATCTCATGAGTGGTTGGGGGAGGTATCTCACCTCCAGAGAGAGGTCATTAGGATCAGTGAGAAGATCAGGTGGTACAGGGGGATGTATCATGCAGTAGTACTACTAGAGAGACATCAACATTACAAGCATCCTAGTCACTCGGTGGGCATAGGATCAGGGGCTAGTGGGAGCTTAGGTGTAGGGGCTGGTAGTAGCTAGAGGATAGGGGCTGGTGGTAGCCAAAGGATAGGGGCAGTATGCCTATGGTTGGTTCATCTCATAGGTCAAGTTGGGAGAGCCATCAATCAGGACACACACAGAGCCACCAGTGATCAACTAGTGATTCCATGCAAATGGCAGAGGCAGAGGCATCAAGAGGGGGGATGGAGGTGGACTCTGGGTTGGGGCATGGAGCTATATAGGTACAAGGTACATGTACATAGGGCTTGATGGGTAGGCGGTAGTGTTATAGGATCTGACACAAGTGGACCCCCTGGATGGGGATTTTGATATGCAACCTCCCACAGGAGAGAGAGATAATCAGTGATATGTTGCAATTTTAATCATGCATTAGGGTTGATTTATTGATGGAGGGCATAGTCCCTATGTATATTTATATCTATAATTTTTTGGATGGATATGGACTTAGACAGAAATTTATTATTTTTCATGTTTTGGGTTGGGACATGTACTATTCTTTGTCATGATTTATATATATGATGAGATGGGTGGGATATGATGTGTAATGTATGAATGTATGGATGCATATGATATTTTGACATGGATGATGTAGGATGTGATGTGACTTTCTATACGCTGTGAGACTAACATGTGATGCAGGATGCAAGGTGCTTGATGTGATATATGTTTATATGAGATGTATATTTTGACAATTTGTGGATGCAGGATGTGATGTAAATGCTTTAGATGTATGATGTATGTATAGTATGATCAAATGTACTTTTTATGGATATTTTAATATGCTTAACAATGCAAGATAAAAGTGACTTAACAATGCAAGATGAAAATGACTTACCAATGCAAGATAACAAATGAACCTAAAATGAACCCTAATAATGCAAGATTAAAAGGAATCTAAAATGACTGAATGAAAGATATGAACGAACCTAAAATGAATCCTAACAATGCAAGATTAAAATGAATCTAAAATGACTAAATGAAAGATATGAACAAACCTAAAATGAATCCTAACAATGCAAGATTAAGATGAATCTAAAATGATAATGGATCTATAATGAATCTAATAATATAATATTAACATGAGCTCTTAAGATGAAAATGATTAATGGGATGCAAAATGAAATGAACCTACAAGCATTGTACTAATAATGCAAGATGATAAATGATATGAAATGTATTAACAATGTAGGATGAAAATGGACTTAGGATGGGGTGTAAGATGCATGGTAGTGAAATGAGATGAGATAATGCAACCTAGAATAGTGGTATGGAATGGGATGCATGTAGGAAGGTGGAGGGGAACATACGAATGCAGATGGGAGATTGAAGGTGAAGTGCAAGGACAAGATGGCACAACATATCACTACCTGACTAATCCCTCACTAAGGGATAAGGGGGTTGGTACGAAGGGGATGACGAACAAGGGGGGGATTTGCACAATCACAATCCATGGTTCGAGAACGTGAGGTGAAGATGGTGGATAGGTTTGCATCAAGACAAGGTGATTATGGGGGAAAGATGGGTGAAAGGAGAGGTGACAAAGATGTTTTTGGGGATTTTGGCTTAGGATAATTGTTGAGATTGGATAGGGAGGATGTTTTAGTGAAGCTTGAGTGCGGGGTATTCCGAAGGGGAACCCCACCATGTAGTTTGAGCACTTAGTTTGATATAGCAACAGAAGGGACTAACTAAAGTTACTAGGAACTTGAGGTCATGTCGCCAATGTTGCATAGGACTGACACAAAATAGACATGCAAGGATTTCCCTAGCATCACACATGCACCTGGAAGGAAGCATGGTGGAAATGATGCAGGGGAACCCACAAAAAAACAACATTTCCCAAGTGCACCAAGTAATCCAAAAGATCACATGTGAACCATGCAATGGTCATGTCCGACTGACTCACAGGTAGAAACCAAAAGATTGCAAAAAGACCTTGCCCCAAAAAAATGCCTCTCATCATAGTGTGCCATGATATAAAGGATCATGATGACCTTGAGAAGAATATTCAACTGAGACCTCAAAAATGAACCGAAGAAACCAAACAAACATTTATGAAATCCAAGTGATAAGACCAAAAGATGTCATTTGTCAAACGAGATCGACCAAATATGGATGTTGTGATTAGGTCAAACATGGAGGAAGGATGCATCCTACAAGGACCTGGTGGGTGGGTTTTAACTACATTTGGAATTGTTGATGGGAAAATGGAAAACCTTTGGAGAATCACAGTGACATGGGATGCTTGCTAAGGAAACAATGCTAATATTGTGATCGTGATGGGCTATGTGATTTATGATCAAAAGGTACTACTGGGAAGGACAGAATGATATATACAAATTGGAGACACTATATACAATAGATATTTACAAAAGCTCAAGAAGTGGGATAGTAGGTCTCGTCTGCTGGTGTAATGGGGATGACACCTTGGGGACAAGGGATGAGTGAAACGGGATGGTAAGTGATAGCGAGTGGATTTTGATGGGGGGGGGAATGGGAGTTTGATAGATAATGATTTGGTCCATTATGTGTGGTGCCTGTTTCAAGGTTTTCACCAGCATACTTACCTAAGGCACCTGATTGCCAAGTTTTCACCGCTAGGTGATTATTTTCTCTTTACTTTTTTCATTTTATTTGATTTTTTTTATTTTTTTTAATTTTTTTTATTCATCCAGGCACCTGTTTGCCAAGTTTTCACCAGGATGATGATTTTTTTAAGGACATTTTACAATTTTTAGGATTTTTTCAGGACTTTTATAATTTTTAAGATTTTTTCAGGATCATTTTATAATTTTTTTAAGGATTTTTTCAAGATCATTTTCATGGTTCAAGCATAGAACTGCTTCAGATGTATGATATTATTGGGATCATTAAGGGGCTCTCCTTCAGTTGTAGACAACTTGTAAGCTCCAGAGCTAAAGCAAGATGTCACTGCATAGGGACCCAACCAGGCAGGCTCGAACTTCCCTTTCTTTTCATGATTAGTTTGTACTTTCTAGTTTTCTTTCAGGACCAGATCTCCCACTTGGAACTATCGAGGGTGCACATTTTTATTGAAGCTCCTTTTGAGATAGTTTTGATACATGATGAGGTGGTCATAGGCCTATTGCCTCTTTTCATCTAGCAAGTCTAGCTGGGTAAGGTGCACCATGCGGTAGTCTTCATCTATGATGTAGTTCTTCATGGACATGCACAGTGAAGGGATTTTGACCTTGATTGGCAGAATGGCTTCAACACCGTATACCAGGGAGTATGGGGTGGTGCTTGTGGGGGTACAAAATGAGGTATGATAGGCCTAGAGGGTGAGATTGATTTGGAGATGCTAGTCATGGATAGAATCATTGACAAATTTCTATAGGATTTTTAGGATGGTTTTGTTAGTTGCCTCAGCTTGACCATTTCCTTGTGGGAAATATGGGCTAGAAAAGTGTTGGTGGATATGGAACTGGTCACAGAGTCCTTTGACATGCTGGTTTTTGAATGAGGAGTCATGGTTTGTGAAGATGGATGCCGAATCGACAAATGATATGGTAGAGGATGAATTTGGATATTTGGATACTTGTAGTTAGATTGAGTGGGATTGCCTCAACCCACTTTGTGAAGTATTCAGTAGCTGTTATGATGTACTTGTGTCCATTAGAGGAATGGGGTGTGATCATGCCCACAAGGTCAAAACCCCAACATGAAAAGGGCCACAGAGGTGCAATGGGTTGTAGCTCTTGTGCTCGTGCATGAATAAAATTAGCATGTTTTTGACACTATAGGAACTTCTTTAAAAACTTGCAGGCATCATGCTCCATCATTGGCCAATAATACCCAACTCTTAGTAGCTACTTTGCAAGGATGATGTTGCTTGTGTGGGCACTGCAAACACCATTGTGAACCTCTTGGTAAAGCCATGGTGGCCTCATTAAAGTCTAAATAGAGGGAGAGGACGTTATGATACCCATGATGATATAGGGTGTTGGCTACAAGAGTGTAGTAGGATGCTCTACGAATGAGGTTTTGGTGTTGGGTATTTGTGAGGTGAGGGGATATGATACCATTATTTAGATAAGTATGAATATTGTGGTACCATGAGGACTAAGGACCAACCAAGATGCATACCATGTCAGATTCAACATTCTTGTAAGCAGGCATGTGTAGCTGCTCAACTAGAAACTCATATTGTGCAGCATCACATGGTATTTCCAATAGTGAATCGATGGTGGCCATAGTGTCAGCTTCCCTATTTTGAAGTCTTGGCACTTGTGTGAACTATATGCTGACAAAGTATTATCTAAGCTTATCCACAAGCTCTTTGTATGGTAATAGCTTGTCATCCTTTGTTTGAATCTCATCGAGGACCTGTTTGATGATTAATTGGGAATCCCTGAATACTTGTAGTTATGTGATATTCCAATGGATAGCCATTCTGAGACCTGTGACGAGGGCTTCATATTCTAAAATGTTGTTTGTGCATGTGAATCCTGATTTAAAGGATTTTAGGATGTAGTCACCTTGGGGAGTTACAAATAGTATTCCTACCCTCGATCCATGTGATGTATACGAGCTGTCAAAATATAACTTCCACTGGGGCTATTCCTTGACCATACAAAGGTGCTCATTTGGGAATTCCATCACTAGAGGGTATGTGTTGATTAAGGGATCTTCTGCAAGCTAATCTATAATAACTTGTCCCTTAATGGCTTTTTAATCGATGTACTGGATGTCAAATTCACTAAGAAGCATTACCCACTTTGTCATCTGTCCTATGAGTGTAGTCCTTGAAAGTAAGTATTTGAGAGTGTCAACCTTTGAGATTAGCTTTACCATGTGACTGAGCATATAGTGGCGAAGCTTTTGAGTGGAAAAGACCACTGCTAAGAAATCTTTTTCCATCAGGGAATAGTTTAGCTCATAGCCAACCAGTGTATGACTGATATAGTAAATGGCCCTCTCTTTTCCATCATCGTCAAGTTGGGCTAGGAGTTCCCCTAGCACTATGGTAGTGGAAGATATATACAAAATGAGGGGCTTTCCTAGTGTTCATGGTACAAGGATAGGTGAAGTTGCCAGGTATTCTTTGAGGTTCTCAAAATTGCATTGACAAATGGGATCCCACTTGAAGGTAGCATCCTTTTGCAACAGGTGCATGAACAGTTGGCACTTATCTGCTAGTTGGGAGATGAATCTTTGGACTAATTGCAACTTTCCTTGTAGGATCCTTAACTGCCTAAGTGTTCTGGGAGGAGGCATTTCCATGATGGCTTTTACCTTCTTGGGATTGATCTCTATGCCTCATCTAGAGATTAAAAACCCTAACAGCTTCTTAAACGTAACATTGAAGACACATTTCTTTGGGTTCAGTCTCAGACCATACTGCTGTAGGTAGTCAAACACACTCTCAAGGACATCAAGGTGTTTGGAACATGTAATGGATTTTACTAAGATGTCATCTACATAGTCTTCCAAAGTTTTATGGAATGTCATGGAAGATTGTGGTCATCGCTCTTTGATAAGTAGCTCTTGCATTCTTAAGCCCAAATGGCATCATGTTATAACAAAATGTGCCCCACAGTGTGGTGAAAGTCATCTTGTGCTGGTCTACTTCAGCTATTTTCATCTTATTGTACCCTCAGAATTCATTCATCACTAACAACCTCTCATAATTGGCAGTGAGATCCATGATCATGTCTATGTTGGGGAGGGTGAAATCATCCTTCATACATGCCTTGTTGAGATCTCGGAAGTGAGTGCAGATTCTTATTTCACCAGAGGGCTTGGTGATGGGTACTATATTAGAGATCTGGTCCAAATAATCAATGGCCTTGATGATCTTAGCCTGGAGAAGCTTCTCAAGTTCTGCTTTTAATAACAAGGCCACTTTTGGATGCATTCTTCTTAGCTTATGCTTGACTGGCTTGGCATCAGGATCTCCTTCTAGATGATGAACAATGAGATTTGGGTCAAGTCCGGGCATGTGAGCATATGACCATGCAAAATTTATGACTAATTCTCTAAGGAGAGCTATGAGGGCTGACTCTTTTCCCTTGGTTAAGGATACTGCAATATAGGTGATTCTTGGGATTTCTTCTATGCCCAAGTTGACTGGTTTGGTTTCCTCAATGACTATGGATGACTATTCTCACCAGTAATCCTAGATAGGAGGAAGAGGCAAGTCTCCATCCTCTAGCACCTCAAAGAGGTTTTCACTAGAGGATACGCCCTTTATTTTTACTAATTTTCAATCAGGATGTGCCCCAAAGGGGTTTTAAAATGAGGATTCATTATTTTCTCTTTGATTTTCAATTTTACGGCTAGAGACTTCCTCTTCCCCAAAATATCCCTTTGGGTTGAGCTAATACACTTCGGCTGATTCCTGCCCCCATTCAAGTTGTTGATCTATGGTACCCATGAATCTTAGGAGATCTTCCTCACTTTGGAACTTATTGATATGTACCACACTTAGTTGGTCCTAGTCTATGAGGTCAGGGTGAATGAGGGGGAGGTCAATGAGGTTGATGGCAAGTTGGTGAAGGATAGAATTGCCCAGGAAAGTTTTGTCATCAAAGGTATCATCATAGGATGATTTTTCCTCCTGTTCTAGAATGTCTTCAACTTCCACGAGTTTTTCTAGGATATTCAAAAGGGTTACATTGGGTGAATTGGTGCCCCTAGTCATGACATCGGGTCCTCGTATGTGCAGGCGAGGGGGATCAAAGATGAGGCCCTAATTTTGTGGATTTTTAGAGGTCTCCATGGGGTCTTTCATTCCATCCTTGTTGGGTCCTAAACCTCCTCCTTGATATTCCTATTGTTCAATGGCCCATTTGTGTGGTATGGGATTTTTTTTTTGAAATACCTAAGGAACTCAGTATCTAGAAGTGGGGGATCTTTGTATAACCATTGATTAATATCGGGCCCCAACTCTTGGCCATTCAAAATTCTATTGGAGACAAAAGCAGATGAGCCCATAGTTTTGATCTTGGGGCCTTCCTAAGGTGCCTTGGTTTTATGGCATGATTGTCCTTGAGAGTGAAGGTCCAGGGGGAGAGCCCCTACTGCAAAGGCATTGGAAAGAATGTATTATCTACAGCCCTTATTATTGATCTTGATGGATGAGAGGGTGGAGGCTAAGATTGTTTCTGGATTGCAGTGGGATCGGGAAGAACTAGTGATAGACGTGCCAATATTGATTCTAGGACAATGAGTGGAGTGAGGAAATGAGGCTTCAATTACATGGTAGTATGCGAAAGGCTGGGGGTCTACGTGGATGGTGATTTCAGTACCTTGATATAGGAATTTGATACACTCATGATAGGTGGAGGGAACTGCTTGGATGGAGTGGATCCATGGATGACCTAGGAGGATGTTGTAGGAGAGGTCAAGATCAATAATGTGGCATATGGTATCTTGGATGAAGAGACCAATCTTGATGGGAAACAAAATGGTACTTTCAAAGGTACACTCTAGGTTGTCGTAAGCCTTGATGGTGATTACATCATGAGAGATGTCTACTTCTGTGAAACCAACCTGTTGAACAAATTTTAATGTACAAAGATTAAGGGTCAAACCATTATCTATCATGACCCTTTTTACGGCCAAGTCATTAATCATGATGGTGATGCGGAGTGGGAGATTGTGATATGTTTTAATGGTTAGCATGTCAAATGGTTGGAAGGAGAGGGTGGAATGCATGGATAGGTGCCCTACAAGGTTCTTGAATTGAATGATGTTGATGTCTGCGGGGACATGGGTTTCTTGGAGGGTGTTATTGAGGACTTCCTGATGAAGGGGGGATATGCGAAGGAGGTCAAGGATGGAGATTTGTGTGAGCATGTTCCCAAGGTATTCCAAGAGGTTATATTGTGCACTGGGGATGGTCAAAGTATTTGCATCAGAAATAGATATCCAACCTCTACGAGTAGTAACAACACATTTATTTTTGGCACCTTTGACATGGATGACGTTCACATTTGGTTTGACCTAGGAGATGCAACCAATGAATTTGGTGTAGTTGATGTAGGCAATGGTATAATCTTTCCCATCACCATTGTCTCCTTGTTTACCCTTACCTTGGTTTGTGGATGGTGGAGGGTTTGCATTGGCTTGATTCTTTCTTGTTTTGTGTTGAGGAAACAAATTTTGATAGATCTGTAGGTTAGCATTTGGCGATATCTGGGAAGGGGCATCAACTATGATCTTCTTTTTATCTATGAGGTCCTGGACATAGTGCTTGAGTTTTATGCACTTTACAGTGGCATGTCCCTTAACATGGTGATAGTTGCAGTACTTATTGTCCTTATACTAGGCCAGCTTGGGTGTTGACTCACCAAAGGGATGGGTTTGTAGATACACAATCAAGTTGGCAATGGCCATGTAGTAGAAAATAAAATCTAGGGGTTCTCTGAGGGGTGTAAACATGCATTTCTAATTATTTTGGACATGGGGCTTGTTCTTTTCTTGAGTGATAGATATGGTGTTGGCTTGATTGGTGGGTGGCCAAAAAGACGGTTTCTAGTAGGGGGGTGCTTATTGCTAATACATGGGTGCTTTTTGTTGGTATGTTGGGGTAGGGAGATTGGGACCAGCTACACCAACTTGGACGTTGCTAGTGTCTGTGGCTCCATCAGTGACCACATTCTTGTTCTTGTTCTAGTAGCAAGATTAGTCATTGTTAGGTCTATCTTAGGAGCTCTCCTTGTAATGTTTAATGGCACCATCATCCAAAATACTTCATTCAATGTCCATTCCTTTCCCCTTGATGTCTTGGTAATTCTATATACAATTCATTTGCATGAAGTTGGATAACTTTGGGTGCAAATTATCGATGAATATCTTGGTGAGGTGCTTCTCCAGAGGTTGGTATGACAACCTCATGGTGAGGTTTTGCCATCTTTGTAGGTAGTCAGCCAGAGTTTCACCTTCCTTTTGCTTATTATTTCATAGGTTTAGCAAGGATAGCTCATTCTCCATGTTATGGGCATATTAGGCCACAAATTTTTCTGAAAGCTCTATGAATGTGGAGACAGACCCATATGGTATTTTGTAGAACCACTCGATGGAGGGCCCTCCCAAACTCTTGGGAAAAAGGTGCATGAGGTATATGTCATTGAATGCCACCTCTTGGCATGCCATGTAGAATTCTTTGATATGGCTGATTGGATCTCCCTTCCCTCAATACTTATTGAGCTTGGGTGTTTAAAAATGCTTGGGGAAGGGGAGTGCTATGATTGATCTGTCGAATGGATACAGACAGACTTCCTCAAACTTGAATGTTTTACCCTTGGTACCAACCTTGAGTTCTTTGAGGGCATTCCTTATCTCTTCCCATTCTAATTTGATAGGCTTTGGGGTGGTTACTCCCATTGAGAATGGATCCAATGGTGCAGGTGAATATGGGGGGATATGCAGAGGATATTGTGAGCTTGGGTAGGGGGATTGCCTAGCTAAAAAGGTTATCTAAAATGGATTCTAGATAGCATGTTGGGTGATGTATTGTTGATGTAAGGTTAATGCATGCTGCTGGGTGGGATATGGCATGCACTAGTACATTTGACCTTATTTTTCGACCAAAATGTTCGACCAACAAATAAAAAGGTTTTGGTTGGTCTGATTATAGAAGGAAAATTTTGATTTTTTTAAAAGTTATGCCCATGTTGGTCAAAATTGCAACCAATATTGTGGGGGTCAAAATTTTGACAAACGTAGGCTTAACTTAAAAAAAAAAAGGTTTCATTTATCATTTCATTATTCCCAGCACGATGTTTGAAGGGAAGCGTCCGAAGGAGGTTCGCCTATTTGATTTAACTAGGGTTTTTGGAGTTCTATATAACATCTTCCTCTCAATGCTAGGACTGGATCTGTTTGAAAGGGGTGTAGCAACTACTGAGCAACCACAGAAGGCTAGATTCAAGCATAGACCTCAACAAAACATCTCACTTAGTAATCAGCCCCACTCAGGAAGCATTAAAATTTGGATCATTGGAATTTGGTGAGGTAGAACTGAAAAATTGTTTAATTTACATTATCATTTTCTTCTTTCATTCATACATTTGGAGTTGTATTTAGAGGTAGATAACATAATATTTGTGAAGATTTAGTCACGGGATTTGAGAAATAATCCTAGGGAATAGGGTTTCTTCTAAATTTGACGACACCAAACCCTCTTATCCCACTACCAACAATGGAATAAATCCCCCAATACACATGTTCATTGAGTTTTCACGCAACCATTATTTTCACGCAACTTGGACAATGTGATTAAGAGTTTTCTTAGCAACTTGGGCAGTGTCATAATTTCTTAGCACAAATTTACTATTTCCCTTTGTTTCTATTTCAAATCCATAGAGCAATAACAACTAACCTTCTCCAGTGCCTTCAAAAAATCTTAGGGACACTCTAACATAGTTGATCAAATTAGGTTAGGGCCGACTGGAATGGTTTGAAGGGGGGTACTTGAGTTTGATTTTATTTTCTTTGATGACTCTCAAAGACCCCGAATCAAACAAACTTTGAAACTAATTTACTATCAAACCACCGTTGCACGCATTCCTCTCTTTCACTGGTTAAATACATGAAATGTAACTTTCTTAGGGCATTGGCCTTGAAGCAGCATGTTGGTCTTCCCAATTCTGAATGTTTAGTTTATTACAAAACATTACCTTATCCTGTCTTTCATCTAGTGACATCTGGTTTCCAGTGGGGAAATGCAAGCTAAGGCCAAGATTCCATGACAGAGCCAAGTAGAATGGATTTCAACTGGTCTGTCAGAGAATTGATAGTTTCATGTGCAACAAAACAAAATGTAATCAAAGGAATTTCAACAAACGTAGATGCATAAAAAAACTAGCAGCGACTTTCAACCTATTTTTTGATTTTGTTATAGACTGTGCACTATAGGAAGATAAAACTAATCAAATGAATACCAAATACCATGGTTGTGTAAATGAATCTGTAGTAACATTAAATCTATCTATCTAGTACATGACCGACTATGCAATAATAGAAAACAAAACTAATCAAAATTGAACTCCAAACACACTGTGGATATATTAAAATGAAATTGTAGTGGTGTTTAATCTCTTCATTCCTTTCACAACATTCAATGCATGATAGAGACAGATGTTCTCAAAATTGCAATTTTTTTTCATCAAAACTACTTCAAAGGTTATCCTCTCCCAATCCCGTGATTGGACAAGGTTTTTTAAACAAAATCAAAATCTCCCTAACTGATCCAACCGAGATGAAAATGGTTGTGGTCGTTGGAGAACCAGATTTACAATCTATCGATAGTGTTGCAAGAAAAATGGAAATGACAACATGTTACAATCTTTGCAACTTTGGAGTGCAAATTTTCAAAAATGCACTAAAACTCAATAAAACTTCCTAAAAGAACTAAGAGGGTGATCTAAGGTCTAGATCCCATAAATTGCTTAAAACTAAAGAAAAACATACTAAAACTAAGTTAGACATTCATAAGACAGGTAGGGTCCACATGAACTAAGGGTCTCCCGGGCTCATAGGCATGCCTTAGAAACCCTTGACCATACAAAATGGATCAATACAAATGAGGATATTGATCCTATCAATCCCTCTTTATTACAACCAAAAATCAACCAAAACATAAACAAAACAAAATTCATCATGTTGGCCTTGGGTGCCCTGCACCAGTCCCTAACCGTGCTCAACCGGCTTGCCTAGGGCATCATTGCATTCAAACAATGTATTATTCATTCTGCTAACATGTTATATAAGAAGCAATAATGAATCCTATCATGATCATATAGGTCTTATAGAAATAATGTAAAGAAATACATATAGATCTGACAACTCAAGCCATGTTCAAGGTATAAGAGAAATGTTGTAGCTGGATATCAAATGAAAGAAAACTCTGATTCCAAAGCATAATCATATAGTATCAAATATTACAAGACAATAGTAAGACATTTCTATTATAGTACACTAACATCAGTCACCGTGAACCACAATGCTCATAAACAGAGTTTAGCCTCACCATTTCTTACATCTTCTCAATTGTGGATTTTGATCTTCTATGGTATTGTCTTCTCTAGGTCTACTCATTTCCCTTTTTGTTTCAATAGAACCCATAGTGGCATGCTCATCGACACTCTTAATGACACACTCATCTCTTCTTTATCTTTCTTCTCTCTCCATTATTTGTTTCATCTTTATTTCTTCTCTTTTAGAAATAACCAACTTTTGTTTCTTAGTTTTTTCATTATTTTATCTTGAGTTCTTATCTTCTTTTGGCATGGGTGCTCCATTCTTTTCTCACATGTGAACCCTATATTGTATCTCATGGAGATTATTTGATTTAATCTTTGTTACATAAATACTAAAAACTAAAAATAGCAATCGTATTCTCTTTATTTTTATGATATGGTTAAGATGGTGCAATTGTATAAGCCTTATCCTCTTTGTTTTTATGTTATGGATAAGAACACTAATACCATTATATACATAAAAATAACAGTCTCATCTTTTTTATTTTTATGACATTAATAAGAAGGATGGTTCCATTATCCTTTTGTATTTATGATTTTATGACACACATAAGAACAATAGTACACTGTGATCCCCTTTCCCACTTTAGAAAAATTGGGCTTTATTTTTCATCTAGTCCACACACAAAAAAAGATAAATCTTATCAGGATAAACAAAGTTGAAAATGGGTGATAGTAGTCCACTAATGCTAGACTGAACAAACTATCCTAGGGAGATGAAATGACAAGGATAGAAGAGGAATAATAATAAAGAAAATCCTTATTCCAAATCAGGAAGGATCATATTGTGGGCTAGGATAGTTCTCATATGCATTAGCATGGGTGAAGAACATTATTGTTCTAGTCATCAATCCATTCAAGCATAAACAAATATGGGTTGGGACCAGCTGGTCTTCCACCCTATTAAAATCACTTACGAATCTCCACACTAAGCCTCATATATTCCTTCCCTCCAAAAGCATCATCATTCCTTAGTAGTACTATAGAATATATTTGGCCTAATAAAATATGTGTTAGGAAATTAAAAAATGGGTATGGTATCAGGATCAAGATTATTGAGCATACAAACATTTGCAAAAATAATATCATATGTAAAGTAATCATAGATAAAACTATAGAACTAATGCCTTCATTAAATAGATAATAACAAAATAATGAGGCAAACTAAGTGAATTTGAATACCAAACCAGGGTGTTTGTAGATTTTTTGTCACCCTTGTCTCGGCCTAAAGCAAAGAAATAGACCATGGAGAATAATGAACATGTGGCATGGAGAAAATATCTAACTCTACTCGAGGACCCTGAATGAACGATCTTGAATCATTCCACTTAGTAGCCTTGAGAAATAATGATCCAAACCCATACCGAGATGGAGATCCTTCGGATGATGGGCATGGAGCCATGGAGATTATTTGATCAAAGAACTTATGCAATCCAAGGTGTTTTAACAGATTCCAAATTCCTCCCAAGGTTTCAAACACCAAATCTTCAAAATTACCAAGTTAGGCTTATTAGCCCTATCTAATGGATCTCCAGCAAGCCTCAACCAATGATAAATTTTATGTTTCCCAAAATAATAGATAAATAAACCAACTTTTCAGATACCCTTTATTGAATTTGATAATATACCAAAAGAACAGGGTAGGTTGTTTTGGAAAGTATGTGACTGTTTGCACTATCTCAATTTTCCAAGGCCTAAAAACCATGCATTTCCAAAGGAACTCCTGACTAGTCAAACTCCCATGCTTCAATATTTTTCACAGTGTCATGAATAGGTTCAAATCAAAGGAATATGGAACCAATTTGATTCCAAGAGACATCTAGATGAAAAAACCCCAAGTTGTACTCTCTAAACCCTTAAAACTAGGGCTTCCTCAATGTCTCGCTTCCAAGGTTTCCTCCAAAAAATGATGGTTGGGTCACCTTGTCCTCAAAATGTCTACACACAATCAATCATCCAAAAACCCCCTCCCTAAGGTATATTTTCTACTGTTGTAGCATTTCAAGCAAATTCATTAAAATTCCTTACAAAATATGGTGGCCATCCAAATATTTCTTCTTAACTACACATTAATGGATTAGTATACTATAATACATGTCAAGATTGAGTCATTCCATGTGTTACAGTGGTTAGAAATCATGGAATGACCATATTCAAGTAAAATCTATCAAAACTGTTAACCAAAATGTTGAAATAATTATGTCAGTCAGAATTCAGTGAATGTAAATGCCAGTACAGACTTTACAAAAGCATAGATGTGGTCTAAGATCAATATATAATTACTCCAAATGCATTGAAATGTAGGATAAAGATAAATGAATCCAAAATCACTCTAAGAACTCAAGGAAATTGCATTTGAAAGAAGTTTATTCATCAAAATTTCAGTACACTCCGTACACCAAGCCTCCTATGTTGTACAATGGAACTTTGGCATATTTGAGGGACTCCTAGAAACTACCCCAACCAATCCCAATTGGTTGGATGGATTATTTTGCACTAAAACATAACAAAATCTAATTCCCTCCATTTTCTAATAACTGATGCATTTCAAATTTTTGAATTTGCAACATTACAAATTTGGAGTTTTGAAACTTTTAAAGACAATGAAGCCTTAAGACTTTGAAATGTGACCTAAATGAACTTATTAAGCATTATTAAAATCAAATCTAAACTATTATAAACTTGTAACACAAAATTCCATCCTAGGCTCTTATTTTGGTGCTAAGGCCTATTAGGCCTTTTTGGACTTATTACATATTTGTCATTTTCATTGCATGGAATGACCTTATAGGCCATTATAGGTGCCAATACATTCCAATTGATGTCTTTAGATGTCTTTACATTCATGGTTGTCATTATGGACTCCTGGTAGTCTTTGGATGTTCTAGGTGCCCCTGCACCATGTTCACCACCTTTGAAAGGATTTTTGTCCCAAGAATCAATCCTTGCATTGGATGTCTGAGTTTGAACCTGTACTTTACCCAAGTGGCACTATAAGGGTTAGGATGTTCTACTAATGCCAATCCCAAATTAGACACCATATCAACTAAAACCAAATTTCTATGTTCCCCTGAATCAATAATCAGAGTACATACCTTGCCTTGGACCAAACATCTTGATTTAAATATACCTTCTTGTGCTGATGTTGGTAATGGTCCTCCTTTCCTCATGAGAAGAAATTATCCTACCTCAGGGTTTTCTATTTTACTAATAGATTAAGCATATTATTACTATCTTAATGTTCTATTTAAATGCATTTAACACAAAAAACAAATTTATAAAACTGAATCAATGACCTGTTTACAACAAAGGTCTAATAGAACTCCCAACAATTCTTAAACATACGTTATCTGATATGACGAATTCTTAAACAATTAAGGTTGGAGTAGACATAGTTATTTGCAATTGTTTGTGTGGTACAAGGAAGATTTGGCTAGGTCAAATCTTCCTTCATGCTAGCAGTTATAAAAATTGACTAAACCTTTATTAAGAATTCATCATATCAGATAAAGTATGTTTAAGAATTGTTGGGACTGGTCCTTTGGCGTGTATTAAACAGAATAAAATTTTCAGCATATTATTATCATTCTATTTCTTTGTTGTAAACATGCCATTGGTTCAGTTTTGTTAATTTTTTTTGTGAATTAACATGCCATTGGTATAGTTTTGTAATTTTTTTTTTGTTGTACATATGCCATTGGTTCAGTTTTGTAATTTTTTTCAAGAACAATCTAGCCAATCACTGTCTACACAATACCGGTTACTCATTTGGTATCATAAACAACAAAAACAACAAAGTTCTTGCATAAACAAGTAAAACTAATGCCTAGAAATGTTCCTACGTTACCACCAAGAAAAGATCACATTCTAAACTTTCAAATCAATACACTAGTGTTTCAACTGTGCCTACGGGACAATGTACTCCAAAATTATAGAGAAATTAAGTGTACTCCCAATAGACTGCCCTCTACAAAGAACCGACTAGAATCTATTAACCAACCTTCTAACTGTCAAATCATTATGCTTTCAAATCAATTACCTATCGGCGTATCCCTTGCAAGGGAGAGAAGACAAACACATAAAGAACCTGCACATAAACATGAAAACTGAAAAACTTAAATGGAATACACCAAGAAGTACCAAATGATGAATGCTCAATTATTGTAATGGAAAAGCAATATCAGAACTGTTCATTTCTAGAACTTGATTTTTCTATAGTCCTAATGATTTTTCTTATTTCTTGAACATTGTTGACATACTTAAATGGAATACACAACACCAAATGATGAATTCTCAATTGTTGTAATGACAAAGCATCAAAACCATCCATTTCTAAAATTTGATTTTATATAGTCTTAATTATTTTTCTATAGTCCTAATGATTTTGAAGATTTTTGACAAAGAGTGTTTCTTTTTTTTATTATAGTATAAATGATTTTTCTATAGTCGTAATGATTTTTCTTATTTCTTGTCTTTTGTCCCTTTTTTATTTCCTATGTCTGTGCTTCATGACAAGATTTTGTCACCTTCTTTTGATGGTATATTTCATTCACTATATGTGGAATACTATTTTGTTCACTATTTTATTTCAGCTTGATATTTCTTTCATTTTTCATATACACAGAGACTACACATGATAATAAAAAAATGAGCTATTTGATTTAGGTTTACTTTTCATCATTGTAAATGGTTAATATTTCTGATGGTAGTCCTTGGTGTATTCCATATAAAAATAATTATATAAAAATAATAAATGTAGTAATGATGGTGTGGTGCATTATTGATATAGGCTCGATGACTCTCCTCAATGTGCCAAAATGTCAATGTGGTGGTGGGAAGTGTGTGTTGAAGACTTCACAAACACAGAACAACCCTAGATGACAATTTTGGTGCTGCCCAAATAGAAAAAGATTGCTAATGTGTATATATTTAATGTTTCTAATGTAAATACTATTCATTATATTATATGACTAATGTAGACTGGGCATCACAGGGAAATAATGGCTATGGATACTTTAGTTGGGTTGATGACAAATCATCTGCATCTATCTACCCATCTCCACTTATCCACGATGAAGGATTTGAGTGCAAAACATGTCAAGCTAGGGAAAATGCCGAAATTATATTTTTACAATGCCTTATCTGTATTGTAATCGCATATCTTTGTTATGACCATATGCGGAGATGAGCTCAGGAATTAGTCAATTTAGTATTTTCATATTGTAACTAATATTTTAATATGGATATGGCATAACTTCTCTTTGCCTCAAGTGTGTATATATATGGTTTACATCTTTTTTTACAATAATTCTTCATTTTTATGGCTCGGGTGAGCCCCAATTTGCTATCAATCACATGATTTAACATATAGTGTTTTCTTGGTTATTCTAGTTGTTCCTTTATACATCAATTCGACCACACCCACTCCACTTCATGTGGATGTCTTTGAAATAAACTCCTAACTATAATAAATTGACTATAACTACTAACTAACCTTACAAAACAATTGCCAACATCTATTGAATACAAGGTCCTTGAGAGATCAATCAATTGGGATGAGTGGACGAGGATGATGAGATGGGGGAAGTGGAGTTGAATCCTGATGAAAAGGAAGCTCTGGCTACAATTAGGAAGAAGAAGAAGATGCTTATCATCAAACACAGATTGAAGAAGAGTACAGCAGAGAGCAAGCCTACCATACCAAGGAAGTTTGACAAGAACAAGGAATATGGCTTAAATAGAATGGGAAGACACCTTTCTAGCCTGGGCTTGGATCCTTCAACAATTAGCTTGATAATAAATGAAGTAGATGAGAGCTGAGCAATTAGCTTCCCAAGAAAAATCTTGTAAATGAACTATGTGTACCCCAATTCTTGTGCCTTTTGCACGTACCTAAATGATATATTTGAAACAACAAGGGTAAATTTAGTCTTACCCTTGTTGTTTCAAATATATCATTTAGGTACGCACAAAGGGCACATGAATTGGGGGTACATAGTTCATTTATGGGATTTTTCTTGGGAAGCTAATTGCTCATCTGTCATCTACATTATTATGAAGCTAATTGCTGAAGGATCCAGGCCCAAGCTAGAAAGATATCTTCCCAAAAACATAATAAACATGCACATAAACATGATAGCTAAGAAACATAAATGTAGATTTCACAATAGCTGAGAAACATAATTGTAGGCATCATGGTCACAATTCTTTGGAGACAACCTAATTAAATTGTATACCCAAGTGACGAAGAGAAACTTTTGCACCTACGAATCCAAGTTGACACTATGAGATCCAAAGACCATAGACAAGGAATAAATTTAGAGAGCGGAGGAGGGTCATAATGACCAAAATAATACAGGATGAACCTCAAGTTAAATGAGGCAACTGCAAACATTTTAATATATTTTTATTATTAAATAATGAAATTTGCATATACTAGTGTTCTAAGCCCCCTCATTACATGGTTTATTATTGTAAGCCCCCTCTAACTTACACATCTAGAAAATGAAACTAAAATCTATTGGGATTGAGATGAACCTTCTAAAACAACATCTATTAAGAAGGATTGCTTGCCAACATCTATTGAATACATATGTAGCTCATGAATACAAGGTCCTCCAACAGATGTATTCAATAAATGTTGGCAAGCGATCCTTCTTAGCTGTTGTTGTTTTATAAGGTTTGTCTCAATCCCAATAGGTTGTAGTTTCATTTTCTAGATGCATAAGTTAGAGGGGGCTTACAATAATAAATCATGTAATGAGGGTTCTTAGAACACTAGTATATGCAAATTTCATTATTTAATAATAAAAATCTATTAAAATGTTTGCATTTGCCAACTCATTTAACTTGAGGTTTGTCTTGTATTATTTTTGTCATTATGACCCTCCTCTGCTCTCTAAATTTATTCCTTATCTATGGTCTTTGGATCCCATAGTTTCAACTTGGAATCGAAGGTGCAAAAGTTGCTCTTTGTTGCTTGGGTATACAACTCAATTACATTGTCTCCAAAAATTGTGACCATGATGTCTACAATTATGTTTCTCAGCTGTTGTGTCCCAAGACCCCTTATGACCCTTTAAAACCATTTACGATCCCTAAGAATACATCTTAGAGGTCTTAAAATGTCATAAAGGGTCATAAGAGGCTCCTAGCAGGGGCCAGATGAGCTTCCACCTTCATGTGGTTGGCCCTGTTAAGTAGAGAATGTTATACTCTTCTTGAAAAAAAGAGAAGCTCAATAATTTAAGGTCTCAATCCACAAACAAATTAAATTAGACTTACTATCCAAATTGGTACATTGATGAGAATCAATGATGGGCTAGAGTTTCTAGATTCTAAGAAGACGTATATGCAGTGGAGGCCAGAAGGGATTTTTGTGGAGATTTTCTAGAGTGGTTATATACATATGAGGGTTTCTAGATTGAGTACCAATGCAAAGATGATGATTTAGTAACCTACATCTATAAAACCTTCACAAATATGTCCTCTTAACAATTCTGTTCATATTGACTGGGTATACAACTCAATTATTGGTTATTGAAAGGACATTTTGCACTCAAGTAGTTTAAACTAATCCATTATGGATTTTTTGCACATGGTATCAAGGGTGAGAATTTTTTTTTCTTTAGACTCAATATTGTTGTGACTTAATTTCTCAGTCTAGTTCAAATCATATCATATCAAACTATGCTATTAAGCCTTTGGTGTCATTGTGATCTTTGGATATATGAAAAGTCCTATGTCAAGAAAGTGATTTATCTTTATCTTAGTTTCTGTAGTATTGAAAAAAATAAGTGGGTTGGACATTAGTGGTGGATCTATTCTCTCTTATCATTCTTCATAGTCCCTTTGGTAGTTATTCTTTCTTGTAACTTGCCTTAATTGGTGTGTATATATTTGAGAGCAATCTTTTCCATGGTTTTTCCCTTTACAAGTTGTTCCACATAAATCTAGTATTTCTTGTGTTTATGTTTGCTATTATTTTTGTGTTCCTATCCTTAAAAGGTTATAATTTCAAAGTAAGTTTGGTGGAACTAAATATGTATTGCATGTAGGATTGAAGAAAGAAGATGTACAATTGGAAATGGACAAGGAGCTATACCTTGTCATACGAGGTGAGAAGTATCCCCAAGAAATGGGAATGCTAAGGTGGAAATGGCGGGTGGTGGAGAGTGGCAGCCCAAGAAATCCTTTCACAAACTCTCCCACAACCCATTCAATCCTCAAAGAATCCCCCTCTTTCTCATCGTCTGACAAATCAACCCCACAAACAAGAAGAAGGCAAATAGCCAAATGGCTAATAAATTGGGAGATTGGTTTTAGATATAATCTTTAAGTATTATTTTTTGCATAGTTGTAGACTGCTTAGTCATCTCCTATGAATGTCATTGAAATATTGTGAGGCTTATTCTTTCTGCCTTTAGAAGTGGAAAGTTTTATTGAAAGGTTAATGACCTCAAGAAAGAACATGTTTGTGTGAAATAAGACAGAAAATGTGTGACTGTTTGTAAATAGAAAACAACGACGACATAATATTGTTGTGCTTAATTTGAGAATATATTTTATTCTATAAAAAATTTAAATTTTCTATCACTTTTTTGACAAACAAAGAATAGACATATCGACGAGAGTGCTATATATTCAACATTTATTTTGATGATTTTGAGTCACAATTCTGGCCAACATTGGTTGCAGAGATAAACCTTATAGATGGCAATTCTTCCAAGTTGAATCAATTATTTTGATGCCATTGCCGTCGATAATTCAACCATTGTTGACATCACAATTTTGACATAGGTTTGATGTGTCATATTATCGACCAAAAAACTTTGATGACCATTATGGTCAATTGGCGGACCAATTGGCATCTAATAATCAACTAAACCTTGTCAAAAAACAAGCTAAAATTTACTAGTGGTGGCTTTCTACTGTGGGATGAGAGGATTGGTTTGTGGCACTGGGAAGTACTATTGTTGTGGGGGGAGTTGGTAGAGCAGTTGTTGTTGGGACTGGTGATGGACTTGGCTGACATAAGAGGGGTGCATACCCACATTGTTGAGAGGGGGGACGGTAGCTTGGGTGTGCACTATGGGCAGTTGTATGAGGGAGCTAGTGGGATGGGTAGAGCCAAGTTGTTGTGATTTTGGAGGAGCATTTTGATGAGCGACTGGTGGCATAGATAGGTAGTTGGTGAATGTGGGAAAAGATGCAACAAAAGGAGGTGAAGGTGGTTTTTGCATTGCTTGGGGGAAGGTTTGCTGCTAAGGGGTTGTTTAGTAAAGTTGTCCATGCTTAGGTATGCTCAAAGAATTCATTTGTGCTTGGTTGAGGCTCCAAGTGGAATCCCTATTGGGGGCTGTGATGTGCAAGTTGCTACAAATGTGGGCAGGAAAGTGGGATTTTGTGATGCAAGTGGAGGATTGTGGGACGTCATGGGTGGCATTACTATTGTGAAGGTGACTTGTTGGGCCTATGTGCCAGCAAAAAATGTAGGAGGGAGAACTTGTGTGGATTAATATTGTGTAATAGACTAGGTAGATACAAGTGGGGTGGCTTGTGTTGCTCCTTGCGAGAGGGGCATTGATGCGAGGGTTTCAATTGCAGCAGGTGTGGGTATCATTTATGTGGCAGCTTGTGCAAGAGATGGTGGTGCTTAGGTGGATGCTTTTGATTGAGTGGCTACCTATGAGGAAGTAGGTGGGGGAGGTGCACCCATAATGGAAAGAGGGGTACTTGCGGGGATTGTTGTACCAGGTTGTAGGAGATGTCGGATGGGTGACGCTATATGGGATACTTGCATGGTTGGATCATGGATTTTTTGGATAATATAGGGATGGATGTTGGTGGAGACATGGATGGGTTTTGTGGGATTAAAGGGGCATAACTATGGTGGAATGGGAGTACCCTCCTGTACATAGTTTGCCAAGATGGCAAGACAGTTTTGTACAATGATCATGCTTACCATTTGCACACTTCCTAGAAGACATATGAAAGATTCCATGGAGTTGGTGGTAGGTGTCTCATTGGGATCTTCCCACACATTCTGAACCATTAGTGGTTGGGTATCATACATAACCATCCTGCTAGTGGGATCATTTGGGTCCGCTGAACTAGTGGCTTGGTTGGGATCCATTCCTTTCTGCTTCTTTGACTGTGTCTCAACAAGCATGAAAATGCAAAGTCCTAAGATGAGAGAGAATGAACATGTATCAAAATGATGCTAGGGATGAGGATTTTAGATCTAGATGAGTTTGATGATAGCCTAGATGTAGGATTGTGGGTGATGGTGGATTTTGATGGTGTGCCTTTTGGAAGATGGGTGAGATGAGATAACTTTCCTAATGTGGGATCAAAATATGTGGGATTGTCACCCTTAGATAGACTTGTGATCTTTGGATGAAGGGATCCTTACTAATGTGAACCAATCTCTAGATCGAGATGATGAGGTCTACAAGAGAAATTACTAGCTAACCTAGACAATGCTTAGTCGAATAGGTGTGGCTTGAGATTTTGATTCGTAGGATAAGGTTTAAGCAACTCAAGGCAAGCCCTTGGATGCGATGTGGATCTAGGATACTGATTCTAGGATTTGGATAGGAGATGATGCTACCTAAAAGGATGATGTAAATGTGCCTATGGGATTACCTAAGATAGAGAGATGTTGAGACAACTTCATAGATTTTGAGAAGGAAGGAGATTACACCTGCTAGTCTTCACTTTTAAGCCTGACAAATTGTCAGTCAACTCAGATTTGAAAGGAAAACTATTTGATATGTGCATTGTATTCTATGTTATCCAATCTGGTTTGGTATTTTTCTTCTTCTTGGGCTGCAATGATAATGGGTTGGTGATCTTTGAGCTTTCTTTCAGCAACCTTCTTTTCTCGATACACATGGGGTGTTGGTAACTTAGCTTCCTTGTGCTTCATAGGCTCGGTCATAGGTCCAAAAATACATCTTCTTTCTGGATACTAGAATAGATCAAGCTAGGAAGTGACTATGGTAAGTATACCTTGGCTTGGTTTTGAAAAAACTTGGTTTTTTCTTTCAGGATAGTTGACAAACAATCCCACAAGAGACAAAGAAATCTTGTGGGAGAACAAGTAGATGATCTCTTCGAAAAATAACTTTGTAACCTTGATTTGTGTATGTTTGAACAAATGTTTTTATGGGGTCTGATAACTTTGAAAACACGCACAAGAAATTTCTACCTACAAGACAGGCTAGTATCACAACCTTTTCCCACAAATTGGTATCCCAAAAGAGAAATACATATGGTGAGTAATCTTTAGGCGACTCGGGAAACCACTTGGGTCGGTCCTTGCACAAAGATTATGATACTTTTAGGAGTAGATCAGGTGGGCTTCTGATTAATGTATTATAGTAAGATCTGTGGCATCCCCCCAATCAGTTTGTATGCACATGACTCACTTAAGAGCCTAGTTGACCATGCTAAAATCATAGGGATATTCACCTACCTGAGGCTACCATCAACATGCCTTGCCTGAGCTTAAGGGGATAAGGTGAGAGTTTTCTCAGTGCCTTATTTATATGTTGATCAGGGAATTACCAGTTTGAGGTCATTATCTAAAGAGGAAGCACTTCTCTCTAGACAGACCTTGCTAGAAGTGTTGTCAATCAGACTTGATCATTCTCTTCACCCAAGATCCGCGAAGGTGAGGGGAGAGGATATAGATACAAGTGGATTGCTTCCACGTCACTTACTTTAACATGGTTTTGTAAGAATAGAAAATCTCTACGGGAGTGTTGAAAAACACTCCTCCAAACATGCCAAGAAGTATTCATTTCCAAATTGAACCTAGTTTAGGCTAATTATTTTCTATCCTAGAACATCAAACACTCATTTTTAACATGCAAGGTTCTTTGAAAAGTAAATGACAATGCTTGAAAATGGAAATTTGTTTTGCTAAAATGAGAAAAATTTTACTCCCTTTAGAATTCAGGACTTTGTTTCATTCTTTTTAAGCACCAATTCGAAGTGTTTCAATTGCAATTTTATTTCCCCTTAGGCATTCGAGAGTGGGTTTTGATCAATTTTAAGCACCAAAAGAAACGTGTGATGTTTGCCTTGTTTAATTTTAACCTTTGTTTATCTTATGCCCAAATCAAAATGATGAAGTGTTGTGTAGGCATACAATGTTATTTTTAATGCACCAAAGGAAAGTGAGTTAATTGTGTTTTAAAAGAAATTAACTCACATTCTCGCAAAAACCCGCAATCCCTTCAATAGAAAATCGCATTCCTGCATACCGTACCAGCAATCCCATGGGACTGTCAAAAATTAGCAAAATAGACAAAAAGAAATAAATGCCAAAAATAAAGTGATACCTATGGACATGTTCTCACCTAGTCAAAAAGCATTCCCACAAAGTCAATAGGCAATCCCGTGTTGCGAGAATGACAACACAAATTTTGAATTTTTTATCTATTGCCTTACAGCTTACAAAAGTCAATAGACATTCCCGCTTGGTTAAGCAGTGTTCCTGCGTTGAGGGAATGTCATCTTGCAAAATGGGTACAGAGAACTAACTAGTAAACCAAAACATAGAGCAAGAAAAAGATAGGATATCAGAAGTTTCTTCACGGGAATGCATTATCGTAGACCATACAGGCATTCCCACGACCAGACTAGCATTCCTGCAACCATAACCATGTTCCCGCAAAATTTTGCATTTTTAAATTTCATCGCTGTGTTATTTTGAAAGTGAGAATGATGACGCAAATGTGTCTTCTTCAGCCTCCAACCTACAAAATACCCAAAAAAACCCTTGCAAAGCACTCAAACAACAAAAAATTTTAGTATTTGGGTTAGTTTTGTAAATAAAAATGGATGAGAAAGATGAAGAAAATGACCCTAGAAGTGGGTCCCACTAGGTGTGCCAAAATGTAAGTACCTAAAATGTAGTGTTAAGGAATACCAAGCAAGATAAATATTTAACAAAACAAACTAGATAAACACTTATGCTAAGACCTACAAAATGAAGACAAAACCAACAAGAGAATGCAAACCTCAAACCCAAAAGTCTACAAAGTGTAGAAGATTTGTCCAAGGATGGAATGTGTGCTCAAATGCTAATGCTCAAGCTTCAATGGATGAGTGGAAAAATTGGGCATCATAAGGCTATGGATGTGATTCTTTGCTCTTCAAAATGGCATGATAACTTTTCTCAAATGGTGGATGAAAAGAAGGAGAAGGAGGCTCAATTTATAGGCAAATGGAGGGGTGAATGGACAGTCAAGATGCAAACTTGAGGAAGGGTTGATATGCATCCAAGAGAGAGCACGTGGATTGTGCTTTCTCAAATGCATAGCATTGTGACAAGTGTCACAATGAGTGAGGTTGAGAGGAGATGCCAAATCCTTGAGGAATGTGACCATTTTGGGAGATGTGAGAGGGGACAAATGCGTAAGAGTGTGTAAGAGATACTTTAGAAATGTGTAAGAGCTTTTAAGGTTGACATTGGGGGATGTGGTGATGTGACATGAGAGTTGACTTGAGTTGGCTTAGGATTTCTTAATCCTTGGATTCTGATTGTACAAATGTTTAAGGGGTGATTAGGTTTGGATTAGAGGGTAAGTGGGGGTTTAAGAGGATGTGATGGGAGGAGAGAGAATGAGTGGAGGGTTAGATTAGCTAATCATAGGTCATTAGCTAATTAAGGAGGATTAGTATGGGTGAATGGGTTGGGTTGATAATTAAATATTTATTTAATTTCAAGTGAGCAAAAAAAGGGGGTTTTATGAATTAATTTAATTAGATATGTCCATCTATTTAAATTAATAGAAGAATAGGGATTAATTAATTTTCAAACTATAGGTTTGTCATTTAGATAATTAATTGGACTATAGTTAATTAATTAAATTAATTAACTAGGGGATGACATAAATTAATCAAATTATAATATTTAATTAATAAGATGTCCTAGGAGAAAACTAAATAAGATTACTAGATAATTGAATAGTGTTAAAATGGAACCTTAGTAATGTACCTATCATTCACCACTATTCATTTGTATGTGTTTTGAATTGAAATAGCATAAGTAAAGTAAATTTGGAAATTCTTGAAAATCAATTAAGATAAGATACATACCTCATTATGGAATAGATTTAGAAATACCTATTTTATGAAGCTTGTGCGGGGTTTTGAAAGATTCTACAACTAGATCCAAGACCAAAAACTGTAACAGAGAAAACCCAAAAAACTTTCATCTTTCTAGAAGTAGTTAGTATTTGACCCCAATAAAATGTCAAAGGCTACATTAATATTTTGAAGGTCGACTTTAACTTTGTTCATAGATCTCAAAAGTTCACCGAAAAGGGTACTCAGATCCGTCCTCCAATTCTTGAAACAAGGACTATAGATATCTAAAAAAGGGTATTTTAGGGTGGCTATATAGGGTTTTTCCTTAGTCAAATCCCTATTTTGGTGATCTCCACCTCCATGAATAGCCGATTGAAATAGAATGTGTGTATTGAAAGTGTAATGTCAAGATCTAATCCTCTAGATTAAAACCCTAGCATGAATATGTATGAGAAAACAATGCATAGGTTTGAATGAGATAGGAAAGCATACCAAGCCCCCAAGGCTAAAGTATTCCTACCAAACTCCTAATCCATAATTTCTACCCCGTGATTATATCTTTGAATGCTTGAATGTTGGCAATGGTGGATCAAGGAAGAAAGGATCTCTCTCTTGCTCCAAATAGGTGTTCACAATGGTGTGCTCACAAAGTTGCTTGATATCAACAATGGCTTGGTCTTCTATAGCATCCTCTTGCAATCTTGCATCTTCGCTTCACCATTCCTTGCTTGCTTGAATCAATTATGTCTCCACTTGATGGATACTTGATCATGAAATTGCTTGGTGAAAATGAATGCAAATGAGAGTCTTAATATAGATGTTTCAAGGTGAGGCTCCTAGAGCAATGTAAGGATCCATAATTCAAATTTCACCTCAAATTATGGTCCAATCACAATAACCCACTAATGAGGGAAAATAATTAAATGAATTTTGAATTAAAACCTTTCTGCACTCGGATCTGAGGGCCCGACATTGATTTCAAGGCCCACCGAGACCAAATTTGAAAAAGGGGAACAAATTTTAGAGGAGGTCAAAGAAGAGCTCATCTCGGACCTAGGTCATGGATGACCTCAACCCTAACCTAGGTTAGGGATGACCTCATCCTTGACCCAATGGGCCCAGATCCTACCAGAATTAGGACAAGAGGTCCCGAGGATGCCTGGAGACCTAGAAATGATGTCAGAATGGGATATAATACTAGGGAGAGGCACAAAATCCTATTATGATTGTGATGAAAGCTAGGAGGACCTATTTCTAAAATCTACCTAGAAAATAAAGCCATGGAAGAGGGAAATTAAGGAGAACCCTCAAGATCCTAACCCTAATCTCACCTAGAATGAAGGAAAACAAGTGCAGAATGTACCCTAAATGCAAGTTTATCATGATAAATTTACTAAAAGAGGGTGCTAAACCTATCAATATGTAAGTGCTTCCATCTTAAGATGATACATTTAGCCCCCAATTTATCTTAGATATGACACTACGTGAATATGCAAGCTAAAGTAAGAAGACATCATAGTAAATAAAAAGGATATAGCCAAGTCCTCGATGTTAATGAAAATCTATAAATCACCTAGGGCTTACTATATGACTATTTGAGAAGTGCATAAAGCCCCTTTATGCCCCCCTATTTTGGCTTTCTAATTTGGAAGGGTAAAACAGGGTGATAAGAAAAACTCTATACACTAGATATGTAGTTTGTTTAAAAGCTCATTCCTAAACCTATTAGGAGGATCCATAACCTTCCTAAATTAGTTTAGGAAGTTAGGTATCTAAATCATGATTCCAACACCACTGACGGCACTGAAAATGGAGTTACCAAACTCAAGTTATGATGAAAAGAGTGGATGTCTATCTAAATGCATAAGAAGGGAAATTTGAGTTTACCTTGAGGAAACCCTAAAAGAAGCCCTAATAAAACCCTAATTTAAACTTATAATTAAGGAAAAGAGAAAAATACTTTACCATTTGCAGATTCAAAACAAGGAAGCAAGATGCCAAAGAGAGAGGAACTTCAAGCAACGCGCCTGGAGCTTTTGAGACATAGCCTGGCTATCGGACTGTCACTACCTGAGGTGAGTTTTTTGTTGTATGCTTCTGTACTTTCCAAATGCCTAGCTATAGAGAGTAGAGGAGAGAACTAAGGAAATGCCCCCATCTGGTGATACTAGTGCAGATATACCCATTACTCACGCATCACCATTGAGATCATGATAGCCCCCATGGCCCCACACAAAGACACCACCCTTCAGACCTAGATATAGCAAGCATGGAGAGAGTAGTCACTCCATGCCCCCACCATCTAGACACTTTAGTGACATACAGGAGGGAGACCCAGGTATGAAATATGAAATTTGATTGAATATGTGATTTGATTTGAGAAAGACACTAGACTGATAAATGCTTTCATTCTACAGCTAGCATAGCGGAGTGGAGGAGATTTGTATTCAAGATTCTCAAGGATATAATTATATCCTACCAACTACTAGCTGATGAGTGAGATTCTTCCATTGGTTGAAGAGATCCCAACAGGCATGCTGATATCTTTGCATGCATCCAGCGAGAGCTGAGATTGTGCAGAGAAAGGGAGGAGAAGCTGATAGCTGAGCAACAGAGTGCCCGAGAGTGTCCACAAGGTATTAGCATATTGAGGAGCCACACATGGACACACAAATCTTCATCTTCCTATCATAGGGCAGAGAGATCTAGAAGCCATTAGCCATCAGAGCATAGTGATAGACACAGTGATAGATAGGGCCATTAGCCACATATGTATCAAAACTTGAAAAAAAAAAATTGATAAATGAAAAACTTTCTCTACTGATTAGTTCTATGTTTGATTACTATGTTTTAATCAATATAAAACTTAATACAAAGAAAGAAAGTGCATAAATATATTCAATATGTAATTTTTCTAGAACTACATAACCTATAAAACAAACTTTATAAGGAATACATAAATGCACAAGGAAAAGAAATGAATGAAATTAAGGATAATAACATTTGAGATGCATGATATTAATGGGTTCCTTAAAAGAAACACCATCCATATCAGCAAGTTTATAAGCACCTAAACCAAAGTTTTCAATAACAACAAAAGGTCCAAGCCAATCAGGGCTAAATTTTCCTTTTTCGCCTGGTAAATCATTCACATTTCATTGGTTCTCATAAAGGACTAAATCACCAACTGCAAATGTTTGTTCAATTACCTTTTATGATTGTATTGTTTCTGAAGAGATTTATGATAAGCTTTTATATGTTCTAATGCATGTATTCGTTGTTCATCCAACATTTCTAGCTCTTGTAAGTGTTGTTCATGAAAAGTATCCTTATCAATTATCCCATGAAATGAAACACGTAGAGAAGGTATTTCTAATTCCAAAGGCATAATAGCATTAGTACCATAGACAAGGTTGTAAGGAGAAGTACCTATGGCAGTATGAACACTAGTCCTATAAGCCCATAAAGCATAGGTCAGTTGAGTATGTCAATCTTTCACATGCTTACTAACTATTTTTCTCAAAATTTGTTCAATAATTTTATTTGATGCTTTAGCTTGTCCATTAGATTGAGGATAATAAGGAGTTGAAAATTTATGTTGAACTCTATATTTCTTCATGAATTTCGTGTCTTCTTTGTTTTTAAAAGAGGTTCCATTATCCAAAATTATTGTCAAAGGAATACCAAATCCTGTTATGATATTATTAAGGATGAAATCACAAATAACATTCATCATTGTTGAATGAAGAGGGACAACTTTAACCCACTTTGTGAAGTAATCCATAGCAATGAGAATATAAGTATGTCCTTGAGAAGAAGCTGGTGAGATTTTTCCAATAAGGTCAAAACCCCAAATACTAAAAGGCCATGGAGAAACCTAATTACGAAGCTCACGAGCAGAAGCATGAATCAAGTTACTATGTTGTTGACATTGAGGACATTTCTTAACAAACATGAAAGAATCTTGTTCCATTGTTTGCCAATAATATCCCATTCGAAGTAATTTATTAACCAAGGATTTTCCACCAAAATGTCCCCCACAAGAACCAGAATGAGCTTCTACCAAAGCTATAGGGATTTTAGTTCTATTGAGGCACCTTAATAATAATCCTTCATAAGAGCATTTGTAAAGTGTATCTCCTAAAATGATGTAATATTCTACAAGCTTCCTTATACAATTACGCGTGTTCCTTGTTGCCGATTTAGGAAAAGTACCATCCTTCAAAAAATGAAAAATATGTGAATACCATTCATCCAAATGAAAATTGAAACAATCATAGGTAATCTTGTTAGAAATTGCAAGGCTTTTAAGAGTTTGTATAGTAAATTGAACATTTTTAGCATTATTCTCAAGACAAACCAAAGAAGTTGTGCTTGCCATGGTGTCTGCATGTCGATTATCCTTCATAGGTAACGTCTGAATCATATAAGAGGAGAATTGTGAAAGCACATCAAGAGCTAAATCTTTGTATTGTGTCATTTTAGCATTCTTAGTCTAATATCCTCTTTTAATCTATTCAACAATTAATTGTGAATCTCCATATATTTGTAAATGTTTGATATTAAGGGATGAAGTTTCTCATAGTCTAGCTATAAGAGCTTCATACTCCACAATGTTATTAGTACAAGGAAAGGCTAATTTATATGATAAAGGGATGGGTTTTTTTGTAGGAGATGATACCCACACCAGAACCTATCTTACACTTAGACCCATCAAAATACAATTCCCAAATATCATCCTGTTGAATAGCTAGAATATTATCATCAGGAAATTCTATTGAAGTAGAACATGTATCTAAGAGAGGACAAGGAGCTTCAGCTAAATAATCTATTAACACTTGTCCCTTAATAGAATTCTGAGAAATAAAATTAAAATCAAACTCTGTAAGCAACATCACCCACTTTGCCAACCGGCCAAAGAGATCAGTCTGTGAGAAAAGATGTTTCAAAGGATAAAATTTGACAATCACATTAACTTCAACATTTATAAGATAATGCCTAAGTTTCTGACATGCATAAACTACAGCTAAAAATTGTCTTTCTAAATCTGTGTATCTTATTTCATAATCAAGTAAAGTCCAACTAATGTAATACACAGATCTTTCCTTACCATCATCATCAATTTGAGCTAACAATGCACTCACGACCCACGGAGTCACTGAAGTGTATAAATGGAATGGTTTATCAAAATTAGCAGGCTACAAAATAGGAGGATTTTCAAGATACACCTTAAATTGCTCAAAATTTTGTTTACACTCATCATTCCAAGAGAAAGTGGTATCCTTTCTAAGCAATGAAGTAAAAGGGATAGTTCGGTCTGCTAAATTAGAAATAAAGTGACGAATAGCCTATATTTTTCCTTGTAAACTCCGTAACTAAAAAATATTCTTAGAAGGAGACATATTAACAATAGCTTCAATCTTTTCAGTATCTACTTCTATGCCTCTCTTAGAGATTATAAATCCTAATAATTTACCGGAGTCAACTCCAAAGACACATTTCTTAGGATTCAATCTCATGTTGTAACTTCTAATCCTTTCAAATATCCATCATAAAATAGTAATATGATCTTCTCTTTGTATGGATTTTGCTAAGATATATGTGTGTGTGAATTTTGTACCTAGCTATAGACACAACACTTTAGTAAAACATTAGAGGTTAGCAAAAACTAAAATCTGACAAATAATTGAAACTAAACCAGGTGATTTACTGCCTTCTAGTAGGTTTGAGTATGATGTTCTCAAATTGGAATCAAGATCAGTGACAATGCAACACCTAAATGAAGGATTTGAATGCCAAATATGAAAGACTATATGAATGCAGATTATCCTATATTTTTGTATTTTCTATGCAATAATATGAAAAATTGTATGAAATTGAGATTGAGTGCAGATTTAATCTAAGAATGCTATGAATGAATATGAAAACTATGGTATGGAACTATGCAAAAACTAAATGATCAACTATGAAAGATCTCACAAAATCGCCTATCGCAAGTGCTCAATCCTTCAATCGCCAATTCACCAAAGTAATTGTGCAAATTTGAGTGTTGATAATTATGAAGAGCTGAGCCTTAGTTTTATAGAAATCCAGGTCTTTGAGGATGTAGGAGAAAAGCCATAAATCACTCTTGATAAACTCAAGTTGATTTTTGAGTTATCAAGAAATCAAAGATAATTAATTTATAATAGATTTTAGATCAAATTTCAACTCATCATCAGATGTTGAGTTTCAATTTTAAAATTGATTGTTAATTTCTCGTTGGTTGTGCATGATTTAATTATAAATTAATTTAAGAATAAAATGATTTATTCTCAACTTAACTGGTTTTTGGAAATTAAAACAATTGATTTATGGGTTAATCAATTATTAAATCAAACTTTATTCAAAAACTATATTATTAAATATTGACAACTGACTTTAATCAATTAAATAAGAATTTAATCAATTAGTCATAAGATTTTAGATTTATTGACAAAATTAAATAATATAATTAGGAATAAATATAATTAAATAATTAAATGGCAGTATTAAATCTGATTAATTAAATATTTAAAATATTCAATTAATCAAACTTTGGGATAAATAAGATTTAATCGCCAAATAATAATTAAATTAAAGATAATTAGGATAAAGAGGAATATTGTGAGGAATATTCCCTGATGTAGAATTTAGGATAATCAATTAGGATTCGATAATGTGCAGATGTGCCTTAGGTTAGGACTTTTGTATCGATTTCATTCAATTTGAAGATGTAGGAGGTTAATGAACCTATAGCCCATTTTTGGGGTATTACATTTTGCCCCTCTTTGAATCACTGTGCAAAGCGTAGTGGTTCAAAGATTAGTCTGTGCATGATATATCTATGAAACTGATTTGATTTGAAAGATTAACCGATTCTGAGACAGAAACTAATTGAAAGATCTAAAGATGTAAGATTTAGGTCCTGAGTGACTAGAGATAATGTCAACTATAGAAACAATGAACCGATGATTACGAAAGAGTGTCAAAATGCCTAATTCTGAAGCTTATGATTGTGAAGAAGTAAGTGAATGATTCCAGACCTGAATGTCCTTGTATGAATCATATTGGTATCACATCCTGAACCCATCAGTTACGAAGAACCAAGGAAATAACACTAATGAACCAATGGTTACAAAAAGCTGATACAATTTACCAAAATAGATTTAGGATACCAGATTGATATGGATCTCGATGAATCTGATATGCCCCAAGTGATAATAGATTTTCCCCAAGCGACGAGTGTTGGAAACTGTAATTTTTGTATTGTCATTGATGTCAAACCTTAACTGGTAAGACTGTTGCTACTTAGGAAAGTACTATATCTATTTGAGTGTTGCTAAGGGGCTAGGCAAGGTTGGTAACAATAGCACCTAAGGAAAGGTTGAGTTATCTTGATACTAAAAAGTGTACTTGACTATGTTGCACAATAATGAGACAATGTATTGTTTATACTACTAAGACTGAAGACTAAACTAGTAGGCTTGACTGAGCAAAGAATGGAAAAATCATGTTTAAGCCGAGTAATGTTAGTGTCGACTGAGTCAATGTATGCCAAGAAAAATTCTAGTGTCAATCGAACAACAGTTAATTGTCGAGGAAGATAGTGTAAGTTGAGGAAACATTTTTAGTAATGACCAAGCTTTCTACATGAAGACCGAGTAGTTGATCACAGTATTGACCGAGCATCAACAATTTTATATTTGAAGAGAATTTAATTTTGGAGCCGACATTGTTGAATTCTTGGATTATGTAAAACATGTTGACTTTATTTATTGATTGTTTGAAAGCATTAAATGCACTCTAAAATTTTTTATTGTAAATTTTTAAGAGATTTGAGATGATTCTAGAAAAGGAGCTGAAGAACATGAAGCAGGTAGATTCAATGAATCTAACCTAACCCTAAGATCTACGAATGAGATTGAGTGGCATAAGATGATTTAACCTAATTGAAGAAAGTATAAAGGGAACCTGAGCATTTGGATATGAAAGGGGCTGGATATGCAAGTACATGGGTGAACAAAGAATGTTGGAAGAGTAAAGTTTTATTGATTGTTTAGGCAGAAAAGGCTGAAGGAGAATTGCGGTGGTTGCTTGAAGAAAAGTTTTGAGCAGATCAGAGATGGAGATGGAAAAGCTTCAAAGTCAGTAAACTAGCATTAGTGTATGGAATCGGATCTGATATTTGCAAAGTGAGTTGTATATTTTTTAGATAAATATTGCTGCTACTTTCTAACCATTGTAACAATCAAAATCCTTTTAACAGAGGTTGACCTAACAGCCATATGTTAAATCCTTTAAACAAGGTTGCATTCTAATGGAGTGTATGTAAGTCCTATGACTAGGCTCACTTTTAACAGGGTGATTGAAATCCTTTAACCAGGTCACACCTGACAGTGTGTATTGTAACCTTTGACAGGGTTGGCTTTTTACCAAGCTCACTTTAGAAGAGTGAAAATAATAGTAGTATGTTACAAAGTGGTTTTTCCCAAATTGGGTTTCCACTATAAATCCTCATGTTAATACTTGTGTGAATGTTTTGGTTTGAACATTACTATGTTTTACAAGTTAAGTTATAGTTGGGTGGTGGACTGCATTATTGTATGTTTCTATTATTGAATCAGTGATGACCGAGTTTGTTTTGGTTATTGGATCTGATTTAAAAGAAAAATTTTTGAGGTTGTTTTATACATCAGGACCTGAGAACAACTGATTCACCCCCCCCCCCCCGCTCTCTATTGTTCTAAATCATATTAACAATTGGTATCAGAGCTTTGTTGCTTATTATTAGTGTTGACAAAAATCAAGTTTAAAGGGGCTTGAAGAAAATGATCAGTTTGTATAAGGAGGTACGAAAGCTGAACAAGGAAAACTTCCCTGCATGGAAAATCTTGATGAAACTGCATATGGCTGGTATTGGTGACTCTACAAAGTACTACATTGAGAATAGCTATGTCTCACCTGTCGTACCTTTGACTGCCGAAGAAATGAGAGCTAAGCAAGAACATAATCAGGCAATGTTGGAAATTGCATCTACCCTAAGCTAACCATAATTTGAGGACATTAAGGACTGCACAACTACTAAGGATATGTGGGCCACTCTTGCAAGGATCTATGGTGGTGACCTAAATGTGCTGAAAGCAAAGGCCGAGAGTCTTAGAGGTAAGTTTAATGAAATGAGAATGCAAGAAGGTGAAAACATTGCACAATATTGTGGTAGAATAAAAGAAGTTGTGAATGCTATTAGAGGAGCAAATGGGGCTATTGATGATAAAGCTATAATTGGGAAAGTACTAAGAACCCTACGTCCTATATATTCTATTAAGATCTCAGCTATTCAGGAATCTAGATGTAACTTTGCTAATGTGCTTACTTTGGAAAGTTTGGTTGGTAAGCTAACTACTTTTGAACTCTCTAACTATGATAATTTCACTGTTGGAAGCATTGGTAATGTTGAATCTACTTTCAAGTCACAACTAGTTCTGAATAAGCCAAAGAAAGAAAAAGAAAGATGCATCAGTAAAAGTGAAAGTGAAAGTGATAGTGACACTTCTGATGAAGAACTAGAATATCTAGAAGCTCTTATGGCTAGAAGACTGAGAAGGGGAAAAGGAAAGTATAAAGGTAAACTCCCTATTATATGTTTTACATGTAATAAAGTTGGTCATATAGCTGCTAGATGTCCTGATAGGAAGGATAAAGATGATGAAAGAAAAAGAAAACACAAAGATAGAAAAGATGATAGAAGCTATCGATGGAACAAAGACTACAAAGGAAAAGGTAAGAAATCTTGTTACATTGCTAAAAAATAAACTGACACTGATAGTGATGATTTTCAAATTGAGGTAGTCTATGTTGCAATGAAAGATGAATCTGATGAGGATGAGAAAACTGCATTGATATCCTATGTGAACAAGAATGATAAATGGATTATTGACAGTGGTTGTTCACATCACATGACTGGTGACAAAAATAAGTTTGAGACCTTACATCATTACAAAGGTAAAAGTGTAAAATTTGGTAATGATGCACCATGTCCTATTAGAGGAAAAGGTTTGATTAAACTGACTGATAAGATATCTTGTGAAAATGCATATTGGGTTGAAGGTCTTAATAATAATTTGTTAAGTGTTGCTCAGCTTAACAAAATTGGTTACCGAGTGGAATTTCATCACAAGAAAGCTAAAATATTTAATGCTACTAAAGAACTAATTGGAAGTGGAGATCAGACTAGAGGTAATTTGTTCTATCTTGACCTATCTGAAGAAACATATTTAATTGCACAACTTGATGATATTTTGTTATGGCATAAAAGGTTGTGTCATGTTAACTTTGACAATCTGGTAGAGATAAGTAAGAAGAAAAAGGTAAGAGGTCTACCTAGATTGAAGAAACTTGAGAATGTGATGTGCAAGGAATGCCAGTTAAGAAAAATGACAAAGTCAAATTTCAAGAGCAAATCCTTTACTTCTAAAAACATTTTAGATTTGGTTCATACTAACCTTTGTGGACCTATGGGTGTACAAAGTTACTGTGGTGCTAGATACTTTATCTTATTTGTTGATGATCATACTAGGATGATGCATGTAATGTTTCTAAAAGAAAAATTTGAAGCTTTTCAATTCTTTAAGTGGTATTTGGCTAAGGTTGAGAATGAGATAGGTAGGAACCTGAAATGTCTTAGATCTGACCGAGGTGGAGAATTTACATCAAATGAATTTAATCTATTTTGCAATGATAGAGGAATTAAAAGACAGATGTCTGCACCTAGAACACCTCCACAGAATGGTATAGCAGAAAGGAGAAATAGATCTATCTTGGATTGTGCAAGGACATTGTTGATTGAAAAGAATGTGGCACAAAAATATTGGAAAGAAGCTATAAGCATTACTGTCTACACTCTTAACCGGGTACAGATCAAGAAAGGTACAAATCTAACACCCTATGAATTATGGCATGGGCATGCACTGAGTGTTAAATACTTTAGAATCTTTGGAAGTAAGTGCTATATATTAAAAGAAACCAGGAATGGAAAGTTTGATGCTAAGAGTGATGAAGGCATATTCCTAGGGTACTCCACAAAAAGTAAAGCGTATAAGTGTTTGAACTCTAACACTAACAAAATTGTGGAAAGTGTGAATGTCAAAATTGATGAGTATGTAGAAAGAAATGAAGTTGATAGCAAAAGAGAACCAGAAGATTATAGATCTTTTGTGTACATTGAGGAAGAAGAAGAGGCAAGTAATAGATTTGCACCTGATGCTGAGTCTTGAGTAAGCAATGTCTAGCAATAGATAGATGCTGCCAAGCATCAGGAAAATGGTGTCGAAAGAGAACAAGAACATGTCGAGCTACAAGAAAATGTTATTGAATATCAGGAAGAGGTTGCCGAGCATTCTGAAGTTGAATCTGACAATCTTGTTGAGGAACATGATGAAATAGAGGAGAGAGGATTTGAACCTATTTTGGCAAAATATGTAAGAAGACATCACAAGCCTAAACAGATAATTGGAGACAAAAATACTGGAATTCAGACCAAAAGTAAGACTAAGGATCCAACATGCCTACTGTGTGAATTTGAACCAAAGTCAACTAGAGAGGCATTGGAGAATGAAGACTGGATACAATAAATGAATGAAGAGATTGACCAAATTGAGAAGAATGATACTTGGACTCTGGTGCTGAGACCTGAAAACAAAAATGTTATAGGAACACAGTGGGTGTTTCGGAATAAGATGAATGAAAATGGTGAAATCACTAGGAACAAAGCTAGGCTAGTATGCAAAGGCTATGCACAAGAAGTAAGGCATAGATTATGGGGAGACATTTGCCCCTGTAGCTAGATTGGAAGGAGTAAGAACTCTTCTTGCATATGCTGCTTATAAATATTTCAAGGTATATCAAATGGATGTCAAGTCTACATTTTTTAATGGTATACTAGAAGAAGAAGTTTACATAGAATAGCCAGAAGGTTTTATTGATCCAAATAGAAGATGCATGGTGTGAAAACTAAACAAAGCATTATATGGATTGAAGCAAGCTCCCAGAGCATGGTATGAGAGGTTGCACAACTACTTGATACAGATTGGATTTTCAAGAACAAATGACACAAGCAATCTGTACATGAAAGATGAAGAAGGTAAAGGTATCCTGTTAGAAAAAAAATTTGTGGATGACATTATTTTTAATGGACAAGATGCATTATGTAAAATTTTTTCAAATGAAATGCAAACTAAATTTGAAATGAGTATGTTTGGTGAGATCAAATTCTTTGTTGGTTTACAAGTATATCAGAGGAAGAATGGAATTTTCATTACACAGTCTAAGTATGTAAATGAAATACTGAAAACTTTTGGGATGGAAGATGATAACCCAGTGGGAACTCATATGGTTACTCGACAAAAGTTATCTAAGAATGATGATGCTGCAGAAGTGAATCAGACTTTGTACAGATCCATGATTGGAAAATTGCAATATGTTGTACATAGTAGACTAGATATTGCACTAGTTATTGAGATTGTGGCAAGATTCTCTTCCAATCCTAAGGAAACACACATGATGGCTATTAAAAGAATTATGAGATACTTGAAAGGAACTACTGACTATGGTCTATATTATAAGAAGGACAAAAAATTTGAACTTAGAGTTTATACAGATGCTGATTGGGTAGGAAATGTAGATGATAAAAAGAGTACTAGTGGTGGAGCTTTCTTTCTTGGATAGAGATTAGTTTCCTCGACAAGAAAGAAACAAAATTGCATTTCCCAATCTACTGCCAAGGCTGAGTATGTTGCTGCTACAGTAAACTATTCAAATTTGGTATGGATAAAACAATTGTTGATAGGCATGAAAGAAGAAATCACTAAACCTGTTGTTATTTTCTATGACAACACAAGTGCTATCAATATTTCCAAGAATCCAATGATGCACACTAAGACCAAGCACATTGCAATCAAGTATCACTACTTGAGAGAATTAGTACAAGATAAAGAAGTCTGAATGGAATATGTGAATACAAAAGAACAATTAGCAGACATATTCACTAAAGCTTTACCTAGAGAAGCTCATGACTATTTGAGAAGTCAATAAGGGGTTCTTCCCCTAACTGAGGCTGCCTAGACTAGCTAGGAGCACTGCATCAAATGTGCTAGAGCAGAATATTTGATAAATTGATGCAGAAGATTGTCACACTTTAGGGCTGGCCTAGAGTTGTGAAAAGAAGCAAAGACAAGGAATCAGTCATAAGCAAGATGATAGAGGGAGAAACACTGAGCTGCATAGATATTATCTACATTTGCTAGATGTATGTTTTAGTTGCTACTTTGGCATTTTTGTCAAAGAGGGAGATGAACTGATATGATAACACATGAACTAAATCTAAGGATGATGAACTAAAATGAAGGATCAGGATAGAGGGAGATCTGAATACTTATGACGGTCACAGAAGTGAGGCTTATAGGATTCTAAATCAGAATGAAGCTAAGGATATTATAAATAATTCTTTGATGGACAGATAATTTTTTGGATTGGTTGGTAATCCATGTGTTATTCAGGTGATATCATATGGTGTTTCCATCAATGCCAAAGAGGGAGATTAATGGAAACTGCAATTGAAACAATTATTGTATTGTCATTGATTTCAAACCTTAACTGGTAAGACTATTGCTACTTAGGAAACTACTATATCTATTTGAGTGTTGTTAAGGGGCTAGGCAAGGTTGGTAACAATAGCACAAAAGTTGTGCCCGTGAACCATCCGCCTAGCACAAAATAAGCACAAGGAAAAAGCAATAAATCGGACCAACCCACAAAAACAAAATGGTCTCTGCGGAGCCAGTCATCCATAATATCAAATAAATTTTGTTCCTCTTTGGAAGACTTTCCAAGGGCTATAGTCATATTAATCCTCCTATTTAACTATTCCAACCTTTTTCGAGCACCCTATTTGATAGAAAGGGTATACATTGTTTTATATTTCAAATATTTATGGATAATTTTTTATCCATCATCCCTTTCAATAAATCAGGTTTTGAAGATGCACCTAAGGAAAGGTTGAGTTATCTTGATACTACAAAGTGTACTTGACTATGTTGCACAATGATGAGACAATGTATTGTTTATACTAGTAAGACTGAAGACTAAACTAGTAGGCTTGACCGAGCAAAGAATGGAAAAATCATGTTTAAGCTGAGTAATGTTAGTGTCGACTAAGTCAATGTATGCCAAGAAAAATTCTAGTGTCGACCGAACAACAGCTAATTGCTGAGGAAGACAGTGTAAGCCAAGGAAACATTTTTAGTAATGATCGAGCTTTCTACATGAAGACCGAGTAGTTGATCACAGTATTGACCGAGCATCAACAATTTTATATTTGAAGAGAATTTAATTTTGGAGCCAACATTGTTGAATTCTTGGATTATGTAAAATGTGTTGACTTTATTTATTGATTGTTTGAAAGCATTAAATGCACTATAAAACATTTTATTGTAAATCTTTAAGAGATTTGAGATGATTCTAGAAAAGGAGCCGAGAACATGAAGTGGGTAGATTCAATGAATCTAACCTAACCCTAAGATCTACGAATGAGATTGAGTGGCATAAGATGAGTTAACCTAATTAAGGAAAGTATAAAGGCAACCTAAGCATTTGGATATGAAAGGGGCTGGATATGCAAGTACATGGGTGAACAGAGAATGTTGGAAGAGTAAAGTTTTATTGATTGTTTAAGCAGAAAAGGCTGAAGGAGAATTGTGGTGGTTGCTTGAAGAAAAGTTTCAAGCAGATTAGAGATGGAGATGGAAAAGTTTCAAAGTCAATAAACTAGCATTAGTGTACGGAATCAGATCTAATATTTGCAAAGTGAGTTGTATATTTTTCAGATAAATATTGCTGCTACTTTCTAACCATTGTAACAGTCAAAATCCTTTTAATAGAGGTTGACCTAACAGTCATATGTTAAATCCTTTTAAAAAGATTGCATTCTAAGGAAGTGTATGTAAGTCCTATGACTAGGCTCACTTTTAACAGGGTGATTGAAATCCTTTAACCGAGTCACACCTGACAGTGTGTATTGTAACCTTTGACAAGGTTGGCTTTTTACCGAGCTCACTTCAGAAGAGTGAAAATAATAGTAGCATGTTACAAAGTGGTTTTTCCCAAATTGGGTTTCCACTATAAATCCTAGTGTTAATACTTGTGTGAATGTTTTGGTTTGAACATTACTATGTTTTACAAGTTAAGTTACAGCTGGGTAGTGGACTGCATTGTTGTATGTTTCTATTATTGAATCAGTGATGACCGAGTTTGTTTTGGTTATTGGATCTGATTTAAAAGAAAAAATTTTGAGTTTGTTTTATACATCAGGACCTGAGAACAACTAATTCAACCCCCCTGTTTGTTGTTCTAAATCATATTAACAACGAGGTCTTTTGATGAATTAGCAACTAGACATGGTTGTTGTCTTGATTACTGAGGAAAGATTTGATTACATATTTTGAATTATAGACTTTGAATGATGTGCAATACCATGCCCCCTTCGGGATTAAAATTGAAATTTGACAAGAAAATTCAGCGTTGAATGGTTTAGAAGCATGTTAATTGATTTGACAAGTGGTTGTACACATTTGAGAATGTGTTCTACATTGTTTAGAGGTCTTGAAGATGAAGTTTGACTAGGTTTGACCATGAGTTGACCATGGTTGACCAAGTTGAAATTTTGATAGTTTGATGTAAGATAATTAGTTAAGTTGAATTCTAGATTTCTATGATGATTGAAGGTTGATTATGCAAGCAGTCAGACATCCTGGGTCTGAAAATTTTAAATCACAATTTTGACATAGTAAATGATCTTTGATTTTGGTTTTGATCCCGAAAATGGGTTTAGAATGTCGAAATTAGCCAAGGGTGCAATTTTCATAAAAAATGGAGCACTTTTGAAAATTAGGTCAAAAGTTATATAAAGGTCGGAAGTGTCATTTTCAATTCATTATTCACCGTTGACTTTTGAAACCTTGTGGAGTCCTCTAAGCGAGAAAATGGAAGAAATGAATGTACCTATTAGTTCAAATCGATTTGAGTGCAGCCACAAACATCAAAGACCTTGACAGTATGGACATCTGGTAGGTGGACCTCTGTGCCTCTCTGAAAATTCAATTTTTGCATGTTTGTAGCATGTTTAGGTCATTTTTCGTACATTTTTTATTTTGAAATTTTGCATGCATGAAAGCTCGTACGACTGTCCTTTGTCACTCATACGACTTTCTAATTTCATTTCCTTTGTCATATGAGAACCCCCCAAGACTCATATGAGAGGAACCCAAGAGTCGTACAACGTTTCATCGGGTCCCTCCTTTGTCGTACAGGAAACCTTAGAAACTCGTAGCACTATGAATTCTCATATGATAGCCTATAGAAACTCATATGAGTTTCAGTGCCAGTTTGAATTGTTGTATGGGAAATAATGAGCTAAAAAATCCATCTTATGTCAAAATTTTTGATTTTCTAATTTCTTAGGCCAATTGTTGAGCTTTGAATGTACCTTCTGAGATAGTGATATGTTCAATTTCTATACTGTTAGCCTATTTTTCAACCAAATTACTGATAGGATTCCCCATTTCTGTGCTATGTAGGTTATATATCCTGATGTTCATGTACGCATTTCTCATCCTACTACTCAGAGACTTTATGTATCACTTCCTAACCCTATGAGGGTTCATCTTGCTTCTTGCAGGTTTGGGTATCTAATCTGGTTACCCGAGATTAGGGTAAACCATGGACTATTAACTGCCCTGATAGAGAGATTTCATTCTGAGACCCAGACTTTCCACTTTCTGACTGGAGAGATTATTGTCACACCCAAGGATGTGTACAAGATTCTACGTATACCATTCCATGGTCAGCATCCTGATTATGTGAGTTTGGGGAACTCAGGTCTACTAGCATTCAAACATCTTTTCGGAGATGATACACAGCTAACTGCTTCTATTTCTTGGGAGACCTTGGTATAGCACTATGGGTAGACCCATAGACTAGAGTGCATTATTGTCAGGATGATAGGAGGCATCATTATGTCTAACCGTCAGCAAAATGGTCTATTGATGGGATGGGCCCCGATGGTGGCACGGTTGATGGCTTCTCCTTCTGAGCTAGCCTGGGGTTAGTGTATGTTACCGCATATGTTCTTTGAGATGGATGAGATCATGTATCAGGAGGGAAAGTCATTTTCCTCTGGTGCTTTAGCTCTTCAAATATGGGCCTAGGAGCACATCCCAGTTTGTAGACCATTGTATCAGGATCAGTGCCAGCCACAGGAGCCAGTGATTTATATATACTCTGGTTATATTACACTGGTCTGCATGGGCCACATAGAGTACTTTAGATAATGCCTAGATGATATGACTTTTTTATTATGCAGACCATATCTACTTATAGAGGCCTGGCCTATTGCCAAAGAGCAGTTCAGTTACTTTTTTCAGAGCTGTGTATTGATTGGGTGGTCCACATCTATGATAGAGCGATTTCTTATTACCAAGGTATGGAGGCAGTATGGCATCATCTAGGATGCACCATAGGAGTAAACTGCCTATGCACGGATTCTAAAAGAGCTTGGATTAGGATGGGGCCCTTAGCTATCATATGCTTTGTGTGCATAGGAGTATAGTAGTATAGTTGGTAGAGATTGGGATTATAGAGCCGATGTGGTAGATGTCAGCGTTATAGATGGTTTCATTGGATGGCTTGTAGAGCATCCCATATATAGGTTTTTTGATTTGATAGAGTTGATTCCTTCCATGGAGGAGGCCATGGATGTTACAGGTGCACAGGTTCTAGCTAGTCGAGGATAGAGACATGCATAGGTATAGATGCCCCAGCCTACACCTCCTAGGCCAAGAGCAGTGATGACACCACAGAGACCAGTTGGACATGCTAGACCACCTCCTCATCTGACTAGTTCTTTAGCCGGTAGATCAGCAGGTACTTCTAGGAGATGCACTAGAGGAGAGAGTGGGACTTTAGGTAGTGTGGGTATACCAGATGAGGTACTTGCAGCTAAGTAGGTTGTAGGTGGTGATGGTCCTGATCCATTATAGGAGGATACCAGTTTTGATCTTGGTGCAGAGGTTAGACGTTGTAAGGCATAGAGAGCATAGACCACAAAGTAGCCTACTATAGATACTAATATTCTGACGGTCGATGTTGATCCTAGTGTACCACTTACTCCATAGGATATCATTAGGAGACTCAGATTATAGGTCAAGGACTTAAAGGTATGGAGTGCTCGCTGGGAGGAGAGATTTCTTGAGGCAGATAGACAGTGGTCCCAACTTCGTGAGGAGGTTCATAGATTACAGATAGAGGTGACACATCAGACCTCACGATCTACCTATTATGTTTCTACATACTATGCTTCCATACCACTTTCTTAGAGAGTTCCTACGTACTCTCAATATATGATAGCATCAAAGGGAGCTAGAGCACCTAGAGTCGAGGCAGTGCCTAATGCACCACCACCACGTCCACCAGATGGAGAGGATCGGGTAGACAGTTGATCTATCATGATATGTTCTGATATTTTTTCTCTTTTGATTATTCATGTATACTATTCTGACATCTAATAGATCACATGAGCTCATTCCTTTGTATTTTGTGCCAGTACTGTACCCCTGACTAGTTTGAGTTTATATGATATGAGATCAAGATTTTTGGTTGTGACATCATGTGTACTTGTCATGTTTTTTATTTATGATGATATCATGTGATGTAAATGACATGAGTAGAGTAGAATGTATGTATGGATTTATGCAATGCAATGGTTTCTTTCAAATGTATGAATGGTATGCAAATGTTATTGATTATGGAAAGTGTATGTATGAAAATGTATGTAATGCAATAGATGAAATGAATGATTATGAATATGTAATGTAAATGCAATGATACACATGATATGTTTTGTAGGTATTAATGAAGACAAGTACTCAGTCTTATGTCAAAAGGATGTTTAACCTAGGATGGTGACTGCTTGCGGTTTCATGAGGAAACCTTCGTGTGAGATTTAGCTCTTCATGTTCAGTTTTTCATTTTAGTTTTAAAAGAATTGTTAAAGTGTTCAAGCAATTTGTGAGATCATGCAATCATGAAAAATGCAAAATGTCATGCAAAATGAGATGCAAACCTAAGACCTAGGACCTAGTCACTGATCATGTGTCGATTTGTTATCATCATTGAACTTTTTAGGTAACCGGATAAATCAATACAATGCCAACTAGTTAAGAAACTATGAACATATGAATATTGATTTGTATGCTCAAGAATCAATACAACGCCCACTGGTCATACAACCATGGACATATGAATATCAATTTTGTTTTCAAAATGTCGAATTAGATACAAGCACCAAGGCATAGACGCCATGATGACCTGAATATCATGTCCATTTTGATATAGCAATTTGTATAAGAATCAAAACATAAATGTAGTGATGACCAAAATATGCCTTGCAAAACAAATACATCAAGCAGTCAAGAGATCATTCTAAATCCAATGTGAATTACCCGTAGTGACCCTATATCATTCACATCCTTAGGTAAGATCATGTTTCACAATAGGAGAAAGAACTCACTCAAAAAGATAATATTTAGATCAAAATTCCTCGAATTTTTTGAGTATCAATGGTCGAGGTACTCATGGCCATCCAATTCAAGATAGAGGCTCTTATAGATGGACACCATTTCAATCCAAAATTTCCAAAGTTGTTAGATTTTCACATACAAGCATAAAACAAAGAAAAGATTATGCCCCCATTCATCACTCTCTAAATCCTATAAAGGACATCATCGAAGGGCTCAAAGGACACAATATGCAAAAATCTCAATGTGAATCAGTAAGTATACAAGGAGATAAAAGCATGTAAAAGCATAGATTATTTTTAGTTTGATGTTTGATTGCATTGTTGTAGATGCAAAATCCTTTCTGGAGACAAGACTGACAGACTGACTCAAATGAAACTTCAAAGGACTCTGACTGGATATGATACATCTAAGATATATTGGAGGCCATAGGATATGACATTGATTGCCCCCAAGTTTGAACATTGATAGGATACAGACACTTTAGCTAATTGGTGTACAGACTGACTTATTGAAAATAGGAATGCGTAAACAAACTGGGAGATATGTACAAACTAAAGCAAGACTAAAAGCTAGGAAAGACCAAGATTGTGCTGGTAGATGGAGCATTTTGAAATAAGTGGTGCCCATTTGCTAGGTTTTCACCATCTTGGCAAAGATTCTATTTTTTCTACCAACGTGCTTGTTTCCAAGTTTTCACCAAGGCACTTTTATTTTTCTCATTTTTTTGTATTTTTCATTTTTTCAATTCTTTTGTACTTTTGATATTTTTTACTTTTTTTGTGAATCATCAAGGTGCCCATTGCTAGGTTTTCATTAGGATGATCATTTTTTCAAGACTTTTTCTGATTTTTATGATTTTTTTCAGGACATTTTTTAATATTGAATGCCTTAGGCATAGAATTTCTTCAAATAGAGAACGTTGATTGGTTCTCATAGCCGTTCTCCTTCATTCATTGAGAGTTGATAGGAACCAGAGCCAAAAGTAGCAGTGATAACAAAGGGACCCATCCAGTTGGGTTCAAACTTCCCCTTTTGTTCTCTATGTGATTGATTTTTAGGATTCTCTCTTAAGACTAGATCACCAACCTGAAATTCTCTGTGTCTGACTTTTTTGTTGTAGCCTCTAGACATTCTCTTCTAATAGACTATGAGATGATCATACGTTGCTTGTCTGCGCTCATCTAGTAGTTCAAGTTCTTGCAACCTAGACACTCTATAGTCATCATCAATTACTAGACCATGCATTCTAATTCTTAGTGATGGGATTTCAACCTCAATAGGAAGTACCACTTCAAACCCATAAAATAAAGTGAATGGTGTAGCCCCAGTGGGCATTCTGATACTTCTTCTGTAGGCCCAGAGAGTTGGATTAATCATGAGATGCCAGTCTCTTCCTATTTTATTAACTATTTGGTGCAATATTTTCAATAGATTCTTATTAGAAGCCTCTGCTTGTCCATTCCCTTGAGGATAGTAGATAGATGACCAATGTTGTGTAATTTTGAATTTGGCACATAGATCATCTAAGTCTTTGTTCTTGAATTGTCTACCATTATCTTTGACTATAGAATGTGGAATAACATACCGACATATGATGTAGTTTGAGATGAACATAGATATTTGTTTTCCAGTTGCTTGTGTTAAAGGGACTGCTTCTACCCATTTCATGAAATAATTTGTAGCTTTAATAATGTGGGTGTGCCCATTAGAAGAATGAGCATGTATGGATCCTATAAGATCAAATGCTCATTGATAAAAAGGTCATTGTGTAGTGAAGGGAATTAGATCTCTCCCTGGAGCATGAATTAAGTTGCCATGCACTTGGCACTTTTGACAATTCTTAGCAAACTTGATAGACTCTTTCTCCATTTCTGGCCAATAGTACCGAGCCATAATAAGCTTTCAGGCTAGTGTTAAACTATTCAAGTGTGACCCACAAATACCATCATGGACTTCCTCTATCACACGTTGAGACTCTTCCCATTCTAAACATCTAAGAAGCATACCATCTAGACTTTATTTGTATAGATCATGACCAATAATGACATATCGAGAGGCATTATAGATAAGGTATCTCTTTTCATGACGGTTAAAGGTATCAGTAATGATTTGGTCTTTGAGATAGGAGAATAGGTTTTATAGCGGGAGGAATCATGACCCACAATAGTGCAGATCATATAGGTATCTAGGGAGTCATATGCAGGATAAGATAGTGCTTCCACCAAGAACTCATAGTGTAGCTCATGTTCAGGCTATTGTAATAAAGTAGATAATGTTGTCATTGCATCAGCAGAATTATTCTCTATTCTAGGTATTTGCTCAAATGTGATAGATATGAAATATTTCTTTACATCATCTACCATTCTCTTGTATGGAATGAGCTTTTCATCCTTTGTTTGGTACACATCATTGACTTTATGGATTACAAGTTGTGAGTCTCCATGAATGTGTAATTCTGCTACCCTCCACTCAATTGCTATTTTCATACCATTCAAAAGGGCTTCATATTCAGCAATATTGTTTGTACAAGGAAATTTGATTCTAAATGCCTTAGGAATGGAGTATCCTTGAGGAGTGATAAACAAGATGCTTGCTCTAGATCCATTTTGTGTATAGGAGCCATCAAAGAACAATTTCCATTCTCTAGAAGAAAGATTCATGATAGAGGAATCTGGGAATTCCATTTGCATTGGTGTGTCATCAAACAAAGGTGCATCTACTAATTGATTGGCAATAACTTGGCCTTTAATAGCTTTTCTTTCAACATATTCAATGTCAAATTCACTTAAGAGCATGACCCATTTGGCTAATCTACCCATGAGGGCAGCTTTGCTTAATAGGTACTTTAGTGGATCAATCTTAGCTACTAAATGCATGTTATGAGAAAACATATAATTTGTCTCAGTTTCTATGATGCAAAGATCATAGCTAGACAAGTCTTTTCAATCATAGAATAGTTCTTTTCATATGCCACCAATATTCTACTGATATAGTATATAGCTCTTTCCTTCTTGTTCTCATCATGTTGTGTAAGCAATGCCCCCAGTGATGTATCTGTAGGGGAGACATATAAGATCAAAGGCTTCCCTTGAATGGGAGGCATCAAGATAGGAGGATTTGATAGATTTTTTTGATATAATTAAAATTCTTTTCACATTCCTTTCTCCATTCAAAGGTCACACCTTTATGTAATGTCTTTGTAAAAGGTTGTGATATGTCTGCTAGCTAAGATATGAAGCATTTGATAGATTGAACTCTCCCTTGCAATGTTCTCATTTGACTGATGTTCTTGGGAGGTTGCATCTCCATGATAGCTTTAACATTAACTGGATCTACTTCAATTCCTTTCTTTGAAACAATGTAGCCTAAAAGCTTTCCATAAGTGACACCAAAAGCACACTTCTTAGGATTTAGTCTGAGACTAAATTTTTCCATTTTGTCTAGTATCTTGCTCAAGTCATTTAGATGTTCAGATCTTGTCATAGATTTTGCTAAAGTATCATCAACATAATCCTCCATAATTCAATGCATCATGTCATGAAAAATAGATGTCATAGCTCTTTGATATGTAGCACCAGCATTCTTAAGCCCAAATGGCATGACATTCCAACAGAAGGTACCCCACGCACATGTGAAAGCAGTTTTCTCTTGATCTTCTAGAGCAATTTTTATTTGATTATATCCATAAAAACCATCCATTAAATAATACATCTCAAAGCCCACAATCATGTCCATTATCATATCAATGTTAGGTAATGAAAAATCATCCTTAGGGCATGCCTTGTTTGCATCTCTAAAATCTGTGCATACTCTTATTGATTTGTCTAGTTTTGAAATAGGTACAATATTAGAGATCCATTTTGCATAATCAATAACTTGGATAAATCTGGCTTTTAGGAGCTTCTCTAATTTAGCTTTTACCAAGAGTGAAACATGTGGATGCATCTTTCTCAATTTCTATTTAACAGGTTTGACATTTGGAGCTATAGATAAACGATGCATGATAAGATCAGGATCCAACCCTAGCATATCTAAATATTTCCATGCAAAGTTGATCTTCTTCTTTGTTAGGAATGTTGTGAATTTTTGCTTTTCTTCTTTCAATAAAGATTGTGCTACATGAATCAAATATGGTTCCTTTGTTGTTCCCAAATTGATAGATTGAGTGGGCTCAATTAGAACTGGAGATCTGTCCTGTAAATGACTCAGAAGGACATCAAATATATCATCCTTAGGTGCCTCAAAGAGGTTTTCACCTTTGGATATGTCTTTTATTTTTACTTTTGTAGGTTCTGAGACTTCCACAAAGTGGTTTTCACCCTCATAACTCCTTTTCTTTTTATTCTTATTTGTATTTTTTTGACTAAGATACTTGATGTCTGACTCCATCATGCTAACGCTTGGTTCACTGATGGAAGTCCTCATAGGCTCAACTGCATTTAGGTAGCAATCAAGGGCATAGTCATTGGGAAAGGTATAAATACCTTGGCTCAGATTTGTAGAGGTTTGGTCAAGAACTTTAGGATTTTGGATAGTCAAAGTTATGAAAGATTGGGAAATAGTGTTTATGGATATGGATCTGTCATCATTGGTCCTAACTTGACGCTCGAGTTCAAAGGTGATATTACAACTTAAGACATTCAATTAGTGAATAGGCTCAATGTCATTGTGGGCATCCACTTCAGCCATCGGTGGATCAAACTCATTAATTTCATTATTTCTCTCTAGACTTACGTTGGGTTTAGGTGCATATTGGTGAATAACATCAACATGTTTCTCTATGATAAGCTCATCTTCTTTTGGAATGGCTCCCGATTCATAGTCATTTCATTCCTCATCTATACCTCTAGGAAATCTAACATGAGTAAATTCGGGATGAATACCCCAAGACGTGTTTCCCTCAAATTCTAATTTGAATTCATACTCATGGGAATCTATCTCAGAATAGCTACCACCTTCCTCCTTATCTATGTGATTGCCTTCGAGATTAGCTAGTTTTTGTGTTGCAACTATCTCTTGCTCTATAGTAGGTTCTTGTGTTTCTACTACATTAATTCTTTTTATTGGATCATCTTCAGCTTCAACGAGGTCTTTTATTTCTTTAGACAAATGCTCATAAGGAATGAGATCTTCAGTGGTGTCTAAATCATCATGATCAGATTGTTCTGTTGTTTCTTCCTTTAGTTGATTTGTTGTGGATGGCTCAATCTATTCTAAGACATGTGGGGAGTTCTTGCTAAGACAAAAATTCTTCTTCTTATATCCTAGACCTATTGTATTCTTGTTTTCTCATCCATGATGATTAAGAGGTGACAGAAAACCTTTACCTTGTAGTCCTAGAGGTCCTTTTCCTTTATATCCTTTTTTTGTGATCAGTTTATCTCCTGGGCCATATGACTTAGAATGGATATTCGGTATTTTAGCATCATGTTTTTTAACAACTTGAGATTTAGGTTCATCTTTATAGAGCCATGCAATCACAACTTCATCCTCTTCAAACTCTTGTTTAGATACTTGTTATGTAACAAAATTTCCCTTATATGCCTCGAGAGGTTCTTTAGACTCAGTTTTAGACTGTTTCAGAGTTTTCCCATATGATTTAGGCGAGATAGGGAGAGATGTCAAAGATAAGACTGGCTCTATAGTATATTCTCCCATACCATTTTCTTTGATCTTGACCTCTTTAGCAATGTCTTCCATTTTGAATGTTGAAGCAACGTCTAGTTTCTTAGTGGAAGATTCTCTATTATTAGGAACAACTTTATCAGCACTTTCTTTCAATGCATTGCAAGTTGTATATAGATTAGATGGAATCAACACTTCTACTCCTTAATAAGGAAATTTCAAACATTGATGATATGTAGAAGGAATAGCTTTCATTTCATGTATCCAAGGTCTCCCTAGAAGGATATTGTAAGCCAAAGGTAGATCAAGAACTTGACATATAGTATCTCTAATGATGGGACCTGTTCTGATAGGTAAGACAATTGTTCCTTTTGAAGATCTTTCTTTCTCATCACATGCTTTGATAGTTATCTTCTTTCTAGGATCAATGGACATTTCTAAAAATCCCAATTGTGTAATCAAGCTGAAAGAACAAATGTTTAGACCAGCACCCCCATCTATCAACACACATTTGACACGATGGTTTTGGATCAAGACTTCAATGTGTAAGGGCTGGTTATGTGGATGACTCAAGGAGTTATCATCTTCCTCTAAAAAGAAAATATACTATGGAGATGTAAGATGACCAACCATAGTCTGGAATCTGTCTAAATCAAGGTTATCAGGAACATTGGATCCAAGCAAAGCTTTGTCTAGAATGGCTCTATGAGATGGAGATATCTGAAGCAACTCAAACATGGAGATTTTTGCATTTGTGTGCTAGAGTTGTTGGACAATACTATATGATGTAGGCCTCATGTCCTTAGGATTTGAAGATTTAGATGCAGCCTTCTATTTAGAAGCAAATGAAAGATTGAACGGCACCTTAGGGACATTTGATGAATCTTGTATTTGTCCTTGCAGATGTGCCTGAGCTTGTGATCGAGTAACTGCATTAGCTGATTGATTTTCTCTATCTTTTCTCACAATTGTGATGACACTGCAATGCTCAGATAGACATGGTTCAATCATATTGATAACAGCATTGTTTCCAAGGTAGGCATAATTGACTTTAGCACCCATATTAGGCTGAGAAGAAGAATCTTCTTTACCATGTTTAGGAAATGGTTTCGTGAATGCTGTATGATCATTATTGCTCTTATGATTATCAATTGTGATTTCTCCATTATCAATTTTGTCATGTATGATGTGCTTCAAGCGAACATGGTTATTAGTCTTATGACCCTTATTGTGATGGAATTCATAGAAATTGTTATCTCTCAACCATTTTGGTTTTGGGTCAGGATCAAAGACCTTTATCTCAGGCAAGTAGATGATTTTGTTCACCAATAGAGTTTTCATGGCAGATTCCAAGGATTCTCCAAGAGGAGTGAATTTGCGATTAGGATCTGTAGCCCAAGGTTTATAATCAGATGACTTTTTGTTGGGCTCTATTGCTTTAGCTTTAGAAGCTTTGATGGCTTGGGTGCCAACAGTGAGATTGAAAGCGGGTGCCTTGGATGGGGTATGAATAGTATCAATAATGTCATCTATGACAACACCTTTATTCTTGTTCTAGTTTTTGTTCTTGTCTTTAGAACTAGATCTAGATTCATACTTGTCCTTTTGAAGTGTGATGTCTCCTTTTTTCACAAGTACTTTCTCAATTTTGATCACATTATCAACCATCTTATCAAAAGATGTATGATTTTGCATCTATAAAGGGTAGTTGATTTCTGGAACAAGATTGTTGATGAAGATTTCCAGTTTCTCAGTTTCTAGAATGGGTCTAGAATATAGAGAAAATTTCTTCCTCCATCTCTTGAGAAATGTCAGGAATGGTTCACCTGGATATTGTTTTAGATTGAAAATGTCAATCATGGTGACCGGATGTTGAATATTGTAGGAGTATTGTTGATAGAATAGTTTGATTAACTCCTCAAAAGTTTTGATAGTTGGAGGCATTCTAGAGAACCAATGAATGGTCACTCCTCCCAAAGATCGAGGGAAGAGACGCATTAAGTAGGTTGGTTCATGCATAAACTCCATGGATTGAGTACAGAATTCTCTGACATGATCTTGAGGATCAGATTTCCCATCATACTTATCATATTTAGGCATTTCCACTCTTTTAGGGAATGGTGGCATGTACAAGTCTTTATTGAATGGAAAAGGGCATAGAGCCTCCATGGAGAACTCTTTAGGTTCCTTTTCTTTTTCAAGTTTGTTAAGTTTGACTTGCATGACATGCATCTATTTCATCATGGTTGTGATAGGAGTTTCTTCCTCATGTGTAATGATATTTTCAACATTAAAGTTTGGAGGAAGTTTAGCTCCTTAATGAGCTAACTCTAGAAAATATGCCTCTCTATCTTCTTTCAAGAAATGCCTCATCATTTTCTTGAATTCATCATCATTTTGATATTTAGAAATTTTAGAAGGTGTAGGTTCTTGATCCATACCATGTTGAGAATGGGGCCCTTGAGACCTGTTTTGCATCCCTCCATGAGACATGTTAGGAGTTTTAGGACTCCCTGGGATAGTTTTAGGAGGGGTTTGTTGATTACCTCTGTGAGTTGATGGAGGGGGTATGTAACCAGTTTTCAATTGAAAGTTTCCAAGACCGTCATCTTCATAAAGACCAGAAGTAGAGTTGCTCAAGAGTTGGACCTATGTGAGTAGACAAAGTTGTGGTGTTAAGTGCTTCTCCAGATTTCTTGTGTGAGGAAGCTCTAGTTTTCACCATTAACCTTGGCTGAAGCAAGAAAGCAAGATGAAGACAACTGAAGAAAGACATGATTCAAGAAGATTGAATGACGCAACCTTGTCAAGATTGAATTGATTGAGGATTAGATTGGATGTAAATGAAGGATACTATGCCACAGTAATGTGGGTAGATGGTCAAAAAATGGCAGGCACGAACTTACAACACTTAGCCATTTTAGTAACAAGACTGAATTTGAAGATAATTTTGACAAGGTTTTGACACAAGATGAAAAAGACTCAAATCAATAAATCAGAAGGAAAAATCAGACTCAAGAGCTCACTTTAGGAAATGAATGGATTTTTTCTAGTTTATGCTATATTCCTGACACAGTGATTTGTTCGTCAGATTCTGGAAATAGACTGTAAAAATTGAGTTTGACAATTCTGACAACTTTCTAACAATTTTTCAAAATTTCTCAAATGACTTTCTGCAGGATTGTATGACAGTGGGTATACTCTAAAATGACAGTTGACAAACTTGTACGACACTTGCAAAGCTTGCACGACAATTGATAATAGGATTTTGACTTTTTGTTTTTGACTGGTGGCAAAACTCGTACGACACTATACAAGCTATCATACGACAATATAGGGGTTCTGAAATGACAATTGCAAAAACTTTTATGACTCTCTGACCTTGTGGGATGACTTTTGACTCCAGAAAGGAATTTTACTTCAAATTTTGCAAATTTTAGGTTTTCAGTTTTAGATTGTTTGCAAGTTTTTCTGTCCAAGTTTGAAGATTATTCTGGGATCATTCATTTTCAATAACCAAATAGATAAACAGCAAGCAAGTGATTCCAAGCACATCTGAAAATAATGAATAGGGGACAAAGCAACCCTATGCATGAACAATCAAGTGACTGAATGTGCTAATCCCTAGGAGTGCTAATTGTGTATGTTCCAAAAAAAATTTCAATAATGCACATATTCCTAGAAAAATGAAAATTTGGCCTCACTAGGGTTTGTAGTAATGGTCTGACTTTGCAACTTTTGTGATCTCAAGAGGACGAACTCCAATCCAAGCGCACTGGGGTTTTGACACAATCCAAGAAATTAATCAATCAGGAGCTGCTAGAGAGATCTGACAGCCCAACAAGAGACCACACCTGTGAAGATTTCCTCCACAAGGACATTTATATAGCGGCTGCTGGTACCATGGAGAAAATGGCTATTACTGCTTGAGGTTCCGTCCACATGGTTGACCTAATTAAGGGAATGTCCACTATGGTTAACCCTCTCTAAAGGTGACTCACAAAAGATACCACATGGAGACTAGTTCCAGATTCAAGGATCTAAGTTTCTGATACTACCCAAAAGGGAGTAGAGCATAGTCCTCTAGCCTTTTCACTTTTAACCAAGGCAAAGAACACAGATTAATCCAACACACTAAGACCAAGATTATCTCACAAAGATCTATGACATCAACTGCTTATGATCTATGAAACCCTCCAGAGAGAGACTGTATCAATCAAAAGTTGAAAACACACAAATCTAGTAGAACGTGAGACTCTCTCAGTAACCTCCCTACCTATAAGGGGATCCTTCATCAAGAAGAGCTTCACATGCATGATCAAGCGGAAGAAGCCCACTCTCTCAAGATCATTCACAAATAGTGTTCATAGGGCCTATTTACTATGTGTAACAAATATGCAAAAAGCAAATCTATGTTTGTGTTATAGCCCAAAATGAAGTCTGCGTTTTGAAAGAAAGAAAAGTCACACAAGCTTGACACGTGAGAGTTCATTTTATGTCCAAATCAAAGTGTTATTAGATCGTAGTAGAATAGCTGAATTCCTCGCAATGCGCTTAGTAGATTTTACCTATTTTAGCAATTTAGTTGCACTTTTTCCAATCAGATTCAGCAAATATCAGTCAAAAATAGGGGATTTCAATTTATTAGGGTTAGCTGTTAGTCCAAATCTAAAAAACTGCCAAAAATTTTGAAATGACAATTAAATTCTGGAGTCAAAACTCGTACAACAGTGGGTTACCTGCCAAATGACAATCAGGAAACTCGTACGACAGTGGGTGTCTTCTCATATGACAATATAGCTCCCAAATGACAACGTGTACCTACTGATACGAGCCTTGATAGAATCAACTACCGTACGAAAGTGGGTACTTCCTGGTATGACTTTTGTCAGAAAGTCATATGAAAAATGTATGGATAGAAAATGAAAGATCACAGTTTGAACCAAAAAATGATAAGAAATCGATAGAAATTGAATGGAAACTCATTTCAGGGCCCCACGGTGAGCGCAAGAAATGTGTGTGTGAATTTTTTACCTAACCATAGACACAACACTTTAGTAAAACATTAGAGGTTAGCAAAAACTAAAATCTGACAAATAATTAAAACTATGCTAACCAGGCGATTTACTGCCTTATAGTAGGTGCGAGTATGATGTTCTCAGATTGGAATCGAGATCAGTGACAATGCAACACCTAAACGAAGGATTTGAATGCAAAATATGAAAGACTATATGAATGCAAATTATTCTATATTTTTGTATTTTCTATGCAATAATATGAAAAACTATATGAAATTAATCTAGAATGAATGAAATTGAGATTGAGTGCATATTTAATCTAAGAATGCTATGAATGAATATGAAAACTATGGTATGGAACTATGCAAAAACTAAATGATCAACTATGAAAGATCTCACAAAATCACCTATCGCAAGTGCTCAATCCTTCAATCGCCAATTCGCTAGAGTAATTGTGCAAATTTGAGTGTTGATAATTATGAAGAGTTGAGCCTTGGTTTTATAGAAATCTAGGGCTTTGAGGATGCAGGAGAAAAGCCATAAATCACTCTTGATAAACTTAGGTTGATTTTTGAGTTATCACGAAATCAAAGATAATTAACTCACAAAATCATGCAAAAGTAGTGTTTAACTCAAAATAGAGTTTAGATCAAATTTCAACTCATCATCAAATATTGAGTTTCAATTTTAAAATTGATTGTTAATTTCTAGTTGCCAGCTTTTCTAGCTGTGCATGATTTAATTATAAATTAATTTAAAAATAAAGTGATTTATTCTCAACTTAACTAATTTTTGGAAATTAAAATAATTGATTTATGGGTTAATCAATTATTAAATCAAACTTTATTCAAAAACTATATTATTAAATATTGACAACTGACTTTAATCAATTAAATAAGAATTTAATCAATTAGTCATAAGATTTTAGATTTATTGTCAAAATTAAATAATACAATTAGGAATGAATTTAATTAAATTTAATTAAATAATTAAGTGGCAGTATTAAATCTGATTAATTAAATATTTAAAATATTTAATTAATCAAACTTTAGGATAAATAAGATTTTATCGCCAAATAATAATTAAATTAAAGATAATTAGGATAAAGAGGAATATTGCTAGGAATATTCCCCGATGCAGAATTTAGGATAATCAATTAGGATTAGATAATGTGCAGATGTGCCTTAGGTTAGGACTTTTGTATCGATTTCATTCGATTTGAAGATGTAGGAGGTTAATGAACCTATAGCCCATTTTTGGGGTATTACAATATCATCCACATAGTCTTCAAGGATCTTATGAATGTAGTCATGAAAAATTAGAGTCATAGCTTGTTGATAAGTTTCTCCTACAATTTTTAATCCAAAAGGCATCATGACCCAACAAAAGGTTACCCAAGGTGTTATAAATACAGTTTTAAATTGATCTTCAGGAGGGATAAAGATTTGATTATATCCTGAAAAACTATCCATAAAAGATAACAAGGCATGACCTCCTGTTCAATCCACAATCATATCGATATTAGGTAACGGGAAATCATCTTTCAAGGATGCCTTATTTAAATCTGTAAAATCAATACACATCCTTATCTTATTTTCTCCTTTTGACACAGTCACAATATTTGAAATCCAATCTGAATAATCAATAGAACAAATAAATCCAAAATCCAATAATTTTTCAATTTCACCTTTGACTAATAAAGTAATTTGTCGATTCATCTTTCAAATTTTTTGTTTCACAAGTTTCATATTTGGTTTTAAAACAATGTCATGAGTAACAATCTTAGAGTTAATACCTGGCATATCTGAATAGTCCAAGAAAAGATGTCCTTAAATTCAAGAAAAAGGGAAACCAACTGATCATGTTCATCTTGATTCAAGCATTTCCCAATTTTTATCATTCTTTCAGAGTTGTTTTCATCCATTTGAATATCGATAGTTTCAGTTATTAACAAATCACTTCTTATCAAAGGATCCATCAGTAAAGGGAGAGTATCATGTTCATCATGTTCTCCAAAATAAGCATCTGCATTTAAACAATAAGGTTTTCCTCATTTGTGATGAAACTTAGGTAAATCTTCATAAACCCCTAAAAACTCCATTAACGCTTCATCTTTAGGAAAAATATCCAAAGAAGGTTCTTGATTAAGGTCAATAAGCAATGGGTTAACCAACTTCAACTGTCCACCAAAAATATGATTAACATTAAGAGGAAAAGCTGATGGTTGTCTATAAGGATTGAATCCTAATCGATATGTATGATCGTAAACTTCATTATCTAAAGGTACTTGTTGATGCAGGGGCATCCAAGGTTTAGGAAGAGGCATTCTTTGTCCTCGGTGAAACTGCATGGGGTGTTGGTATTTTCGCCAGTGTTACTCAGTTGCAACCTTGACCGACGGTCTCAGTCATTGAAGGAAGCTCAGTCACTGAAGGAACTCAGTAGTCTTTCACACTTAGTGAAAGTGTTACTTGGTCATGCCTGCGGTGCTTGGTCGACACTGGTGCTCGGTGATGCCTAACATACTAGGTTAATTCACTATCACTTGATAGTTCTGGCTTACCAACTGGAGTTCTGTGTGATTTTTTGAGCCAACTTGGTGAATTTATTATTGGTACCTATTGTTATGGGCCGACATGCTAAATTAAATGTTTGTATACATTTGTAAGCTAACTTGTATGGCATTTAATTATTTGTTTTAGGGAGTTAAGGGTTTCATCCAGCCGACTTGTGGCTGATGATTAGTATTTATAGGATGTTTGGGGAGATGTTTAGGGAGAGAGGAGGAGAGATCATTAGGGGATGAAAGAAGTTCATGACTTGAAGACTTGGTGAGTCAGATTTGAGGTTCTGAAAGTTGATTTGGAGAAGTTGTGGAAATGCTCTTGTATGATCTTGCAGATCAAATTGTATTCTAATAGTTAATGTTTGTAGCAGAGCTAGGGGTTTTCATACTTGGAGACAAGGAGATTTCTTGGAGGCTTGCAAGATCAATTTTAGATCTACCTTAGGGTTTCCATCAACTTCTGATTGTCTTCAGAGCTGAACTAGATGAGATTGTATTGGATCTGTTGTGGATCTTGTAGAATTATTTCATTTTGTAATTGGCCCTAACCCAGAAAGCCTTACAGATGGGCATGTTAATGCAAATTACTTGAAACATTTTTGGTGTTATCTATTGTGTTGATTATTCTGCTATATAATTCTATTGGCTGCAAGGTTTGGACTATCCTTAATTGGATCCACCATCCTTGACTGCATTAGGTGGTATCAGAGTGAAGTTTTGTTCCTATTGGAGCTGATAGTTGATCTTGAAAGTTAACCTAGCAAGGTTGATCTTGCGAAGTTGATCCTGTTGGAGCAGAGATTATACGCAATTTGGATTGTCGATCCAAATTACTGAACTTATGGAATTCTGCCCTAATTGTTTGCAAGATTGCAGGTTGAGATCTGATTTATACACAACTTGGAGATTGGCATAAGGTGGTTGGTGAGGGTTTGTTGCAGAGGGTTTATTTTTCATATCTTTAAGGATGCCTCTGAGAAGATTGGACCCTAGAGTTATTTCTGATCTTTGTGATACTATTGAATCCTGGATCATAGAGAAAGTGAAATCAGATTTTAGATCTGAGATGGAATTGATGAAGAATGACATGGTCACCAAGATCATGAGAGTTGTTACTAGTATACCTCATAATGTTGGTACTGAGGATGGCTATGAAGAAGCTTCTGAAGAATTTGAAACTACTGGATCTAGTGGTGATGATAGGAGGAATATATCTGGTGAAGATAGAACTGTTTGATTTCCTAGATCTGTTTCTCGGTTTAGTAATTACCGAATGGAAGTTTCTACTTTCTCTAGTACTTTGAAGCCCGACAATCTGATTGATTCGATTGGTGAACTTGAAGATTCCTTTGAGCTAGAAGAAATTGAAGACCCTCTTTGGGTGAGATTAGCATAGATAAAGTTGAAAGGACATGTTGCTCTTTGGTGGAAGGAACTACAAAGAGGCTGAGAAGATGAAGGTGAAACAAAGATTAGTCGGTGGAGGTTGATGATGACTAAGTTGAAAGCAAAGTTCATACTGGCTGACTATGAGCTTGACTTTTTTAAGAAGTTGTAGAATCTAAAACAGAAGGATTTTTATGTTGAAGATTATACTGAGGAGTTCTACAAACTTACTATTTAGTTTGGACACCAAGAGCTCAGTAAGGAAAAGGTAGCTCGGTATGTGAATGGTCTAAAATTCAATATTTAGGATGAGCTTGGTATGCTGAAGATTGATTCTATTGAAGATGATTATCAATATGCTCTGAAGGTAGAAGATAAGTTGAAAAGGAAACAACTTTCTAACTCTCAAGGGAAGGAAAAGATTGATCACTCAATGAAGGATAAACCGACTAATGCACAAGATGAACAGAAACCTGTGGAACTAAAGAAGAAGACAGGTAGAGTTATCTTTAAAGGCACTTTCTATAACTGTGGAGATGAAGGACACCATTCTTTTGAGTGTACACAAAAGAAGGTTGATCGACAAACTACTGTGATGAATGAGAACATTCAAAATGAACCTGAATCAAAGAACTTGCTACTTCGACGAACATTGCTCGATACAAAGCAGGAACCTTGTCAGAGGAGTAACTTGTTTAGGACCTAATGCAAGAATGAAGGTAAACTCTATGATGTTATTGTTGATAGTGGTAGTACTGATAACCTTGTTGCTCAGAACCTGGTTCAGAAACTTGGTTTGAATAGAATGAAGCATCCTTGTCCTTATAGGCTTGGCTGGTTAGAAGATGTTCATGCTTTGGAAGTTAGAGAACAATGCTTCATTGATGTTCAGATTGGCCAGTACAAGGATCTTGTGCTTTCTGATATTGTGAAGATGAATAGTTGTGATATATTTCTCGGTAGACCTTGGCAATATGATTACAAATCTATTTATGACTATGTCTGGAATATGTTTACTATTGAGAAGGATGACAGGAAGTTTTCATTGATGCCTTTGATGGATATAACGCTCGGTAGAAGAAGCCTAAGTATTGGTAGCCGAGTTGAGGTTGTGGATCTAGAGAAAATGAATGATCAGTATGGAGAACCGACCTATACATTATCAAGGAAAGACTTGAAGAGACAGAGGAAACTGAAATGGAAGAGCTTGCAAGCAGAAAAGGTGGAGGACTTATATGTGAAGAACCAGTTCGGAATTTATGTGTTGAATCCTGAAAGATGTTCTTCTCATATATGAACATCTTTTGGAACCTAGTGTATCTGATGTAGGGGCATCCAAGGTTAAGGCAGGGGCATTCTTTGTCCTCGGTGAAACTGCATGGGGTGTTGGTATTTTGGCCGGTGTTACTCTATTGCAACCTTGACTGACAATCTCGATCATTGAAGGAAGCTCGGTCACTGAAGGAACTCGACAGTTTCTGGTGCTTGGTGAAAGTGTTACTCAGTCATGTCTACGGTGCTCAGTCAACACTGGTGCTTGGTGATGCCTGGCATACTCAGCTAATTCACTATCGCTCAGTAGTTCTAGCTTACCGACTGGAGTTCTATGTGATTTGTTGAGCTGAATTGGTAAATTTATTGTTGGTAGCTATTGTTATGGGCCGACATGCTGAATTAAATGTTTGTATGCCGATTTTTATGGCATTTAATTATTTTTTGGGGGGAGTTAAGGGTTTCATCCAACTGACTTGTCACTGATAATTAGTATTTATAGGATTTTTGGGGAGATGTTTAGGGAGAGAGGAGAAGAGATCATTAGGGGATTAAAGAAGTTCATGACTTGAAGACTTAGTGAGTCAGATCTGAGGTTTTGAAAGCTGAAGTTGGCAAAGTTGTGGAAAGGTTCTTGTATGATCTTGCAGATCAGATTGTATTCTGATAGTTGTTTGTAGCAGATCTAGGGTTTTTCATACTTGGAGACAAGGAGATTGCTTGGAGGCTTCCGAGCTCAAGTTTAGATCTGCCTTAGGGTTTCCATCAGCTTTTGATTGTCTTCAAATCTGAACTAGCTGAGATTGTATTGGATCTATTGTGGATCTTGTAGAATTGTTTTATTTTGTAATTGGCCCTAACTCAGAAGGCCTTACAGCTGGGCATGTTAATGAAAATTACTTAAAACATTTGTGGTGTTATTTGTTGTGTTGAGTATTATGTTGTGTAATTATGTTGGTTGCAAGTTTTGGACTATCCCTAATTGGATCCACCATCCTTGACTGCATCACTTGTATACCTTGTTCATATTTACCACATCCCTTCCCATTAAATCTTGATTTCTTAAGAAAATGATAACCAAGACCAATCAATCAGTCATATCAGAAGGATTCCATGGAGCAGCATATGTCACAATATCATAATAATCAGGCTTTATAGTTTCAATCATATCATTAATCGAAGCGGCAACAAAATTACTTTTGAGTTCCCTAGAAAGTAGAGGAGCAAAAAAAAATTTCTCAAATTGATTTTGTTGCTTCATAAATTCCGAATCAGAGACCTTGTATTCTCCAATAAAATTAGGATTAAAATCCAATGTCCCCCAATCATCCTCAGTCAAACAATAAGATGGAGCTTCCTGTTGTTGAATCTCATGTTGTTTTATCTCAGATTGTTGTATCTCTGGTTGTTTTTCAATCTCTTTACTAGGCTAAAGAGGCTCAGATATTTTGGCATATTCTTTATTTAAGCAAGGATTTGGTGCATCATCCGCATGTAATATATACATTAAGTTGTTATAGATGAACCTAAACTTGTGATGAAGAGTAGAAGGAACTTCATGCATAGTATGTAACCATGGTCTTCCTAAAAGAAGGTTATAATTGAGAGGTCCAAGCATAACATGAATAGGACTCTTTAGAATAACTGGACCAAATTTAATAGGTAAGGTAATAATGCCCAAAGTTCTCTTTGCAATATTGTCAAATCCATGTATAGGAACATTATCAAGTTGAATAGTAGTAAGATCAACCTTAATTACCTTGAGCATATCCATGCTACAAACATTAAGCCCAGATCCATTATCAATTAAGGTTCTTTGAATGATACTCTGATTAATAGAGACAGCAACCATAAGAGCATCATATTGATTTTGTACCTCTAGGGAAGGTAAATCATTATCAAAAAACACAATAGGAGGTACAGAAGGCATAGTATGCATACAATCCAAAATAGAATGAATGTTCTCTTGATTAGGAGGTGAAGCAGGAAGAGTAGATAAATCTTTTTTTCAATGCCTCATGATATGTCAGGGAAGTTTGAAGTAATTCCCATAAAGATATCTTAGCAGGAGTAGCACATAATTGGTCAACTAAGTTATACTCCTTAAAGGTAGATGGAAACCTAGGTGCTTGAGGAAGCATAGGTTGAGAAGGTGGTAAAGAAACTGAAACAATAGGCTGAGGGTTATTCTGTGTACAATAAGCATGTGAGATGGAATCAGTGTTATCAAAGAAATCCAAAGGATCTCTAGGTTTACCCTTAATTGTTATACGAGGTCATCCTTTTATTATCATCAAAGGTGTAGGATATATCATTTTAGATTTATCAATGTTACAAATAGTAGGACATGAAGGTAACCATGCACACACCCTATGGTAAAGGTCAATTGGAGAGGTTGTGGAGGAGAGTGAAATAGGAATAGGATCCATGAAGATCTTATCCAAACCATTTTCATCCTCACTACCATGTACCTCATTAGGGAATCTATCCTCTTGTACAATAAAAGCCTCATCAAAGTACTCAAAACAAGAATCATACATGTTGAATACAAAGAAATACTAAAAGCATGAAAATGTAAATATTTTTATATTTTTAAAGGGATTTTGCAATTTTTTGTATTTTTGAAATATAAACGCAAGAAATCTAATCTTATAAGCATGCAAGATTTAAATCTAACACCAAAAAGAAAGAGTTTTCATAAACGGGTTCACCAAAATGAATGGTATTAAAATGGAACCTTAGTAATGTACCTATCATTCACCACTATTCATTTGTATGTGTTTTGAATTATATAGCATAAGTAAAGTAAATCTGGAAATTCTTGAAAATTAATTAAGATAAGATACATACCTCATTATGGAATAGATTTAGAAATACCTATTTTCTGAAGCTTGTGTGGAGTTTCAGAAGATTCTGCAACCAGATTTGGGACCAGAAAACTGTAACAGAGAAAATCCAGAAAACTTTCATCTTTCTGGCAATAGGTAGTCTTTGAACCTAATAAAAGGTCAAAGGCTACATTAATATTTTGAAGGTCAACTTTGACTTTGTTCGCAGATCTCGAAAGTTCACCAAAAAGGGTACTCAGATCCGTCCTCCAATTCTCGAAATAGCGACTGTAGATATCTAAAAAAGGGTGTTTTGGGGTGGCTATATAGGGTTTTGCCTTAGTCAAACCCCCATTTTGGTGATCTCCACCTCCACGAATAGCTGATTGAAATAGAATGTGTGTGTGTATTGAAAGTGTAATGCCAAGATCTAATCCTCTAGATTAAAACCCTAGCATCAATATGTATGAGAAAACAATGCATAGATTTGAATGAGATAGGAAAGCATACCAAGCCCCCAATGCTAAAGTATTCCTACCAAACTCCTAATCTGTAATTTCTACCCCATGATTATATCTTTGAATGCTTGAATGTTGGCAATGGTCGATCAAGGAAGAAAGGATCACTCTCTTGCTCCAAATAGGTGTTCACAATGGTGTGCTCACAAAGATGATTGATATCAACAATGGCTTGATCTTCTCTATCATCCTCTTGCAATCTTGCATCTTCACTTCACCATTCCTTTCTTGCTTGAATCAATTATGTCTCCACTTGATGGATACTTGATCATGAAATTGCTTGGTGAAAATGAATGCAAATGAGAGTCTTTATATAGAGGTTTCAAGGTGAGTCTCCTAGAGCAATGTGAGGACCCATAATTCAAATTTCACCTTGAATTATGGTCCAATAATAATAACCCACTAAGGAGGGAAAATAATTAAATGAATTTTGAAATAAAACCTTTCCGCACATAGATCCGAGGGCCCGACATTGATTTCAGGGCCCGCCGGGACCAAATTTGAAAAAGGGGAACAAATTCTAGAGGTCAAAGACAACCTCATCTTTGACCTAAGTCAGTGATGACCTCAACCCTGATCTAGGTTAGGGATGACCTCATCCTTGACCCAGTGGGCTCAGATCCTTCCATAATCAGGACAGGAGGTCCTGAGGATGCCCGGAGACCTAGAAATTATGCCAAAATGGGATATAATGTCGGGGAGAGGCACAAACTCCTATGACAATTGTGATGAAGGCTAGGAGGACCTATTTCTAAATCCTACCTAGAAAATAGAGCCATGGAAGAGGGAAATTAAGGAGAATCCTCATGATCCTAACCCTAATCTCACCTAGAATGAAGGAAAACAACTGCAGAATGCACCCTAAATGCAAGTCTATCATGATAAATGTACTTAAAGAGGGTACTAAACCTATAAAGATGGAAGTGCTTCCATTTTAAGATGATATAATAATGTAATCAAATTTAGGTGTCTACACATATAATGTAATTCAATTATAGATATGTAATGAAGATGAAAAAAATTAGAACAATTAATTAAGAAAGAAGTGTAAGACAAGTCTAGGAACCAAATGGATGCAATAAACCCAATTAAGATACAAAAATAGATCTATCCTAACAAATGAAACAAATAATAGGATACTTACCTCAAAATGTGTGATGGAATGTGCTTTTCTATTTTGAAAATAGAAGATTTGGACCTGTAGCTAAATTTCCAAGTGTGAATCCCTGATCACTGCTGAAAACCCAGACAATGTTGAAAATCTAAGGATGTCTGGAACAAGTCGACCATGTCAACGTGTTCTAGAATAGGTTGACCAAGTCATTGTGTTCCCGAGGCACTTTTGTGAAGTTGACCTGAGTTCTTCTAGTAGCTGTCAATCTGTAACCTCCAGATCTATAACTATCTAGCTAATAACTTGTAAATCTATGACATAATGTGTGTGTGTGGGTGGCTATAAAGGGGTTTTCCTTAGTCAATCCCCCATTTTGGTGATTTCCACCTCCACAAATAGTTGTTTATAAAAAAATTATGTGTTTATGTAGTGCTCATGAATCCTAGATTGTAGATCTAGAATGTAAAATAGCTACAAATGCTAAGAATCTACTCTATAAGTGAAACCCTAGCATGTATGTGCATGTATAAATGTGCAAGATATGAAGAGACAAAGATTAGATCTAAACATAGCATAGTAATCATACCAAGCCCCCAAGGCTAAATTACTCTAACCATCTTCATGATCCCTTTGCATCTCCATGATGTCATGTAATTGCTTCAAAATGCTTGAATGCTTGAGTTGTTGATGAACTCCCCACTTTGCAATGAAAGAAAAAGATCTAGCCCTTAGTTTCCACCTTGCAATTGGTCTATGTCAGATTGGTATGTTCACATTTTCTTTTACCTTACTTCCATGATCCATCATTATGTCATCCTTGTTGAAAAATAAGGGTTTGGATACCATTTTATAGTAAACTTTGGAAATTACCCCCACGGGAGCCAACTACAATGAGCGCAAATTACCAGAACTTTACAAATAGGTCTAGGCCCAACAAACCCCAACCACTAGTAATAGGTTAACTTAGTCAACCTATTCCTCAAGGTGCCAAGATCTTGTGTTTATAACCCAACTTCCAGATCTGCAGGGATTCCGAATGTAATGTGTATCATGGTTTGACAATCCAAAGTTAAATTTGGGAAAATGGGGCCTAGAAAGAGGAGACTGCCTAGAAATTAGAACCTACCTTGGCCTATGAATAAAAAATGAGGAAATCCAAGAGGAAGTGTTAGGTCCTAACTCATTTTTTCCTAGGAGAGAGAGAGAGAGAGAGAGAGTGCTCAAAGTGCAATTGTGCAATGCAAAACATACTAAAGAGGAGCTAAAAGGTCATAAATTGGAGTGCATCCAATTTAAGATGGTACAATGATTCTCAAAGTGCACATTATGTAAAGTAAATATCTTCCAATGATATAAGCTACTAAATTTACATAATGAGAGAAATAGAATAAGGGAAAAATGATGCTAAGGTATATCTTTGATATCAATAAAAATCATAAGATATATTGTTAAAGAAAGAAGAGACCCATCTACCAAATCTTAAACAAATTGTCTAAATTTGATGGTAGGAGATGTGACAATGGATGGTGTTGGTAAAATAATGTCAAGTGGAGGATTTTGTTGTGAGGAAGAAGGAAAGTAGTATCTTGAGGTATGAAACATAGACTACACCTAGTGACTTGTGTAGGAGGATATATATAAACTTTAATACCTTGTTCATTAATGCCAAGTCCTAATTCATTGTAACCTTGTTGAGTAGTGCTATCATATCTCACATTGTAATTGGATTTTAATATAGAGGGTGAAGGAGATTTATCTTAAGATTTATGGAAATATGTGGTATAAAGAGGAACAAGAAGAAGATTAATCTATTTAGGGAGATTCCTATCACTATTATTATCTTCTTTAGGTGGTGAGGAAGAATAAGGCTTATCAAGATTTTTTTTTTTCTACTTAATATTCTTGGAGAGAAATCATCAAGAAAATGCTTAACATCAGAATTATGGATAATGCTTTGATGAAAATAAGATTGTTTAAGATCATCCAAGGGATTGCATAAACTAGCTTCCTTAAGACTATCCATTAAAGTAGGTTGAGGAAAAGGAGATCTAGGTTTCACTAAAATGGGATTATTAGGAGCTATGTCTCTATCATCGTGATCATCAGGCACTATAGGATTAGGATTCAGATTAGGAAGATTTATATTAGTGTTATTTTTATGTTCATTCACAAAGGCCATTTTATAATCAATATATACCATGAATTTTGTTAAAATTTGAATGATAAAGCCACATTTAATATTGATAAAGGCTTTGAAATATGCCTTATAAGGAATAAAGATATTTTTTAACCTCATAATTCCATATGAAAGAATACCATGAAGAAATACAAACATCATGAAATCAAAGAAATTTGGATTCACTCGGTGTGATTAATAAAGAGAAGTAAGGAGGAATGTAACAACATAGATTATCACACACCAATCTAAGTTAGTCAACTCCATGTTAATGAAATTTAAGAAGAAATTAATGAGTTCTAACAACAAAATTAGAAGTATGTAAGAGGATTCAGGTTCACCAAAGTATACACTATCAAAAGGGAAGTAATGCAAAATGAATAGATTACCTCTCATTTTCATAATTGCACATTTAGAAGGAAGATGCCCCTAGTAGGCTCAAGAGGAGACTCAAGTGCTAAACAGGGACAATGATCCTTCACTAAATATTGGTGATTGATGAAATGAAAATGAGGAAATGTAGATGATTCTATAGAAAATTTACTGAAAAATTGGTAAAAATAGACTGATATAGAGAGACAATGAGCTAAAATGCACAGAAATGGAAACCAGGAAGCAAATATGACCTATGGCTGAAATCTGAGCTCAAAATGTAGGGGACATAACATAAATGGTGGCATGTACCTAGGACAAGATGAGAATGGTGACTTGTCCCTAATGTTTTCATCTGAACTTTTCACAAATCATCTAGTTGTTCCCGATCTGCCTATATCATATCTGACGACTCTATAACTTGTAACTAAACACATAAAAAATAGGGAATAAGGTTGAATAAAGGAGTTTGCCTCAGTCAAACCCTTGTTTAGGAATTAACCTTGAAATGAAATGAAATAAAAGAAAGTGTGTTGTCATGTAGCAGAGGCTAGATCTAGAAAATGAAGCATATCATACCTTAAAGATGCATTCATCCCTTAAGAAAATAAATTTAAATCATATAATGATTTAAATAATTAGAAAATCTTCCTTCACTTTCAAATGTGATGAAATCCCATCAACACCTCTATTCATAAAATATTATTATTTAAATCAAAGAATGATATAAAATAATAATTATACTTTAAAATCATATTAAATGGCCACTCTAACTCCATGGTGAATGTCGGGTCTCCTGCATGGGTCCAACCTAAAAAAATAATCATTCTAAAACACTATCACCTCAAAATAGCTTGAATGTAACCCTAAATGCATCTAGAACGAAAAAACACTAAGTGGGTTGTCATCGAAATCTAACTTCAATATATCTATTATGTGATTGAAACATGATGGGTGGCCTCCAAAATGGCCTCTGAAAATGATTAAACAACCCTTCTAATCCATGGAAATGCATAGACCTTTAGACTTGTAATAGGGGAATATGACTACCAAACAAGTTCTCTCTTAATGCCACCTGATGTATGAAATTTTAATGCTCAAAGTTTTAAATTCATATTTTCTACAACTAGACATATTAGAACACATCTAAAACATGCCAACCATGCACTCTGAAAAAATACTAAACCTCACTCTTAGAATCTTCCATTAGGCATGAAAACTCATTTAAGTACATTGAGCATGTCTACAAAGGGTTTTTGCCTAAATTTAATATTTGTGCAAGATATTAATGGTCAAATTTAACCATGTTGAAACTTTCTAGAAATACAATTGTAGAAATTTCGTAAACTACATCCAATTTTTTCTTTGAAAAAATATCAAACTGTACCATCCTAAATTGTAAGCACCTAATTTGTGTACAATTTAAGGATTTTTTTGTGCCCACTTTAGTGTATTTCCTATGGTAGGACCTCATATGACACTTAAAAGATGCCTAAATTCAAATATGGATCCTTCATTCCTTTCAATTTTGTTTAAAATCAAGTTGGCCCTTATTTCTAGGTGTGTTCCTCTCTTTTTCCTCCAATTAGATAAATTATTCTCCTTACCTAGCCCTATATACTTATTCACCATTGACAACATAATTTAGGCCCCATTACTTGGGGACATGTTGCCAATGGTGACATGTACCTTGGAGAAAGAGCCCATATTTGATCTGGGTGCCAAGAATATATGGTATGTGTGAGATTTCTAAGTATAGCTCATTCTGAGGTCGAGATAGGTCATGAAGGCCACAAATAAGTATATAGGGCTAGGTGAGGAAAATAAATTATCTAATTGGAGGAAAAAGAGAGCAACACACCTAGAAATAAGGGCCAACTTGATTTTAGACAAGATTGAAAGGAATGAAGGATCCATATTTGAATTTAGGCATCTTTTAAGTGCCATATAAGGTCCTACCATAGGAAATACACTAAAGTGGGAACAAAAAAATCTTTAAATTGTACACAAATTAGGTGCACCTAAAATGCTTTTTACGTTTTTAAAATTTCTTCCAAACATTTCACATGCCCTTAGAGTCTGTTTGGTTGCTAGAATTAAATAACGCTGAAATTGTCAAATTCTAGTATTTGACAATTCTGCAAGTTTTAAATCTGGTAAATAGTTTTTAGAATATGGCTATCATAATGAGAAGATGGAAAGTGTTGTTTGCATATGGATTTCAAAATATTATAAATTTTGTTTTACCCCCAATTCCCATTTAAGTGGAATTGAAATTGATTTTCCAATTCCACCTATTTAGATGGCAAATTCAAATGCTGGTTTTGGGGGCAAATGGGAATTAACAAATCCCTATTCCAGTTTCATATTTTGAACACAAACATTGAAAATGTTAATTCCAATTCCAATCTAATTCCAACAAACAAACCCACCCTTACGACTGCATTTTTACCACCTCTTAACTTCTCTAAAATTCTCTCACCTTTTCTCCAAAGTGAAAGCACTTATTCTTAAACCTTTTATATTTCTTGAAGCTATAGTGAAAATAATTCACATTGTAACTAAATTTTATCTTTGTAAACCTACTTTCACCCCTTAAGTGAAATCATTTGATTTTTCAAAACCATTGTCATTACAAAGTATATATCTATTGTTTTGAGAACATCACTTATCATTTTAGTGATCTGATAGTGACCTATGTTGTGAAGATGCCCAATTTTTAGTATTTTTGGTCCTTCAAAACCACTGCATTTCTTGGTTGTTATTCCATAGTATATAGTACACATTTTTATTAAATCAACACTGATTAGAAAATGGCAAGCAGCAACATTAATACATATCGTTGTGAATGTTCTCCCTCAAAGCCATTTCCATATCCATTGTTAATGAATTAATTTTGATAATGACATGACACTGGTATCTTTACAAGGCATCCATCCATGTGCCTAAAATGGAGATATATTTATAATGTTTTCTGGTTGCATTTCATGCTGGATCGCACCGTCGTAGGCATCCTTTGGCAATTAAATTTTTACTTGTAATGGTGCAATGAAATGATGCATGGCCCAAACCTTTAAAATACTCATTGTGTGTCTCTCGAGTTCAACTACTAACAATGTATGGTATATTGATAGTGGTGAACCAAACTAAGAGAAAGAGAGTTCCTTGATATTTCAAGAGGAAGATATTTCTTGGATATTTTGAGAGGAAGAGAGTTCCTTGGCACATTGAGTGAAAAGAGATTTTCCAAGAATATATTGGCAGGAAGAGATTTCCTAGATATATTGAGAGGAAGAGGTTTCTTGGAGACATTAAGAGGAAGATATTTCCAAGAGTTTATTGGAAATATATTTTCTAAGAGTACATTGTGAGGAAGAGGTTTCTTTTGTTTTCCAAGAGTACATTGTGAGGAAGAGATTTCCAAGAGAAACTAGGGAAGAAGGGAAGGAAAATTTTAGCAAGGGAAGCAAAGACAATTATTCTTGTAGATAGAAATTGCTATACTTTTTTCTTTGAAGTTTTTAGATTATTTTGAAGACAGTTTTAAGCATAAGTTATTTTCACAAGTTGAAAGTGAGTGTTTGGAAAGAGAGAGGAGATTGTGAGGATGAAATAATTTTTGTGGAAATCTTGTAATCTATTGAATGGGTTATTTCTCTTGAAGGTGACTAAAAGGTGCAGTTGCAGGTTTTTTTCATCAAAGATTGTGTCGAGAAGGGGATAGTGAAACTCTAGTACATTCCTATAGATGAAAAGATAGAAGACATCCTAATAAAAGCTTTGACAAAGAATAAGTTTGTATTATTTAGGGATAGGCTGGGTGTTGTACAAAACAAAAGGTGAAGGAGTGGATCTGGATATTTAGAAACAACTTTATTTTTTTAATTCTTTAATATAATATTTCTATGTTTGTGAAGTTGAGTAAATCAAGAGTGATTTTATATATGATTTAAAGCCAAAGAGAGTAAGGAAAGATTCTTTCCTTACAAGCTAACTAAAGTAGATGGGTTCTATATATGTAATATCGTTGTAGCAAACTTGTATTGTATTTTTTAAGAGAAAGTTTGTTGTTAGGATAAATAGAAGATCCAACATTTGTAGGTTTTTCCCCACATTGGGGTTTATTAGGTATATCTGTGTTATTGTGTTTTTTTTATTGGCTTATGTTATTGTTTTTTCTTTTGCTATTATTTGTTGTTAATTAACCTAGAGTATTGATTGTTACAAATCAAATAGAATTTCTATTCTATGAATTTATTGTACAATTAATCTATAACTGGGTTATAAGAAATTAACAAAGACTATGTTCAAAGGAAGTGACATAGAGTTGTTCAACTTGAATTGCTCTAAAATCAGAAGTATGAATGCACCTAAACGTAGATTCCTTACTGTGGTTAGAGATCATTGGCAAACATGAATGTAAAATAGATAGAACTGTTGCTAATGACCACCGTAAAAAGTGAAAACAATAAGAATAAGCTCTTAGCATAATGATTTGTGCCTAGAAGTTGCATTGTAAAATTCTAACATTCAAATCCATTACCCACATAAATTTGAGATTGGCTTCATATTTTTTTTTCTTCAGCAATGGAAATAGGGATGGTAGGGTAGTCTTGGAAAGCCATTGACTCTAGATTCCACTCTTGTGATACATGCGTAAGGTGAATATGAAGAAAACACAAAGATATTTTGCAAAACAAAAGTGCAAAGTTCTCGGTTTTATGTGCTGCACAATAATAAAGTCGATCATCATTTTCTATTAATCCTTGCACATGGCCATTTTGGGTACAGTAGTTATAAACTTCTAGTGCTAGTGCTAGGTTGTCCCTTGAGATGCATTTATATAGTGACAAATAGGACGACTCTCAAGAATCATTGCATAGCAATTAGATTTCTCTCCCTGCGCCAACGAGGGGTCATACGCATGACTCAGTAGAGAGCCCACACATCAACGATCAAGAGGGCTTTTTCTCAAGTAACTAGTCTACAATATTCATTATTTGCGTGCAAATATGCTTATGTCATCATTTTGTTGTGTCATTGTCTCTATTACGTCATATATATTTGTTATGTGTTTTAAAGTAGATTGGAGGTGGATTTTGGCCACATATTGACATGTCTTTGTAGAATCCATGAAGAATGATTTCCTGATTTTGTAATTTCAAGCATGGAAAATGTGTAATGGTGGAAGGCATTCATAATATTTTGACCAGTAGAAGTGACTTGGAGAAAGAGCCCCCACAGTAGTCAAATGGCTCCATGTCCCTTAAAAAGGATTAGTGTTGGTTCTCATTACGAGTGTGCATTATACACAATGTTCTCATCATGCTACTTCAAAAACTTGAATAAAGATAGGAAAGGTGATAGTGGAGAAGTTAATATTCTCTATATTGTTACAAGTAGGTCTTGATGGGATAGATGCCCAAATAAAATTGCTATTTCAGGCCAAGGGACACCTTGCAAAGATACCAGTGCCATCAAAATGAATTCATGGACAGTGGACATGGAAATGGCTCTGAAGGAGAACATTCACAATGATCTATATTGATGTTGTTGCCTGGTATTTTCTAATAAGTGCTGATTTAATCAAAAGGTAGACTATACTATGTAATAGAAATCATGAAATCTAGTGATTTTGAAGGACCAGTAACAGTAAAAACTGGGCATCTTGCTAATAGAGGTCATGTCAGATAGCTGAAATGATAAAATATATTTTCAAGACAAGAGATATATACTTAGGGCATGTATCTATGCTGCTACTTAGCTTATTTTTGTTAGCAGTTGCTGCTCAACTTTTTGTGGCACAATTTGTAGAGTTAATGGCCCCATAGATGGTAATGTTTGCTGCTTAATTTTAAACGTTTAACTATTATTTTTAAATCAAATTTTTAGTCATTTTTGTCGCAAATAAATCTAAAATGAAATTGTAGGCAAATAAAAAGAAGAAAAAAAATGGTGAAGACGCATGTCACATGGAGTTAGTAATGACATAGGTTTTGAAATATCAAATGATTTCAATTAAGGGGTGAAAGTGGGTTTACCAGATATATCAAAGAAGAGAATTCTAACTATAATTTTTACAAAGGTGAAATTCAACTACAATGTAAATTATTTTCATTATAACTAAATATTTTCGAATTATTTTCATTATAACTAAATATTCTCAAATTATTTTCATTATAACTAAATATTCTCAAAGAAATATAAAAGGGCCAAGAATAAGTGCTTTCACTTTCAAAGTGAAAGGAGGACAACCTAAGAGAATTTTACACAAGTTAAGAGGTGGGTAAAAATTCAGCCTTAGGCATGTGAAATGTTTGCACAAGATTTCAAAAATATTAAAAAGCATTTTTAGTTGCAAGTGCAAAAGAGGGGAATTTTTTTATTAGTATGAGTAAAAATGATATCATTTTTCATCAAAGGATGTTGAGGGGTGAAATTATAACAGTAAGGGAAATATTTTCACTAGGAAAATATTTTATCCAAGAAGTGAAAATGTCCTACAAAACATGCTAGTTGGGTTAAGGATATGAAAATTTTGTTATGGTGAAAGGATAATGTGTAAGTGTGTAATGTGTTTATTTTCATTTTCTTCCTCAAGATTCACAAAATTCCCTCACCTTTGCTTATATTTATTCTATAAATTTTCTCCACTATCCATAAATCTTGATTCCTATATCACTGTTCATCTAGCCTCTCTTGGACATTAATATCCATCATGATTCATGACACAAAAAAACCATAAGCTAATATCACATTCCATACTTGGCAGAAACTTTTGAATTCAAAAAGTATATCGAGTGGACATCTTTCTTGTTTTATCAAAGCCAGAAATGAGTAAGAACTTAATAAAGCCATTGAGGATATTTCGCCAAGACCAAGTTTCCATCATATCGAAAAGGGATGGATCAAGGAAACTCCATAAGACAATGGGACGCAAGGTATATCACATCAAAAGACAAATCTAGATCAAAAAATTTATCAACAAAGAGACATAAACATACCTTAATAAAAAAGGTGGAGGCTACCAATATCAATGTAAAATCTGAGATCTAAAACAATGAACAAATATAATATCAATGGGCAGAATTACATCAAAATACTATGTCATTGAGATTTACAGTAAGTTTCATCAAAATACATTTACCTTACCAAATTCAAGAAGCTATCAAGTGTCGAAGAGATGTCTTATCAAGGATGGTGCTATCAATAAAACCTCGAGTGCCTGGCAAGACAAAAAATATTACACCGAAAATAAATGTTACATTGAAATATCTTACTTTGATGAGATTCATGAGGACTCTTACCAAAAAGTAGCTAAAGGCATATGATAGTGAGATATTGAGAATCTAATAAAGACATAGATGGTTTCATCGATAAAAGGGTTTTTGACAAGACATATGGACACATCTCATCGAAGATATTTTCATCAATGAAACTCAAGGTGTCTGCTACAACTAGAACGTTTTATGTGGAAACACAATGTTATACTAAAATGTCTGATTTTGATGAAACTCTTCATAAATCTTGTCAAAAAGTAACTAAAGACACCAAGTAGTGAGGGGTTGGAAATCTAATAAGCACGTGAATAGTCTCATCAATATAATATTTTTTAAAGGAAAACTTACGAATACTTCACTCAAAAATTGTGCATTGATAAAACCTTGAACACCTAGCAAAGCCAGAAAGTGTCTTGTCGAAAATCAATATTGTATCAAAAGGATAAAATTTAATGTGATAGACATGGTGGTTATATCGATAAGGTAACATTGATGTAGCATAATTTATCTACTAAGTAAAGAAAGCATCTTAGTGAAAGTAATTGTTTCATCGAAAAGAAGGCAAAAATGATCGATTAGACTAACATGAAATTACATCGACATTCAATACCTATGATCAAAAGGAAAACAAATGATATTGATGTAGGAGATTAAAGATCTTATCGATAAAATCCCATCGATGATGAAGTAGAAATTGAACAGAGAGCATATATGTCTTCCTAAAGTGCATATCTAAATCAAATTATGGTTGTCGATATGAATATGTTAAGGTTTTGTTGAAATATGTTTTCAAAGAAGAATGAAGTACTAAATGTGTCTCGACAAAATGTAAATCTTCATCGATAAAATATTTATAAATGAAGCATTTCACTATCTCATCGACGTTGACAACAAAAAATGCAAACATTCAATAAGATCAACTATTTTCATCGAGACAAGGATGGGGTTATGACAGAGAAGAAAAATAGAGTTGCTTCATTGACAAAGATGTTATGTGTCTTGGTGATGGATCACAAGCTAGTGTTGGAATAACTGATGCAGAGATAAGTTGAGTATGTTATGGTATGTGTTTGATGCAGATTTAATGTTAGGTTGATCATTTATGATGTTGTCATTGATGTCAACTTAGTGTTTGTTGGTTGAAAATGTGCCTATTATGTTGATGTATGTTCAAAAGATTGGATCCAGAGCCCTAGTAAGATTTGGAGTGTGTGATCGTAATCATGTAAGACTAAGTGATGTCTCCACATGTTGTGTCTATGACCGTACATGTTTATCATATGTATGATGTGACTTATGATCGATTGAAGGTTGACAGGTCAACAGGAAGAACATGATGTATCCAAGGAGGAATGATTTGATGATTGTGTCAAATAGGTTTGGATTCAGGATATGTTATCTTGACTATGTTATGAGGTTTTTGTTGTGACCACATCATGATTGGTGACTGAAAGACAAAGTTTCAATGGATAGAAGATCACTCAGTGAAAAATAAAAGTTCTTAGAACAATCAGTCAGATCCTCAACTAGTAATGTTGTATCATGTTGTGGTAAGTGGTTATGTGTTCTAGGGGTCGTAGTTGCATGGTAGATGGACATGGAGTGATGATTTGGCATTTTAATTATCATTATGATCAAATTTCTTGAAGTTGTGCAAGAACATTGGAAAGTGTGATGCAGTTTGAATTTTCTTTGTCAAATCGATGTGTGGTTTGAATTGGCGATTAGACAGATCTTGTTATTGATGGATTTGGTTTTGGTAACACATTTTGGCAGATTTGAGATAAAATTCAAATGTAATTAAGGTTTTTTTTCTACCTTAAGTTGTAAAATGTTGTATATATCATTTTGATGTATTATGAGAAGTGTGTGTTGAAGAGAAGGATCATGAATGCAGTTGTGTGATTATAGGGTTGGGATGGCCTACATGTAAAGAAAAGATTGAGTTTGAACTAGATTTGTACTAGCAGAGGAGGAGTGTTATTTTCTCATATCACTTTCACTTGTCGATTCCTAACAGTTTCATCAAGATAAAATCCCTTAACCTAATAAACCTTAACAAGTATGATTTGTAAATCCTTTAACTAGGTGATTCTTTAATTAGGGTTTTAAATCTCTTTATAGGGTTACTCCTAATAAGGTAAAGCTCCTAATAGGGCTAGAGGTAAATCCCTTATCCAGACGGCTTCTAACAAGGTCTTTCTCTTACCAGACATTTGTAACCTCCTAACAGGGCTAAGATCTTAACTGAGCATACTTCATACGTATGCATAATTATTTTTGGATATGATCCCCACATGTGGTTTTTCCCAGTTGATTTTCCACAAGAAAAATATTGGTGTTATTGTGTCGCATGGTTGTGTATGTTTATCTTCACTTGTTTGTATATTCATGCAATGGATGTTAATTTATGTAATATTTTAAATGGTTTTTTAAAATTTTAATTTGCTAGATTATTGATTCACCCCCCTCTCAATAATCTTGGACCTCTAAAATTTAAGTAGAAAATTCATTTAAGCTACAACATGGGGACATGGGGTTAGTAATGATAGAGGTTTTGAAAGATCAAATGATTTCAATTAAGGGGTGAAAGTGGGTTTACAAGATATATCAAAGAGGAGAATTCTAACTATAATTTTTACAAAGGTGAAATTCAACTACAATGTGAATTATTTTCATTATAACTAAATATTTTTTAATTATTTTCATTATAACTAAATATCCTTGAATTATTTTCATTATAACTAAATATTCTCAAAGAAATATAAAAGGGCCAAGAATAAGTGCTTTCACTTTCAAAGTGAAAGGGGGACAACCTAAGACAATTTTACACAAGTTAAGAGGTGGGTAAAAATTCAGCCTTAGGCATGTGAAATGTTTGGACAAGATTTCAAAAATATTAAAAAGTATTTTTAGTTGCAAGTGCAGAAGAGGGGAATTTTTTATTAGTATGAGTAAAAATGATATCATTTTTCATCAAAGGATGTTGAGGGGTGAAATTATAACAGTAAGGGAAATATTTTCACTAGGAAAATATTTTATCCAAGAAGTGAAAATGTCCTACAAAACATGTTTGTTGGGTTAAGGATATGAACATTTTGTTATGGTGGAAGGATAATGTGGAAGTGTGTAGTGTGTTTATTTTTCTACTATGACGAGTGTTAGAACCTAATAAAAAAAATATTTTTTTCCTCAAGATTCAGAAAATTCCCCCACCTTTGCTTATATTTATTCTATAAATTTTATCCACTATCCATAAATCTTGATTTCTCTATCAATGTTAATCTAGCCTCTCTTGGACATTAATATCCATCGTGATTATGTAGATCTCTATAGTTTTGTTGACTAGTAGTGACTCACACTTAGTCATTATCTAGGCAATGATGGTCAGTCATCACTGTGACCGAGTCATTATGTATAGGCCGAGTTATATAATGTATACTTACCGAGCAGTAGTAATGTCGAGTAAATCAATGGTCACTATGTATCTTTGTATTAGCTGAGTTAATTTTTTTCTGAGCTATGTAAGCAATGATTACCAAGCGACGGAGATATCAACATATGCCGAGTACAATGAATGTCGAGTATCAGGAACACCATTTGCCGAGTTAGCCAGAATTGACATATGATTTTGTTATGGCACAATGATCGAGGTAAATCATTTTGGCCGACATTCATGTTTTGTATTTTGTCTGTTGAGGAAATCACGGAGGTGATTATGCACCTATTTTGTAATCATTGATCCCTATGTAACACTTAGAGCCAATCATAAATTAGTAAAGCTTAAGCAACAAAAAGAGTTAATCTAAACCGTAGATCTTGAATCATGAAGATGTTTAATTGTTTATATAAGGATAAGATTTGAACCCTAAAATGAGTTAGCATATGAGAGGATGCGAAGGGATTGAAGGAATGAGCAGAGAATCACATTCGGATCAGTGAAGCATTCAGACAGATTTCAGTGACCGAGTTAAGCAGTGAAGGACAAAACAGAGATAAACTTGATAGAAGAGATCATAACAATACTGTAAGGAGAAGATCTGTTATCAGCATACAGTGCAAACCAAAGGATCGGGTACTAAGACATTCTAACAAGTGTATTAGGGTAAATCTCTTAACTAAGTGGTTTTAACAGACCTATTGTAATCTCTTAACTAAGTGCTTACTTTATTATAAGTTTCAAATCCTTTAGCAAGGTAGATTGTATAAGTCTTTTAGCTCTTAACAGGGCAGACCCCTCACAGGGTAGATCATATTTTGATCAAATTTTGTAAGCCCTAACAGGAAAACTTATTACTGTAGTAGTGAAGATTTTTGGGTGTCATCCCCACTCCAGTTTTACCTTTCAAGGGTTTCTAGGTAACCAAAATTTACTGATTTATGAATGAATGATGCTTAGTATATTAGTTACTTTGTTTTGATGAATTTTTGTTGATGTTATACAAAAATTTTATGGAATGTTAAAATGGATTAGTAGGTGATATCTGATTCATCCCCCCCCCCCCCCCTCTTAGTATCACATTTCCCAACTATATTTCCAACAATTGGTATCAGAGCTTCAAGGTTTCTCATAGAAAGTCTAACCACTTGAAGAAAAAGATCTTGAGATGGAAGTCTATAAGCTATGAAAGGTTATAGAGAATCATAAGATTGATGTATAGATGGCATTACAACAACTAGAAGCAACCAGAGGTGAACTAAAGAAATCCTTGAGCAGAAGGAGATAAATTGCTATTCCGCAAAATGATTCACAATATCAAGAAGAAGATACCACTGGACTATTTGATAATGGAAACTCTACAGAAAGTGACAAAGCCATAAAAAAAGGTACTGGAGGAATATACCATACTAAATGATGACATCAGACATCTAAAGAGAGAACAAGAAATTCAATCTGTCAGACTCTTTGAAGTAGTTGAACATAAAAAGAAAGTTGAAGAAGACAAGACAATGGTTGAAGAAGACAAAAGACAAATATCAATGAGACTAGATGAAAGGACAAGTGACATGCAAAAGTTGACCAACAATCAACTAGACATGGTAAATCAACTGCTACTGGTTAATCAAGAGTTGGGCAAGAAAGATATGGAAATCAACAATCTGAGATTTGAAAATGATCAACTAAGGAATGAACTGAGATCTGAAAAGGAAATCAATGAAAGGATGAACAAACCTAATGAAGCTACAAAATATTTTGAAGAGCTGCTAAGGTCACCTAGAAGTTCTGGTGATAGATCTGGACTTGGACTAAATGAGAATTCATCATCCACTGAAGAAGGAGAATCATCAAAGAATAGAGAGAAAAAGAATGCAAAACCAAAGAACAACAAGCCCACATGCCATCACTATGGAAAGCTAGGACATACAGCTAACATATGCAAAAGAAAACATAGTAAGTCTCATCTCAAACCTAAGTTTAATGGGCATTGCTTTAACTGTAAGAAACATGGACATCAAGCACATGAATGCAGGTATAAGGTCAGTAGTCCACCCACCTCACCAAAGTTTCAAGGACACTATTTTAACTATCAAAAGTATGGACATAGAGAATTTGAATACAAATCTAAACCTACATGGTCATCAAATGAACAAACTAAGTCACCTATGAAAAATAACTCATACAATTGGGATTATAACACTTGGTACAATTGTCATTACCATGGAAAATATGGACACATTGGAGCAAATTGTATGAAGACTCATTTTAGAGGTAAATCCAAAAGATGGATGAATGGAAGCATGGTATGTTACAAATGTAACAAGATAGGTCACCTAAATAAAGATTGTAGATCACCTATGCCAAGAAATGATCAAAATTAGAATGAAGATATCCGTGAGAAATTGAGAAATCAGATGAATAAGACATGGAAGAAGAAAGAAGAAGAAAAAACAAGTGAAGCTAGCACATCTGAGGTCACCCAATCCGATGGATCATGTGATCACACTTCTTCAAACTAAGAAAAGAAGGTATTTTTGGAACTAAGTCTTATAATGGTTTATCCTACATCAATTCCTAACATAAAGTTGAGTAAAAGTCCATATCTACATAGACAAAGATGCATTAGGACATATCTGAGCAAAGTAGAGCATTTCATTTTTTGATGTCAAGCATTAGTGTTTTGACTGAGTTATCAATGTATGTTGAGCACCTGTGGTAGCTGAGATGTGATGTACACCGAGCTGTGTCTAAACAGTTATATTGACCGAGCTTGTTTTAGCCAAGGTTAACATAAGTTTGCTAAGATAGTTGTATTCCACTTAAAATATTGTACAGAGCATTTATGAGGCCCTAACTTGAATTTTTGGAATCTATAAAGTAGAAAGTTTCCACTCATTTCATTTCACCAAGCAAATTGAGATTTCTCTGAGTGATTCAGAGAGTGAATAACCAATTTATCAAGGGCAATTCCAAATCTTTTCAGCATGCCATCGGTAAATCATCTGCAGAACACTTATGAGAAAGGTACTTTACCGAGCAATATTTCTTCTCAAAAATTTTAAGTTAAAAATGGCATCATCATTGTCTACTACAATGAAGAAACAAGGGATGGAGGTTTTCAATGCACAGTTGGTAAGGAATTAAGTTTGTAAGCCATAGAATTTTAAGGCAATTTTGGAGACCACAATCAAAGGAGATCTTATCAGCGCACTATCCTTGATTCTGGAGAATGTGTTGATAATGAATGACATTAGGTCTTGTTATATGTGCAAAATTGGAGAGATCAGAGACTACGAGATCAAGGAGGTGTATGAAAAACTATGTGATAATGGTGTGTTGAAGCCGGAATATGAATCAGTTGCAGAGCAAGGGTTAGTGCATACCCTAGATTTCCCACAAAATTTCAAAGTTGAATGAATAAAAATTGTATTGAGTCGAGTGCATGATATGAAATTATGGCTGGAAGACAGACCAGAGAAGATAACAAAGGAAATGATCCACCAGGTAACTGCATACCCTACAATTCAGGGAAATAGAACAATGAAGTGTTCAAGTAAGGAAGATATTCAAGTGAACACATAGGCAGTTTGGAACAAATGTGGAATGATGATTTCCACCATTACCAATCCGGAGATTGACTTTGTAGTTAGGGTTATCTCACACAAATTCTACCAATCTAGTTGGTTGGATATCACCCCCTATACGGAAATGGACCACACATGGAAAATCATCAGGAAGGGACACAATTATGATCTTGCCAAGCTCCAGCTGACATAGCTTGCTGAGAACCTAAACTCAATCCGGACTATAAAGAATTCTATGTGTAAGTTTGGTTCTTTTCTAGTCTGTCTATTCTTTTACATTCAAAAGTGTTTTCCTACTGTTGGAGGTGTGATATGGGATAAGAAGAAACCCATTACAGTTTAAATCAATGAGTTCATAGGTCAGATAGGAGAAAGTTTTAATGGTGTAATGGAGAATTATTTTATTGAGTTCAAAAAAGAAAATGAGGAAGAGGAGTAGAGTCCCTGTGTCTTTAGTTGAGAAGTATACCCAGGATATATGCTTTCTAGTTGACACAAACTTCACCTATGTACAAGCAGTTTTACTGAGGGTTTCATGGCTAATGCCATTACCTTATGAGGTAAACATTGATGAGACTACAGCTGCTATAACAGCCCTTATAGCTAAAGAAATTGATAATAAGGCACCTTATTTTGGAACATATAAAGAAGCCAAATCCAAAATAACTATGGGATTGATGGCTGCAACTATAGAGAGAAACAGAAAAAAATGCACCACTTGAATTAACTCAAGGACTAGGAGAAGATGAAGTGAGTGATCATAATGATAGTGAAGAAGAAGAAGCGGTACAAGTAGAAAAGAAGAAAGGCAAGAAGACAGTACTTGTCAAGCCTACACCCAAAAGGATACCAAAACCTAAAGTGACATCGACACCTGTGCTTAGGCCTAGAACAAGGGTAGTTTCTTCAACTACCAAGACACCAAATAAATCCCCTGCATCAAGTAAAAGGAAATTTTTTAAGCCTAAGGCAGTGCCAACTTAAGCAAATAAAAGGCCTAGAAGGAAACTTGTTTTAGAAAAGGAAGATGATGAGGAAAAGGAAAGTGATGAAGAGGTGAAGAAGAAGATTACAACATAGACTATAACACCTAATGTGGATAAAATATGCCACAATATCACAAGCTCTGCTAGACTTGAAGATCTAGAGGAATTAAATTTTGGGAGACTGAGTATAGGAGATAAAGAAAAAGTTGAAGAAGTTATTCTTGATATGCTTTGCATCTTCAAGATGTTACCTATACAGTTGGAAAAATGAATTCCTAAAGAGTTTAGCAATAGAGTTGCACAGAAATGGGAATATGCTCTTAATATAGAGAAATAGATAAGAGAGAGCACATTAGCTCATGTTTCACCAGATCTCACCCCTGCAAATATCAGGAAAATTGTGGAACAATACAGGAACAAATTTGTTCCCAAACTAAGAGCTTATCTTATCCTTCAACACAAGGTTGAGGATGTTGTACAAGAAAGTCTGAAGACTTGGAAGATAGTTTTTGGGTTATTAATTGACAAGGATGCACATAAAGATGCAAGTACATCTAAGGATGTTGAGCCTGACACTGAACAGAATGCAATGGAGTTACCTATTCTGGAGACAGAAGCTCCTAAGGAGGAGGAATGTCAAAAGGTATCAGAAGTAAGTATTGTTGACATAATAGAGGATGCCCCATCAAAAACTCAGGTATTGACCAAGGAGGATATACAGGTCAAGGAAGCAAAAGATACATCTTTGCAAGGTAGCAATATTGTACTTTTACAAGTGAAATATTATCCAACAATAGATGATACAACAACTATTAACACTACCCTTGCCAAACCTAAAGTTGTTACAGTTGACATGCTAGCCGATATGAGCACTATCAAGGAACGGGATCAATCAGCAATAGAAAATCAACCTACATCTGCCAAGGAGTCACAACATGATAAAGGAGATAATCCTGCATTAAATGATACTAGTCCTTATGTGGAGGATAAGGGAAAAGTCGAAAAAGAAGAGAAGGATAAAGCTATGGATGTTCAAGAGCCAAAGGAACAAGAGGCAATACAAGCTCTTGTACAGATGCCGAGTGGGATCACACCAAAGAAGGCACTTAAAAAGAAAATGAAAGTCTCTTCACCAGAGGTAACTATTGAAAAAGTTATTGTTATTCTGAAATGATATTCTGATAACTTATCTTATGAGCAAATGCAAATATTGCAAGATTTATTGAAGAGGAAAAGCAAGCAGGAAGAACTCAGGAGAGAACATCAGCAAAAGAAGGTCTTGTACAAAATAAAAGAAATATTTAATGATTCTTTTGAGTTGTCTAATGTAAATAGTTATGCTCCCATACTGGAACAACTTGTCCATATAGTTCCAAAAGTGACTAATGAAGATAGTGGAGGCAATGATAAGTTTTTGCAGTGGTCGAAAAGAAAGTTTGAGACCAAGATGATGGAAAAGATATTTGCCAAGATTGCAGTGAAACAGGTAGCACTTTCTACTTTGGTAATAGATTCAGAAGAAGTAGTTGTGAATGCATAATCTCTTCTTACCAAATTATGCAATGTAGAACAATTCACTGAGGATAACCAAGGGCTGGTAGATAAACTACAGAAAGAACTCAAATCCACCAGTCAATCCTTAAGCTTGGATGCAAAATCAAGTTCTAAACATTATGCCAAGCTTATGCATACACAAGGAAGGATAGCCAAGTTGATGGCTAATGATGGAAAGATAAGGGCTCATCTACTTTCTATGCAAACAATCTTGACACCTCATTTGGAGGCCATTCAAAGAGAGTTAACCAAGGCTAAAGACTTAACAAAGAAAGATCCAAATCTGTCTACAGCTGAGGGCCTATTCAATCTAGCTGTCGAGCTAGAAGTGCAGTCAAAAGTTTTGAACGTTGCTAGAGGAGGATGGGAATCTGCACTACACATGGTTATGATGCTTCATACACCATTCCTAGAGAAGTACGTCACACTCCCTACTATTGAAGAAATTAGGCATGCCAAAAATAAGGGGGAAATTAAGTGACATGACATATTCAAGCACAAAGGGAAGGTAACAAAATTTTGTATGTATATATATCTTAGGGGCAGTATTCTGCTAATACTAAGTACTTTTGTAAATACAAATGTAATGTTATGACAAAGTTTTTTTTCCACTAATGTCAAAGGGGGAGATTGTAGATCTCTATAGTTTTGTTGACTATTAGTGACTCACACTTAGTCATTATCTAGGCAATGATGGTCGGTCATCACTGCGACCGAGTCATTATGTATAGGCTGAGTTATATAATGTATACTTACCGAGCAGTAGTACTACCGAGTAAATCAATCGTCACTATGTATTTTTGTATTAGCCGAGTTAAGTTTTTGCCGAGCTATGCAAGCAATGATTACCGAGCGACAGAGATATCAACATATGTCGAGTACAGTGAATGTTGAGTATCAGGATCACCATTTGCTGAGTTAGCCAGAATTGACATATGAGTTTTTTATGGCACAATGATCGAGGTAAATCATTTTGGCCGATATTCATGTTCTGTATTTTTTTTGTTGAGGAAATCATGGAGGTGATTACACACCTATTTTTTAATAATTGATCCCTATGTAACACTTAGAGCCAATCATAAATTAGTAAAGCTTAAGTGGCAAAAAGAGTTAATCTGAACCGTAGATCTTGAATCATGAAGATGTCTAATTATTTATATAAGGATAAGATCTAAACCCTAAAATGAGTTAGCATATGAGAGGATGCAAAGGGATTGAAGGAATGAGTAGAGAAGCACATTCAAATCAATGAAGCATTCAGACAGAGTTCAGTGACCGATTTAAGCAGTGCAGGATAGAACAAAGATAAACTTGATAGAAGAGATCAAAACAATACTGTAAGGAGAAGATTTGTTATCAACATATAGTGCAAACCGAAGGATCAGGTACCGAGACATTCTAACAAGTGTATCAGGGTAAATGTCTTAACCGAAGGGTTTTAATAGACCTATTCTAATCTCTTAACTGAGTTCTTAATTTATTGTAAGTTTCAAATCCTTTAGCAAGGTAGACTGTATAAGTCTTTTAGCTCTTAACAGGACAGACTCCTCATAGGGTAGATCATATTTTGATCAAATTTTGTAAGCCCTAATAGGAAAACTTATTACTGTAGTACTGAAGATTTGTGGGTGTCATTCCCACCCCAATTTTACCTTTCAAGGGTTTCTGGATAACCAAAAATTACTGAGTTATGAGTACTTTCATGAATAATGCTTAGTATATCAGTTACTTTGTTTTGATGAAGTTTTGTTGATGCTATACAAAAGTTTTATGGAATGTTAAAATGGATTAGTAGGTGATATTTGATTCACCCCCCCCTCCCACTCTCAGTATCACATTTTCCAACTATACTTCCAACAGATTCATGACACAAAAAAACCATAAGTTAATATCACATTCCATACTTGGCAGAAAATTTGTTTTATCAAAGCTAGAAATGAGTAAGAACCTAATAAATCCATTGATGATATTTCTCCAAGATCAAGTTTCCATCATATCAAAAAGGGATGGATCAAGGAAATTCCATAAGACGATGGGATGCAAGGTATATCACATCAAAAGACAAAGATAGATCAAAAAATTTATCAACAAAGAGACATAAACATACCTTAATAAAAAAGGTGGAGGATACCAATATCAATGTAAAATCTAAGATCTACAATAGTGAATAAATATAACATCAATGGGAAGAATTATATCAAAATACTATGTCATTGAGATTTACAGTAAGTTTCATCAAAATACATTTACCTTAGCAAATTCAAGAAACTATGAAGTGTCGAAGAGATGTATAATATATCTTATCAAGGATGGTCATATCAATAAAAAACTCAGGTGCCTAGCAAGGCTAAAAATATTACACGAAAAATAAATGTTACATTGAAATATCTTACTTTGATGAGATTCATCAAGACTCTTACCAAAAAGTAGCTAAAGGCATATGATAATGAGATATTGAGAATCTAATAAAGATAGAGATGGTTTCATCGATAAAAGGGTTTTTGATGAGACATACGGACACATCTCATCGAAGATATTTTCATCGATGAAACTTAAGGTGCCTCCTAAAGATAGAACATTTTATGTGGAAACACAATGTTATACTGAAATGTTTGATTTTGATGAAACTCTTCATAAATCTTGTCAAAAAGTAACTAAAGGCACCAAGTAGTGAGGGGTTGGGAATCTAATAAGAATGTGAATAGTCTCATCAATAGAAGATTAAGATGCAGTCGATGCTGTCACAGATTAAGAGGTGGTTGATATTGACAATGTTGGTTACTCCATTGGGGTTGAGGTTGATAAGACCAATTATTATTCCAGTTTTGACCTTGGGGACCAAAATTCTAAGAATTTTTGTTTTGTCATTGATTATTATTGAAACCAAAAAATTTCAAAGGGTCATGAGGCATACCTTGTCTCTAGGACCATGGTCTCCATTGAGAAACATAAAATATCTCTCCATTCTCATCAATAGCCTTGAATTCAATTGGCATCAACTAAGCCTCCAAGCATGAAACTGTTTCGCATTTGTAGTTCCTTTTATTTTCCCTACAATGGGAAAAGAATTCAACTAACATACCCTCTGCTTCTTCATGCTCCTTCTTGACTTGCATGGCATCCAGCTAGGTGGCTACATTGTTAATGATGTCTTGCTTGAAATCAAATAAGATATTGGATATCCCCATCATTGAGACACCAGCACCATTAGTTTTGCCACTTGATTATCTGAGCCCTCTTCCTTTCTTCATTGTAGCTCTATAGTACTTAAGATATGTCCTCTTAATTGCATTCTAGGTGCTTTGAGTGATATCTCCTCTAGCCTTCAAGTCAATAGCATCCATATAGGACTCATTAACACATCATAAAAAGAGATGCTTCATGGACTCTTTATTCAAGTATGCTGTGTGTTTTTCTAGAGGTTAAAAAGGAATCTTACAACATAGTCCTCAAGCATTTCCTCATCCTTTTGTGTCATCTTGAAAATATCATCACCTTTCATATCACTACCCTGACAATACTCTTTATATTTTTCTAAGAATGCATTGTTCATTCATTCCCTGTCTCCTACATCATTAGCTCCTAGACCCATGAACCACCTTAGTGCTTCCTCCTTCAAAGTAGATGGAAACAAATTCAACCTATGGGCATATGTTTTATAGTCATAGCTTCTATAGAGGATGTCAAACTCAAAAATAAAGGTCTCGGGGTCTTCATTAATCAAGTCAGGAACTTTTATTATAATTCCATAACTATCAAAGATCAAGATGGAAAAACCATCATCACCCTAGATCTAGATACAATAGATAGAATATTCAGAGTACCACCCACTCCTTTGGTTTCAAACATTTCAAAGGAAAAGGCTTTGATAAGTTTGAATGAAGATAGGCAATATTGTGTCAAGTACATCAATGATCATTGCCTGATCAATAAGAGGCCTAATATTCTTTTGAGATGGTCAAAGGGTGTTCATCATTCTGAATTCAAAGAGGATATCAATGATCTCATCACATTACTTAGTAGGATTGTAGGAATCAGAGAGTTTAATACTTATGAGCCATGGATGTACAAGTTCATATCTGTGATAATCAATTCTAAGAAAAAGATTGGGAGACGTAATCATTAATATTATGTGTGATCAGTTGTCTCAAGTTTCCTCTACATGTACATTCTATATGAACTCGTACATTGTATACATTGTTTCTTCCCTTACATCATTTTCTAGTCTCTCGACCAAGGGAGATAGGACACTTGTACCTATTTGGGATTATTATGATCAGTTGCCTTTGAAATCAATATAGGTACATTATATGAGGGTACAAGATGCCTTCTTTGAGCACTACATGTGCTTATTTGATAAAGAGCTTCCCAACAAGCAAGTTTTAAATGAAGCACGGAACAAGGTAAATGAGTATGGTTGTCTTTTCTTACAATTCTCCAAGTTCACCTACATAAGAGTCCTTTATTTTCAAGGAGATCCATATACTTTCCCATGATATCCTATTGATAAGATTATTTTTATGGAGTTGGAAAGATAACTCATGGTAGTACAGACCCATCAGTCCACATTGCATAGGCTAGGAGTGGGGATTTCTTCATGAAACCCACTCAAAATTAGTGGGTACTTCTTGGACATAATCCTGAAGGAAAAGAACATGAAATTTAAACTTCAATGGATCAATATCAAGAAGTTTATGACAAGAAGTTACTTTTATTGGAGGGGTTTGAATGATAAAATGAGGAGATAATTTGTACAAGAGCATTGCTTGGAGGACCTTTGGATTTAATTACACATGAAGGTAGATATTCACAAGATGGACTATTGTAGGTTAACCTTGATGTAGGAGCATCTTGGGTGTAAGAGCAATCTTGCATCACCCAAAAATATTTCTGGTTTCTTTTCAATAAGGGCTATCTTGTGCAGAGCTTCTATTTTTGGAAATTTACTATTTTTAGTAAGTTTTCCGTTCATGCTTAGAATGGTCTATTTTCTTCCCTAGAGGTTCATTTTGGTCATATCATCCTGCCAATAAAGTTTCATTGACAAATCAAGTCTAGCTTTGTAGATATTGAAGATTCTCAGAATTGGTAGCAGGGTACAGAAACTTTGAACTCAGTTTTGAAGGCTTTAGAGGCCCCATATGAGGTTGAAACTTTGGTTGACTAGAGCTTGCACAAGTCAAACATTGTAGAGCACTTTGTGCCCTTTTCAAAATGGTGTCATAATAGTCAATCAGGTCAACGGGTGATGACTTATGGTCTCCAGAAGTTGGGTCACCTGAAATGGCAGAAAATGATTTTCCTTAAAAATTTATGTTTGGGTTTCAAAAGTTATTTTGAGCCGACTTTGATGTAATAAATTGTAAAATAAAATAATTCCAAGTTTGGTCGGCCTTATTGGCTAAAATTCTAGAACCTTCCCAGGTGGTGGAAAATTGCCTATATAAGGAAGGCTATAGTGTTGTCTTAGGCAGTTCGGGGCAATTCTGGGTAGATCTGGGTAATTATTTGAGGCTTTTTCCTACAAAATATTGTAAGGGGAATGCCTATGTGGCTTTGCATATTGTAATTCTAAAAATTTTAATTCCACACTTGTGGAGATAATAAGAAACACATTTTATGTTCTTGCAAATTGTTGTTATTTCTCTATTTCTGTTATGTGTTTGTGGTATTAAGGGGAGCACCCTTCATCAAGTGGTATCAGAGTGGGAGTTCCTAAGTGTGTAAATAGATCATCGACTATGAGACAATTTGCACCAGGACAGTGGTTAGGGTTTCAGCAATAAGCGTGAAAATGCCTCCACGAAGGGAAGGTGGCAGAAGAGTTGGTGTTGTGACACCTGAGGTTAGAGCCCTCTAGAGACAAGTGCGAGCATTGTAGGAAGAGATTTGTAGAGGAATGAATCTTAATGTCAAAGACCAAAGTGAGGATGAAGTCAAAGAAGAAGGAAATTTTGATCAAGAAGGAGAAGTTGAAGTTTTGAATCAAGAAGAAGAAAGACTTTTTCGGGCCATTTCCAAGATTGGGAAAAGACCTAAGATTGAGGTTCCTACCTTTTCAGGAAATCTTAACCCAGAAGAATTGATCGACTGGATCAATGAATGTGAAGAATATTTCAAGTATGAAGATATTGAGGATCCTGATAGGGTCAAATTTGTGAAGGCTAGACTGAAATTTCATGCAAAGATCTAGTGGCAAAAGATTTAATTGGAGAAAAATAGAAGAGGGAAAGATAAAATCACAAGATGGGATCGAATGGTGGATAAATTGAAGTGACAGTTCATTCCTATTTATTATGAGCTTGACTCACTAAAGAAAATGCAAAGTTTGAAGCAAGCAGGAAGATCTATTCAGGAGTATACAGAGGAGTTCTATGGAATCCTCATCAGAACAAGCCATGCAGAAGCTAACAAGTAGAAAGTTTCTCATTACCTTAATGGGTTGAGGCTGAGCATTCAGGAGGAGTTGAATCTAGTTCGAATAAATAGTATTGAAGAGGCATACTAGTTTTCCCTAAAATTAGAGGAAAAACTAAACAAGAAATTTGAAAGCAGACAAAGCGAAAGAGGTCATGATCGAAGATCTGGTGGATGGTCTTGTGGAGGCCGAAATGAAGATCTGAAAAAGAAGGAAGAGGCTAGTAGTAGTCAGAATCAATGAGGAAACAATTTCAACCATTTCCAAGATTAGAATAATAGAGATCAGAGATGAAGAGGAAGAGGACAAGGATTCGGAAGGGGAGGCTTCCGTGGAACATGTTTTCATTGCGAAGAAGAAGGTCATAGGGCCTTTGAATGTCCTCAACACCAAAGAAGGACAGATAGGAGAACTGAAGGCCAAGCTAGAGTTGCACATGTAAATGAAGATGCCAGATTGTCACATTCTGAAGATGTTGAAAGAGGAGAAATTCTAATTAACAAAAGAGTCCTACTAAGTGGGGAGAATGAACCTGAGCAAAGAAAAAGCATGTTTCACACCAGGTGCAAGTGTGAAGGTAAATGTTGTGATGTGATTATCGATAGTGGAAGCACTAACAATTTGGTGTTAGAAGAGATGGTGACAAAGTTGAAGCTCAAGAGAGAGAAACACCCACATCCATATCGGATTGCCTAGGTCTAGGATGACCACAAATTCATGGTCAATGAATAGTGCCTGGTGAAGTTTAAGATCGGTGGGTACCATGATGAGGTACTATGTGATATCATACCTATGGATGCATGTCATATGTTGTTGGGTAGACCATGGTAGTTTGGAAAGCGTGTTGTACATGATGGTCATGTGAATACCTATTCCATGACAAAGGATGGAGTGTGGCATAAGCTAAATCCATTGAAGGACATAGAAGAAAAGGTATGTGGTAATGCAAGAATAAATTTTTTTTATGGAAGAAAATTCCTAGATGATATGAGGCATGAGCATGTATGTTTTTCTTTAATTCCAAAAGCTGGTAAAGAGGAAGTAGAAGATGTTCTTGTTGAAGTTGCAGATTTGTTGAATGAGTTTTAGGATATTGTATTTGATAATGTGCCTGATGGATTACCACTAGTCATGAAGATCAGTCATCAGATGGACTTGATCCTAGGAGTGAGTTTTCTGAATAAGGTAGCACACAGAATGACACCTATAGAAAGTGAGGAGTTGAATAGACAAGTACATGAGTTGTTGTAGAAAGGATTGATCCATAAGAGTCTAAGTCCATGTGATGTACCAGTAGTATTAGCACCAAAGAAGAATGGAGAGTAGAGGATGTGTATAGATTCTAGAGCAATAAACAAGATCACAATCAAGTACAAATTTTCATTGCCATGAATGGATGACATTATGGACTGTTTGAGTGGAGCTGTGTATTTCTCAAAGATAGATCTGAAAAGTGGATATCATAAGATTCAGATCAGAGAAGGAGATGAATGGAAGACTACTTTCAAGACAAAGGAAGGACTATATAAGTGGTTAGTCATGCCTTTTGGGCTAACCAATGCACCAAGCACTTTCATGCGGCTCATGAATGAGGTTTTGAAAGAGTTTCTAGGTAAGTTTGTCATCATTTACCTAGATGATATTTTGATATTTAGTAAGACATTGGATGAGCATATGATGCATATTTGTAGGGTGTTTGAGAAGTTGAGAGAAGAGAAATTGTTGATAAATTTGAAGAAGTGCAATTTTGTGAAGAAAGAGTTAGTGTATTTGGGATTTGTAGTTTCAGTAGAAGGTCTAAAAATGGACCCAGAGAAAGTGCGGGCTATCTTTGAATGGCCTACTCCAAGGAGTGCTACTGAGGTAAGATATTTTCATGGTCTAGCTAGCTTTTATAGAAAGTTTATCAAAAATTTTAGCAATATTTGTGGACCCTTGACTAAAACAATGAGAGGGGATAGAAAAGAGTTCAAGTGGACTAATGGGGCAGATAAGAGTTTTAAATTGTTGAAATAAAAAGTTATAGATTAACCCATTTTAGCACTTCCAAATTTTAATAAGGTGTTTCAAGTAGATTGTGATGCTAGTGGTACTACAAAAGGAGCTTTTATGAGTCAAGAAGGTAAACCTGTTGCTTATTTCAGTGAGAAGTTGAATGATGCCAAGAGAAAATATCATGTTTATGATCAAGAATTTTATGCTATAGTTTAGGCATTAAAAATGTGGAGACACTATCTGCTTCCAAAGGAGTTTGTTTTGTATACTGACCATCAAGCTTTGCAATATTTAAATAGTCAAGGAAAGTTGAATCAAAGGCATTTGAAATGGGATGAGTTTTTGTAGAGTTATACATTTTTTTTGAAACACGGGAGTGGAAAGTCTAACAAGGTTGTAGATTCACTTAGCAGAAGGCAACTATTGCTGACAGAGATGTAGATTGAGGTGGTTGGGCTCAAGGAACTCAAGAATTTGTATCCAGAGGATCCTGATTTTGGTGAAGCTTGGAAAGCCTGTATAGAACCTGTTACTCTAAATAGAATGAAGTGGTTAGATTTCATCATTTAGGATGATGCTATTTAGAGGGAGTCAGTTGTGCATTCCATGAAGTTCTATGAGGGATAATCTCATCAAGGAGAAGCATAGCGGAGGATTGGCTAGACATTTTGGTCATGATAAAACCCTTGCTTTGGTTAGTGAGAATTATTATTGGCCATAGTTTCAGCAAGATGTCAACAATTTTGTACAGGGTTGCAAAGTATGTCAAATGGAAAAAGGAGTGAAGTAGAATACAAGGTTGTATCAACCATTACCTGTACTAGAGAAGCCTTGGGAGGATATTAGTATGGACTTTGTTCTTGGTTTACCAAGGACTTAGCGGGGACATGATTCAATTTTTGTAGTCGTTGATAAATTTTCAAAGATGGCACATTTTATTTCCTACAAGAAGACTAATGATGTTGTTCATGTAGCAGAATTATTTTTCAGAGAGGTGGTGAGACTACATGGTTTGCCAAAGAGTATAGTTTCAGATTGGGACACTAAGTTTGTTGTATATTTCTGGCGTACATTGTGGAAGAAGTTAAAGACAGATTTGAAGTTTAGTTCATCACATCATCCTTAGACTAATGGATAGACAAAGGTGGTGAATAGAAGTTTGGGAAATTTGATAAGATGTTTGGTTGGAGATAAGCCAACATGATGGGATTTGATTTTACCATAGGTGGAATTTGCATACAATAATTCTATTAACAAGAGCACTGGTAAATCACCATTCCAAATTATATATGGTAGTATTCCCAGAAATTCATCTGAGTTGAGAAAGATAGATAAAGGAGAAATAAGTAGTGTTGAAGCTAAGGATTTTGCAGAACATTTGAAGAACATCTATGACGAGGTGAGGAAGCATATTACCAAGATGAATGTGCAGTATAAGGCTAAGGCAGATGAGAAAAGGAGGCATAAGGAATTTTAGGTTGGAGATGAAGTCATGGTTCATTTGCAGAAGGAGCGATTTCCAGTTGGTACATATAACAAGTTGAAAATGAAGAAATTTGGGCCATGTAAGATACTGAAGAAGCATGATTCAGGAAATGCCTATGAGGTAGAATTGCCTAGTGAGCTGAATATTTCACCAATGTTTAACATTTCAGATTTGACAGAGTATCATGAAGAAGGTGTTGAAGATGAGATAACAATAGCACAGTGGAGTATTCCAACAACTATTTCAGCTACCAAGGATATTGAGGACATACTGGATAGTCATGTTGGTAGAAGCACAAGGAACGGAACATATGAAGAATATCTAGTCAAATGGAAAGGATGACCTATTGAAGATTCATCATGGTTGTCAAGGGAGGAGGTTAACCATCTTGGTTTTCCTCTTCACACCTGAGTCGTGACAGGGTCACTTCTCAAATTACCCCAGGTGTCTGATGCAGGAGCATCCTGGGTGTAAGAGCAATCTTGTATCACCCAAAAATATTTATGGTTTCTTTTCAATAAGGGTTATCTTGTGCAGAGCTTCTATTTTTGGAAATTTACTATGTTTTAGTAAGTTTTCCGTTTGTGCTCAAAATGGTCTATTTTCTTCCCTGGAGGTTCATTTTGGTCATATCAATCTGCCAATAAAGTTTCATTGATAGATCAAGTCTAGCTTTGTAGATATTGAAGATTTTCAGTATTGGCAGCAGGGTACAGAAACTTTGAACTCAGTTTTGAAGGCTTTAGAGGCCCCAGTGAGGTCAAAACTTCAGCTAATTGGAGTTTATGCGAGTCAAGTGTTATAGAACACTTTGTGCCCTTTCCAAAATGGGGTCATAATAGTCAATCGGGTCAACGAGTGATGACTTATGGTCTCTGAAAGTTGGGTCACCTGAAATGGCAAAAATTTTCCTTCAAAATTTCTATTTGGGTTTCAAAAGTTATTTTGAGCCGACTTTGATGTAATAAATTGTAAAATAAAATAATTCCAAGTTTGGTCAGCCTTATTGGCTAATATTATGGAACCTTCCCAGGCGATGGAAAATTGCCTAAATAAGGAAGGTTGTAGTGTTGTCTTAGGCAATTTGGGGCAGTTTTGGGTAGATCTAGGTAATGATTCGAGGCTTTTGCCTATAGAATATTGTAAGGGGAATGCCCATGTGGCTTTGCATATTGTAATTTTCAAATTGTAATTCCACACTTGTGGAGATAATAAGAATCCCATTTTATGTTCTTGCAAATTGTTGTTGTTTCTCTGTTTATGTTATGTGTTTTTGGTATTAAGGGGAGCACCCTTCATCAAACCTTGAAGAAAATAATTGATTTTATCCTTGCAAAGATCCTTGAAGGGGTTGAAGATGATCGAGAAATCCTTGATCCTGATTATCTAAAGGATCATGTAGAGGATATTCCTATCCTTCCCCCTCATGATCACTAAAGGAAAGTATGTCTATTTGGGACCGCTTTCAATTAGTTTTGGAAAACTATAATATTTGGCTGAAAAGAAGGGGTTTGAGAAGTATCAAAGTCAAGCTAGGTAGGGGTTTTGATCTTTCTAGTCTAGTTGCGTTGAGATCTAAATTTAGAGGTAAAGGAAATGATGGTACTTCGACATCTGAGGCTTCAGTTCCTTCACTTCTGAAACTCACCATTAAAGGAGGTAAGGCTAAGGGCAAGGTTTTGGAGATAAAATTTGTAGAGCCCAAGAGGATTTATATTGGGTCTAGTGATGATGAGATGGAGGAACCTGTACATGAGGAACCTATTCCTAAGGTGCCTCACTCTGTAGACACAAAAAATATGACAATACTTCTGGATTCTGCACCAGTGTCAAATGAGTCTCCCAATTCTCCGTTGGATACAAACGTGGATTCATTCTCTATGGTACATGTTCCTCTATTAGGCCCTACTATAATTACACCTTCTTTACCTTTCTCTTTGATTTCCCCTACTTTCTCAGTAGAGGACTAGTATGGCTATTTTGAGAATGTGTTTGACACATACTCTACTTTCTCCTCTATGTCTACTCCACCTTTGACACTGCTAGATAGTACTAGTACTCAATTTGAGTAGTTCATGGTTGAGGTCACATTAAATAGTCCTCCTCTAGTTGCCATATAGATGGAAACTCCTTCTATAGTTACTACTATTCCACAAGTGGAGATGGTAACTACCATGGTAACAACTTCAACATCGAATTCATCTTCTTTCTCCTTGCCTCCATGGTTAAGTTCTATTATGAAAAAGAGAAATAAAGAAGAAATTCCACCAAAGGACTTTGATGTTAGGTCAGTCAACAAGAGCAAGACCTCAAAAAGAAAGAAAGAAAAGACATTTTCCAAGGTCACCGTAGATGAGAATACCATAAAGTGTGTTGATGTAGCTAAACCTCTAGCAGATAAGCCAACTAAGGAGATGTAGGTAACTGATTATAGGTTTAGTAGAGTTGAACTTGGTAAGAAAACACATATAGGTTGTTAGCAAGATACACAAGATGTAGTCCCTTCACTCCAACAGAGAAATAATATACTGTGGGAGAAGAAGAAGAGGTTGCAAGTCTTATAGAAAACATTGAGAATATGAACAAGCCCTCTTAGAGGGTCGAACCCATCTCCATGTCTCTCTAAGAAGAGCATAATAGACTGACTGAGTGGATGGAGCGTGTTGGTAAACAAATTGTTCTTCTTCTGATTCTCCTTGAATTTGCCCAATTTGTGATGAAGAAGAACTTTACACAACAGTTGGGAAACTGTTTCTAAGAATAGCTAGTTTCCCTTTGTATTAAGGTACAACTTCCTATGTCTATAATGTTCAACGAATTTTGTTTTATTCCTACTTCCTACTACAGGTATGTTCTTACTTAACTAGAGAATAGTAGAGGAAACCAAGTTTCACCCAGGCAAGTGAAATCTCAGGCAAGGTCTAAATGGAAGGGTGTTATGTTTATGGTCTTCACAATCTTATGACTCCTACAACACAACAACATGAAAATGTAGATTATGAAAGTATGATAATGCAAATGAAGTATGGTGATGCAATCTCACAATCAGTGATAACTCTTTGATTATTCTACTAATTGATCAAACTGATAACAATGAAACAAAACTATGTTCATTCACCATTTTCAATTCAACACAATGAAACAACATCACATACAGATGAACAATAAATAAATGGCACTAGACTTGATTGTCTCTACAACCAACTTCACATCAAAATTTGTCGACCCTATTACAATCAAAGAAAATTACATTTATAGTTCACTAAGCCATGAAGTTCATTCGTCACAATCACCCCAATAGTCACCATCATTACAATGCATCTCAGAAATGAAGAGCCAAAACTTCAGCAATTAGACACATCATCTTCAAAGAGAGAGAACTATTAATCTTCTGGTATTCTATCATTAGCGCCATTTATGAAAATCAATATTCGTTAAAAAGCCACAAGTTTGAATTTATACCATCAGATTTGAAGCTCAGGTGAATCTAAGCCATTGATCTTACTTTCCCTATTGGGCTCTACCGATCCACATGTATGCATCTCGCAACTTCGCAATAGAATTTAGCAGAGGTCACGACTGTGCGAGGGCCGTTGGATTTGTTCTTTTTGTTCCACTATAGATAAGTCCACCATTGCCAGATAACTTGGGTCCCACTGCCATGTGGCAAGTTCTCGCTATGTCACATTGGTTATTTTCTGGGCATCTTTCCATCGTGAAATACTAACCATCATCGGATCAAAACTTTGGGTGATTTGAACCATCGATCTGATGTCATAACTCAAGTCCCACTGAGAAACAAGGCCCACTAATCTACATGTGCTTAAATTTTCAACTTAAGTGCCTTTACGCTATCACGACCATACGATCTCACGCTTTTATGTTTTTATGATGACTTCAGGAACGTATGCCTGGAGATCCATTTCGCCTTGCCACATGATTGCAAGACACTTTTTTAATCCATGTGATCATGCGACCGCTCTTTTCTAACCCAACACAAGTAGCACAGTACTAAGCTCCACTTGAAATGTGCTTGACATATTCTATATGATTATCACTGTCACTTTCAAGATTTATTTTTTTATAAACTCGGCAATAATATTACTTATCATGCCTTGTGGAAATCGCACCAGGTAAGTGCGAAACCCACAATGGAGAAGACAAAATGTGAATTTTTGCCTTGTTGTAACTTCACAATTTCAACTCCAAATCGCATTCCGTCTTCACTAAGGCGATCACTAAGACTCAAAGCATTGATCTATGTCTTTATATCATGCCAAATTCATCACTTAGACACTCATAGAAAAAGCACCAATGTGGTGCGAAAACTGTTCTGAAGCAGCCGTAAAGCTTTCCAACTTTGGATCTCTATGCTAAATTGTAGTTCATGAGGCATGCTTTTCACTCTTGCTTTATGGCAATATGAATAGTGCCAATTATGTTTAGAAATTGTAACAAGCCATGGACTCACAATATAGGTGATAATACATTCCAGAGGATGCTTCAAGCAATCTCAATGAGAATATTTGAAAGTCAATCACACTCGACGCATCACATAAGACTATTACTATCGCTCATCTTTATGAAATTCAGCCCCATTCTCTAGTAATTCAAATTCATTACTGAGCCATCCATAATTATATAAAAATGTCTTTTGATTACTACAAGCAGTGAATTCATCCAATCGACCATCTCCTAGATATTTTTTCTTTTATTTTTATAATTTTACTTCCAATCAACACACAAAAATGTTGTTGAAGTATAGTTAGCCACGGCTTTATCAACAATAACTTGCACTGGGTAACTTGTAACATTTCAGGTATACTAGTTTAATAATAAAAAAACACGCTGCAATCATACTTTGCTAGAAGAGATTTTCCCTGTTCCAGGTTCTCCATAAAGGATAACTTCCTTTGGAGGCTTTATACCAATGTCTTCATACAATTTAGGATAAGTCAAAGGAAACCCCACTACTTCTTGAATTTGAGCATCTAAACCTCCAATGTCAGCATATAACTTTAGTGGTGCTTTCTCAACCTTCATTACTGACACCATGGAATCTACCTCATTTTGCAAAAGAACCTAAATATAATTCAATCTCTATCTGTCCCAAGTTTCTTCTCATTCTGCAATTATCTAAGAACACTTCCTGAGACCCCTTTAGCCTGCAGATGTTTAATATAAATTAATGTATTCAGGTGCAATTTCTACGTCAATTGGATTGTACATACTGTTATTATGGAGTGAAATTCTGAATAGTCCAATGCCGGCTCTGTCATACATCATTCATATGAGGAATCTTTTCTCTGATTTCTTGTAAATGTCTGAAGCTTATGACTCCCAATCATCACTTTTCTTGAGAAAGATCACCAATAAGAGCACATTTTCCTTGCCGGGTTGGGATCTATAACCTACCCAATATAAAGAGACTCTCAAATAACCCACCCGGCTTAAAAGGATAAGACAATAGCAGGGAAACCCGACAAGGACTTCCTATCCTAAGGAAGACTTAGACCTAGACTCAAACATGACCAGACCTGACTGTGACATTAAAATCTTCCACTTAACAACATGGCTACAAGATGAAAAGTGGGGCAACATCTGGCTCCAACTGGGGACTTAAACATTCCCATGTTTAAGCAATGAATCTTGAATCTCTGGTTTCACAAAAGGAATAAAAGGGCAATAGCACAACAAAATTGAAATAGGACAGAAAAGCAGCAAGAAAACTAAAGCACACAAAAGAAAGAGGGGAAACTGAACTAGGAAACAAACACTAGAACAAAACAAAACTATAGTACAGAACAAGGGATACCTGCTTTCAATTAATCATTTGATATAGCTTCAGATTTTGACCATTGTAGGTCAAGGGAAGTACCTCTCCATCTGGATATGCCAGCTTGAAAGAATTCTTCTCAAATGCCTAGTGAATAGTATAGGGACCCTTCCATAATGTTTCAAACTTTCCGTGCATTCCCTTGGGAGCTCTCCTCTTATCCCATAGCAACACATGATCACCAACCATGAACTTACGGGGCCTAGCTTTCTTATCAAACAAGTTCTTCACCTTCATTTGATGTTGAGTGATATGGTCCACCATCCTTTCCCTTTCTTCTTCTAGTTTTCTCAAATACATGATTCTTTTCTCCAAACCGTCCTTATAAATATCATCTTCTATGACTGTCCTCAACTTACATGTTGCCAACTCCAGCGGTAGTGGAAGGCTTGCCTCAACTCCATACACTAGCTCAAATGGAGATATCCCAATTGCTCTCTTTGGAGTCACTCTATTAGCCCATAGTGCTTCATGTATCTTTTTGTGCCAATTTTTATGGTTGTCTAACACCAATTTCTTAACAATATTGATCAAGTTCTTATTACCTGATTTCGCTTGACCATTTCCTTTTGGGAAATAGTTGGATGAATGACTGATTGAGATACCAAACCCAAAGTAGAAATCAATAATTTCAATAGATGAAAAGTAGGTAGCATTATCCATCACCAATTTATGAGGAACTCCAAACCTTACCATAATATTCTCCTTTATGAATTCACATACTACCTTGGAAGTGGTCTTCTTGGTTGCTTTAGTTTCAACCCACTTTGTGAAGTAATCGGTGGCTGTAATTATGTAAGAATACCCTGCACTAGATGTTGGATTTATTGGACCTATGAAGTCAAGGCCCCATTGCTAAAATGGACCATCTATAACAACCGGCTTTAATGGAAGTGCTGCTAACTGTGGTTTGCCGAAAAACATTCTGCACTTTTCACATTTAGCTACCCAATGATATGCATCTCTGAACATGCCAAGCCAATAATAACATTGCCTCAGAATTTTAAAAGCTATAACTGAAGAAGAAAAATGTCCTCCACAAGCCTCATCATGAAAAGTTTTCAGCAACCGCTCCTATTGTTGCTTATCAACACACCTCAAAAATGTGCCATCAATTGATCTCTTGTAAAGTTTATCTTCCCAAATCACATATTTAGCAACTTTTAATTTTAAATCTATTCTTTGTTTGGCTGTCAACCCTTCTAGACATTCTCCATAAGTTAAAAATTATGCAATATTTTCAAACCAAGGATCCTGGAGACTTACATTTAAAACTAGTTGATTAGCTACCGGTTCTTCTTCCTCCAAATTCTCTGCTATAGCTTTACATAATGCATTTCCTCTGACTAATTTTGTAGGCTTAATTTCAATATCATACTCTTGAGTTTTGGCAATCCATGAACCTCTATTATTGCAGCCCACATCTTGCTGCGTTAGAATACTTTTCACAGCAATATCAGGCACAAAAATCAGAGAATGTGAATGCAATATATAAAAATGGAAATTCTTCAATGCTTTCACTACAGCATACGCATGTTTCTCTAATTGAGAGTATTTTAATTCATTCTCCTTCAAAGGCATACTCATGAATGCTATTAGCACCTAAATTTCTTCTTTGTTTTCCTGCATCAAAATTGCAGAGAGTGTATGCTTTGAGGCGTAGCAGTATATCATAAAATCCTTTTTATAATCAGGATGGCTTAAGACTAGTGCATTAGCGATTGCTTCTTTAATATCCTTGAAGGCTTTCTTTCCCAAATCATTCCATTTGAAAATAGTGTTACCCTTCATCATATCCACAATACATTTGGTAATTTCTGAGAGGTCAGGAACAAATCTTCGAAGGAAGTTAACTTGACCGAAGAAGGACTTGACACTTGTCTTATTTGAAGGCAAACTTAATCTTTGAATGGCCTCTACGCATTCTGGATCAATCCTAATTCCCTCTTGTGACACAATATGACCCAAAAGTTTTCCTTCCATCACACAGAATACCGACTTCTTGGGGTTTAGAGATATACAGTGTTCTCTACATCGTTGCAGCACTTTCTTTAAATCTCTAATATGGTCCTTTCTCCTTTTAGAGAACACTGTCAAATCATCGAGATAGATAATAATTATCTTGTCTTTCATATCAGCGAATGAAATGTCCATACCTCTTTGAAAAGTGGCACCGGCATTGATTAAGCCGAAAGGCATTCTATGATAAGCAAAGGTACCCCAAGGAGTTGTGAAGGTCATTTTGTGTTGATCTTTCTTTTCTACCTCAAACTGATTATATCCAGAGAATCCATCCAACATGGACATCATTTCTGCTCCAGCCACAGTCTGTAATAAGTGATCCATATTAGGTAATGCATAATTATCTTTCAAAGAAGCTTGGTTCAAATTGTGAAAATCAACGCATATCCTTATTTCTCCATTTTTCTTTCTTACAGGTACGATGTTTGCAATCCATGTGGAATGATGTATTGGATAGATAATTTTGGCTTTTAACATCTTATCTACCTCTTTGTAAATAGTGTCTGCTATCTTTGGATTGTAACTTCTCTATTTTTTCCGGAAAGGTGCAGCATCAGGTTTTAGGGGAATCTTATGTTTGAAATTCCCGCCCATATAGCTCTTCAAATCCTCATAACTCCATGCGAAAATGTCTTGATATTCAAGGAACAATTTCTTTGCTTCTTCTTTCTCTTCTGAAGTACAGCATTTGCCAAGATTTATCATTTTGGGATTAACTTCAGTTCCAATATTTACACTTTCATATTCCCCTGTAGTAGGCCCTTTTTCTGCTCTCTTCTTCTTCACATATGTATTATGTTTATTAAAGAGTTTTTCCAGAGACACAAAATAAGGTGGAATGATATTGCTTTTTAATTGTATGACTTCTGGATCTTCCTGTTTCTCTTTTTCTGTAGAATCATTCTGATAATTACTTTTGTCTTCATCATCAAGACCTTCAACCTTTTCCAAAAACATCTGCAGACTTTTATCATCAGGAAAAACCTGCCAGTCTTCTATATTGTCTGGTATTGACGGTCTGTAAATTACTTCAATCTGATATTTTTTGTCTTTAAAATCTGGATGTGGTAATAACAGGGACGCTGATACAGCCAGAGAGTCTGCTTTCATGTTCATTTCTCTAGGGACAGATTTAATAGAAAATGCATCTAATTCTTCAATTTCATCCCAAACTCTGTTTTGGTAATTTTTCAACTTATGATTCTTTACTGAATACTGGCCTTTCACTTGTTTTACAACCAGCTCTGCATCACCTTGAACTTTTAGAATTTTAATGCCTCTTTCTTTTGTTGCTATGATGCCAAGAAGCAATGCCTCATATTCAGCGCTATTATTAGTGTTATTAAATTCTAATTTGAATGCTAGGGGCTCTGATTCACCGTTTGGAGAAATTAAAACAATGCCAGCACTGGAACCGAATGATGAACAACTTCCATCAAATTCTAATGTCCAGATTTGTGTATCTTTCTCAGAGTTTTCAGATTCTAATTTTTCCAATTTATTTTCTACAGCATCATTTTCTGTATACAGCATGTAATTTCTAAACTCCAACTCCTAATATAAAATTTGAGCCTTTGGATTATCTGATTTCTGAACTGTAAATTTAGCTTTCTCCTCTAGTTCTAATTTCACTCTCTTGCTACCAATGGGAATCATTGCCTGGGACCAATCTAATTTGATCTCTCCACCTAAATCCTTGCAAAAACTTCTACTCAACAACAGACCATAACTAATAGGAATGTCTGCAACTAAAATGGTTAGAAGTATTCTCTTTTCTGGATATGCCACCAATGCAACCTGTATGTCTTTGATTTGTCCTACCAAACTCACTTGTTTGGCATCCATGGTGTAACATCTGCCATTGGCTTTAGTGAGTGTTAAGCCTAGAGCTTTAGCCACTGTATAAGGCATCACATTATCTAAAGCTCCAGAATCAATAATACAATTGCTTAACTTCCACCCATTGATGAACAAAGAAACATAAAACGGTTCTGGTTTTTGCCCAGGAGAAGTGGCTAGAATAGAATTTTCAACTTCATTGAAAATATTTGAAGTTAATGTATCATATTCTGATTCAGAGGTTGTAGCATGATTCAATTCAACATTTTCATCTTTACAATGCTCGATAAATCTTTTCAACTCATTGGGATGTGACTTAAGATAATCAATGGCAGAAATCTAAATTTTTGAATCTTTACAAAACTAAATAAAATCAAAGGGGCTGCACTCCTTACCAGATTGCAAAGTCTTCATTCCTTGATTAATGTCTTGCATTTTGGATGCTGGCTGACTTTGTTTTGCTGGAGCATCTTTTGAATCAACAACCACCTTCACCTTTTGTCCTCTAGTAAGAACGTTATAGGTGTGTCCATTAATGGTGGCATAACATTCTCCCTGCTTCTCTGAGTCTGATTCATACTCTAAAAATAAATTTCCAGAGTCGCCATTCGAGTATGACTTAGTCTCATCACCGGACAAGGGAGAATTGGGCTCATTGGTAGTCAAAAACTGCATTCTACTGATCACATCTGGACAACTTTCACTGTCATGATCAGTGGTCAAATGAAGCACACATCCATTCACTTTTTTAGGTGAAGCTTCTATTGCTAACCTTTGTTGTAATCCAGGCAATTGCAAAGGTTTGTTACTACATTCGCCAGCCTGCTCTGAAAAATTCCTTTGATATGGATTATTAAATTTTGGAAGCTACCTTTTCAAAGCAATAATCTCATTGGATAACTTCTGAATCATTTCTTCTGATGAAGTAGTTCCACTGGTGCTAGCTTTATTTTGAATTTCATGTTTCCACCTTCCTGTAGAGATCATATCATCCTCCAACTCTACAACAGTCCTCTGAGCCACCTCCAAATCTGTAGGATGAGACCTTCTTAATTCAAAATTTATCTCAGGAGGCATAGCGCTGATGAAGAATGTTTTCAGATTGCTTGTTGTAGGTCTACTTGCTGCTGGAATTCTATTAGTAATTTTGTTGAAACTGGCAACAAAATCTCTCATGCTCATAGAAGGTAGTTTCTTCACTAATGTCAGTTGAGCCAACAGAGCATGCTCATCTTCAGCAGTTTTAAAACGGTCTTCAAAAACTCTTCTCATGGCATTCCAACTTGTGATAGCTCCATCATTCAAGTGATAAAACCAATCTACAGCCGCTTCAGTGAGAGTTTCAATAAATAATCTGACTGCAACATCTTCATGATTAACTCCTAAAATATTTATAACTGCAAAGAATACTTTTATATGTTCATCCGTAGTAACTTTCCCATCTCTTGTAAACTTAGGTAAATTCTTTTGGGAACCGGAAGGAAGAGGATGGTAGACTGCAAAATTAAGTGGCCCAGTAGCAGCTACCCAAGGTGCAGCCATATTTGATTGATTTTGTAGAGGATACTGTGGAAAATTTATAACTTGTGGAGGAACAACCCCATGTAAAGTTAATACTTGGCAAGTTGTGGAAAATGAACTTACTACCTTTGGTGGTGATGAAGGCCTGCTTCTAGCTTGACGTCCACCTTTTCGATGAGGTACTTCTAATAAGGAAAGTCTGAGTGCTTCTAAATTCTGGAAAGTTGGATCCTTCTCACCTTGTTCCCTATCACTACTTAGATATCTTGATTTCTCCAGAGTGACTGATTATTAGTGCTATTGTACTTCATGCTCTACTTTTTTTTAAATTTTGTGTAACTTTATCTCAAGTGTTTCAGCTCTATTGAAGTACTGGAATAATATTTTCATGAGATAGCACTATCTCCTCATGACATGCTTTCTGATCATGTGACTATTTCTCTCCCCAGCAGAGTCACCAAAAATTTGTTGGTAAACAGATTGTTCTTCTTCTGATTCTCCTTGAATTTGCCCAATTTATGATGAAGAAGAACTTTACACAATACTTGGGAAACTATTTCTAAGAATAGCTAGTTTCCCTCTGTATTAAGGTACAGCTTCCTATGTGTATAATGTTCAACGAATTTTGTTTTATTCCTACTTCCTACTGCAGGTATGTTCTTAACCAGAGAATAGCAGAGGAAACCGAGTTTCACCCAGGCAAGTGAAATCTCAAGCAAGGTCTAAATGCAAGGGTGTTATGTTTATGGTCTTCACAATATTATGACTCCCACAACACAACAACATGAAAATGCAAATTATGAAAGTATGATAATGCAAATGAAGTATGCTGATGCAATCTCACAATCAGTGATAACTCTTTGATTATTCTACTGATTGATCAAACTGATAACAATGAAACAAAACTATGTTCATTCACCATTTTAAATTCAACACAATGAAACAGCATCACATACAGATGGATAGTAAATAAATGGCACTAGACTTGATTGTCTCTACAACCAGCTTCACACCAAAATTTTCCGACCCTATTACAATCAGAGAAAATTACATTTATAGTTCATTGAGCCATGAAGTTCATTCATCACAATCACCCCAACAGTCACCATCATTACAATGCATCTCAAAAATGAAGAGCCAAAACTTCAGCAATTAGACACATCATCTTCATAGAGAGAGAACCATTAATCTTCTGGTATTCTATCATTAGCACCATTTATGAAAATCAATATTCGTTAAAAAGCCACGGGTTTGAATTTATACCATCGGATTTGAAGCTCAGGTGAATCTAAGCCATTGATCTTGCTTTCCCTATTGGGCTCTACCAATCCACGTGTATGCATCTCACAACTTTGCAATAGAATTTGGCAGAGGTCGCAACTGTGCGAGGGCCGTTGGATCTATTCTTTTTGTTCCACTGTAGATAAGTCCACCATTGCCAGATAACTCAGGTCCCACTGCCACGCGGCAAGTTCTTGCTATGTCACATTGGTTATTTTTTGGGCATCTTTCCATCATGAAATACCAACCATCATCGGATTGAAACTTTGGGTGATTTGAACCGTCGATCCGATGTCATAACTCAGGTCCCGCTGAGAAACAGGGCCCACTAATCTGCATGTGCTTAAATTTTCAACTTAAGTGCCTTTACGCTGTCACGACCATACAATCTCACGCTTTTACATTTTTACGATGACTTCAGGAACGTATGCTCACAGATCCATTTCACCTTGTCACATGATCGCAAGACACTTTTTTAATCCATGTGATCATGCGACCGCTCTTTTCTAACCCAACACAAGCAGCACAATACTAAGCTCCACTTGAAATGTGCTCGACATATTCTATAGATTATCACTGTCACTTTCAAGATTTATTTTTTTATAAACTCAATGGTAATATTACTTATCATGCCTTGTGGAAATCGCACCAAGTAAGTGTGAAACCCATAGTGGACAAGATAAAATGTGAATTTTCGGCTTGCTGTAACTTCACAATTTCAACTCCAAATCGCATTTCATCTTCACTAATGGGATCGCTAAGACTCAAAGCACTGATCTATGTCTTTATATCATGCCAAATTCATCACTTAGACACTCATAGAAAAAGCACCAATGTGGTGCAAAAATTGTTCTAGAGCAGCCGTAAAGCTTTCCAACTTTGGATCTCTATGCTAAATTGTAGTTCATGAGGCATGCTTTTCACTCTTGCTTTATGGCAATATGAATAGTGCCAATTATGTTTAGAAATTGTAACAAGCTGTGGACTCACAATATAGGTGATAATACATTCCAGAGGATGCTTTGAGTAGTCTCAATGAGAATATTTGAAATTCAATCACACTCGACGCATCACATAAGACTATTATTGTCGCTCATCTTTATGAAATTCAGCCCCATTCTCTGGTAATTCAAATTCATTACTGAGCCATCCATAATTATATAACAATGTCTTTTGATTACTACAAGCAATGAATTCATCCAATCGACCATCTCCTAGATATTTTTTCTTTTATTTTTATAATTTTACTTCCAATCAACACACAAAAATGTTGTTGAAGTATAGTTAGCCACGGCTTTATCAACAATAACTTGCACTGGGTAATTTGTAACATTTCAGGTATACCAGTTTAATAATAAAAAAACACCCTGCAGTCATACTTTGCTAGAAGAGATTTTCCCTGTTCCAGGTTCTCCATAAAGGATAACTTCCTTTGGAGGCTTTATACTAATGTCTTCATACAATTTAGGATAAGTCAAAGGAAACCCCACTGCTTCTTGAATTTGAGCATCTAAACCTCCAATGTCAGCATATAACTTTAGTGGTGCTTTCTCAACCTTCATCACTAACACCATGGAATCTACCTCATTTTGCAAAAGAACCTAAATATAATTCAATCTCTATCTGTCCCAAGTTTCTTCTCATTCTGCAATTATCTAAGAACACTTCCTGAGACCCCTTTAGCCTGCAGATGTTTAATATAAATCAATGTATTCAGGTGCAATTTCTACATCAATTGGATTGTACATACTGTTATTATGGAGTGAAATTCTAAATAGGCCAATGCCAGCTCTGTCATACATCATTCATATGAGGAATCTTTTCTCTGATTTCTTGTAAATGTCTAAAGCTTATGACTCCCAATCATCACTTTTCTTGAGAAAGATCACCAATAAGAACACATTTTCCTTGTCGGGTTGGGATCTATAACCTACCCAATATAAAGAGACTCTCAAATAACCCACCCGGCTTAAAAGGATAAGACAATAGCAGGGAAACCCGACAAGGACTTCCTATCCTAAGGAAGACTTAGACCTAGACTCAAACATGACCAGACCTGACTGTGACATTAAAATCTTCCACTTAACAACATGGCTACAGGATGAAAAGTGGGGCAATAGAGTGCAAGGCCAAAGCCATTGATGATTGGTGTAGTAAATTACATTAACAAGGTGATCATGTAATATGAGATGGGCTCAGAGTATTGAGAAATACAATGAAAAGTGTTGCTAACTTAACTAAGTACCTTGCATTTATACAAGCCATAACTTAGAGAGTTGGATGAAGACCTAAATGTCTAGAAAACCATGCTAGATATGGATTTAGAGATCTTATGTGAGTATGAGGTTGTTTCCTTAGTAGAAATGTACCATGATTTTTCAAACTTGATGACCAATAAATAATAGGTCATCCATGGGTTGGTACCAGAGTTGGAGGTAGCAATGGACTTGTGGAGTCAACATGAGCATATGATTAAGGAGGGTTTTCAAGAGCTATCATGCATGATGTTCAGTAAAAGTGACAAACTTATGGAGTAAGAGGTTGTGATGAAAAGGTTCATGAGATGATTCCCCTACAGCTTAAGGAAAGCAATTTTGATTCCAACACCATTGACAGGCTAACACATTACAAGGTTTTACAAAGCAAACTTCAAAAGAGTGTAAGTAAATGCAACAAGCTTATCTCCAAAGGCACAAACGTAGTTTGTAAAACAACTGTCATTACACGGAACATAGGAGCTCCAGATCCAACTGTTGTGCACGAGTCTCTTAACAAATTTTAGACTTTCATAAACTCCTTTTGAAGATAGCTCTCAAGTGTCATGGTCACTTGACATTTTTATATGCTTTAATAGAATAGATATAGTTTTTATCACAAATTACATGTAGAGCATGAGCACTTTATAAATATAGTAAAATATGTACCTGTATAGCCTCTTCATGGAATCAGGTTGCAAGTGCTTTAGGCGTTGCAACATTGAATAACTCAAAGTTAGTTAGTTTATTTATGAACAAGTGAAGGTGGTTAAGGGCTTCTCCTCTTCTCTCCACCTTTTATCTCTCCTTTTTTCCTATATAAAGGAGGAAGCTGATTGTAAATAATCATATTTTGTTTTGGGCAAGAAGACTATGCTATGATCTCTTGTGTCTTGAAAACTTTATGTTTCATGGTGCAAATTTTTTGAATTCAATAGAAGAAACAAGAATTTTCAAACTTTGTGTTGTGGATTTTGGGGTTGGTTCATGTTTTCTTATGTTGCATCAAATGATCTTTCTTTATTGTAGTTTATAGTTCTCTTGTGTAAATCATTTTAGCTTTCAATTTAGTTTCTTGAAGACTTTGATCTTCAAGAGAGGAAATTACTATAGTTGAATAGTGGCTCCAAATTACTAAGAGCTAAATACTTTGAGCTTTAGTTAAAGTATTTTATTCAAAACTGATTAGTAAGAGACTTTGTGCCTAGCTAATTATTTTATTTAATCATAAATTTGGGCTAATCACATGAGACTTTGGGTTATTGTTGTTGTCCCATCAAAATATTATAGTTAACTGTCTTAGGAGTTGTTCTTACATCAACCACTGAGCCACCAATATTATCGTAGCAATAGTTGTTTTTTGTAGAATTTAAAGTTGTAATTGTTTGAGGATCATTCCTGAAAAAAGAGGAATTGATTAAGAGAATCACTCCTATTTTTAATTCCAGTTAAGTTCCTTTTGAAGCCACCTACAGTAAGAAGGGAGTCTCCCCTATTTCTAAGGAAAGTGAAATCTCATGAAACTTCTAAATTCACAACTTTGTAAGTTATAGTTTTAGTGACTTACAAAATTTTTAGCCAACAAATTCATAATTTTATAATAGATAATAGTAAACTTAACTCTTACATATAAAAATAAATAAATATAACTATAATAAAATAAATTATTAGCTAATACAAATATGCAACAATTTTGTTTTCTATATGATTAATTAGTTTGACCAATGAAAACTTGTGAATATATATCAAGATTTAAATATAGATTTTAGTGCAAGACATTAAAATAAATTATTAGCTAATACAAATGTGAAACAATAAAAAATTTTCTATATGATTAATTAGTTTGACCAATGAAAACTTGTGAATTGTATATCAAGATTTAAATATAGATTTTAGCGCTGGACTTTAAACTTCTCTCCGTGAAATCCACTTATATGGCTAAATTTTTTTAGCCAATGAGAATGAGGAAAATTAATTTTCAAAAATTAAAAAGTTAAAAACCTTGTGTTTTACTTTATGAAATATCATAATGTAATATTATTATAAAAATAATGCATTTCGATTGACTAAAGTTTAAACTTTTAATCACAAGTTAAGTTTTGTTGTTGCTTATAGTTCTAGGCCTAAAACATGAACTAATAACAAGATACAAACAAAGAAATTAAAACACTCATTTATATTTGGAAATAAAAAATAAGAAATTAAAAAGCTCATTCATATTAGGAAATAAAAATAATTAATTAGAAATTAAAATAGTACAATGAGTGAACAAATGGAAAATGAATTGAGGGTTTCCATGTAGTGAAACAAAAAAAAACTCAAGCTCTCATAGAGAAAAATGAGAAGACAACACAACTACTCCTACAAACCCTTCAAAATATGAACAACATAATCAACAATCTTAGACCCAACCAAGCTAATGGGATGGATGTCAGCTCTAATCATTCAAAAAGTGACAATAGAGCTTTGTTAGGCTCAACACCAAGAATAACTAGACCCTTCTTACCTAAAGAAGGGCCAATAAGAGAAGAAGAAGAAATAAATACACCGAACCATAACTTAGATGAACTTGCCAAAGCATATTCATGACTTTACCCTGAAGTTAGGAGAAGTATTCCATTTTAGGAATATTGTGAGGTTGCAACAAGAAGTAACCCTAGAAGGGAGAGGGGTCAAATTATTTAAAACTTATATCATAAAGTACGCAAATTGAGTCTCCCTAACTTTGATCATTTGGGGAAGGTGATTTCCCATTCATGGATCCAAAAATTGGATACATATCTCTCTTAATCACATAATATGTCAGGTCCCCTTTTTAGCTGAGGATGGTTGGTGGTTAGGATTAGCCTATTAGTGTCCCTCGTAGGCTAGTTAGATGGATAGAGGATCCCAATTGGTAGAGCTAGAGGCCAATTCATTGGTGAGAATGTTTTGATTTAGTATAATTGATTGGAGCAGTTATTCAAAAACTTGCTATTTATAGTAAGTCATTGTTGAGGAGTTGTTATTTCTAGAAGGGGCGCCTGGGGTCATGGTATGCATAGTGATTGACTCATTCATTAGTTGGCTTAGTTTGGGGGACTTACTATTTATAATAAGTCAGTTATGCCCGTGTTTCTATTTTTAGCAATGCACTTGGACTTGGTATTGGCAGAGTTCATCAGTTGATAGAATGGAATGAGTTATTGGCTCAACTTCAAGGTATTAATTATTAATAAAGAATCCTTTATTAATAATTAATTGTTAAGGTTATAATATAAAGTTTTTATTCAAGTGGGGGGCAATTGACATGTTAAAGTGCACATCTTTAAATTTAATTTGACTTTATTATTAAAAGGGGTTATTTAATATCATAAATTCAAATTATAAGTGCATATGAGGAGTAATGTAAAGTGCCAATTTAAAGGGAGATATAAGTGATTATTAAAATGTACTTTATGTTATTTTGTTGTGCACCAAATGGAGGGAAATATAATTAAATATTATATTTCAAATACATCAAAAGCAAATGCATTAAAATGCTAAGTTATGATTTAAGTTATGTGAGGTGTGATTTTGAAGCTACTAGGTTGATCTTCAATTGAGAATTATAAAAGGCTTCTTTGGTGATAATGAATTCATTCATGACTTGTGTATTTTCTTTGGTTGGTGTGGAGAAGGAATTGAAACAAGGGTTTCAGATTTGGAGCTTGAAGAATTGTGGATTCTTCCAAGTTTTTTTAGCATATTGAATTGGTGAAACACCTAATGAATTATGTCAAGCTTTGGCTTCATCCAGAGGTTAGGATTGATATTATTGTTTGCAGAGATCAAAAAATGCAACCCCAGTTCATCTCATAAGATATTTGCAAGAGTTGGAGTCTGAATTTTATGCAGATCATAGCCCACATATGGTTTAGCATTTGAGTTTGGAGAGTGGCCGCGGGTTATATAAGTGAAGCAACAGTCTTCTAGAACTTGCTATTTAAATATTAGAGGTAGTGTTGATAGTCTTAGGGATGTTCTTTGATGTCTGGTGTCTCAAATCACCATTATCAAGTTGTGTTGATAATTCATGGTCCTATTCAGAAGGTTGTGTCTCAAATTTAGATGTCAAATGATTTATGCAAACAGCTATAGGTTACTTTCTATAAATTATAAATAAATTTCTCATGTTGTCATTGTAGATTGTTTTGATTGGTTGTGCAGGAATAAGAATGCACTCCAAGTGTTTGATGTAATGTCATAACTGAACCGCTCTTAATCAATATATTAGTTCTCATGCCAAGTGTTTGTGAAAATGTCCATTAGTTGCAGATGCACATTTTACATGTAGAAATCATATGCATGCATTGAAAAGGTAAAAAATGATTGCATTTGTATCTTAATAATCATTTGCATATATTTAAACTTCATTTGAAACCATTCCAAGAAAACAAAAAGAATCTAAAAACAAATGACAATAACATAGAGGTTTCATGGAAACTATTTGATGAAATACACACGACACAAAAATTGAAGATTTAAGAGCAAAATTGCAAGGAGTAATACAATGGTAAAGTTAGAACTGGTCGGGGTTCTTACATGATAGAAGATGATGTCATCAAATTTCCCATCTTACATTTAGATGTGGTTTCACATGACAAGTGGTACCATGGCTTGATTACTCAAGGCCCACCAAAACTTAACTTATGATGACTTCACCAAAAAACTCATTGAAAGATTTGACCAAATGCATCTTGAGAGATATTTTAAACAATTAACTCAATTAAGACAAGAAGGGACCTTTGAAGATTATGTGGAAAACTTCCAAAATATTTCAGTCATGGTTCTCAGAATTATGGAAAAAAGATTCACTTACTTATTTATAGGATTACTATAAGCTAATTGTTGAAGTTAGTAGTTGTGATAGAGATATTCTTACTCTATTCTATCATTTCATGTTCTTCATCTACTTCAGCATAGTCTGTGAGCTCTGGTATATATTTTCTCTATTTAGATTTGTCATCATAATTATGTGTCTTCTCATCCTTCTCTGTAGTTCAGCCTATATGTTCTACCGCAAGTATTCCAACTTCTTGCTCTTATCATGTTTGCCAGCTGAGACAACATGCGACTTCTCATTCATTAATGGTGATGTTATTTCTAATCATCATATCTCACTCTTATTATTTATGTTTTATTATTCTCCTCCACTACTGGCTTCATGGTGACTTGGCATCGCTGATTTTATTCATAATTTATGTGTGAATTTTGCTTCATCGGTTCATGGTTCCTATTTATGATAATTATCATTGCATCATCGTATTTGCCTCATTTTATGGCCAATGCTTGTAACGGTTGTTGTTTAATATTCTTCACAAGACTCTTCAGCTCCCATATGGATCCTTAGTCATTTATGGGAAAAAAGAAACCTAGTCTTAGTATTATTGATGTTGTGTGAAAAGAAAACAAATTTTCTACATAGTCTTTCATTACTATTATGTGTATCAGACATATGATTATTATTCAGCTTCAATTCATGTGTGAAAATTTATTTTCTCTGCAAGTGTCATAAGCTATTTTGATTTTAGGAATATAGTTTTGGTGCATCAAGATAACTGTTGATATAGATCAGGGTGAAGAATATTTTTGTATGCTTTTGTGTATATGAGGCCTCACTATGTTCAGTATTTAGTAAGTTTGTCACCTGTGTCATTTATTTTCATATATTGGACCTTTGTGGTGCAATTCTCTATTATTTTGTAAGCTCTGATCATTGTATGATCATTGAGCATTAAAGACCTCTCAGGAGAAGAGATTTTGTAATTTGTTTTTGTGTATCTCAATAAAGGAACTATATTTTGGTGGGATGGGTTATTTTTCTAGATGAGGATGGTTTTTCCCAAGATACATGCTTTGTGTGATCTATTTGTTTATCTTATTGGTTTTTCTTATTTTTTATTCCAAAATCTAACATGGTATTAGAGCGGGTCTAAGGAATTGATCTAGAATCAAAATTATTATTATACTTGTTCTATTTGTTCAACTTAATTGATTAATTTGAAACCATCAACAATGGTGAATGGTTTGAAAGTTGAAGACAGATTAGATGGCTATTCAAACTTCTCTTCATGGAAGTTTAGGATTATTATTGCACTTGAGGAAAATGACCTTCTTGATTATGTGAATTATGATCCAGCAGAACCTTTTGATGATGTTGATAAAATTCTATGGAGAAAGAACATAGTCATGGCTAAGAAAATTTTGATTGACTTAGTGAAGGATCATTTGGTTCCCATTATTTCTAAATTATCTTCAGCCAGAGAGATGTTTCATATTTTAAAAGATTTGTATGAGTTCAACAACACCAACAGATCTTTAGCTCTAAGGCATCAACTTCTGCATGTTAAGATGGCTCGAGGGGAATCCCTACTATCATATTTTATGAAGATTACTGAGCTAAAAGACCAGCTAAGTGAAATTGGAGATTAATGGACTTCCCTACTCTTGGGAATCATTCATTCAGGGCACCAGTTGGAGAGCTGATTGCATTCAAGAAGAATACAGACTTGAAGCTAGAGGAAATGGATGCAAAAGCCATCATGAAGATGATCAGGTGCTTGTTTCCCAGACTTCAGAAGTAAAAGGGAAGAAAGGGAATTTTAAGAGATTCAGAGATAAAGGTTCAGATTCAGCTCCTATATTCAAGAAGAAGAAAATGGATCTTTCAAAGGTTCAATGCTTTAGATGTGACAAATTTGATCACTATGCTAGTGTTGGCATTAAGGGATGGTAATCGATAAGATTGCAACTAGTACATGGAAATAGAGGTATTTTCATTGATTGGAAAAAGAGGTGTTGACATTTGTGACTAAGGACACCAGTGTTGGATCTGTGAAGCAAGACAGATACAGCTGACAAGAACAAGTGCATGGAGAGACTAGCTTGGCAACCGGTGACACTGTGTAAGGATGAAGAGACTATATTTGATTATCAGTGCAACTAGTCACCAAGGGAGATGCAATTGATAACCGGTAATAGAAAATGAGGAAAGGATGTAAATGGTATAGGCAGAGGAAGGAAAGGTGACATGAAAATTCCCACTAAAATGTTTCTCTTGTAATAAGATAGGACATATTACTGCAAGATGTCTAGACAATGATAACAAAGACAAGAGCAACCAATTCAAGAACAAAGCAAAGAAGGAATTCTACCTTGTATAAGAAGGAGTCACAGATAATGAATCTAAAGACTAAAGATCCAAAAATTGCATTTATTGCAATAATAGAAGAAAACCTGGTGATAAGCAAAATGGCACCTATATCAAGATCTCATCAGCATGATGACTGGATCATTGACAGTGGATGCACTCACCACATGATTGGTGATAAGAACAAGTTCATCATCTTAAATCTCAAAGATATTGGATCAGTATCCCTTGGTAATAATGCCCCCTATGCTTTCAAAGGAAAAGGCTCTATTTCTCTTAGCAATGATGTTGTATGTGAAGATGTGTATTGGGTAGGACTTCAATACAACTTAATGAGCGTTACTCAACAAAACAACAAGGTCTTCCTATTGGAATTCAAGCAAGGTTCTTGTGTTGTCAAGAACTAATTAGGATCTCATGTTGCAACCAGTAGATAGAGAAAAGGGAATTTGTTCTATCTAGACTCAATGGAAGGAGCCTACCTCATAGCATCAATCAAAGGAGAAACAATAAAGATTTGTCTTGTAACTAAAGAGGACAATAGTTGATTGTCGCATAAGATGCTCTTCCACATAAACTTTGATAGTATTGTCAAGGTGAGCAAGAAGAAATTAGTAAGAGGAATTCTTGAGATTACAAAACCTAATAGAGGTATTTGTAAGGATTGTCAGTTAGGAAAGCTGACAGGAACAAGTTTCAGTAGTAAATCTTTTTCTGCTGAAAATGTTCTTGATCTTGTACACAGATTTGTGTGGACCCATGAGAGTAAAAAGATACTATGAAGACATGTACTTCATGCTTTTTGTAGATCATTTCTCTAGAATAATGTGGACACTCTTTTTAAGAGAAAAATCAGAGGCCTTTCACATGTTTAAAATCTACAAGGCTCGAGTGGAGAAGGAGACCGGTAAAAGTTTGAAGTGTCTAAGATTAGACAAAGGAGGTGAATACACTTCTCACGAGTTCACTCACTATTGTGAGGAACAGAGAATAAAAAAGGTAGTTATCTGCACCAAGAACTCCTCAACAAAATGTAGTAGAAAGAACCCTAATGATTCAAAAGGATCTCCCCCATCACTTTTGAAGAGAAGCTATCAGCACTGTTATTTACACACTAAACCGAGTTCAAGTCAAGAAAGGAACCGGTAAGACTCCCTATGAACTATGGTTTGGTCACACTCTTAGTGTAGGATATTTTAGAATCTTTGGTAGCAATTGTTACATTAAAAGAGATATGTACTCTGGCAAGTTTGAGCCCAAGACTGATGAAGGCATATTTCTCGATTATTCTACCAAGATTAAAGCCTATCGGTGTCTGAATAAAAGGACAAGAAAAATAATTGAAAGTATCAATGTAAAGGTCAATGAATATTTAGAACCAAGAAAGATCGGTCATAATGAACATGATGGTTTGCGGGATCACAATGATGGATATCTTTTAGAATCCAATGAAATAACTACTGAAGATGAAAGATAAGAACATGAAAATAGACCTCTAGAGAAGGATCATGTACCTGAAGGTGACAAACCAACTCAAGATGATGAACAAGAAATTGTTCATGACCATGCTGAATAAATTGGTCAACTGGAATAACTTGATCAAGAATAGAGACCGGTTCTTCCTAGCTATGTCACATATCACTTAACTGATAATATTATTGGTGACAAACATGCAAATGTCTTGACTAGGAAAAAGGCTAGAGAAAATATTTGTTTATTTTCTTGTATAGAGCCCAAAACCACCAGGGAGGCTCTGGAAGATGAAAATTGGGTCAAGGCCATGTAAGAAGAGATTGAGAAAATAGAGAAAAATGACACATGGATTCTTGTTCCAAGACCACCAGACAAGAATATCATTAGGACAAAGTGGGTCTACAGAAATAAACTAAATGAAGAATGAAAAGTGATAAGGAACAAAGAAAGACTGGTCTACAAAGGATATGCACAAGAGGTTGGACTGGATTATGGAAAAACCTTTGGCCATATTGGAAGGAGTAAGAATTTGTCTTTCTTATGCTGCTCACAAAAAGTTCAAAGCATACCAGATGGATGTAAAGTCTACATTTCTGAATGGAATACTGAAGGAGGAAGTTTACATTGAACAACTGGAAGGCTTCACATCCACAAAAAAGATTGGTATGGTCTGCAAACTCAAGAAGGATCTTTATGGGCTAAAACAAGCCCCAAGGGCATGGTATGAAAGATTGCATTCATACCTCCTGACAATAGGATTCACAGAAACTGGGGACAACAACAACATGTATCTCAAGACTGGAAAAGAAGGGAACCTAATTGCTGAAATTTTTGTGGATGACATCATCTTTGGAGGAGATAACAAGATGAGAAAAGCCTTTGCTGAAGAGATGAAGAAAGAGTTTGATATGCCTATGATAGGAGCCATAAAAAAAAAATTTGGACTGCAAGTCTATCAACTAAAGGGAGGTATATTTATTTCTCAGTCCAAGTATGTAAAAGAAATTCTTAAAAATTTTGGGCTAGAAGAATCCAAAGCGGTTTGTACACCTATGATAACTAACCTCAAGTTATCAAAGGAAGATGATGCAAAAGAAGTGAATGAGGCACTATATCGGTCTATGATACAAAAATTATAGTATGCAATACATAGTAGAGCAGACATTACACATGTAGTAGGCCTCATAGCAAGATTCTCTATAAATCCTAAAGAGACACACCTAATAGTGGTGAAGAGAATTTTTAGATACCTAAAAGGGAATGGGGAGTATGTATTATGGTTTCCTCACAAGGGAGGCTTCCAAGTAAAGGTTACCACTGGTGTAGATTGGGCTGGTAATATTGATGATAGAAAGAGCACAAGTGGTGGTGCATTCTTTCTTGGTGAAAGGATTGTGTCTTGGACAAGAAAGAAACATAACTAAATTTCACAATCTACATTGGAAGTTGAATATGTTGTTGCAGCAATCAATTGCACATAGGTAATCTGGATCAAACAGCTAATTGAAGGAATCCAAGAATAGATACTTGAACTGATTGCAATTTATAGTGATAGTACAAGTACAATAAACATATCCAAGAATCCTATCATGCACTCTAAAACAAAGCATATTGCTATCAAGTATCACTACTTGAGAGAATAGGTACAAAATAAAGAAGTGAGATTGGAGTATATTCCTACAAAGAACAGAATGCTGACATATTCACAAAGCCATTACTAAAGAGTACTTTTGAGTATCTCAGAGGTAAATTAGGGGTGATACCCCTTCCTGATCATCAATAAACTTGCAAAGGTGTTCATCAATTCATTATGCTTCAACAGAGGAATTCGCCTTATCTTACCTAGATTGATGAATAAGACTGTTGCTCAAAGGGGGAGTAGATTTCTTTAAGGTAGTCTTTTTTACTAGCCTTTGGCATTATTGTCAAAGGGGAAGATTATGACTAGACACTAGTGTGTGTGGACCGGTAGTGTCATTATATGTTATGGTTTTTTCCATCAATGCCAAAAGGGGAGATTGTTGGCATTAAGGGATGGTAATCGTTAAGATTGCAACTGGTAAATGGCAATAGAGGTATTGTCATTGATTGGAAAAAGAGGTGTTGGCATTTGTGCCTAAGGACACCAGTGTCAGATCTGTGAAGCAAGACAGATACAGCTGAGAACAAAAATTGTGTGGAGAGACTGGTTTAGCAATCAATGACACTGTGCAAGGAAGAAGAGACTATATCTGATTATCAGTACAACCAGTCACCAAGGGAGATGCAACTGGTAACAAAAACTAAGGAAAGGATGCAACTGGTATAGGAAGAGGAAGGAAAGGTGACAGGTCAAAGCTCTTACCTATGCACACCTTAAGGATCTTTACCGATCAAGTGAAGACTTTGTCATGATAGATGAACCGGGGAATTTATAGTCAACAAGCATTTTTCTAACTCTTAGACTAGGATTTACTGCACTAAATCTTGTAGACTTTGATTTATCAAGATGATCGATATAGGCCACGATTGAAGGTCTTAATGTTAGGAAAATAAGCAGAAAAATGCAAATATTAACACACAGAAGAGAACACAATAACATAATGTTTAATGTGGTTCACCCAATCCTTGGGCTACGTCCACCAATAGGGAGTCCAATATCTTATTATTATCCAGTGATTACAATCTGAAACCTACAACTCAATACCATCATAGGAAGCTACCAAAAAACTCATACAATGAATCTCAAACCCTAAGCCCTTTTACAAGTATTTTTGACATAACGAAATTAGGGAAAAAATACTCCGACTAATAGAAAATTGATGGTCGGCCCTTTACAATATTATTAAGCCATTGTTGGCATCGAGGGGCACTGCCCCTCGACCCCACCCTAAGGCACTTCCCCACAGGGCCCCCGCAAGGGGCGCTGCCCCTTGACCTCGCCTGGGGCACTGTCCCAAGACCCCACAAGGGGATTTGCCCCTTGACCCCGTACATAAGTCAAGGGGGAAACTGCGCCAAAAGAACCTGAGTCTGATTAGGCTCCACATACATAACACTTAATGCTAAAGTTTGTGGCATTAAATCATGGAGATATCTCTTGTGAAGGAAAGCTTGTGACACGCATCTGTCATTTTCTTTCATATAGAAGATAAAGCATAGCATGCATTGAATGTTTCCTCAGTGAACTAATACTCCACTGGGTGATGGATTCGAAGGTGATCTTTAAACAGGTCATGCATGAGAAAAGAAATTAGGCAAAGAAGTCTATATATTCCTCTCCCTGCCAAGAATATAGTTTGCCCTCATTCTTCCAAAGTAAAGAGTGAACCTATATACTGAAGAAACTAAGGTGAAGAGAGAAGAGAAGAAAGAAGAGTGTGCAGAGGAGCACAACAACAAAGGAGAACATACCTGTAGTGATCAGTGATGTTTCTCAGTTGAGTATAATAGATATCTTATCAATCGATGCAAAGCCATTTCTAAAAGGTCAAATCCTCTATTGTTTTCTAACAATTATAATAGCAAAATCCCAGTATTTTGGGTGGATGTTAATAGGTCCCTTGTACTAAATCCCTTAACTGGGTGACATATGTTCAGATGTTCTAAGTCCTCTAACCAGGTAGGCTCTAACAGGCCTTATTATATCAAATCCGTTAATGGGGTCACATCTAACAGTGTGTTTGTAATCCTTTAACAAGGAAGGCTCCTAACAGGGCACACTTCAAAAGAGTGAAAATTTTGTGAGGTTTCCTCACACTGTGGGTTTCTCCCAATTTGGGTTTCCACATGAAAAATCTGGTGTTTCTTATTAGTTGATTGCTTGATGCTAATTTTTTCTGCTAGAATCTAGTTTTCTTACAATTATAGTATACTGCATCAGATTTATTTTAAATTTTTATAGGTGTTGATTCACCCCTCCCCTCTCAGCACCAGTTTGTACTATCAGCTAGAGATTGTATCTTAAGGCCAAAGCCTCAAGTAGATGTTGCAATTGTTGAGAACTCTTCTCCTCAAAAGGAATCAAGTGATAACCCTGAAGGATTTTGTTTTATTTATGTACTCTCCAGTAATATTCCAATGAATAGTAATACCTGGTTGATTGACAGTGGTTGATCTAATTTATGAAACCAGATTACAATACCCGATGTGATATCTATAGTATTATAGAATTCAACATGAAAATTGAGAAGATTAACAACAAGATTGCAAACCAAAAAAATTGATCCATTCTAATCAAATATTAGAGTTTATACAAATTTGATGGATCCCAAGGGTCATCAGAATCCCTTGGAAATGAAATGAAGAGCCATCATAATATTTATTACAAATAAACTATTCAAACTATCAAAAATTATCAAAAAACTATATATAAAATTTAGGTCCACTTGGAGAAGGCATAACTTTCTAGTCCTATCACCAAATTGCAAACCATTTCATGTGTTGGAAAGATATTCAAAAGATCCAGAATCAAATTTCAAAAGATCTAGAATCAAATTTCAAATTTGATGCGTTGGAAAGATATTGTAGATGATGCAAGCTATTCCATTAAAGGAGATGGTTCTACTTCCTTTCACCTGGATTTAGGAATTTCTCTTCACTTGAGTGATGTTCTCTTTGTGCCTAGTATAAAGAGAAATTTGATTTCTATATCAGCATTAGAAGACAAAGGGTATCATGTTTCTTTTGTTGATGGTAAATTCCTAACATGGAAAAAGAACTCAAATATTCTATCAGCCTGTGAGATTAGAGTTCATCATGATAGTATCTACAAGCTTTTAGCCCATTCAATTCAAGTAGTTTCTCATAATGATTGAAATTATAATGAACTTTGGAACAAGAGGTTTGGGCATTTGAATTTTAGAACCTTAGCCTCTATGGAGAAGGTCGTAATTGGTCTGCAAAAGCTAAATCAAAACCATGAAGGAGTTTGCAATGGATGCACTCTAGGTAAGAATATTAACAGCACTTTTCATAGTAATGAATCTAGAGCTAAAGAGAATCTAGAATAAATTCATTTAGACTTATGTTGTCTCATGTCTGTTGCATCTCTTAGTGGTTATTGGTATTATATTACTTTCATTGATGATTTCTCTCGTAAGTGTTGGATCTATTTTCTTAAGTCTACGGAAATTGATGAAGTGTTGTCTCTTTTTAAAGAATTCAAATCTTTGGTTGAGAATCTATCTAACAAAAAGATTAAGATCTTGAGATCTGATAATGGTGGAGAATATGTGCTAAGATTTTTCACAATTTTTGTGTTAAAGCTGGGATCAAGAGGGAGTTTTGTGTTCCCTATAATCCTCAACATAATGGTGTGGATGAAAGAAAGAATATGATTGTTGTTAAGTCAACGAACGTTATGATTCATGATCAAAGTATTTCTACATTCCTATGGGCTAAAGCTTGCTGGACAACAGTCCACATTTAGAATCGTAGTCCTCATTAGATTCTTGACAACATGACTCCTAAAGATGCATTCTCAGGAATCAAAATAGACATTAGTTACTTCAGAATTTTTGGATGCCCAGTCTATATTCATATTCCAAAAGAGAAAAGATCAAAGTTGGAACCTTCAAGAAAGAAAGGGATATTTTGAAAATGATGAAGAAAATTTTGAGCATTCTCAAGATTTAGTCATGGCTGATCCGAATCCCCCTTCAGAGATTTAGAGGGAGAATGAAGATTTAGAAGATTATGTTGATCCAATTAATCTAGTTAATTCTATAGGAGTATTACTCCAACCAATAAGGAAAGACCTTTATGGGCTAGAAACATTGTGGAAAAAGATGAAACTTATGCATCCCCTTGTGGTACCTTTAGAGAAAGTAAATAGCCTCAAAAGTTTGCTGGTTATGTTGCATTAATGAGTCACATAATTGCATCTGAATCTTCCAATATTGAAGAAGCTTCAAATCAACAAGTGTGGAAAGATGTCATGATGGAATAATATCAGTCCATCATGAAAAATGATGTATGTGACATTGTTCCAAGACCAAAAGGTAAATCAGTTGTTTCATCTAAATGGTTATTTAAAATCAAGCATGCAGTTGATGGAAGTATAGAAAAGTACAAGGCTAGATTTGTAGCTAGAGGCTTTTGTCAAAAGGAAGGCATAGACTATGAAGAAACCTTTACACCAGTGGCTCACAACACTTCCATCAAAACCATCATAGCTATTGCAGCAATAAAGGGCTGGAAACTTCATCAAATGGATATGAAAATAACCTTCTTAAATTGATTTATTGAAGAGGAAGTATACATAGAGTATCCAGAAGGATTTATCATTCATGATAGGGAGTCACATTTGTCTAGGCTAAAAAAAGCATTGTATGGACTCAAGCAAGCTCCATGTGCTTGGTATGAGAGAATTGATGACTATATTTTGAGCTTGGGTTTTCAAAAGAATGATGCCAATCCTAATCTATACTTCAAGGTATGTGATGACAAAGTTTTTATTTTAGTCTTGTATGTGGATTATTTATTTCTCATGGGTAATGATGATGTCATTATCAAATGCAAGAAGGAGCTATCTTCATAATTTGAAATGAAAGACCTTGGTTTGTTGCACAATTTTCTTGGCCTTGAGGTATGGAAAACATCAAATGAAATTATTTTGAGTCAAGGTAATTATGCAATTGATATTTTGAAGAGATTTGGTATGTTAGATTGTAAATCTATGGCAACTCCCATGGAAGTAAATCTGAAGAACTTACATGATGATGAAACTAATTCAGATTTAGTTGATCCTACTATGTAAAGGTAGCTAATTGTTTCTTTGATGTACTTGGTTAACACAAGACCCGATATATGTTATGTAGTTAATACATTAAATTAGTTTATGTGTGAACCAAGGCAAATTCATCTTGCGGCAACCAAACATATATTGAAATATGTTCATGGTACAATAGGAAATGGGTTAAAACACTCTTATTGTGTTGAGCTAAAGTCGTAAGGGTTATCGAATTCAGATTATGCATGTTGTGCACCTGATAGAAAGAGCATGTCAAGTTGTTGTTTTAGCCTTAGTTTAGCCATGGTTTCCTAGTGTAGCAAGAAACAATCTTGTGTTGCTCAGAGTACAGTTGAAGAAGAATATGGTGCGGCATGTGTGGCTGCAAGAGAAGCTGTGTGGCTTCATAAATTACTTGCAAGTTTATTTGGGTAGCCTTTCGAACCTATAGTGATTATGTGTGATAACCAAAGTTGTTTGAAGCTTTTGGTTAATCCAATGTTTCATGACAAAACCAAACACATGGAGATTAAATTTCATTACTTGAGAGATATGGTTAAGAGGAATGTAGTTGAACTAAAGTATGTTTCTACAGAGGAGCAGACTGCAGACATTCTAACCAATCCACTTTTGAGAATGAAGTTCTGCTATTTTTGAGAAAAACTTGGCTTAGTGGAGAATGATGCTCTTGCTGAGAAAGTGTCTCAACCTCAGTGATCCATTGCTTATATTTAATGCATTCTTCTATGGGAGAAGTTTGAGGTGAAAGCCATTGTTCCACTCTCTACAAGTAGGCAAGGTGGTAATGCATTCTTCTCTGAGAGAAGTTTGAGGTGTAAGCCCTTGATCCACCCTCTACGATTAGGTATGGTGGAATCATCCTCCGCAAGTAGGCAAGGTGATAATGGATTCTTCTCTAGGAGAAGTTTGAGGTGAAAGATCTTGATTCACCCTCTGGGAGTAGCTATGGTGAAAGCCATGTGTGTGACTCCATGACTCATCTTGTGATTTTTGATTCACCCTCAAGGAGAAGCTATGCTATGTGTTTTTTTCATGTGATGACATATTGAAGATCTCTCTCTTGCTAAGAGGGAGTGTTGAAGTTAGTAGCTGCGATAGAGATATTCTTACTCTATTCTATCATTTTGTGTTCTTCATCTACTTGAGCATAGTCTGTGAGCTCTATTCTATATTTTCTCTATTCAAATTTGTCATCATATTTGTGTATGTTCTCATCCTTCTCTGCAGTTCAGCCTATATGTTCTACCACAAGTATTCCAACTTCTTTATTTTATCATGTTTTCCAGGTGAGACAACGTGAAACTTCTCATTCATTAATGGGGACATTATTTGTGATCATCGTCTCCCATTCTTATTATTTATGTTTTATTATTCTCCTCCACTGCTGGCTTCTTAGTGACTTGGTATCGTTGATGTTATTTCTAATTTTTGTGTGAATTTTTCTTCATCAGTCCATGGTTCATATTTATGAGAATTATTGTTGCATCATCGTATTTGCCTCATTTTATGGCCAATGCTTGTAATGGTTGTTGTTTAGTATTCTTTGCAAGCCTCTTTAGCTCTTGTACAGCTCCTTGGTCATTTACAAGAAAACAAAATTGATTCCTAGTATTATTCATGTTGTGTGAAAATAAAACTGATTTTCTACATAGTATTTCATCGACTATCATGTGTATCGGATATATGATTATTATTCAGCTTCAGTTTCGTGTGTGAAAATTTATTTTCTCTGCAAGTATCGTAAGAGATTTAGTGCATCAAGATAACTATTGATATAGATCAGGTTGAAGAACAATTTTGTATGCTTTTGTGTATATGCGGCCTCACTATGTTCATTATTTAGTAATTTTTTCACCTGTGTCATTTACTTCCATTTATCAGATCTTTGTGGTGTAATTCCTTGTTATTTTGTAAGCTCTGGTCATTGTATGATCATTGAGCATTGAAGACCTCTCAGGAGCAAAGTTTTTGTAATTTTTTTTTGTGTATCTCAATAAAGGAACTATCTTTTGGTGGGCTAGGTTGTTCCCCTCAATGAGGAGGGTTTTTCCTAGAATACATGCTTTGTGTGATTTTTTTTTTTATCTTGTTGGTTTTTTTTTATTTCTGATTCCAAAATATAACACTAATTGTGGTCTAGTAAGTGCCCTTGATCCCACCACTCTTGAAGATGCAATCGTAAAATCCCTACAACTTGATACCACTCAAACAAGGGATTCCAAAGATAAAATCTTCCTATAAGAAAGATGAGAATCAAAGAGCCTTTCCTTTTAGAGATGATTGTGAAGAGCTTCAAAAAAAATATTTATGTTTAAAGTGTTAGGAAAAATGGTAGTGTGGACATGTTTTTAATCAAGGAAAATCTTGAAAGAAAAACTTATGCTACAAGTAAGAGGAGAAATTGGATCCTAGACATATAAGTGGAAAAATAAGCCAAAAGTATGGGAATAAGAAAAGGAAAATCTAAGCAAAAGGTGTGAGGAATAAAAACATGAAATCACAACAAAGTAGTAGCAAAGCTCCTAATTTGTATGTTCTTTCAAATGTGTAATTCCATCTATAATATAGCTAACATCACCTCAATAATTAAACTATATTCACTTTCAAGCTATCTCCAAATTTGACAAAATGTCTCTGCTAAGTTGTTTAGTTATTATATTTGCAACTTGATCCCTTGTAGGGAAATAAAAAAGACAACATCTTCATTATCTAATGGCTGGTGGATATAATAGTAATGAGTCTCAATACACTTGGTGGGCATGATAGACAAGATTCTTCAACATCTTGTGGACTTTTAATATTTGCCTAGAAAAAAAATAAAGTCATCGTAAGATCAACCAATAATGTTTGTTTTATAAATCTCTTTAGTGGAAAATAAGGCAACTATATGCTATAACCTAATTTTCCATGAAATTGCTCTTGATCAAGAGTGAAGATATCTCATTATAGACATTTACCAATTACTCCAATCCAACTAGAGATAATACAATTATTCACCCAAATAGTATAGAATTTGGAAAGCATTAATAAATTTTCCAAAGGTGAGTGTTCCTTTGACATATTGAAGAACAAATGTTGAAGATTGTCAATGTTCATCTTGAGGCTTGGACATGAATATGGAGGCCATCTTGAAACAAAACCAAGCATTATAAGCTGACTCCCTGGAAATCTGAAATTCAGATGCCAAACCAATAAATCAGACTTGTCTTATATGTAACTAGGAGACAAAGTTTGGATTTTACAAATGAATGAGACATTTTAGTCAAGATTATCCTACCATAGTAACACGACTAATCTAATACAAGATCTATCACACCCTTTTCAATCCAGTTTAGTTACACAAATGAACAAGATTGTGAAACAAAAAGACAGTTCCCAAAACCTTATGGACAAAGAACATTGCACAACTATGTGTCATGCTTCTAATCCTCATCTTAATATATGAAAATCTTGTTCTTGCTTCGACTTAAAGAGATATCCATGACATTGAACAAACATAGGGCCAACTAGATATTGCTAACATCATTAATGCTATAACAAGATGACCTTATTCTCTAAGAGCACAAATATATTGGGGGGGTGACTCGGTATATTAATGATTTTTTTTAAAAAAAATTAAGCAGATTTAAATCCTTTTTAAGCTAAATCAACACATATGCAAGTTTATCAAATAAGAACACCGAAACTCAAGAGTTTACGTGGAATCCCTAATGGGAAAAAACACGGGAATAAATGATTGTATATGAATATCTCCCTTTACAATGTACAAAGGCACCAATCTACTAGAGGCACCAACCCCTAACTTAATTTGTGAGAACCAACCCACAGGAAGTATCAACACTCACTTCTGAAGGTAGGCACCAACCCCTAAATATGAAGCACCAACTTCACAAAGATGAAGCACCAACCTAACCAAAATGAGGCACTAACTTCAATGCCTTTGAATTTTGATGTAATTTTATTTTCCAATCTGCTATGATGTGACAGTCCCAACCGGTGCTGAGAGGGGAGGGGTGAATCAACACTTATAAAACTTTAAAACAAATCTAATGTAGTATACTACAACTATAAGCAAAAAAATTATAGCATAAAATAGCATCAAGCAATCAATCAATAGGAAACACCAGATTTATCATGTGGAAACCCAAATCGGGAGAAAACCACAGTGTGAGGAAACCTCACAAATTATGCACTCTTCTAAAGTGCACCTTGTTAGGAGCCTTGCCTATTAAAGGATTACAAATGCACTGTTAGATGCGACCTGGTTAAGGGATTTGATACAATAAGGCATGTTAGAGCCTGCCTGGTTAGAGGAATTAGAACACCTAAATAGATGTCACCCGGTTATAAAGGGATTTATTACAAGGGACCGGTTAATGTCCACCCAAAATACTTGGATTTTTCTATTGTAATTGTTAGAGAACAATAGAGAATTTGACCTTTTAGAAATGGTTTTTCTTAGCCTGATAAGATCTTTGTTATACTCAGCTGAGAAACATCATCAGTCACTGCAGGTATGTTCTCCTTTGCTATTGTGCTTCTCTGCACACTCTTATCTCTTCTCCTTTCTCTTCACCTTAGCTTCTTCAGCGTACAGGTTCACTCTTTACTTTGGCAGAATGAGGGAAAACTATATTCTTGTCAAGCAAAGGAATATATAGACTTCTTGCCCTATTTTCTTTTCTCATGCATGACCTATTTAAAGATTACCTTTGAATCCATCACCCAGTGGATTATTAGTTCACTGAGGAAACATCGGATGCATGCTATAATTTATCTTCTTTATGAAATAAAATGACAGATGTGTATCAGAAGCTTTCCTTCACAAGAGATATCTCCATGATTTAATGCCACAAACTTCAGCATTAGAACCTTCAATCCCACCTCGTACCAATTGTCTTGATAACTCAGACTACTGGATTTAGTGCAGTAACTCTCGGTCAAAGAGTTAGATAATTGTTTGTTGACTATGGTTTTCCCTGGTTCATCTATCATGATGACATCTTCACTTGATCGATAAAGATCCTTAAGTTTTGCACAGGTAAGAGCTTTGACCTATCATTTCCCATCCTCTAGCTATACTAATTGCATCCTTACCTCAGTTTCTATTGCCGATTATCGGTTGCATCTCCCTTGGTGACCGGTTTCTCTGATGAACAAATATAGTTTCTTCTTTCTTGCACAGTGTCACTGATTGCCAAACTAGTCTCTCCAAACCAGTCTCTCTTCGCAGTTGTTGATGTTAGTTGTACCTATCTTCAGTCTTACTTCACTGATCCAACACTGATGTTCTTATTCACAAATGTCAACACCTCTTTGCCAATCAATGAAAATACCTCTTTTGCTATGTACCGATTACCATCCCTTAATGCCAACAATCTCCCCCTTTGGCATTGATGGTGTTAGAGTAAAGTATTAATTATGTTAATTAATATTTACTCCCTTCTTAAGATGTCAACTTTTTTTCTTTAGTTGTTTATATTTAAACACACATGCACGAGTTGTTTTAAACTCATGCACTAGTTGTTTTAAATATAAACTTGCATGCATTAGTCGTGTAATAGTTAAACTGATTATTACATGCACTAGACATTGCCTTTCAAGGCTTTCAATCTCCTTTATAAGGATGATCCATTGTACATTCAATTCATTCATTATTTGAAGATATTTTCTTCTTCATATTTTTGAGTCAAACCCTTGCCCTCTTCTTGTCTCTACTTCTTTGTAACAGGTTTTTGTATGCAGGTGATCTTCGGGTTTTGTGGATTTGTATTGCTCAAATCCTACATGGTATCAGAGCCTAATCTGCTATAGCTTGTTCGCGTTTGAAGGATTCAAATTAGAGATTTTTTTGCTGATTTGAGAGGTTTTTTAGCACTTTTTATAGAGAGGGTTTCCTGTCAAATCTGGGGGTGACCTATTTTTGTGGTCATCTTGGCTTCAAACGAACCTCACGGTTGCATTCAGAGCATCCAAGGACCCCAAGATCCATATAAAATTTATCCAATTTGGATAAAGTTGGAATCTGTGAGAAAAAAATTTTGCAATTGGCCCGGCACTGATCCCAAGGTGATCATAGATTTTTGGAGCACTTCTGGCCCAAATGGACCTCATGGTTGCATCCAGAAGGCTCGATATAGTCAAAAAGCATATAAAACTTATCAATTTTGGACAAGTTTCTCGCTGAGGCAAATTTTTTTAGCATACCAGGGTCGTACAGCCCTGGCACGCGGATTGAGGCGCATGTACAACAATTTAAAAAAAAAATTTTAAAAAAAAAATTTTATTTTTGGCCGCCACCCACGCACCACCCAGTCTCCGCCCTACGGCCACCGCTCCCCACCTGCACCGCCTAGTTTAGCCGACGCCGCCCGTTTTCTGACACAGTCACCGGATGGTGACTGTGCAGTCACCACCGCGGTGACCACCGAGACTGCCGTGGTCACCGCATGTTTGAGCCCCCCCTCGCAGCCCTCGGTCATATCAACGACCTCCCGTGCCAGACCAAGTGCCCCTGCTCTCAACCCCTGGTCACCCACGTGACCAGGGCCCTTTGTTTTCAACCCCCGGCTGGATTTGAACTTTGACGACCATTTGGCCATCAATTTAAAGCTCGTGGTTCACTGATGTCAGCAAATTTGTTCTTTGTTTGAGCTTTTTTAAGGGTACATCAACATTTTTTTGCAATATCTCAGGCATCTGGGATCGTCATTAGGCATGCGATATATCATTGGAAAGCTGGTTCCAAGCCTGATCCAAATTTTCTGGTATGGTATTGTGATTTTATCATTTTGATGCTATTTTTTTTTGTCAAAGTTAGATGTTCTCTGTGATCGTGGCGTTTCAGACCTCATGCATTCCGGGATCCGTTTCTCTTCCATCCGAGCTCTGTTTTCGGCGAACGAGATATTGTTGGAAAGCTCTTTCTAAGATTTTATCAGATCTGATGGTTTCATGGGGTTTTGTGTCCTTTTTTCTGATGTCACCCATCCTTAGATCCTTGTAGACACCTTCTTTGGGCCCTCCAGCACAGCTGTTGGTTTTTTGCTCATATCTTGAGCATACGGTGTCAAAATTTGGCAAACGAGATATCATCGGAAAGCTGATTCTGAGATCTTTCCAGATATAGAGGTTATATTTTCTAGTTATATTTTTCTGATGGTGTTTTTCTCTGTCAAAGCCAGATCTTCAATTCTACACTCTGGGAGCTCTATCTTGCACATCCGGACTTCATTTTCAGAAAATGATATATCGTTGGAAAGCTTGTTCAGAGAGATTTTTAGTGTTGTGAGTAATTTTTCTAGATTCTACTCCAAGTTTATTTTATTCAGATTCTTTCTTTTTTGCAGTCTGGTGGATATCTTGGTTGTTTCAGGTCCTGGGATCTCTTCCCTTTCAGGGATGGCTCGTCTTAGGTTGTTCTTTTGGTTCAGCAGCCTTTGATCTTCTTTGAATAGTGTATACTTCATTTTTTTAGCATTCTTTTATGCACACGCACTGAGATAAAGTGCCATTCTATTGCTTTGATGGGATCTTACACATATTCGTTCTATTTGTACTCGCACTCCATTATAAAGTGCCAGGGGGGTTTTGATGTTTGCCTTTGTTTGCCATCTACCTTTTTCAAGTGAGTGTTCCTTCCACGAAATTAGCCTCAGGTATCTCTATTTGTGTTTGTACTCTCTCTGCACATTCAATGTTTCAGATTCATCTTCATCATGCAGTTCATATTGGATGATCTTTTTAGTGTACCTATCATTACTCCCTTGTCAGCAGTATGGGGGGGTTTCTACTGTTGGTTCTACTACTTCCCTGGTTCGATTATGTGAGCCATGTATTTAGTATTTGATCCTATGTACTAGGCGGTTGCAGTGGCTAGGTACCTATGCATTCCGGTGAGATGGATCATTTACCATATGGACACTCTTTTCTTTCCTATTTTTGGATGCACTCTTCCAGCTTTGATTAATCAGCTCTTCAGGCTTTTGGTGTTTATGCCATCTGTATCTTTGAGTTTAGGTGTTTTCCTTTTTTTGCCTCCTAATTCGAGTAGTGTCATTTGAGGGCACTGATACAGATTACAGTCTTCTCTACCTGATCATATTTCTGTGGAGGATCTTTAGATCATCAGTTTCTTCTTGACAGAGTTTGCAGTTTCATGCTTTAGTGATGTTGTACATGTTCATCTTTGTTCCTATTTTTTGAAACATTCCTAGTTTTGGAGGCTTCTTCAGTCCTTCAGATTAGTCTGTCTCTTTTTGGAGTAGAGTTTTTCCCATGTGGTTTTCTCTATTTTTCCTCTTTATAGAGACTTTCCTTTGTACATGGGTACCTCATCAGGCCATGTTGTTGGGACCCATTTTTATGCTTTTAGCACTGTAGTTTCCTTTGCTTTCTTCTTGCATTGTTTGTAGTTGCATTGTTGCTCATCTTAAGGGGGGGTGTTGGAGTAAATTATCAATTATGTTAATTAATATTTATTCCCTTCTTAAGATGTCAACTTTTTTTCTTTAGTTGTTTATATTTAAACACACATGCACGAGTTGTTTTAAACTCATGCACTAGTTGGTTTAAATATAAACTTGCATGCATTAGTCATGTAATAGTTAAACCGATTATTACATGCACTAGACTTTTCCTTTCAAGGCTTTCGATCTCCTTTATAAGGATGATCCATTGTACATTCAATTCATTCATTATTTGAAGATATTTTCTTCTTCATATTTTTGAGTCAAACCCTTGCCCTCTTCTTGTCTCTACTTCCTTGTAATAGGTTTTTGTATGCAGGTGATCTTTGGGTTTTGTGGATTTGTATTGCTCAAATCCTACAAATGGAAAAAACTGTAACAAATAATGGTGTCCAGTCATAATCTCCCCATTTGACAATAATGCCAAAGGCTAGTCAGAAAGACTACCTTAAATAAATCTTCTGCCCCTTCGAGCAGCAGTCTTATTCATCAATTCAATAAAGATGAGGTTGATTCCTCTATTGAAGCATAATGAATTGATGAACACGTTTGCCTATTTATTATAGATCGAGAAGGGGTATCACCCCTAACTTACCTTTGAGATACTTAAATGTACTCTTCGGTAATGGCTTTGTGAAAATGTTAGTAATCCATTCTTTTGTGGGAACATACTCCAGTCTCACTTCTTTATTTTGTACCTTCTCTCTCAAGTCATGATACTTGATAGCAATATGCTTTGTTTTTAAGTGCATGATAGGATTCTTGGATATATTTATTGTACTTGTACTATCATAGTAAATTATAATTGATTCAAGTATCTGTTCTTGGATTCTTTCAAGTATTTGTTTGATCAAGATTACCTATGTGCAATTGATTCCTACATATTTAGCTTCCGCTGTGGACTAAGAAATGCAGTTTTGTTTCTTGCTTATCTAAGACACAATTCTCTCTTTAAGAAAGAATGCACCACCACTTGTGATCTTTTTGTCATCAATATTACCAACCCAATCTGCATCAGTGAATACTTTCATTTGGAAGCCTCCCTTGTGAGGAAACCATAGGCCATACTCTCTAGTGTCCTTCAGATATCTGAAAATCCTCTTCATTGCTATTAGGTGTGTCTCTTTTGGATTGGTAGAGAATCTTGCTACAATGCTCATTATATTGTGCTATATCCAATCTACTATGTACTGCATACTGTAATTTACCTATCATAGACTGATAGAGTGTCTCATGTACTTCTTTTGCATCATCTTCCTTTGATAACTTGAGTTTAGTTATCATAGGTGTACCAACCGGTTTGGATTCTTCTAGCCCAAAGGTTTTAAGAATTTCTTTTATATATTTGGACTGAGAAATAAAAATACCTTCCTTTAGCTGATGGACTTGCAGTCCAATGAAGAATTTTATGGCTCCTATCATAGACATTTCAAATTCTTTCTTCATCTCTTCAGAAAAGGCTTTGCCCATCCTATCATCTCCTCCAAAGATGATGTCAACCACAAAGATTTCAACAATCAAGTTCCCTTCTTTTCCAATCTTGAGATACATGTTGTTGTTGTCCCCGGTTCTTGTGAATCCTATTGTCGGGAGGTATGAAAGCAATCTTTCATACCATGACCTAGGGGCTTGTTTAAGCTCATAAAGAGCCTTCTTGAGTTTACAGACCATACCACCTTTTTGTGTGGATGTGAAGCCTTCTGATTATTCAATGTAAACTTCCTCCTCTAGTATTCCATTCAGAAATGCAGACTTTACATCCATTTCGTATACAAAAATAATAATGTGTTCCTGTAATAACTATTTAGGAGATGTCAATGAAGGTTACAGAGGAAGGGCTTAATAACAATTAGAAAATGAAGCTTTTGGAAGTAATCGTGCAACACTTCTTTTTAAATAATTCTATTGAAAGTTTATTTTTCAATGTTAGATTTCAAAAATATCCTTCAATATAGAAATGTTAAATTACATTATTTTATAATTATTATTATTTTTTGGTTGGTAAGTGTGAAATGTTCAATCTTATAGTTTTATTTTTCAAATATTTAATTTAACCTTGAATGTTCATTGTGGTAACACATCTATTTTACTATTGAATTTTTTAATCTCATAATTATTAAAAATAGTTTTAAGTAGATTTTAAAAGGAAATCACAATTAATATAAATTTTATATTTTATAAAGTTAGACATAAATTATAAATTAAAATTTTATTTTTATTAAGCGATGGATTTTATATATTTATGTCAATTTATATTTAATTTTGATGCATTTTTAAAGAAATTGTTTAATACAATTATATAGTAAGAAATAGTACAATCTTATGTGAAGGTGGGTTCATTCCTATCACCTTTCCCTATTTACACATATTCCAACATATTTGATCCATATGTAATCTCTATTTACGTAACATAAAAGCATCAATTATTTATGCAACATTTCACATAATGAATAACAAACACTACCCTATCATTAAGGTGAGTTCTATCAACTTTCAAGAAAGGATGTGAAATGGGAAAAATGGATTTTTTGTGAAATTGGGAATGAAAAAAAAGAAAGAAATTTAATTTTAACTCATTTCTTGTTGATATTTTGTCTCCCTTCTTTTGTGGTTTTCGTTGTTGGAAGTGGGAAACGCTTCCTTGATTAATCTACTATACTTATGGAGAAAGATCTTGAAGAATTTTTTTATTTTATAATTATGAAATCAAGGAGAACTTCTTGAAACTATGAATTTGAATTGAAATAGAAAATATATTCCTTCCATTTAACAATTATTTTGATTAAGAGAAAATCAATTTTTGAAGGACTCTAAACCTTTACAGCAGAGAAAAACATAACATCTAAATAGCCCCCAAAGAAACAACAAAAAAGACAAAGAAGAAGAGCTAAAACAGACAAACTGACAGCCTAAACAAAAAGCCAATTGACCTAACACCAGCAACTCAGCAGCAGATAGACAAAGCTAGACAAAAAAAAAAGAGCACTAGAATTTTTTGAGAATCTCAGCCGCTTCGATCACCATAAGGTCCATGATTACAGCAATCAACTTTAGCTCCTCAAGATCTTTGTCATGCTTGATTCCCTTTTTCTTGGTGTTGGATCTAGTCTTCTTTCCCGATCCAGGAGTATTATCCACAACGTCCTTGTCCACATCAATAACCTAAGATCTCTTCTCCTCCTCCATCTTACCTACCATAATTTTAACATGCTTTGTAGAAGCTTTCATACTTTTAAAGCTTTTCTCTCCTATCTTTTTCAGATTGTCCTCCACTTTGGCCATCTTAGTCTCCATAGCCACAATCCTTTTTTCCATGTTACTCTCCTTCCAGTGATCTGACTAGGTGATCCTATTCTCAATAGTTTGAATTCTGGAATCTAAGGAGTCCTTCAAGTCTTCAACATGTCCAATAGCTTGATTCATCTTGTCCATACACTCCCGGAAGGATTTATCTTTTCCAAAATCCATAGCATCAATAATTTGAAGTCATTTATGACAGTCTTTAACTTCCTCTTTCAATTGCAAATTGTTATCAATGATCCACTCAATTGTATTATTGAAACTCCTCGCTCCCAATTTTCCAATCGGGAAGGAAAAGGTGTCCTAGGTCACATTATCCTTCAGCAAATCCTCTTTATCTTTCCTACTACCATCATTATGATCAATAGAATTCTTTCTAAGCATATCATCCTAGAGGCACAAACTTTCTTTCTCGATTGAACAATATGCTCCTCTTTTGACTCAGATTCATCCTTCTTAACTTAGGACCCTTCTTAAACGTAGAAGCCTTAGCCATTTTCTTTGGGATATTATTGTGTTTCCCTTTAATGTCTTCAGAAGAGAAGTTTGAGTCAGACATAGTGTCACTTTCTAAACCCTTCCCCATAGAGAGGTCTTCATCAATTTTGTCTTCCTCTGATTCAGAATTCTGAGACAGTGGGTGTTCAATCTACTTGGCCTTAAGGTGTTCATAAATGAGCACTATCAAACCCTGGTGCATTGCATTATCCCCTTGAGGGTTTTCCTTATTAACTTTCATGGTAGCATTCATGGAACAAAGTAAATAATAAGGCAAAGAAACTTTATCCCCATGATGGAAGTGGTTAAGAAGAATTAAATGATAACCATAAACCCTAGAATACCTTCCGTCAAGAGTAATGTAATTGATAATAGCATAAGGAAATTTGTGCCAAGGATTATTTATATTTTGAGGAGAGTAATAGGTGTTAGAAGATTTAACCAGTTTCCTTTTCTCCTTTTTATTCTTGAGAAAATGTTTTACATCTCCTTTTGTAATTTTTTTGTCCTTGTAGAATTTTCTTCCATCTCATGGTATACTAGAAATTTCAGTAATGAGAGCATCATCAACCTTGATAGTTTGGTTCCCCATTGTCAAGATACCCTTCTTCCAATGTTTCAAAAAATATTTGTTAATGGTAGAATCCTTACCATGCAACCTCTCTGTGTACATAATTAGACTACCTTCCTTAAGAATGTCCCAGACATCTTCCTTTCTCCTCTAGTCCTTGCAAGAGATCAACTTCATTATTTTTCTATTGCCTCCCATTTCACTTTTAGAATCTCTTCGATCAAGGTTCATGCACTCACTATATCTCTAAGGTTTTTTGTAACATGGTAATGCCATAATATGTCAAACATCAATTAAATAGCCCAAATATCCCATAAAGTGTGTGGGATAATGATGACATTGCACGTTGGGCTATGGTCCCTATTTAAAAAATAATGGGCTTTTATAACCCTTGTCATTTCATAATTCATTGCTTAGATTTGATATTGACACATTGCGTGTTGTGAATTTTATCACTAAAGATTAGTGATTTCACCTCATATGGAAACTCCTCCTTTTTGTTCCATATCCTAACATCATTGTTCCTCACCACCACATTAGAGGCCCAATCATTTGTGCCATTTGTCTCCCTATATCCGTGGGTAATAATATAATTATCAAAATTAGCAATTACATACCATCAAGCCTTAGTGATATTAGTGAGAGTCCATGAGGGATCACATTTTTTGGTTAGGCATTTAACTATATTTTTTGAGTCCCCTTTAACCCACAGATTTTTGCAATTCGATTTCTTAGCTAGGAGAAGACCTTGATAAGCCATCGTGGCTTCCACCTTATGACTAGTTTGAATCCCTAAAGGAACAACAATAATGTCAATGGACTTACCTTCATCATCCCTTAGGATAGCACCACACCCCACAAGCCATGGGTTACCTTTAGAGGCCCCATTAAAATTGATTTTCATCCAGCCCTTAGGAGGGGTTTTCCACATAGCTTCTTCCCTTTTGGTATTCATAATATTCTTCTTATATCTTCCTCGAAGCTTCCATTTTTCTAATATTTCCTCATCCATTTTGCTAGTAGGAATATTCAAATCTCCCATGATATTCATGTTCTCGATAATATCTCTTTGACTCCTTTAGAAAACAACATGCACTTGGGAGCACTTATCTCTAAAAAATTTGTCATTCCTTTCCTTCCATATTCCCCACAACATATATGGCATAGAAATTCTCCATGGAGTTTTTATAGATGGATTTTTTGAAGGACATTTTCATGAAGAATAGAAGGTTTTCATTTCCTTAGGGAAAACCTAGTCCATCTTGAACATATCCAAAAGAATGGAACACAAAGAGACAACAAAGGGATAGTGGATGGATATGTTTTCCACTGTCTCTTCCTCTTGGCAGCATAAAGAACATCAGTTAGGAATGTTGAAGCCTCTACTTTTCAAGTTGTCAAAAGATAGAATCTTATTCTACAATAATATCTAGAAGAACATCTTGATCTTAGGGGTGAGACCCTTCATCCAAGAATTGGACCACCAAGGAGGATCTTCTTGAGTAAAAAACATCATAATGATCATAGAGGAAGTAATGAAACATCCTTTAGAATTCAACTTCCATATCAGAGTATCTTCTTCTTAATTAAGAATCATGGAGAACAAAAATCCTTTTAGCTGTATCAAATTAGGGCTAATGACATCTATGTCCTTCCATTTATCCTTGTCCCAATAATCAGAAATATAATGACAAAACTTAGTTTTGTACTTCAAGGCAACAGGACCCCATTCAGGATGGATAATGAGAGGATCATCATTAAGCCACGGGTCTTCCCAAAACCTAATTCTCTTACCATTCCTAACCTTCCATTGAGTTCCATTAACCATAATATTTATGTTGGATATTGTATTCTTCCATATGTGTGATCCATTGGGAATAGCATCAAAGTAGATAAATTTGTCCATAGTTGGGAAGTTTCTAGTGTATTTGTTTAACCATATGTGCTTCCATTCACCATTTGAGTGATAAATTCTCCAAATCTGTTTTGAGAGTAAAGAAGTGTTCATCACTCTCCTAAGACACAAACATCCCCTATTCTTTGGCCTACAAAATTTGTCCCAAGCAATAAGAGACATTCATTTGTTTTCCTCTGCTCGAATCCACAGAAATTTTCTTTGGATTTTTTCAATAGTGTTTGCATACTTTCCCAAGATTTTAAAAAGGGTTAAAGTGTAGATAGGAAGACTCTATAGAGAGGCTTTGAGAAGTTGAACCTTGCCAGCTTGACTTAGGAGGGTACCTTTCCATCCAACTAACTTTTTATTGAGCTTTCCCACTAAAGAGCTCCAGAAGGAATCCAAAGGATTGATACAGAGAGGAAGGCCCAAGTATGTAGAAGGAAGAGTAGCAATTTGACATCCCAATATATTATTGATTCTCATTTTTTTGTTATCAGGAGTATTTATAAAGTATGCACTACTTTTTTCCCAATTGATAATTTGTCCTATAGCTGACCCATACTTATTGGGAGTTTCCTTAAGAATCATTTCTTCCTTTATAGTTGTCTCCCCCAAGATAATTGAATCATCAACAAATTGTTGATGAGAGCCAACCCGGGATGAGGATGAAGGATGAAGTCATTTGAAAGAACCAACGTCCACCAGATGATAAATGTATCTTCCCATACATTCTACCAAGTTCACAAAAAAATAGGAGACAGAGGATCCCCTTTTCTTAGACCCCTAGAGGATTTGAAGAAAGGAGGTGGAGTACCATTGATCAACATAGAGAAAGTAGCCTTAGAAAATAATTACATTATCAAATACACACTTCTCTTATTGAAACCAAAATTCATTAGGATTTTTTGCAGAAAGGTCCAGTCAACTCTATCATAAGCTTTAGAGAGATCTAGCTTGAGGATAAATCCCTATTTTTCACCATTGATAAGGAATGGTTATTTTCATGGACTGTGATGATGGAATCAAGGATTTGTATCCTTGACACAAAACCATTTTTTTGAGGATATATGAGTGAAGGAAGCAAAGATAGAAGCCTTGAGGTGAGAATCTTAGAAATAATTTTATAAAAAGAATTACAAAGACTGGTAGGACATACTAGATCCAAAGAGTCAACACCTGTGACTTTAGGTATGAGGGCCAAGAAGGTGTCATTAATCTCCTCTAAAATACTCTTAGCCCCAAAGAACTCCTTGATAGCGCAAGTAACATCTTTACCCAAAATGGGTCAGTACATTTGAAATTAGAACATAGGGAAACCATCTGGGCCTTGAGCCTTGTTTCCTTCAAAGGAAAAGGTAGCTTTCTTAACTTCATCCCCGAGGGGATTTGCCACAATAGAAAAGTTATGTTCTTCATTGATAAGAGCGGGAATAAATTGAAGAAATTCCTCTTGATTTGCCTAGTTCAAATTGAGGTCTTGAGAAAGGAGATCAACAAAATAACTTTTTGCCTCCTACCTGATATTATCCTCCTCTTCAATAGTGTCATTATTCACCTTTAGTCTTGATATTATGTTTGCAACTTTGTGTTTCACAGTGGTCATGTGTAAATATCTAGTGTTTATGTCCCCTTCAGTCAGCCAAAGAGAGTAGGCTCTCTATTTCCAGAAGGTCTCTTCATTAGAAATAATGTCATGGTGTCTCTTAAGAATATCATTTTCATCTGAAATAGAGATAGTGTTGTAACCATCAACTTGAATTTAATCTTGAATATTTTTAAGATCATCTTGGATAGAGGCTTTGGAAGAGAAAATGTCACCAAAACACTCCTTATTCCAATTCCTAATGCAGTCCTTTACATGTTTAATTTTATTAACCACTATAAACATAGTAGTCCCATCCACATGAATCTGCCACTATTGTTTTATTTTATTTTCTAGATCAGGATGCATGCTCCACATCTTCTCAAATCTAGAAGGGAAACATCTTCTCTTAATAGAATCATCCAATAAAAATATAGGGTAGTGCTCTGAACCAATTCTAGCATGATCTGACAAAGAACAACACTAGTGAACATGCCAGTCAGTTGACATCAAATCTCTATCCAGTTGGACTTAAATTAGGTCTTGTCCGGATCTTCTATTGGTCCAAGTATACTCAAAACCCTGCATATCCAAGTCATGGAGGGCATGAGAGTTAATGAAGTCCATCAAGTCCAATTTTCTCTCCAGTTGAGAAGGGCCACCACCATATTTTTCATGTTCCTTTAATGGGGTGTAGTATCCTATTATTAACCAAGTATCAACTTTAAAACTGGATCTAACCACTTCCAATCTTTTCCAAAATTTATTTCTCCCCTTCAAATTATTTGGAGCATTGATGTTAGTAAGCATCTAGGATGTACCATCCTTTATATGCCAAAATCTAATGCAGACCATGTTATTATCCTGGATAATGACATCACCTTTAATGCTATTAAGGTTTCATAAGGTAGCAATGCCAGCAGATGCACCTTCTGAACTACCACCACTAACCCCTCCATTCTTGAAAAAATTAATCAATTCCACCTCTTTAATCATCTTATATTATTGAATTAGGAAAATGTATGGATTATGATCTCTTATCATATTCTAGATAATGTCTTTCTTGTAAGGACTATTCAACCCTCCAATATTCCAGGAAATTAATTTTATTTCTTCTTTAGAGAGAACACCTCAGTGAGGGTTTTTTGCGTTCCATCAGCTATCTTTTTATTATCCTTTACACTTCTCTTCTTAGAATTTGAGGATCTACTAGAGAAGATGATATCTAACCTTCATCTGCAACTAGTCTAATAGAAGATCTAGTATTCTTTGGATTATTTGGGATTACCTTATTCTTTTTGCCTTTTGGTTTTCTGTGCTCTGATTTTGCAGAAGAGATCTTATTCAAATCCCCATTCTCCTTTCTAAAATCCTTGTTTACTTCCATTACATCTCCCCATTTTTTAGAGGCGGGGTAAGAATTCTTCACTAAATCCATAGTATTATGAGATAGATCATAGAGGCTAGGCTCTTAAATATTACAATGTTGGGCTTCCTGGAATGATTCATCATTCCCCTCAAAGTTGGATGTAGAATCAACATCCTCTTCAATTGAATCTGGAATCTCCCCTTCTTCAAGTTGGTGATTCTCCTCAAAGGAGGTAGTATAATCCCCTTCATTACCCTTATAAAGAGAGTCGGCCACATCCCGAAGGATGGGATCATCTTCTTTTGAACTAGGACTCACTTTCTCTTTGAGATTCTCTTGTGTTTTATCTTATGTGATCTTTTTTTCCTTTAATGTGGTTTTAGGAATCTCATTTCCTTCTTTAGTAATTCCCTTAGCAAATTTAGCAGATTTGTCTATTTCATTTTTCTCTTTTGCTTGTTAGACTTTCCTATTTTTTGGCTTATTATTTTTCTTCTCTTTTAGTGGCCTGGAAGGATAGCTCTTATTCCAATGGCCCATCTTCTTATAGTGAAAATAGGCAAAGCATATTGATTCATATTCCACCTGTTGATCCCATTTTGCCAGCTTTGATATAATCCTGATAGATTTAGGCATATCCACATCATGGACTACACCCACATAGATCCTTGCATGAGTGATCCTTCTCATTGCAGCCATCACCGAGTCAATGGACTGGAGTTCAGCAAAAGAAATATCTATCCCTAAGAAGACATCTTCTATCCAGTATTCCATAGGTAGTCCTGGAAGCTTGATCCAAATAAGAACTTGAGTTAGGAATGATTCATCATTAAGATTCATGTTTGGGTTCCACTTTTGAAGGACTAAAGAGGTTTTTCCAACCATCCAAGGACCCCCACATAGGATCCTAGCTTTATCTTCTTCATAGGAGAATGAGAAAGAGAAAAATCCAAATCATAGAAGTTATATCCACCTACCCATTTCTTGTCAGCATAAGCTCTAACCACCTCTATGTTGGGTATTGTTGTGAAATGTAGGATCAAATAGAGATAAATATTATTTTGTTGTAGCAGAGGTAGGATGCGTTGAAGGACAATTGCCACTGTTATCGATTGCCTTTTCAACAACACCTGATTCATATATATATTGTGTCAATGATCACGAACATGTAGAGACATGTCCATACATGGCAATTGCCACCTAGGGACATGTCCTTACATGTCGTAAGTAATTACAAAGAATTGTGTACTAATCAATGTCCATTATGTTGTTTGGTAACCGTCACTAGTTAGTGATCGATCGGTGTTTAGTTTAACACAACAAACATGATATATGGTATGCATGATAAGTATCATGTACTATAATAACATTACAATTAGCATGATAATTATCATGACTATAATGTTATTATAGTAGCAAATTAATTATCATGCTACTTATCATGTTTGATCTTTAGCACTTACTATTTTATTAATGACACTCGGTGATATGCTCTAATTCAACATAGTGACATGACAATAATATATATATATATATATATATATATATATATATATATATATATATATATATATATATATATATATATATATATATAGGTTTGTATATATATATTTATTGTTCTATCATGACTATGACTTAAATACGAAACGAAGCTATATTTCAACACTCCCTCTTAGCAAGAGACAATTTAAGTAATACTATTTGAATCATAGTATATCATGACTTTCGACACAACTTGGGACAATAAATTAATGTAGTCTTGTCATGGCAATAGACTTAGGTATCTCACTATCATGATATCTGTCTCAGTCCGGGACAATACTTAAGGAGTCAATCATGATATAATATTGTTATCACACATCAAGTAATAACATCACATATGTGAGAATCAAGTTATCCGACACAATTCGGGAAAATAACTTAATGTAGTCGATCTTGACACGTGGTCAAGTATTGACAAGATCGTCACCTTGAAATAGTAACCTTAACCAATTAAATTGAAGATTGTCATCTTCCTTTAAATGAAATATTGCAATATAATTTTATTTATTTATTCATGAATAAAATACTAGTAGGAATTAATCCTAGCAATCTCAATTATAGTTTAGTCATACCAAGTTTTCTCCTGAAGTACTATATCTTCAATCTTGCAAGGGGCTTGGTAAAGATGTTAGTATTTTGCTCTTCAGTGCTGATATACACTAGTTTTATGATGTTCCTATCTACCATGTCTCTTATGTAATGATAAGGAATCTCTATATGCTTAGATTGATTGTGGAAGAATGGATTTACTGAGAGCTTGATGCAGCTTTGATTATCATATTGGATTAACATAGGATTCAGATATTTACCAAATAATCCAAATAGTAACTTTCTTAACCATACTGCTTCACAAGCTCCCATGGAAGATGCCATGTATTCTGCTTCGATGGAGCTTTAATCAACTGTTGACTGTTTCCTATTGAACCATGATATCATGGAGGATCCAAGACTGAAACAACATCCTGTAGTACTTTTATGATTAGTGGAGCTCCCAGTCCAATCAGAATCAGAATATCCTTGTAGTTGAATCTCAACATATTCATACTTTAAGCCAAGTCCAATAGTGCCTCACAAATATCTTAGAATGTGTTTAGCAGCCATTAAATGTAACTTATTAGGTTCACACATGAAGTGGCTTAATACATTAGTAGCATAGCAGATATCAGGATGACTATTTACCAAGAACATGAGAGAACCAATAATCTGTCTATAAAGTGAGGGATCTATAGGTTCTGAGTTTTCTGCCTCAATTTTGAGTTTGTGTAGATTGGTTTCCATCGGAGTAGCTAATGGTTTACACTCTATCATTGCAAATATAGTCAAGATATCTAAGGTGTACTTCTCTTGATTTAGAAAATTGTATTTTTTCTTTTGCCATACTTCCAAGCCTAAAAAGTAGTGTAGAAGGCCTAAGTCCTTCATTTCAAATTCAGCTACTAGATCTTGTTTACATTTTTCAATGAGATGATCTTCACTTGTTATCAAGAGATCATCAACATAAAGAATATTATCATATTACCATTTGATATTTTGAAGTAGATGTTAGGACCTGCTTCATTCTTGGAATATCTGAGTTTAGAAAAATGGTTGTCTATCCTTGCATACCAAGCTCTAGGAGCTTGCTTTAGGCCATAGAGGGCTTTCTCTAGTTTTCATACATAGTGAGTCTCATCATGTGTAGTGAACCCCTCTAGTTTTTCAATATATACTTCATCCTTAATTGAACCATTCAAAAAAGCTATTTTCACATCCATCTAATGTATCTTCCATCCTTTTGATGTTGCGATTGCAATGATAGTTCTTATCGACGTGTACCGGGTTACTGGAGAAAACGTCTCTTCATAATCAATTCCAGCTTTCTGAGAGAAACCCCTGGTCACAAAATGAGCTTTGTGTTTTTCAATGCTGCCATCAGGTGCATATTTAATTTTGAATAACCACTTTGAGGAGACAACTGATTTGTCTTTTGGTATAGGCACTATGTCCCAAACATCATTTTTTAATATAGATTGATATTCTTCAATCATAGCATCTTTCCAAGCCTGATTTGATCAAGCTTCTTTAGCATTGGTTGGTTTGGAATTTGTAAGCTCGGTCAGAAGTGTTGTGTAACATTTTAGAGTTCTTGTTCTTTTATTCTCTTTCGATATTTCATTAGGTTCCATGTTATTCTCTTCAATCATCTTTCTTTCCTATAGAGGCCTATTCTTGTTATTGAGTATTTCAATATTCTCATCATTAGAGGTTGGGGGTTCCAGGTCTTCTAAGATATTCTCCCTCTCAATTTCAGTTGTGTGATCTTCTAATTCAGTGATATTATCATCCTCAAGGTCTTCAAGTGTAATGTTTTCTTCAAATTTTACGTCTCTACTTATCTCAACAGATCTATGTTCTAGAATGTAGATTCAATATCCTTTAGTGTTTTCACTATAGCCAACAAGTATGCCTCTTTTACCAGATGGTTCTAATTTTGTCCTATTTTCCTTAGGAACATGGATATACTGGACAACCAAATATTCTAAGATGGCTTAAGTCTGGTTTGTTCCCGATAAACACTTCTTCTAGAGTTATATTTTCTAGGATAGAATGTGAGCATCTATTTTGGATATATACTGTTGTATTTGAGGCTTCTGCCCAGAATGAAGTTTGTAAGTTTTGATCATGCATCGTGGTGTTTTCTACTTCAATTATGGTCCTATTCTTCCTTTCTTCCACTCCATTTTATTGAGGATTATATGGCACAGTATACTCCCTCTTAATCCCAATAGAATTGTAAAATTATTTAAAGTTGTCATATATGTATTCTCCCCCATTATCAGATCTTAACACTTTAATTTTTTTCTCTGACTGGTTTTCTACTAATGCTTTGAATTCTCTGAACTTAGATAGTACTTCATTTGATTCTTTTAACTTTAGAAAATATATCCAGATTTTTCAAGAATAGTCATCAATAAAGATTATGTAGTATAAAGATCCTATTAGGGATGGTGTTGACATAGGGCCGCATAAGTCGGTGTGAATCAGCTCTAGGATAAATTTTGATTTGCATTCACTTGAAGGAAAAGATCCTTTTACATTCTTCCCTAGAGCACAACCTTTGCAAATACCAGAATGTTTAGGTTTTAGATTAGGTAGTCCTAAAGTAATTTTCTTTATGATGGGAAGGGCACTATATCTTAGGTGTCTGAAGCTCTTGTGCCATAATTCATTATTGTTTGAAACTTCATGATTTAGTGCAAATTTTTTATCACTGCATAGTTTGTATAGGTTGCCATCTCTTGACCCCACTGTTATAGCATTTTTTATATTAGAGTTCTTAGGCCAGAGAAGAACTTTATCTTCATTAAAGGTAACAAGATATCCTTGATTAGCTAGGCCTCAGATGGAGATTAAGTTCCTTTTGATTCCAAGTACAAATAAAACATATTTTAACTGTAGAGATACTCTACTTCTTAGTTTAATACAACAGGTCGCAATTCCTTTCACAGGGTATGTGGAGTTATCACCAATAGTGACTTCTTCTGTTGAGTGCCCTTCAAGAGTTTCAAATTGATTTCTGAATCCGGTTATGTGCCTAGATGCTCCACTGTCAATTACCCAAGTGCTATTATGTGCATTAAGTTCACTTGATAAGGCTAAGAAGAATAGTGAGTTTTCTTCTTTGACTTCAACTAAGGTAGCATGATTCTTTTTCCTTTCCGGACAATTTCTGTGAGTGTGCCTATACTTATCACATTTGTAACACTAAATTTTAGATAGATCCCTTTTATTGTAATTTTTATTTCCTCTCTTTCGTTTGAAAAAAATTTTCTTCTTGTTGGAAGTATTTGTATGAAGTGCTTGGATTTTTCCCTCTTTATTTGGACCTATTCCCCTAGATATTAGCCTTGATTATGCTTATGTACAATCATTTCTGAGTTGGTCAAATTTATGTATAGGGGGTCGTCTGCAAATACATTGAATGAAAGATTCCCAAGAGATGGGTAATCCTCTGAAAGCAATTAGAGATAGTTCAAGATCGTCTATATTATTACCAATGGTAAAAAGTTGATCTCTTAACTCTATAATTATTAAGAAATAAGACGTAATTGTTTCTTCTTTATTCATTTTTATACTCATAAGTTGTTTCAGGGTTAGCATTCTGCTTGCATTATTTATTTCATGTGTTCTGAATGGTTTTGAATATCTCATATGCAGTAGTTAATCTAGCTATGCTAGGAAGAATAGAGTCTTTGACAGAATCAATGATTAATTTCCTAGCTTTGTTATTACGTCTTTTCCACGTTATCTTTTATGCCTCATCTTCAGGTATTTTCTTGTCTTCCTCTACATATGAATCTAATTCTCGTTCTTGTAGAAGTGAAATGATTCTAATTTTCCATGACATGAAGTTGGAGGCCCCTTCAAGTCTCTCCTCCATCCTAATTCCATTCACCATTTTATATATTGTTGGTAGTGAACAGTTGTAAGTATATTGATTTTCAAAAGAGTGATTCTTCTTCTAAATTCGCAGGTATGCAACTATAAATACCCTTCTATATCACAGGTATGTAATCAATGATTATTCTTTTTCTACCGCTACCTTGAAGATTCTTAAATCAATAATTATGTTCTGAGATTAATAAAATGTTTTATGTATTTATCTTCTATTGTTCTGGCTCTGATGCCATGTTGTGAAATATAGGATCAAATAGAGATAAATATTATTTTGTTGAAGCAGAGATAGGATGTGTTAAAGGACAATCGCCGCTGTGATTGATTGCCTTTTCAACAACACCCAATTCGTGTGTGTGTGTGTGTGTGTCAATGATCACGAACATGTAGAGACATGTCCATACGTGGCAGTTGCCATGTAGGGACATGTCCCTACATGTCATAACCAATTACAAAGTAGTGTGTACTAATCAATGTTCATTATGTTGTTTGGTAACTGTCACTAGTTAGTGATCAATCGGTGTTTAGTTTAACACAGCAACCACAATATATGGTATGCATGATAAGTATTGAGCATTGTAATAACATTACAGTTAGCACGATAATTATCATGCTACTTATCGTGTATGATCTTTAGCACTTACTATATTATTAATGACACTCGGTGATATGCTCTGATTCAACATAGTGACATAACAATTTTATATATATATATATATATATATATATATATATATATATATATATATATATATATATATATATATATATATATATATATATATATATATATATATATATATATATATATATATATATATATTCATTGTTCTATAATGACTATGACTTAAATACAAAACGAAACTATATTTCAATAGGTCTCGGGCCTAAAAACTTCCCAACTAGGAAATTCGACATCAAAGCTATATTATGGTCAATAACCAGATCTGGGATAGAGATAACAAATTTACCAATCAAAGGATTGGAAATATTTTTGAATTTGGACAAGGAAGACTTACCGGATGATTTGATTCCAAATAAAGAGGACCATTTTTTTGACTGAGAAATTACACTTGAGTCAAGAGCATCTCCCTAGATGGGTCCCCCTCCTGGGTCCACAGGTTTAAGTGAGGCCCCCGACACAGTATCAAGGGGTTTGTCTTTCACCCCAGATACCTCCATATTGTCATTTCCCTCCTCCACAAACTATTTTACAACAAAGGAAGAGTTCCCGTCCATAGTAGAATTCAAATTTTGAATACGCTCATTCTCTTGTCCGCTCTCTCCATTGTTCCTAATGAGTTGAGCAACAAAATATTCCCATTTAACAATTGTTAGTTCTATTTATTTTTTTATTAACCATGATCTTACTAGGTATTTAGATGCATTGTACTCTTATGATTGTAATTAAAAATCACATATTAAAATAGATGTATGATGTATTTTAAGCTAGGCATTTGAATGTTTTAAAAATTTATTTTGGTCTTACTATGATTAAAAAAAAAAATTAAACTTACAAGTGATGAAAAAGTGATGGGTACCATTTGGTTAAAAACTATATAATTCATTTTTTTAAATTAGATTTTGAATAATGCTAAATGTAAATAGTATTTTATGAATGAATTTATCAATTTGTTTATATTTTGTGAGATGAAATTCTCAAGTTTTATACCTAATAACCAACCTTTTCATATAAGTGTTACATGTTTTGACCTTGTTTTTAATGCCTTATATTTTTTAAGACGACTTTCATTTTTGGACTTAAGATTGGATACTTGTGTTACGAGTAGAGGTTACCCACACTCATTCTTTGATATTTGGGATGAACTAATAAAAAAAATTGTATCACTTAATCAAGAATTTTTAATTTGCATAATTACACTAGTATTGGGAATCAAACATTTGTATCACTTAATGGCATCCTTCCTTGCAACAAAACTTACATCCCTAAACCATAGCCCCGGTACTAAAACCTAACCCTGACAAACATTCCCACACATTCTTCCATGTTATTTTTATCTATGATGATTCAAACTCCATTAACACTTTTTGCATCTATATGAAGTTCTAGTTTGAACTACATGTCATGTTTTACAACATGCATAAAATTAGTTCATGGTTGGTGAGATGCATTTTTATTTACTCATTTCATGTTATCTTAAATTAAAAGCTGGAAAAATATGTATGTGAACCTCGACATGATTTCATTGTGGATATGAATTTATAAGTTGAACTACATATCATTTTTTCAATGTACAAAAACTTAGTTCACGGTTGGTAAATATACTTTTTTTCTCATTTGATGTTATCTCAAATTGAACGTGTTGTATATGATAACCGTCCTCTTAACGTAAGGAGGTGTGTGATTCTTGACGGGATCTCACTATAAATATGAAATTCTAGGCTTAACTAAAATCATGTTTTGTGTCCTACAAAGACTTAGTTCATGAAGGGTAAGATGTATTTTTACTACTCATGTGATGTTATATCAAATTAAAGGCTCGATATTATGACCATCCTTTATATGTAAAAGTGGTAAGTGTACCTTGATAGGATTTAATTGTAAATATGAAGTTGCTGGTTGAACAACTCCTCATTTTATTTGATGTACACAAACATGAATAATGTAAATAAATAATATAGAGCATTTTAAAATGTGACATGTTTACCAGCATGCACCCCAATTATTTGTTCGAATTATTTCTTGACATGTGTTGGCATTGATGTCAACACATGTTTCAGAAGATTGACTATATCTGATGTTGCAGTAAAAATGGTTAAGGCAAGATCAAGAAGAATCATCATTGTTGTACGGGATATGTATGGCATGTCTGACTCTATGAGCTTGGATGTACGTTTTAGAAGGAGTTTAGATCTTATATCTAAGATCGCATGCAATAATTTAATTAGAGGAATAAGTTACAACAGTTTTGGTATAGACTGGTCACAAGAACAAAAATAGAGGTTTGTCGCAAAGTTAGTCTCTGAATTTTTGTGTTTACTTGGATGTGAGACGGATTCATATTATGCACATTCAGGATATGATAAAAGACTCATTGAGGAATAATTTCCCTTATTCCTTGATCATCACGCTCTTAGTGACGTCAGTTGTGGCGTGTGACCTTGTGAGGTCTTATTTGCTACTGACCTATCGAATGTGGCGTGTTCTACCTTGTGCGAAGATAATTTGTGGATTATGGAGTATGTTGGCCGACTAATGTTTGTTATTTTCTTGTTCATGATCCCATGTGTATCTGGACAAGAGTTTATGTAATCAATTTTATTAGGAAAGTACAATTTGGTGCTGACCTAATAAATCATTTGTATCTCGTATAAAGGAGTGAAATGAGTGATGCAAAGTGTGGGTTGTGGAGAAGGTGTGGATAGAAAGGTGTGGATGAGAGGACTGTTGGATGTAGAGAAAGCATTGTGATAACTATAATTTATTGGAACTGTTTTAGAAAAGGAGTTTTTGTTAGTCAGTTCATTATTAGTTATCAGTATATTTATATACTTACATTTGGACAATGGTTCCAGAAGGTGGGTTTAACCTTCAAAAGGTGGGTTTAACCTTCAGAAGGTAGATTTAACCTTCACATTGGGAAATTTGATCCAAGCAAAGAAAAGCTCATCTTATCAACTCTTAATAGGGTTGTTGACTCAAACAAAAAAAATTGTCCTTTAAAAGGGACTTTGTACTGGTTGTATTAATCTGCTCCTAACAGGGCAAGGTCTTGTAACTGAGATACTCTATTACTAGTACATTATATTGTGGGTTTCATCCCCACCAGGGTTTTTCCCTTTACAGGGTTTCCTCAACAACAATTCTTGGTGTTTTGATCTGTGTTACTTATAGGTTTTAGATTTGCATTTAATGTTTTGATGTGAAAAGATAAATTTTAAGTTAAGGGCATACAATTGATTCACCCCCCTCCCACTCAGTTGTATCTAACAATTGGTATCAGAGCTCTTGGCCCACGGAGAGAAATCTTGACCGCTTGAGGTGATCTGAAGATGGCTTACTACAGGAAGGACAATCCTAAATTTGATGCTAAAAATTTTGACAATTGGAAGAACAAGATGAGGACACATTTGTTATGCCTAGGAATTGATTATTGGATGATTACAAACAATAAGGAAAATATTGTTGCAGAAAGTGATTTGTCTAATGCTACTAATGATGAAAAGAAGATACTTTCTTGTAATATGGTTGCAAGGGAAGCTTAGATAAGAGCACTATCTGAAGAATAATTTACAGAAGTCAAGGACCTTGATTTATCTCATAAAATTTGGGAAAGAATGGAAGCACTTTATAAAGGAAACTAGTACACTAAGCAGGAAAAGTTACAAAACTGGAAGACAAAGATGGAAAATCTAAAAATGAAAAAAGATGAAAATTTCAGAGCTTATGTTTAGAGGGTCTCATAAGTTGTTACAAGGATCATAAATTTAGGAGGCACTTATACTGAAGAAGAGGTCATCACAAAGATTATGAGATCTTTGACACCTTCTTACAAGACCAAAGTACAACCAATTGAGGGATTCAATAGAGAGATGTTGATAGCTAAGCTAACTACCTTTGAGGCTGCAAAATTACATGATTCAATACCTAAAATAGAAAATGCATTAAGGCAATTGTTCATAATGACAAAAAGACCTCATCAAGTCTTGTGAGCACTAGTAGAGTCAACAAATATCTTGAGCTTGGAGATTATGGATATGAACTAATGGAAATAGAGGAGGAAGATAGGAAGATGGATGAACTTGTTGCTCTAGTCGCAAGAAAGGAGAAAAGAGGTAAGGGTAAATTTAAAGGAAAATTACCTTCGAAATTTGTTTCTTGCCATAAAGTTGGTCACTTTACATCTAGATGTCCTACAAGGGTCTCTAAATGCAAACCTAAGTTTACTAGGCCGGAATTCTATGATGAGGAATGCTATTATGTTATTGAAGGTGTTTCTGATGATGATCCAATAGTAGATGAGATTGGATTTGTAGCTATAAAGGATGATGAACCTATTCATGAAGAAAAGGCCTTAGTGTCACATGTTGAAAGAAAATCTGAATGGATCAATGATAGTGGATGCTCACATCACATGACTGATGATAAGGATAAGTTTGTTCAATTAAAAATGCATAATGGTGGAGTTATTAGATTTGGGGATAATACTCCTAAACTGATTGTTGGAGTAGGATATGTTTCTCTAGATGGAAACACTAACATTGATGATGTGTTGCTTGTTGATGAGCTTAAGCATAACTTGTTGATTGTTGGACAGCTTATGGATAAAAGATATCAGCTGCAGTTCATAAATGGATTGTGCACTATCACGGGACAAAAGGGAAACTTGTTTACATCAGGAACAAAGACAAGAGGTAATATATTTTAGTTGAATAACACAGAAGCAAGATGCTTTGTTGCTCAGGGTGATGAGATTTGGCTATGGCATAGAAGATTTTGTCATGTAAATTTTGATAACATTGTGAAGGCAAGTAACATCAATGCAATTAGGGATTTACCAAAAGTTGTGAAGCCCTCTAACACTATGTACAAAGAATGTGTAATGCGAAAGCAAACAAAGGGGAGTTTTTAGAGCAATTTATTCACTGCCAAAGGGAAGCTAGATCTGGTGCATACAGATCTTTGTGGTCCTATATGGACTGGATCTTCTTATGGTGAAAGGTACTTCATACTATTTTTTGATGATCATTCTAAAATAATGTGAGTGCTTTTCTTAAAGAGAAATCAAAGGCATTTGACAAGTTCAAGATCTACAAGGCAAAAGTAGAAAATGAATCAGGTCTGAAGATAAAATGTTTGAGGTCAAACAGAGGAGGAGATTTTACATCTGCTACATTTAATTCATTTTGCGAAGAACATGGGATATACAGGTAGACTTCTGCTCCTAGTACTCCACAACATAATGGGATTGCAGAAAGAAGGATCGGAACTATACTAAATGCTACTAGAACAATGATGATTTAGGAAATTTTTCGCATGTGCATTGGAGGGAAGTAGTCAATACTGCATTTTACATATTGAACAGGGTTCAGATCAGGGAAGGTAATACTAAAACACCTTATGAACTTTGGTTTGGTTATACTCCTACTGTGAAATATTTTAAAATCTTTTGTAGAAAATGCTTTATCAAAAGAGATGATGAGGTAGGTAAGTTTGATTAAAGAAGAAAGGGAGGAATCTTTCTTGGTTACTCTACCAAAAGTAAAGATTACAGATGTTTTAACTTGAGATTGAGAAAGATGGTTGAGAGCATTAATGTAAGAATTGATGAGAATCTATGACCAAAACTCAGAAAAGACTATTCAAGCAGAAGAGTTAGTTGATTTTGATATTGACAAGCATATATGTTTGAGTGAACAATTAGAAGCTCCTAAAACTCCAAGGTATGTACCAAGAAATCATCCTAAAAATCAGATTATTGGTGATAGGAATAAAGGCATGTTAACTAGGTCTAAAGCTAGAGAGGAATTATGTCTAATTTCACAAGTAGAACCTAAATCTACTAATGAGGCTTGTAAAGATGAATCATAGGTTAATGCAATGAAAGAAGAATCGGAATAGATAACAAAGAACAAAACTTGGTAATTGGTTCCTAGACCTGAAGGAAAGAATGTTATTGGAACTAAATGGGTATCCAAAAATAAAATGAATGAAGAAGGAATAGTTATGAGGAACAAAGAAAGATTGGTCTGTAAAGGCTACACGCAGTAAGAAGGAATAGACTTTGAAGAAACTTTTGCACATGTGGCTAGATTGGGGGCAGTAAGACTATTTCTTGCCTTTGCTACCTACAAGAACTTCAAAGTGTATCAAATGGATGTGAAATATGCATTCCTAAATGGCAATCTAGAAGTCGTCTACATTGAGCAGCCTGATGGTTTTCCCTTGACAGATGACAAAGACATGGTTTGCATGTTGAAAAAGGCTCTGTATCTACTAAAGCAAGCTCCTAGAGCTTGGTATGCACGACTTGACAGGTATTTATTACATCTTGGTTTCAGGAAAGGTAGTGTAGATAGTAATTTATATTTGAGAATTAGAAAGGATGGAATCTTGATAATAGAAGTATTTATGGATGATATTATCTTTGGGGGAAATGATGAAATGAGCAATAAATTTGCTGAAGAAATGAAAGATGAATTTCAAATGTCTATGATAAGTGAAATGAATTTCTTTCTTGATTTGCAAATTACACAAAGTAAACATGGCATTTTCATTTCTCAAACCAAGTATCTCAAGGAGTTACTGAAAAAGTTTGGCATGGAAGATTGTAAACTTGTTGGAGCACCTATGATTACTGGGTGCGATATTACAACAAATGATGAAACTCAAAGTGTCTATCAAACAAAATACATATCCATAATTGGAGGATCGTAGTATTTAACACATACCAGACCAAATATTGAAAATGTAGTTGGAATTGTTGCAAGGTTTCATGAAGATCCAAAAGAGACTCCCTATATTGCAATAAAAGTGATATTCAGGTATTTGAAAGGTACATTGGAATTCGGGTTGTGGTATAATAAGTCAGATGACTTTACCATACATGCATATACTGATGTGGATTGGAAGGATGTATTGATAAAAGTAATCGCACCAATGGTGGTGCATTATTCCTTGAAAAGAGATTAGTCTCTTGGTTAAGCAAGAAGCAAGATTGTGTTTCTCAATCTAAACTGTTCGCAAGTTGTTTGGATGAAACAGATGTTGAAGGATATTGGAGTAAGCTTTGAAGAACCAGTTCTGATTCATTGTGACAATATAAGCACAATCAATATGTCAAAAAATCATGTTATGCACTCAAAAACCAAACATATTTCAATCAAGTATCATTATCTAAGAGAGAAAGTTGTAGAAAAGGAAGTCAGAGTTGAGTATGTCAGTACAAAGGAGCAATTAGCAAATATATTCACTAAACTTTTTTCAAAAAATACCTTTGAGTATCTCAGAGGTATTCTTGGGGTGGAAACCCCTCCTTGTGAGAACTAGATGATGCAAGAATGCATTATTCTAGTAGCTATCATTGTTGTATTCTTCACTAGACTTGATGCTTGGATGCACTCCTCGAAGGGAGTGATCGCATGACATAACAACACTTATCTAGGTGATTTGGCACCTATTTGTAGGCATGAAGATTTGAAAAAGTTACACCTTGCAGCAGTGGGATATTCAGAAGGAAAAGTATCCCTTTGTCATTGATGTCAAAAGGGGAGAAATACAAGAAAAACCCTTACTAGTTCAAGGGGATATGTGTAGAGGATATTGAGATAGTTATTGTTGGGTTGATGGTTTTTCTCATATGTTTCCATCAATGCCAAAGGGGGAGATTTTTGGAATTGTTTCTTGACATGTGTTGTCATTGATGTCAACATATGTTTCAGAGGATTGACTGTATCTGATGTTGCAGTAAAAATGGTTAAGAGAAGAACCGATAGAATCATCATGGTTGTACAAGCTATATACGGTATGTCTGACTCTACGAGCTTGGATGTATGTTTTAGAAGGATTTTAGATCGCATGCAATAATTTAATCAAAGGAATAAGTTACAACAATTTTGCTACAGACTGATCGCAGGAACAGAAACAGAGGTTTGTGGCATATTATTAGTCTTTGAATTTCTGTGTTTACTTGGACGAGAGATGGATTCATGTTATGCGCATTCAAGATTAGATAGAAGACTCATTGGGGAATAATTTCCCTTATTCCTTATCATCGCGCTCTTAGTGATGCTAGCTATGGTGTGTGACCTTGTGAAGTCTTATTTGGTGCCGACCTATGGGATGTGGCGTGTTCTACCTTGTGCGAAAATAATTTGTGGATTATGGAGTATGTAGGCTGACTGATGCTTTTTATTTGCTTGCTCATGATCCCATGTGTATCTAGACAAGATTATTTGTAATCATTTTTATTAGGAAAGTCCAATTTGGTGTCGACCCAATAAATTATTTGTATCTTGTATAAAGGAGTGAAACAAGTGATGTGAAGTGTGGGTTGTGGAGAAGGTGTGTATAGAAAGGTGTGGATGTGAGGACTATTAGATGTAGAGTAGGCATTGTGATTATTGTACTTGATTGGAATTGTTTTAGCAAAGGAGTTGTTGTTAGTCAGTTCATTATCAGTTATCAATATATTTATATACTTGAATTTGGACAGTGGTTCAAAAAGGTGGGTTTAACCTTCAAAAGGTGGATTTAACCTTCACATTGGGCAAGTTGCTCCAAGCGAAGAAAATCGCATCTTATCAACTCCTAACAAGGTTGCTGACTCAAAGAAAAGAGTTTGTCCTTTAACAGGGACTTTGTATTGGTTGTATTTATCTACTCCTAATAGGGCAAGGTCTTGTAACTAGAATACTCTATTACTAGTGCATTATATTGTGGGTTTCATCCCCATCGAAGTTTTTCCCTTAACAAGGTTTCCTCGACAACAATGCTTGGTGTTCTCTTTTGTGTTACTTTTAGGTTTCAGATTTGCATTTAATGTTTTGATGTGAAAAGATAAATTTTAAGTTAAGGACATACAAATGATTCACCCCCCTCTCAGTTGTATATAATATTATTCACATTCATCATAAGAATACCATATATGTTTGAATCAAATATATGTGCACCCCAAAAAATTTCCCTCATTTAATAATTTTGTAGGATTATGCATGTGTATTAACAAATCTCTTAAAGGCTTTGATTATGCACGCAGCCTAACAATATATTCAACTTTGACCATCCATTGGGTTGTGACTAGGATGACATTGTTTATAGGACAACAAAATTTGTGTGGAACCTTAATGTAATCAATATTAAATATATATTTATTCAATAAATAAAATTCATCACTTTAAAAAAAAAAATTGCCAAGAACATAATAAAGAAGAAATAGTGGTGTGAAATAATGAGTTGGTTGTATGTATCAACATTATGGTAACACATGTAATTGTATTTTTAAGCACCAATTGACATGGTACACAAAACACACTATGTTTAATATCCTATAATTGAAAAAGCACCATTATTTGTAGGTCTACTTCACATGGTACACAAAAACCATTGTGTCTTATATCCTATCATGTGTATAAGTTATATGAAGTTTACCCAATACTAGCAATGCTTCAAAATTATTATGTTGCGCCCAATTTTCTTAGTAAGTTCCAATTAGGATAACAAAGTTCGACAATCCCAAATGACCAAATTTTTTTGGATATGACTCAATTCAACCCAAAATTTTGATTGTGATTCTTGTTGGAAACCTCTCAAGACATTGTATAGTGGAACATGAATAAATAATTTCAAATATTTGAGAAGTCATTTGAAATTCCTGCATTTATCCAAAAATTAAAACAATAACCTAAGATATGCAAAACAAACTTTTGCAATTTGTTTTGATTGTCAATTTGACCACTTGGTAAGAAGTCAATACATGTAAACAAAAATGTTTAACAATTGCAAAAATTGACAACAAAATAGACATATAACATACCAATGTGTCATGATCCTCACTCTAATTAGAATAGATACATGAATACACATAAGATGAAGTTGAAGCATACAACGCTTAAAGAATAACCACTCCAATGATATCACTTGCAATGAGCTCTAACCCTAATACACTAATTCATCTTAACACTTAATAGAATTAATTTTTACATTATTAACCACCAATATAATAATGTAATAGGTGAGAACATTCTTTCACTTAGCCTAGTTTGTAATAAGATTAAAACCCGCTACATTACTCTTCTCTTTACGAATCAATAACTAAATTATAAATTACAATCCACTTGTTTTACAACACACATACCCCCTACTTATTTAGCCACTACTACAAAAATTGTTTATTTGACCCTTTTTAAGTTACCTATTTGGGCCCATTTTTATCTAAGATGAGTTGTATGCTACGATTTGTTACTCGTTACTTCACCTACATCATAACTCTATGGCCACCGGTTACTTCATCTACATCATAATTCTATGGCCACCGGTGTATATCACCCTTCCCCACTTAATCCTAACAAAGGGAGTCCATACATATCCGAGTAGAGGGAGGAAATTTGCGAAAAAACAATCTACACCAAATTGTTTGGTGGAAAGAATCGATGAAGTTGAGCTACAATCAAATAGCTCACACACAAGATCAGTGATAATCAAGCTACTAGCTAATTTTACAAAATCCTACTCAGTATTTTCATATCAGATTTTGTCAGTTCTACATGTGGTTGAAGAGGTAACATGTATGCAAGTCAATCTTGATAGGCTTTGCGAGCTTCAATTTCTTGTGGTAATAGATTAAGAACTGTGGCAATATCCAGGCCTCTCTTCAGCCTATTAATTGACTGAACACTACAGCTCGTTGGTCTCAAAGCTAGTTTAAGCCTATAATGCTAAGGTTATGCCTAGAAGAACAAACAACTAATATCTCACTCCAAGAAGCAATAAAATAACTTGAAATTTATCGTCACACCTAAACAAAAAAAAATTAATTATTTGTACCAGCTTTGAAACCTCATCAACATGCTAGACATGCAGCACTACAACATGCACCGATTCCGTTGCTCAAACAAAATAAGTAGAGTAGTCAAACTTTGCTTGATGGTAGCATGACATTATTGTTATAAGTAAATATGCTACATTTCATATTCCAATTATTACTACTACAAGCACTATGGTCATTATTACTTTTATTACTTCTACGATTATTAGTGGTAAAATTGGTAATGAGTACTTATGAGTAAAATTATAAACTACAATCCACTTGTTTTACAACAATACATACCCCTACTTATTTAACAGTAATATTTTGATGGATTTAATATTAAAATCAATAACAATAATTTTATTACACGGTGTTATTAGTGGTCATAGTAGACAACAGGAATTTCAGTTGAAAACATAATATTAAGCCCAAGGTTTAATTTTGGAATACATATTAGCATGGAGGGCAATGGATTTATTATTACCGGTAAGCCTGAAGTTAATATTGGTGTCAAGGATATTGTACATAATCAGCATTGAATGGTGTGATTAGAAGAAGATACGTTCAGGCTGTATAATGACAGTATGTAAAGCACAAAACAACATCCACATGGGTTGTGTTATCAAATGCATTCAGCTGGCATTCAATGCTGCAACATCAGAAGATTATCATCCAGGAACAAATCGAATTAGAATTCAATAGAACAAATGAATCTCATTGACATCAATATCATATATGTAATGAACTTAAAACTTGTGAGAAAACCTTTTGATTTGACTGAATATACACAAAAATGAACTTACATAATATGTGACAGTAATCTTCCTTATCCACGTGTAGGTGGTGTCGTAAGCTGTATAGCCCTTGCACTGGTACTTCCACATATTTTCCTTTGTGTGTTTACATATATATCATTTTGGAAATTGTTGCAAGATTACCAGTAATACAGGAAATGTAAAAAGAGAGTCCAAGTTTTTAAATTCAATTTATCAAAAATTCTGGCATAGGAACATCAAAAATTTAAAAGTTCCTTATCTTGTTTGTACCCGAGGAAACCGAAGATCTTGTTTGTACTCGAGGAAATCAAAGATACTACCTTTGGGCTTTTTTTCTTTTAGTTCTCCCATCACTTTCTTTTGAACTTTTTCTTTTGTTGCTATCCGATGCATCTACCTTTTTTTGGGCACCCATGGCTGCACTCCAGAGGGCCCTCTCAATATCTGAAGGTGTAAAAAAACCATTATCACCTTCCACAACAAAACCTGTTTTATTGTTTATTTCCTGCATTGAATGCAAACAGGTCCATGTAAGGCAAGGCCAAACCATGGCAGCATCTATGCAGCAGATTATTTGCACCTGATATGACAGTTTGTTTATATTTATTAATTAAATTGAAAATTATAGAACCACTATTTTTCATTTTTCAATGTATTTAATAAATGTCAACAAATGGTCATGCCAGTGCAAATAATCGGCTGCATAGCCAAGGGTCCAAACCATAGGGTAAACATAACAAAACAAAGAATTTACATCCTATTCAAAACTGATCAATAATTCAAATGAAAAAATCATTTCTTCTTGGAGGATAAGCAAGCAATCAGAGTGATCATCTCTGCCAAAAAGTCATTGGAAGAAAACTGTCTGCAGCAGAAACTTCCATTGATTAGGAATGTTGCTGAAACAAACCATAGATTTAATATCAACAAAGACAGGTAGCACAAAAGTAGTGGCAGAAAAGCAATATATAGGCATGTTGATGTCAGGTAGGGGATAAAAAGATAAGTGAACATGAACAATAGGTCATAAACGCTCCATTTTATCCAAGCTGACAGCCATTGTGTCAAGACTTCTGACAAGTCAAATCTGCTACAACAACCATCAATATCTGTAAAGAATATAATAAACTATAACAAGCATATGATCCCTCTAGCATGATTCAGAAATAGACAATTATCATTCTCATCCCCTTGTCAGATGGCATCAAAAACAGTCAAATGACCTGGAATGGAGAAGGGCAGCGCACAAGAACATATAGCCATTCTCTTCTCAAAACAATTTTCAACTCTATTCTCAAGCATATAGAACCAAAATGGAAAAATCTGGCAAGAAAATACACTTGACGAAACATGCCTCGTATCTCACCAAATTAAATAGAAAAATTAACAGGGCCTCTGTCCTTCCCACAGATTACTCATTTCCTCTTAGCATAAGCTTTTTATATAACCATCCCTATCTTAGAGAAGAAATAGCTGCTGGTACAGAAAAGGCAGTATTCCAGTAGAACCATTTTGAGATCCAAGAGAAGAAAAGGAAAGAAGTACAGCCATTTTTTCTCTTCCACTCACAGTCAACATTTGGAGTTATCAAAAACAGCTACTTCCTGATGCAATATCACCCCTCTTTTATTTTCCATAACAGGAAAACAAAAGATTTTATATTGCATTTCTCTATACTTTCTTTGGAAACAAAAACACCGTAACTCTGTTCATAACTTTATACTTTACTCACTCCACATCAATCATATTCCACAACAAAAATAAAAGAAAAGCACATCAAAGTGGCAGACTAGTATCAGCAGCAAATGAAGAAAAAAGTAAACTCTCCTCTCAACATGATTTTCTCATCATCAGCCTTTCTTTGTGCCTCTCCTCTCTCTCATTTGAAAGATCAAGCCAAGGATAGACTACAATTTCACAAAATCATCCTCTTCCCACACCAGTTTTCCAGTCACCTCTTTTTCAATGGGGTGAGCAGGAAAGCTAAATAAATATAATAAAGAATTATTATATAACTTGCTATTTCCGAAGAACCAACATTTAACCAAAAAAGCTTCCCCTTGGAGTGGAGAAGACTCGGTCAGATAAGCATACTGAAAGGTATTGACCAACTTGATCAGCAACATTATGTTTGTGTATCAGCATCACAAGAATACAAGAGTAAAGTGAAAAGACTTAATGAGAACATGAGTAGGATTTTCAATCTATTTTGATTTGCTCACCAAGCACACCGTCTTGCCTACTTTTGACAACAGAATCCACCTCATTGTAAACTCAACCTAGAGGTAGAGGATTCTGGAGTGCATTAGCTACCATGTCACGCACATTGGTAAGGTACTTAAGGCATGCATTTCCTCCTTTGTTCTCCTTCTATGTTGGCCATGGTTAATCTAGCAGCTCTCATGCACCACTAGAATTATATTGGTCTAGAAGGATATAATATTCTGCTCTGTTTGTCTTGTTTTTTTTGTTTGAGAAGTATTTTGCAATAGTTTTGTATTGACAAATAAAGTGCATATAATAAAGTAAATTGTAGCAAATTAACAACTCAGAAAATCGACAAAACTCAGAAATAACAAAGCTGAAAATTCCAGATTTAATTTCTGATCTGAATATACAATATTTCTCCATAGAGTAACCCAGTTCATAAAATATCATTACATATGCATGTCCAACATACCCACAAAATGGAGCAATGAAATGGCTTGCATTGTTCACAAAATATGCAAATGCACACTATAGAAATGGACACCAAACTTTGAAAAACCCTCCTACAGCTGTGTGGTGAATAGATATAACTAAGAACACTCCAAACACCACCCAAGAAGTTATCAAACTAGCTCCAAACCCTAGCACCCTCTTCTTCCAACAAACACTTCCCTCCTTGAATGGTACGGCCAGCCTTAGAAGGAACGGCCAGCAGAAAGCAGACCCAAAGATATGCAATAAACTCTGAAAATCCTCTTAATCGGCCACTGAATAATCTCTAAAGATAAGAAGCTCTGAGAACTATGTCATGTCCCTTTATTTTAAGGGAATTATATTATATTTTGACCCAGTCCTATATGTAACTTGTGGCAAGCTTCTACTTTCCAAGGACCTATGTGTAACTTGTGGACCTATTTGTTTTGGCGCCATCTTTTGAGCCACTCATTTGAATTTGTATTGGGGCCAACTTGCTTGTTCATGTAGGTGTGAACCTCATACATATTTGGCTTCCTAGGAGCATTTGAAATCATCATTGGTCATCCATCTCATTGCTTGTTGGTCATCTTCGTTCACAGTTTTGGAGGTGCAAGACCCTCCCTAGTCTGCTAGTGGTTTCCCAAATTTGTGATGTCTTCAGTTGAAGAAAAATTTGCAATGATCATTGTATTCAAAGCTGTCCTATATTGAGACTGAAAATAAGAATTCTGAAGAAGTTACTGGTAGCAAATTATACTTGCAATAAAGTATTTTGTATTATGGTAAAATAATGAATGTGTTATTATACAAAGATCATAAATGATCTATATACACAAGTTATACACAAGAATATTTCTATAACGAACAAAGAGAGAGAAATAGAAACATTCTAAAGAGAGATTGAGAAATTTCCCATATTGAACAAAGAGAATATGGAAACATAGAAGAGGAGTGTGTTATTCCTTACCGGTTACTGAGAGGGGGGGTGAATCAGTAAATGCTCCTATCTTAGTGTAATTGTCTATTTTTCTTCTGCTGTCCTTGTGGATAAACAGAATATAATTGTCATTCACAAGCATAAGCAGAATCACACAGATTGACACAAGTATTTATACGTGGAAACCCTCGGTTAAAAGGAAAAAACCATGGTGAGACAGAGCTCACAACTTCACTAGGACAAAGCACTGGTTAAGGTGCTACCCGATTAAGGGATTTTACAAAAGATCGGTTAAGATCTAAACTCTGTTAAGAGTTGCCTGGTTACAGGACTTTGATCATCAACAAAGATGTCACTCTGTTAGGGGATTTTTACAACGAATCGATTAGGTTCACCCTGATAAAGGGATTTCAATATGCTTTTAACACTTTATAAAAGCAGTGATCTATTATGACACTGATTGTCTGATTAAATCATCCCTGTAGATCTCTTCCCCGGTCTGCCTGGTTGTTGATCTTTCTTTCTTGCCTCACCTCTGTGCCTGTAGCACTACTCAGAAGATATCTCTTCTCTGCTCTATGCAATCTTCAACTATCAACAACAGCAACAACATATCTTGCGTCCTATGCTCTATATTTATACAAGAGTGAACCTCTTGACTCATAGAACCACCAGGGAGTAAACTTAACCATAACTTATGCAACACATGAAAACTGTGCGTTGTGATCTAGAGATTACCTTGAGATCATCCATAGAGTTAAAGCTAACTCCACTTCTGAGCGGTGGATGTCTCGTATAATCAGGCTTTTAACTCAAACTGATCCACAAAATCCAGACCGGATCTATCTTGCAGTTAGATCGATATACCCTTATACCTGGTTTGTCCTTGTATGCTTCATAAGACCCGTACTTAGTACTTGGTTCGGTCGGCCGGTGCATCTATCGAAATCGTCAACCGGGTGCTTACACTTTGTTCTTCATCTACCGGTGTCTTCTAAGTAATGTGAGTGACCGGTGACCCTTTACCGATGTGAATGGGGTTTGTGAAATACACTAATGACAACTCATATTGCTAACAATCTTCCCCTTTGTCATTGGTGGCAAAACTATTCACAAACTTCACTCACTTACTAATCACAGTGCCTTGTATCAGTAGAACACTACTTCCCCTGACTGAGTGCTCTGGGTGCTGCTCATTCCTTTGTACCTTCACTGTCCTGCCTGCTCTTCATTGTCCTTCACTGTCCTGCCTGCTCATTCCTTTGTATCTTCCATTTCCATTTTCCCCTTTTTGCCTCCATAGTACAAAGGGTGAAAGTTCCTTTTTTCTTAATAAGATTACATTTGTAGCGTTGTGAAGATGTCCTTATATATGTTCTTTGCAGAATGTAAGAATGGTGCCCATTGTCCGGTTATATTTTCAATGTTCTTTTGGGCCGCTTTTAGAGAAACAATAATGGTTTCCATATCTTCTACAGTTTTGTAGTCCAGTTCTTTGATCAGAACATCTGTAGAAACAGCTGTTTGATGCATGATATCCAGTGTTGGGGCTAGAAGCCTCTGAAATCCTATGACATCTTGGATTTTCTTATTCTCTTCTTCAGTTGTCTTTCTCAAGACTAGAGCAAGACTAGTTGACAAAGTTCTTATGTCTTCTGAGGTCTTTGCAGCTTTTCAGTTAAATCTTGCAAGAATATCTCAAAATTTGAAGTTCTGCTCATCAAACCTCCTGCAACTTGTGTCTGTTGTTGAAGAACTTTTAAGTTGTCTAATATAGTACCCTTTATATCTGCAACCTGTTTATGAAGAATCTCCACTCTTTTCTTCGCATAGTGGTCAATTGCTATTGTTTCTAGATCAGTTAGATCATCACTGATTGTTTGAGCTAACACTTCCAGCTGGTCGATAACCGGTTCGTCTTCATCTATATCGGCATCCGGTACGAAATTGTATAGGATGTCTTTTACTTTGATCAGAACCATATCTTGTTTTCTTTTAGTAAGCTCTTTCAACTGTTTTGTTGACATTTTTCTGATGTCAATTATTGTATCGGTTGTCTTACTTCTTTTTGCTTCAGATTCTTCAGAGGATGATTGCTTTCTTTTAGAGGAGCTAGGAAGAGTTTCCTGTGCCTTCTCTTTTCTCTGTTCTTGTGCCTTTGGAGCTTGCTCATGTTCACTTTTATCCTATTCGTCTGGCTTGTTTCCCTCTTACGGTGTGTCTTCTGGTTGTTGAACTTGTAATTCAGGCATAGCATCATCTTCTTGATGCGAGGGCTCTTCTGGTGGGGCTTGGGCTTGTTGCTGCTCTTCAACTATATGAAGATCACTTGCAGCGATTCCTTCATCTCCTTTAGTTGATCTGTCAGTAGGAATATTGACAGAAGTCTGTCCCAATTTGACCGGTTCACCAGAGGTGAACATTTCTGTGAGAACTTCTTGTTCTTCAGTTATTGGAATCTGAGTTGCAGTAAATTGAACAAGTGGATCTTTAATTGTTGCGGTGTGATCCTGAGGACCTGTTGCTTCAAGAGTATTGAAGTCATACTGCTGCCAAAAGTCTAAAGTCTCCTTGAAGACTTCATTCTCGTACCCATTGAGAATCTTGGCAACTCTGTAATTTGTATCCAGATTCATAGATGCTTCCCTATTGATCTTTGAATTTATTTCTAGACCGGTTCTCCATTTTGTTTGAAGCATACTGTTTAACTCAGGAGGAAACTTGCCCCTACAATCCCTAGGAGTTTTGATGAAATCTAATAGACTTTCAACAAGAGCTTTTTCAATTTCTTGTTTGTCCTCCTCGGCTAATACACTATACCATTTGGCTGCATTATCTATCTCTCCAAAATTTGTAATTTCAACTACAATATCATTTACAGTCATAGTGCGAGCCTTACCTTTTTCTGGAGATACTAGGAGTGTTGGATTTGTTGGTTCATCAATTATGTTAACAATAACCGGTTTATCTACTCCGAGTACACCGTTTCCTTTCCCAGTGTCACGGAACGGTGAAGCTGTTGCCTTTCGGTGTGCTTCCTCTGCTTGTTGCTAAGTCTGAAGAAGATTGGTCCAGATGGCCACTCCTTCATCATGTACTTTGTCGGTTTCTCCAATCAGCAAAAGACTTATCCTTCTTTTTGTCAAGAAATTTTGCTGATGTAGTTCAGCTTGTTGAGTTGCTTCTTTTAGAGTGAGATGATTCTAAACTTCTAACAGAGCACGAATCCTGAACTCCTTTTCTTTGTTCATTGAAGCATTCCACCTATTTTGAAGAATATCCAAGAGATCCTTGGGTAATATTGTCTAAAGTTCCGCAGGATGTAAATTAAACTTATGAAGGCATACAACTATAGCATCTTCAATTTTTCTACGGTCCTCATCATTTGCCAGAATGTACCTTCTTTCGACATTAGCCATTCCGACATGTTCTTTCAATCCTGACACAAATTCATCAATTATTGGCTTGCCTTTTCTTAGTGGATCCTCCTTTGTTGGTTTACCGGTGTTCTTCTTTCTTTCGATGAGTGGAACTGTGTCTTTAGAATCAGTTTCTTCAACTTCTTCCTCCTGTGTGCTTGCCACCAGTTGAGCTTTCTACTTTTGTGCTTTCGGTTGTGCATTTCCTGGTTTCTTCTTTGGTGTAGGTGTTCTTTTCACATACACGTTCTTGATTGGTCCCCTTTTCAGATTTTGCTCTATTTCCTCACAAGTTCCAAACCGTTGAGCGTCAAGATCCAGGTGTGCTTTATCCAAGGCCTCTACATATGCCTTTGTGATCTTTGCAGTGATTTCGTAACCAAGCTCCGGTGCATACTCATCTCTCAGTTCTACTACTTGAATAATGCAGAAGTCAGTTGATACCAGAAAACATACCTCCTTTTTGTACAGGTCAACGATAGTTGATGAAATTCTTTGTCTGGCATGCATTTTCAGCTAAAGGGCCTTGAAATGATCGGTCATAGCTTTGTCGAACTGGTTTCCCAGTTGATTGGCATAATCACTGATTTGCATCATGACCGATTGATCTGTTGTCCATGTCACTTTTCCTATTCCAAGGAAGGAATTAGAATAGTAAAAGTAGAGACAAACCAGAAGTGTGCCAAATTTTAGTGATTTCTTTTTGACGATCCCTAGCTTCTTCATGCTCTCAAAGATTTGTCTTCTTAGCATTTCGCACATATCATATTGTGCATTATCATGCATAATGCTGAAGGCTGCATGTATGCCTCCACCCGGTATGTTTTTTAGGTTACTGGATTGATATACTTTGTAACCTATCACAGCGGATGCGAACCGAACAATTGAATCTTCAATATCAGTTACGGTCATCAATCGCTTGTCGGATTTTGATTTAGTCAAATTGGCCACCACTATATTGGATATGGTTCTCAGGGTTAGGGCTTCCCCTTGATTGCAAAACTCGGTTACCCTATGGAGATCGTCTTTCATGATCGGAGTGCAGACTCCTTTCGTGACCCAAAATCCTGGTTCATGCACTCGACTAACCACCATTCGAATCCATTCTGGTCTGAATATGGTGGGATAGGAGACTCCATTGATGATCCCAAATGATACCAGTTTTGCGTAACCATTGGGATAATTTCCATCTTTGCATAGCGAGGGATACTCGCTTTTTATGTACACCTCACCCAACTCTTCTTGCTTTGCATGGATGAATGCAGTTACATCCTCTGTCAAGAGCACTCCTTTAGGTACTGAAGAGAGCGCACCATCCATGTCGATCTCCCTGTTTTGATTCGCCAAGATATCATACGGAGGACAATCGGCTTGTTTTGCTGGAACCAACTTAGCTTCATATGACGAAGATGCCATTGCTCTTAATCGGTTGCACGGAGAGAAGATTGATCGGTTTTCACAGACAATCTCGCTCAATGATCGATTCGCAAGAATATTGCTCAAGCAAAAAGAAGATAAACACAAGATCGCAAGGTAAAAGCAAATGAGTAGTCCTTCTTTGCTTTTATAGGATTAGGGCATAACGGTAATTACCAAACGGTGACTATTGTTAAACGGCTACAACATTAAATCTCTTAACTAACCTTTCTTGCTACTTTTGCTAACCGATAGTCCGACCCTTTTTTTTCATTAGACATGCCCTGATTGATCACCTCATGCTTTTTCGGTCTAACCTGTGGACTAAGTGAGAGTGAAACTCACCAATTCCACCGGGAACAATAGTTGCACTACCGGTTCCCCCTAAGCCTTGAAGGCTCAGTTTGCAGAAGAAATATCACCATCTTTTGATGATGATCTTGCCTCTATTTTCTCCTCGACGGAGTTTTTTTATTCCTTAACAAACCATATCTTCTTCACCTCTTTCTTGGTCTCCTTATTTCTGTTGTTCTTCTTATCAGAAGTCAAGGTCTTCATCACCGGTTTGTCCGATTCTTTGCCTTTGTTCCTAATCCGGTTCCAGCAATCCTTAGCTAGGTGACCAACTCTGTTGCAGCAATAGCAGACTATACCGGTTGCTTTCCATAGGTTCATCCCTCTTGGAATAGGGGATTTGCTCCATGATTCACTATTGCAATGCATCCCTTTGTTTGTATGAATATTTGCGTTCCGGTTTTTGCTTTTCTTGGAGAATACCGGTCTTGGTGATCTGAATGCCATTGTCTTTGATCTGCATTCTTCAGCCTTGTGTCCAAACTTGTTGCAGGCATAACAGTATCCCTTGAAGCTTCCCTCGCTTCCATTGGACACAGAATAGGGGCTGGACCAGCACTCATTGGTCTTGTGACCATTTTTGCAACAATTCTTACAATAACTGTTGTTGGTTCTTACCGGTGCATTTCTGCAGTCATTAGTGTTATGACCCAGTTTTCCACAATGCTTACAAGAAATGTTAAAGGTATTCTTACCTTTTTGTGCTAGCGTCTTCCTCTTGTTCTTCTTGCTTGACTTTGCACCAGCTGACTCACCGTTCCTTTTGGTGACTGCACCGGTGAATCCAAGACTGGTGTGATCGTTGTGCTTTCTTTGAGCTTTGAGTTGCTCATCAAGCTTGACCGAGCTTTCATTGTATTTTCTCAGCATTTCATTCCTTTTTTCAAGGACTTTCTTTTGTTCCTTGAGTTGATATATCTCGATCGCCAACTTCTTGCATGCTTCATCCCTACCCTGCCATGCTTTGTGCATATTGGCATTTTCTTGGGTGACAATCAACATATCTTCTTGAAGTTGCATAATGAGGAGTTCATTTGCCCTTACAGCTTCTTCTGCCCAGTTCATTGTTTTTTCCGAGGCTGTTGATGACTTGACTGCTGTGTTTCTTTCACTTTCAGTTTTCCGTTTCTGCTCAATCAATTCAATCATCCTCAGGACATTTACCTTTTGCTCCCTTTTGAGATCAGCAATTTGACCGGTTAGGATCTGATTCTTTTCTGTAAGCTCAGAGACTACCTCCTTAGCCTCATTAGATCCACTTTGCTTAGAGAGTTCATCGATGGTTTCATTGCTCTCGTTTAATTGCAGAGCCAGCTCCTTCCTTTTTGCAAGTGATTTCCTCAGTCTACTCTCCAGCGAGAAAATGATGTCGTTAGCTTCCTCTAGCTGTTTTTGATACCGATAACCCTCCATGATCTTTTTCTCAAGTTGTTAAACTTTGTTGTATAGAGAACCTAAGCTCTGATACCAATTGTTATTCCTTACCAGTTGCTGAGAGGGGGGGGTGAATCAGTAAATGCTCCTATCTTAGTGTAATTGTCTATTTTTCTTCTGTTGTCCTTATGGATAAACAGAATATAATTGTCATTCACAAGCATAAGCAGAATCACACAGATTGACACAGGTATTTATATGTGGAAACCCTCGGTTAGAAGGAAAAAACCACAGTGAGACAGAGCTCACAACTTCACTAGTACCAAATAAAGAAGCCTTGTTAGGAGCTTACAAAGCACTGGTTAAGGTGCTACCCGATTAAGGGATTTTACAAAAGATCGGGTAAGATCTAAACTCTGTTAAGAGTTGCCTGGCTACAGGACTTTGATCATCAACAAAGATGTCACCCTGTTAGGGGATTTTTACAACGAACCGATTAGGTTCACCCTGATAAAGGGATTTCAATATGCTTTTAACACTTTATAAAAGCAGTGATCTATTATGACACTAATTGTCTAATTAGATCATACCTGTAGATCTCTTCCCCGGTCTGCCTTGTTGTTGATCTTTCTTTCTTGCCTCACCTTTGTGCCTATAGCACTACTTAGAAGATATCTCTTCTCTGTTCTATGCAATCTTCAACTATCAACAACAGCAACAACATATCTTGCGTCCTATGCTCTATATTTATACAAGAGTGAACCTCTTGACTCATAGAACCATCAGGGAGTAAACTTAACCATAACTTATGCAACACATGAAAACTGTGCGTTGTGATCTAGAGTTTACCTTGAGATCATCCATAGAGTTAAAGCTAACTTCTGTTAAAAAGCTAACTCCACTTCTGAGCGGTGGATGTCTTGTATAATCAGGCTTTTAACTCAAACTGTAACTTAGACTGATCCACAAAATCCGGACTGGATCTATCTTGCAGTTAGATCAGTATACCCTTATACCCGGTTTGTCCTTGTATGCTTCATAAGACTGGTACTTAGTACTTGGTTCGGTCGACCGATGCATCTATCGAAATGGTCAACCGGGTGCTTACACTTTGTTCTTCATCTACCGGTGTCTTCTAAGTAATGTGAGTGACCGGTGACCCTTTACCGGTGTCAATGGGGTTTGTGAAATACACTAATGACAACTCATATTGCTAACAGAGTGACCATTAGAAATATAAATAAATCTACAGAAGTGAGAGAAATAAAAATAGAGAGATTTAACTCTAATAACCTCCCTTAATGGTCAATCTAACTTCAAAACAAAAGTCTACAAGTGAATCCTCAGAAGGCGTAAAAGGCAGACTCGGGCTAGTAGGACGAGTCTCGGTACCCAAAACAAGCACCTCAAGGCAACCATATATGAAGATCATCATTATTCTCTGCTTCCAAGTGTTGTAGTGCTTTTTGTTGAATCACTGACTGCCTTCCAACAGAAGATTGGTGAGAGATGCCATGACACGTTAGATGCAAAAAAACACGAATATTTGAAAAGGCACGATCTTTGAGGTAGATTGACAGAAGACTTAGAAAAAATTAAAAGACACATAAAAGAGAGTTTGAAAAACCTAGAAGGAATTTGATGTCATATTCTAAATCCGCTGGCTCAAAAATTGAGGCACGAAAAACAATGCACCCAGAAAAACAAAGGCAGACGAGTTGAGATCTCCAAAAACCCCCAAGAATCTACAAAAAGTTTTTCAAAATGACAAAGAATTTGAGAGTTTCAAAGGAAACCCTAGCCGTCAAAAAAAACTTCAAAATATTGCAGATTGCTTTTTAAAAAATGGATTAAATCTCGGTCGTAGAAGACAGAGAGCACTATAAAAAACCTAGACGGCGCAAAAGCAACAAACATCGACCATAGAAGAAGCCAAATGAGTTGCAGAAACAAAGGTAGAACCAAAAAATTCTGAAAATCATAAAAAGGAAGCTTGGATCAGCAGAAATGGCCACCGTTTTTACCAAAGAAGCTTCAAAACCCACGAACAGAAGAAGACTTAAACATGCGGGAAGTAAGACGGAGGTTTGCAAAGAAAAGACACAGCAATAATGAAAAAACGAGTCGCGTAGAACAAATCCCATCACTAAAAATGAGCCGCGATGCACAAGGACGCAGAAAAAATCTCATCGCAAGTTTGTGGAAGCATAAAAACGGCACCAAAAACAAACACGAGTAGCAGATGCCACGCGGGTTGCAGACAAGAAGAACACAAATGTGGGTAAGAAAAAAAATCCCAAAAACAAACCCACGTGATTCCTGCAAACTGATTTTTGAACACACCCAGGCAAAGGATGTCAAAAATCTTATGACTCTAAAATTTCATGAAGAAATTAAAGATTTTCAAAACCTATTTCAAAAAATTACTTAGGAAATTTCAATAATGATTATTATTTTACGAAAAAAATAGCTCTGATACCATATTATGGTAAAATAATGAATGTGTTATCAAACAAAGATCATAAATGATCTATATACACAAGTATACACAAGAATGTTTCTATATAGAACAAAGAGAGAGAAATAGAAACATTCTGAAGAGAGAAAGAGAAAGTTTCTATATTGAACAGAGAGAGAATATGGAAACATAGAAGAGTAGTGACCATTAGAAATAGAAATAAATCTACGGAAGAGAGAGAAACAAAAATAGAGAGATTTAACTCTAATATTTCGCATTGCTTGTCATTGCAAATCAATATTATTATATTAAAATGCTTAAAGGATCCTGATAACTCATTTGGAGCTTGCTAAGTCATAACGCAGATCTGAGCCTCTAAAATGGCAGATCTAAGGAATAGCAGGTCAAATAATTGGGAGAGATTTGTAATTGGAATTCAAATATAAACAGTAGTATTTGCTTGTGCAAACAGTTATATGTTGACAATACAATCGGTATAATTGCTGAACCAGTATTCGGAGATGACAAAATTGCCATGTTACATCATACGACAAGTCCAGATAAGTTATAACCCAAACACATAAACGCAACCAGAAACAGTGGATTCTTGCTGCATATTAATGTTCAAAATATGTGGTGCAGTTTCTTGCTGCTTAATCCCCTGCTCCTTATGGAACAGGCCAATCCGATTACAAACGTTGCAATATATTTTAAACTGTAAAAGAGAGAATCTTTGGTGCACAGTAGTTACGGGAGTACTCAATACAAGCACGGAAGTATCAAAACAAGCCCTTGAAGAATAATACAAGCATTGAAGAATAATACAAGCATTGTAGTATGTGAAGGAAGGAGAGTAACACACTTACTGTCCAAGAAAGGGAATAACATTCATTTGTATCTACTGGAGACATTATTAAGTCTGCAGTTGAAGGATTTGTCATCAGTCCATATTGTACACTGGTCTCGAGACTATAGTTGGTAAAGGATTGCATTCATCCAGAACATGTCCAGACTCTCACTGTCGATAACCTCTAGTGAGAATTTACTGCTACCACTCCTGGAGTCGCAACAGTTGCCGTGAAGAGTCCACAAAGACATCGGGAGTGGAATGTGTCATTACTGCTAATAAGGAAGCAGAGTCTCAGGTGCTTGCCTAGAAAGGAAGCAATGATCTTAAACTCCCAGAGCTGCTGCATTGAAGCTTCAGGTGTGCACATAACACCAGATTAAAGGCAAACTCCCCTTTCATTACAGAGTCATATCGAGCAATTCATTTCATAAATCCCCATGGTTAGCAGAACAAGGGGCACCATATCTCAGAATTCTGGGTAATGTACTCCATTGCATTATGGAATAGCGATCTATATGTGAATTGTTAAAAGTTGGAATTTCTTGTCTAGCATTGGTCTATTTTGCTCATGTATCTGGATGGATGTTTCAAACGGAAGAAGAGGATATCAAAACACCATTAAAGCTCAACTGTGATCTCTGTGTGAAATCACCAACATACTTTCCAGAATGTGTTTTTCAACAATATAGAGAATATTGTCTGTAAGAGATTTTGTCATTGCAAACCCTGAGCTGAACCAAATTCAACTCCAGAATTCTCATAAAGAAATAACAGAAATAATAAAATCAACATACCAAATGAGCTCTCAATTCCCCTTTTTATAAGTCTTTTAGGGAACTTTTTAGAAACTCCCTTTTAAAATTATTTTATTAATTCATTAAGCCTTTTAACTCCAAAAAGTGATTTAATTTACTTTTATAACAATTTTGGCACTTTAAGTCACTTTTAAGTACCTCATCATTTAAAACTTTTCATTTCATTTCCAACCCGCTATAACACTGAAGTGCTCAATTAATAAATTTAATTAAAAAAAGGGCAACCGTAGTGAAAATAATCAAATAAACCATCTAAGCTCACTGGTAAATTTGAACAAGTTGACACAAACCCAAAAAGTCAGCGACAAGTGTGCTGCCAGAGCACCTAGAAATGGGGACATTACTGTGATATACCTTGCCAATTACAAAATTGATAAATTAATGATTGAAAATTATATATTGATCATGTTAATTAACAAATAAATAATTAAATAATTATATATTAATTATGTAATCAATGTTATCAATAACTAATTAGTAAATAAATAATTAAATAATTATATACTATGTTGATCAATGTTATATCAATTCTACGTAATTAGCAAATAAAAGCTAATAAGGGAAACCTACGGAATAACAAATAAAGGATATATTAATAAATATATTAATAAAACGCAACAATCATAAACAGCATTCTGCGTATTATCATTAGGCCGACGCGTTAACACTCACCCATATCTCACACACGAGATACCCAAACATCTAGCAAGCAACGACGACATAGGAGGGTCAAAGGCTCTCAACGGTGTATTAAGCAATGAAAATAAATCGCAATGTTATGAATCCGCATCATTAACAAACGGTGGGAAAGCATGAGCCACACCTTGGAAGGGCATAAGACGAGTCTCTTGGCAAAGCATGAGTCGCATCTCTTGGACATTCCAAGTATAGATACAGAAACGGGAGCCATTCAAGAGGAACAGAGAAGATCATTGGGATAAAAAGGAGGATCAGTATTGAATCCTGCCATAAGTAAGAAGACCACCAGTTAATGCTTCCTGGCACTGAAAGAGTAGCCATATTACTGTGAGTAATTAAGTTATCAGTCATAAATAAATAAAATATTTTGTTTGTAATCAATTTCTTGAACATGTCTATAAGAAATTTAAGATAATCAAGATAACCAAAACATAATATAAAATTGATTTCGATTACTACTTCTGACACGAGAATGGAAGGCAGAGGCCACCAAAGAGGGGCACTCTAAATCCAATAGGATAGCTCCCAAGATAGGATAGGGACCAGCCCCCTCTTTAACCTTGAGAGCTTGAGCTCGAGACAGGTTAAAGGCTGAGTCTGTAAACTTTGAGAGAGTCTATTAATGTAATGTCCCCTTCTCGGCACTAGGCTATTTAGATGCCTGATTAGTCTGTCTATCCATCCAGATGGACTAATGGCCGCTTTTCAGAGAATGCCAGCCAATCACTTGGTTGCACGAGCAAATATTTATATTCGGGGTTCAGTTTCTATAGTCAAAATCACTTTATTTAATAAAGCATGTTATAAAGTCACTTTATGACTTATTATAAAGTCACTTTATTTTATAAAGTTACTTTAAGTTATAAAGTCACTTTAAGTTATGAAAGTGACTTAAGTGAGCTTTTATCCCACATGGCTTAGCTTTTTGTACTTGCACTCACTTCGAGGTTATAAATATGAATAGTACATCTCGGTAAAAGCACCATGAAATGATATAAAATAAAGAAAAGACATTCTGGTTGCTTTTATGTGACTAGTTATTCCGAGGACGCAAACCCTCAAGAATTCGAGAAGTTGGACATAGCCCCAGCTCTCTTCAAGGTGAAAGCATTCAGTTTTCACAGTGAGCTCCAAATTGTTTGGTAAGAAGAACATCTCATCTCCAACATTATCAACAGTAGGAAGGAATTATTTGGATACCAGTATTGTTATTCTTGTTTTTAGCAAATAAGGAGATTGGTGAAACACATACCCGCTGGAATTACATTACAAGCATTAAGCATTTTCAGAACAGCTGCCATCGAGAATACAAGGATTCTCATCGTACTGACATAAGACCATGAAGCTTTAGAATCTTCACTGTGACATCCGATAATCACTAAAGCACTGGAAGGATTCACAGCTTGCGATTATCCACAAACCGCATGACATAGAGCAATCACGATAAGCACTCAGGGAAGGCGCATTTGGTTACATTCTGGTCTTATATTCAACCCGTGTACACCTCAGCCGGGTCAAGCATCAGTTCACAGGAGACGGTCTGAGATACTGGAAGGGGACAGGGTCTGTAGGGGCCAATAATATCTCATGCCAGCATACTGACAACGGCAAAAGGGAAGACGTCGCCTTCTTTCCTAGCGGTTGTCATAGGATCAGGAAACGCAAGGTTGCTAACCATTTTGGTGACCAGCATACAGTCATGGCACTCGCTCCCCACATCCACGCCCAGCCAACGTACACATACTAGCATCCACGGGAATGAGCAGGCCTTTCACGTCACTCTCCAGGTTGGACACTTTAATTGCTAAACTGGTTTTCTACCACAATGTTGTTAATGTTCTCTTTTTATATTAAGGAAATAAGAGAATAATATTCCATCCTGCTTATTATCGAGACGCACTCTTTTTTGTAGCTTTTCATTTTGAGGTTAAGTTGTGGTTAGACGGTCTCTAGAGTGATTTCGCTGCAAACAGAATGTGTATAATCAATAGCATTATTCTTAGTTGGGGACTGTGCTTACTTTATCGGTTCTAGTGTTTTGTGGAGGAAAGCTTTACAGTTTGATATGTTGTGATACCGGTCGGAACTCCAAAACTCAGTAAACTCAATCCCTATACATCAAATTCGTCAATAAATTCATAACAATAAATTGGTTCGAATCATTACAGTGGTATCAAAGCCTAAGGTCTTGCCAACCTTGTGGACTTTTGTTTTCAGTTTTGGTAATGCAGTCCAGGCATGCACGGTAGACAAAAAGGTTATAACTTCAGACATAACAGGGCTGAATAGGGACAATCGGAACCATCAATACAGGTAGACATTGAAAACAGTCATACAGAGGAAGACAAGCATATTATTTTTGAACAGGGCTCTAGAGGTACATGCATGGCAAATGAGGACAGAGAAGTCAGAGAGATGATGAGGGCTCTTCGCGATGGATAGAACCACATCGCTGATGTGTTACACCAGCTCATACGGGTTATGCAACAGTTGACAGTAGCAGCTGGGAGGCCGAGGAGCCATCACAGTGGCGGTAGTAATGTAGCAGGGTCACCGAGAGCGGCTTTAGCAGCCCCTCGCACTACAGACAGGCCCCTTATGCCCACATTCGTCGGAAATAATGCCGAGGAAGAGCTAGCCCAGCCCGAGGCAGCAGTTGCACTTCCTAACAATGTTGCAGCTGGACATAATGAGTGGGACTTGTTACTTGACAGAGTCAAGGCTGACTTGTCATTTGTCCAGTATCTAACACAAAGGAGAGATTTTGAGAGAGTACAGCAGGATAGGAGGCCCAGGGGTCCCAATAGCGATCTTAAGCATGCTATGAATAAGTTGACCCTCCCCATTTTTGATGACAGCGGTAAGACTTCCGCTAGAGCTTGGACTCACAAGCTAGATACTTTCCTGACCCTGAAGCTTATGTCAAAGACGGAGGCGATTAAGTTCGCAACCATGCATTTAGAGGGTGCAGCATACGACTGGTGGCATCATGGTCTCGTCACCCAGGATCACGGGTTGATTACATCCTACGAGATCTTCAACACTAAATTGATCACCCGCTTTGACCGAAAGGACATTGAGGTCTACTACAAGAAGTTAGCTCAGCTGAAACAAAGTGGATCATTGGATCACTATATTGATGAGTTTCAGAGGGTATCTATTATGGTTCCGGATATGGTAGAAAAGAGGAAGGTAATGTTATTTATTGAAGGACTTCAGGATAAGTTCAGAGGGCTGGTTAGAGTCCTCAAGCCAGACACTTTAGATGACGCCATTAAATTGGCACATGACTTGGACTCACCGTCGTCCATCCTATAGCCACCGAAGAAAACCTTTAAGCGGTCTTCTTCTTTTCAAAGAAATAGAAATCAGGATAAGAACACACCTCCCAGATTTGACTTCGAGACTCGGAATGAGTTGAGAAGGAAGAAGTTATGCTTCACATGCAGAGAGCCTTGGGCTCCAAATCACAGGTGCCGTGGGAAGGGCCAAGTACACTATATCGAGGTGGTAACCGATGATGAGGATGATCAGCAGGAGGACAGTGGAGATGAGAGCAGCGAGACAGAGGCTCAGGATGAGCATACAGTAGAGAGGAAGAAGAAGGGAGTGCATACGGGGCAGCCCCCTATTACTTTAGCATCCCTCTTGGGTATTCCCACCTGTCACTCTTTTCGGCTCAAGGGAGTGGTTAGAGGACAGCAGATCATATGTCTTCTTGACATAGGTGCTACACACAATTTCATTAGCGTCAGTTTGGTTTCCAGGAGGGGACTTCCGATAGATAGCATTTCAGAGTTTGAGGTCAAGGTGGCCGGGGGAGACTTACTGAGTTGCCCAGGGAAGATCTCAGGTTTTCAGATTCATTTCAGGGATTATCTCCTAGAGGCAGATTTTTACGTCATTGACTTAGATAGTCTTGACGACATTCTAGGCATGTAGTGGCTACAGACCCTCCAGCGGTATACTATTGATCATCAGCAGAGGCAGTTAGAGTTTATGAAGGATGATCAGTTGGTTACACTTAAGGCCATGACAAATAGTGGATCACAGGTAGTTTCAGCTCACGGGATGGAAGCCATCTTCAGACACGGCAGCATGGAATGGGCAGCTCAATGCTTCATATCTTCCAGTCCTTCACCGGATTCAGGGCAGCAAATTCACGCTGACATACAGGGGGTGTTGGATAGGCACAAGAGGCTTTTTGAGGACATCCCTCCGAGTATACCTCCAAACAGGGGCTTCGAGCATATCATAGAGTTGGAGGAGGGGGCCAAACCCGTAATCACCACTCCTTATCATCATCCTAGGCATTACAAAGAGGAGATTGAAATGGCGATTAAGGAACTATTGGACATGGGGCATATCAGACCTAGTTCTAGCCCTTTTGCTTCTTCTGTAGTTTTGGTGAAAAAGGATGGTACTCTTCGCATGTGTATTGATTATCATGCCTTGAATAAGAGAACCATCAAGAACAAGTACCCTATTCCCAGGATTGATGAGCTTCTAGATGAGCTACATGGAGTTGTTTATTTTTCGAAAATTGATCTTCAATCTGGGTACCATCAAATATGTGTCTGAGATGAGGATGTCTACAAGACAGCCTTCAGATGCCACTACGGACACTACAAGTTCTTAGTGATGCCTTTTGGGCTCACTAATGCACCCGCCACTTTTCAGTCCTACATGAACCATATTTTTAAAATACAGTTGCGCAAGAGCGTTCTTGTATTCTTTGATGACATCCTAGTCTACAGCAGGACTTGGGCGGAGCACTTGCAGCACTTGGAGGAGGTTTTGAGCATCATGGAGAGCCGGTCTCTATTTGCAAAAGGATCCAAGTGTGAGTTCGGACTGACAGAGATTCTCTATTTGGAGCATGTGATAGGAGCAAACGGGGTTATGTTGCACTAGGAGAAGATTCAGGCTATTCAGGATTGGCCACGTCCACGCAATGTATCAGATTTGAGAGGATTCCTGGGGTTGTGTTCATACTACAGGAGATTTGTTAAGGGGTTCTCTCAGACGACGGCTCCTCTCACTGACCTTACCCGAAAGGGAGCTTTCAGGTGGACAGTTGGGGCCAAGGCTGTCTTTGACAGGCTCAAGACCGTTATGAGCACTTGTCCGGTTTTGGCTCTACCGGATTTCTCTCAATCCTTCGTCTTAGAGTGTGATGCCTCGGGGAACGGAATTGGTGTTGTGTTAATGCAGGACAGGCACCCCATAGCTTTCGAGATCAGGAAGCTCAAGGATAATGAGAGGCTTTATTCCACCTATGACAAGGAGATGCTTGCCATCATGCACGTCTTGGCTAAATTTAGACAGTACTTGGTGGGTGGCAAATTCACAGTCAGAACAGACCACAACAGTTTACGCTACTTCCTAGAGCAGAAGGAGCTGAATGAGAGACAGCAGAAATGGCTCAGTAAGATTCAGGCCTACGATTTCAACATCGAGTATGTCAAGGGAAAGAATAATGTGGTGGCTGACGCACTCTCCAGAAGATCTTTAGATGCGAGTTGTTGTGTCTTATCAGAGATTTCCGCTGATTGGAAATCCCTATTGTTGGTTGAGTATTCCAAGAATACTCAGGCCTGTCAAATTTTGGATGGACAGTTTCTGGATAGTAGGTACAGAGTGGTTGATGATATCATCCTTTATAAGGACCAGATTTACCTAGTGCCTGGTTCTCAGCACAAGGTTAAGATTTTGAGGGCTGTTCATGATGCGCCCACAACGGGACATCCAAGATTCTTCAAGACTTACAGGCAAGTCAGAGAGAGGTTCTCTTGGAAGGGCCTCAAGGATACGTACTCCAGTATGTCAAAGAGTGCCAGATTTGTCGACAGAACAAGTCAGAGCACGAGCATCCAGCAGGATTATTGTAGCCCCTTCCCATCCAAGCTCAAAAGTGGGAGGGCATATCGATGGATTTCATTACGGGGTTACCGAGAGTGCAGGGCAGGGACAGCATTTATGTGGTGGTCGATAGACTCACCAAGTTTGCTCACTTCTTTGCTATTGCCGCGGATTGGTCAGCTTCTCAGGTGGCGGAGTTGTTCTTTCACGAGGTATTCAGATTGCATGGTCTCCCCAAGACCATCGTGAGCGACAGGGATAGCAAGTTCCTTAGCATTTTTTGGCAAGAGTTGTTCAGGTTGGCCGGCACTGAATTCACTCCTAGTACCAGTTACCACCCGCAGACTGATGGTCAAATAGAGATAGTGAATAGATGGGTGGAAGGCTATCTTAGGAGCTACGTAGTAGGACAGCAGAGAGCTTGGGTCCGATGGTTGTACTTGGGGGAGTTCTGCTACAACTCCACATATCACATGACAATTGGCATGTCAACTTTCTGAGCTCTGTATGGCAGCGAACCACTTTCTTTTATAGACCTGGCTCTACAGGACAACAAGGCGCCGATCGCGAGAGATTGGTTGCAGGATCACCGAGATATACTCAGATCCCTTAGAGAGAACATCCAAAGAGCTCAGAATCAGCAAAAGTTGTATGCTGATCGGCACAGGACGGAGCGGAGTTTTGAGATAGATGATATGGTCTACCTTCGTTTACAGCCCTATCGACAGAGTTCCCTGAAGAGGAGTGGATCAGAGAAGCTCAAGCCCAGATTTTATGGCCCCTTCCGCATCTTAAGGAGAATTGGCGAGGTAGCTTACGAGCTAGAGCTCCCATCATACAACAGGATCCACAATGTTTTCCATGTTTCTTGCCTCAAGAAGGCAATAGGGCAGCAGATAGTGGTCTCAGACAGGTTACCCCCACTGGATGAGGAGGGTAAATTGACTTTAGTTCCAGCAGAGGTTATTGAGGTCAAAGAGAGCAAGCTGCGGAACAGGACTGTCCGTGAGTATCTGATTCAGTGGAGGGACTTACCTTACGAGGATGCCACTTGGGAGGGTGAGTCGATCCTGCAGCACCCAGCTTTGAGATTGCTTGAGGGCAAGCAATCCCGGGAAGGGAGGATTGTAATGTCCCCTTCTCGGCACTAGGCTATTTAGATGCCTGATTAGTCTATCTATCCATCCGAATGGACTAATGGCCGCTTTTCAGAGGATGTCAGCCAGTTACTTGGTTGCACGAGCGAATATTTATATTCGGGGTTCAGTTTCTATAGTCAAAATCACTTTATTTAATAAAGCATGTTATAAAGTCACTTTATGACTTATTATAAAGTCACTTTATTTTATAAAGTTACTTTAAGTTATAAAGTCACTTTAAGTTATGAAAGTGACTTAAGTGAGCTTTTATCCCACATGGCTTAGCTTTTTGTACTTGCACTCACTTCGAGGTTATAAATATGAATAGTACATCTCGGTAAAAGCACCATGAAATGATATAAAATAAAGAAAAGACATTCTGGTTGCTTTTATGTGACTGGTTATTTCGAGGACGCAAACCCTCAGGAATTCGAGAAGAAGTTGGACGTAGCCCCAGCTCTCTTCAAGGTGAAAGCATTCAGTTTTCATAGTGAGCTCCAAATTGTTTGGTAAGAAGAACATCTCATCTCCAGCATTATCAACAGTAGGAAGGAATTATTTCAATACCAGTATTGTTATTCTTGTTTTTACCAAATAAGGAGATTGGTGAGACACATACCCGCTGGAATTACATTACAAGCATTAAGCATTTTCAGAACAACTGCCATCGAGAATACAGGGATTCTCATCGTATGACACTGACATAAGAGCATGAAGCTTTAGAATCTTCACTGTGACATCCGATAATCACTGAAGCACTGGAAGGATTCACAGCTTGCGGTTATCCACAAACCTCGTGACATAGAGCAATCACGATAAGCACTCAGGGAAGGCGCATTTGGTTACATTCTGGTCTTATATTCAACCCGTGTACACCTCAGCCGGGTCAAGCATCAGTTCACAAGAGACGGTCTGAGATACTGGAAGGGGACAGGGTCTGTAGGGGCCAATAATATCTCACGCCAGCATACTGGCAATGGCAAAAGGGAAGACGTCGCCTTCTTTCCCAGCGGTTGTCATAGGATCAGGAAACGCAAGGTTGCTAACCATTTTGGTGACCAGCATACAGTCACGGCACTCGCTCCCCACATCCATGCCCAACCAACGTACACATACCAACATCCACGGGAATGAGCAGGCCTTTCACGTCACTCTCCAGGTTGGACACTTTAATTGCTAAACTGGTTTTCTCCCGCAATGTTGTTAATGTTC